>CM046041.1:36706162-37416162 GCA_025215565.1 Flaveria ramosissima
CTCTAAGTTTTCTTAGACCAACAAAAAACACGAGGTTAGCCATCGGAAGTGTACAATTTGATATGAAACAAATAAGATATTTGTCAAAATGGCTTCTAGATATAGAAGAAAACACAGGTAGATCTAATGATGGAGAGGCAATAATTGATATACCGGATGATCTTCTTATTACCAATTCGTTTGATCATAGCAAGTTTAATTGACTTTGTCTACCATTCTATTCTTTATAATGTCAATAATCAAATATTTTTCAAGAAAGCTATACTTGCACCGACAAATGAAGTTGTTCAAGAAATAAATGATCATTTGTTATCCATGTTTCCCGGATATGAAAAAGAATATTTTAGTTCTGATAGTTTATGTCACATAGAGTATTTTCCTAACAACTTTGAATGAAAGTTTATATTCATCTGATATTCTTATGGGCTTAAAGTATATGGTCTCCGAAACCATAAGTTAATATTAAAAGTTGGTGTTCCAGTAATATTTTAAGAAACATTGATAAAAAGTGGTTTGTGCAATAGAACAAGGCTACAAGTAATAGGTTTGGGCAATCGTGTTATAGAAGCTGAAATAATATCAGAAGTAATACTGGAAATCACACTTTTATTCCATGATTGACTTTGACACCTTCAGACAAAATGATTGCTTTCAAATTTCAAAGAAGACAATTCCCGTTAGCAATCTGTTTTGAAAAGACAATAAACAAGAGCCAAGACAATCGCTATCCAAAGTTGGTTTGTTTTTTTATAAAAATAGCGTTCACACATGATCACCTCTATGTTGCATTATCTCGAGTTAAAGTAGACATGGATTAAAATTATAAATATTAGATAATGATGAAAAAAATCATCAAACAGAACATATGTTGTATACACAGGAATTTTTAGATGTTTATAAATTTGAAGTATTATTTTTCATGTTCAATTTAATTTTTTCAATTACTTAAATTTCTTATTTATAAGTTCAGTTCATTTCATATTATACACTATTTAGACGTAGAGACATTAATAGAGAAAATCTACTAATATAAGATGTAGTTAATGTTAAAAAATATACATAAAAGTTGATATACAAAGTATTATATGTTAACATTATAACTTATGAATATTTTTAAACAACATTAATATTTTTAGATTGAACCCATGTGTTACACGGGTCTTTAGCCTAGTATATATATATAATAAACAAATCCCAACTAGAAGACCTAGATGAGACCGAAAAAAGAGATTACACGACGATCACAGGGTTTTTAAGCCACTTGACGTTATTAATTCACTTTACGGTTCCTAATAACAAACTACAAAAATGGAAAATGCACAACCAAATAAATAAATAACCTCCTTTTCTTCATCATAAGTATCAAATATAACTTCATTTCAAAACCTCCAAATCACCCACCATGCAACACGTAAACAAGACCACTAGCTTACACAAAGGCAATACTTTACCATTCGTGATGAATTCGGTTAAGTTTCTTTAAAACAAATTTGACTAAAATTCATACTTATCTCCATGGGTATAAATGAAACAATACTTTGTATAGGAGATGAGTTATGACATATATGTCTCGCCCACTGTGGTAAACCTTTAGTCCAACTAAAGTATATTGTGTTAAATGATCCTCGAATCTATATTAAATGATCATAGGTGGTTGTCTTTTTTTAAACTAATTAAGAAAATTAATCGCTGACCATAAAAAAACATCTCTAGCTTCACAAAACAAAATAATTGTTAAAACACAGAAAACGACCTCGACTTACAAGTCTAACATGTAAACCCCACGAGTTAATTTCTCTGTAATTTCAAGAGGGAATGTTCCATGCAACTACACTTGTGGAAAATAAATAAACCCTAATTAATCCCAATATCATCTCTCTTCAAATATATAGCCATATATACATATATATTCAATTTCATATTTCAATGATATGATAAAAAATCCGCCATCATGAATCGTCTCCTCTACGAGTCTGTTCTAAAGGGTGACATCAACACCTTCATCACTCTCCTTCAAGAAAACCAAACCCTCATCACAGAGACGGTGTTTGAATCGGGATCATCGAATTCAAACACCGTCTTGCACCTAGCGGCCCGGTTCGGCCACCTGGAGCTGGTGTCAGAGATACTGAACCGGTGGCCGGACATGGTGCGGGCGGAGAACCGAGAGCTCGAGACACCGTTGCACGAGGCGTGCAGAGAAGGAGAGGTGGAGGTGGTGAAGGTGTTGATGGCAGCAGATGAAGGGGTGGTGGGGAAGATGAATTGCAGAGGTGAGAGTGTGTTGTTTGTGGCTTGTGAAAAAGGGAAGGTGGAGGTGGTGAAACATTTGATGATCAAAGGGTTTCAATGGCTTCTTGTGCATGAACTTGATGCGTTTATGTGTTCTATACATGTTGCTGCTGCTGCTGGACACACAGGTGTGTATTATGTATACTAATACTGTTAGACTCTTACTTTGCACTTATGTGATGGTAGTAATTAATGAAGTATTTGATTTGATGCATGTGTGAAATATTAATATTAATACTAATGTGTAATCATTGATGAAATATTTAATATGCTAGTGGATCACCCACTACTATAAAACAGCGTTATTACTGTCAAATTTATGCAAAAACATTTTTATGATTTTTTATTTTTTATTTTTAGGAAACCGTTAGTTACCCGTGTGAAAAAAACCTTGTGGCTCGTATTGTAGTTTTGTAATGTAATTTGAACTTCTCTAATTTGAAATTGGAAATACAAGAATTTTTATTTGTATTCTAAAAAGTAAATATAAATTGTAGATTTTTTTATGTATTTGTATTGCAGGAAATTTAAAAGATTTATATATATTTATTTCTTAAAGAAGACAAATATTGACGGATTACCAACAGCCTATGATAATGTCAATTAATAATCCATTAGTTAGAGGCTTTTAGTATTCAGTATGTAGAAAGTGAAATTTTGAGTAGAGAAAAAAGATCAGTAATCAAGAGCTAACGACTCCATCGGTGTTCTGCCGGAAAAAAATATCACCCGTGGCCATTTAGTCGATGAAACATCACTTAGAGACGAAAGTGTCCGTTGGTATAATACACCAATTTTCTAGTAGTACCCTTCCTATTAAGAAAATCAAGAATTGAACCTCTTACGATAGTGGAGTCATTATCTCTCATTCAAAGTGATGTCATGTTAGCTTTTAATTAACATTACATCCCTAACCATCTCCAAACCAACAAAATATACGTATTCATATAACTATCAATGCCTCAACTTTTACTTAACTTTTATTACAATAATATATCTTTATAAATTTAAGACAATTATAACTAAAAGTAAAAACTAAATATATAATATGAAATGTTTAAAATTACATAATTTGTAATTTGAAATTTTGCGTCAAAAGAAAACTTATAAAGATTAGTTTAACCACCTTTTATATATTATTTATTAATAAATTAAACCAAATTTTAATGTTATATGAATCAATTTTAATAAATATTTTTTTATACTAAAGTTGGGTTATATACTTGGTAAATCACACATCCTCCTTCGCGCATATCTCTCTCTTCTCCTGTCGCAGTGGTGGGGCAACGTTCCCTAGAGGCACCGCTTAGTCACATCACCATCATCCTCCCACCCCGTTGCCATTCCTAGCACTATTGATTACAGTAGACTATGAAAATATTATAATTATCGACTCAATTCCGTTCAAGTGGCCCTGTAAGACGGTCACATTGTAACGGATGATTGAGTTCACCCTATAAGCCATACATGACGTCAATGAGATTGGCGCCGTAATTAGCCATTAACTTAATAACAAGTGAATAAGTTTTTTATTTATTCAAGAAAATAATAATATATTACATTCTTTAACATACTTAAATTTATTAAAAACAAATTTATTCTAAAAGTTTTAGAAAGAACAAATAGAATTCATATTAGTTATTAATCTAAGATTTTATAGAATATAATTACCATCAACATTTGTTATGTAGGACTTAATATTTAAAATCATAGTAGTTTTAGTCATCATAAGTTGGTAATAATAAAAGATCAAATACATATCATAATCATTGGTTCACAATATAATATTTTCCGTATTATATAACAAGAGTTATTTCGGCTTTAAATTTTAATTAATTTAATTAAACATCGATACAACTTCAATATGTAAAGCTCAATTAGAAAGTACTTTTACACAAAAATGAATTTGTAATTATTCTAATATTATTAAAAATTGGTAATTATTCATGTGAATGGCGTTTGGTATTAACTCACTGTATACGAATTATTGGCGCATATCAATGCTCAACGACTTGATCTTTTGCACACCAAAAGTCTCGAAGTCCCTACTTGTCTTTAAAATGTTTTGTCATCACATGAAAGGCAAAGTTTGACTTGTGCGTTTACTTGACTTATGTGTTTACATTAAACATTTTGTTATCATCATCTATACATCATGACTTGTGTGAGAGTTGATCGAACCGGTTAAACAAACAAATTATGCCACAAGTTCAATTACGAGCCAATGGACTAGACATAAATTAACTGTCTGTTTTTTTAGTGAACAAGCAAAAGATAAAGTTTATATTTATTTATTAAAATTTAATTTAATGAAAGAATTCTTGAATATAGATATAGTGAAGGAGATACTCAAGGTGCGTCCGGAGTTTGCGAGAAAGCATACTTCAGAAGGATACTCCCCGTTACATCTAGCTTGCAGTAGAGGCCATGTAGACACGATAAGGGAGCTTCTATTGTTCGAGCCTGATCTCTTGTACCTTCGAGATCACAAAGGCTGGACGCCCCTACATTGGGCATCGATGAAAGGGAGAGTTGGAATTATAAATGAAATAATCTCAATAAGCCTTGAATGTGTTGATATGGTGACCAATCATGGTGAAACGATTCTTCATCTTGCAGTTAAGTATAACCAATATGACGGTCTAAGATACCTAGTGGAGACACTCAACATCCAAGAACTCGTGAACAAACAAGACAACGATGGCAACACTGTGTTGCACATAGCCACGGCCGGAAAACTCACTACGGTATTTTTTGTTCTCTTCATAACTTATTAGAGTTGGCACTTCAATGACAATTGGTAAAACTAAGTTTTCGTAGATATGTATTAAGGGTGTCAATCATGTCAAGTTAATAGGTTGAATTGATGAACCAAAATGATTCATATATTTAATCGTATCAAAAATTCAAATACAGCCTATAAGTTGGTCCCATTATGACATGCCACATGTGTAACCCCATTTATCTCAATGTTTCACAGGGTTATGATCAAGTTCTACACATGTTATTCTTGTCACAAACAAATTGGTGAATTTTAAACAGTTTGTATTAACTGGGTCCTAAAGGGGTCAACCCTATAAAAGCATTTTTATACTAATTCGATCTTTAAATGAATTAAAAAAACTAACCCACATATGACTTACTATTGTTTTTATACATGGAAACAGATGGTGACATTTTTACTCAAACACGGAGTGGATGTAAACGCTATCAATCAAAAAGGGTATACAGCTTTAGATGTAGTCGAATCCGACGGAAGCAACTCATCTATCCTCCAAATTGTGCCAGCCCTTTTAGAAGCTGGCGCCAAAAGATGTGATCAGTTACCCCCTACATCGCGAGACATTCAAGAAGTCGTTCGTCCCAATCTAACCACACAATATTCTCCAACGACAAGTCGAAAAATGGAGTCCCCAATCCGCCAACATCACCACAGAAAGAGAACTCACCGAAGATCAAAACAAATTGAGCTTCAAAATGAGGGTTTACGAAACGCTAGAAACACCATAACGGTTGTTGCAGTTTTGATAGCAACCGTTACGTTTTCAGCTGGCATAAACCCTCCTGGTGGTTTTAGTCAAGAGAACGGAAAAGCCATTATGGGTGGAAAACCTCCGTTTAAGGTGTTTGTGGTGTGCAACATTATGGCATTGTTTCTATCGCTAGGAATTGTTAATGTGTTAGTTAGTGTCATTCCATTTAGACGAAAATCAATGATGAACTTGTTAGTAGCGACGCATAAGGTTATGTGGGTGTCTACTATGTTCATGGCAGCGGCATATATAGCCGCTACATGGACCATTTTGCCACAAGGGCCAGGCTCAAGATGGTTAATGATTGAATTGATGGTCGTCGGGGTAGGATGCACACTCGTGGTGCTTATCGGATTGGGTGTTTTGTTAGTGAAACAGTGGTCAAGAAAGCAAGAATGGCGGAGAAGAAAGGAGAGAAAGACGAAGGATGGTACGCCTACTAGTAGTATTAACAGTCGTGTTGGAGAGATGCGTTTTGTTAAAAATAGTCATCAGTCGTCTAGCAACTCTGATATTGATAGCTCTGATCATGGTTACCATGTTTACTAGTGATGTATTTCTTCGCTTTTTTTAGGTTGTAGACATAACAAATGGCTATATGTGTAATAATATTCCTGTATGTATGTATAATATATGTATAATAATAAGGGAAGGTTATTATTGTCTCAATATATGGTATATGTTTATCGAAGTTTAACATAATTATGTTCTATCATACTTCTCCCCCTCACCAATGTTAGTTTAGCTTCATCATCGAAAACAAGGAAGCGTCATTGCAACAGTCATTGTCGGCATCGTGACATCTTAGTTGGCATCGAGCTTCAAAATAGGTCAATGTTTGTTTCCCTCTATCTAGATTAGTGGTTTGATATAACCAACGTTGCTAAATAAACTGGGCATTTATCATCGTAATTTGATACCGAAAAAACTAATCGCAAAAGTAGCAACGACTATAATCATAACTATCGCAACTCTAGCGAGCGATCAAGATCTCGTAGCAAAGTTTGCAACCGCCTGTTTTCAGTCATAAAACAAAAAAAATTATCAAACTTAAATCATAAATACCAGTAGCAAGACGATAGTTTAAAGTTGTCAGAAACACAGGGGTTGTAAAGCCGTCGTAACATGACAATCGCGAAACCGACTCACATATTGTGACCGCCAATCCAGTCGCTACGGTAAGTTGTTATTATTATACTGTGTCGCAAAACAAGATAATCTTTGGATATATTTGAGACGGTATTTTCGGTCAAAAATCAATCGAAAAGACCCATTCGGCCTAGTTCTATAGTAATGAAAGGCCATTTCAATCTCAAAATTGAGCAAGTTTCGTATTCAACTTCATCCTCATTGTCAACACGCTTGGGGTTCTCAATAAATCGCCAAAGCCTATATGCCTTGTGTTCAGGGCGGCTAAAACTCGAAAATAAAAGCCCTTGCTTAGGCCTTAAAATTTCGAGGCCTCCAAACTTTTTATACCATAAGGATTCAAATTTTGCTGATATATGACAACTTCATATTATAAGGAAATATCCAAGAAAAAGATATTGTTTGAATGATTATAATGCAATGAGAAACAAAAGATGTAAAGGACAACAATAAAATTGATTACCTTTGATATACTATTATTACCTCAAGCTTACCTTTTTTCTAGAGAGATCAATGCTTTATAAGCGGTGGTGGAATTTGAACCACACCATAAACGGGGTGGGGTTGAATGTAAACTATTTTACGAGGGCCGAACTCTATATATATTAAAATTTTAACACTACAGTGCCGAAAAGTTACATTAATGATGAAAAAAAGAGGGGGTGCCTCATGAGGCACAACCCCATGTTTGAATTCCGGAGCTTGTTCTTCATTTTTTTCTTCGTTAAGCTCATTTTGTTCATCTTGGTCTTTTCCAAGCCTGAAAACACAATATGAACGATTTAAGTATTAATTCATCATTTTCAGTAAGAATTTCTAGAATTATTAATGTGCAATTGATGTGTTTTATATGTATAATTTAGAGCAAATCATAGATACATTGGGAGTGGCTTCAAGTATTATTAGTCATTCTTTTTTTTAGCTAAACCTTCTAGTTCATTTCTCTTCATTACTCTTGGCTTCCATTTTCTTCTCCTCTGAGTTGTAATTCCATATCTATATAGTAGATCATTAAACTTGGCTTTTATTTAAGATAAAATTTCATAGTCTTTATTCCATCTTCAACCTGGCTGTGAGAGATTTACAACTTGTTCAGGTAAACCCAGAAAAATATTTTCGGCTTCTTTGGACTCATCAATTGAGATTGCAAATAACACTAAAAGGGTTGAGTAAGACAAATCCAAATGTTCTTATGGTGCTGAAAAAACTTGGAGGCTAAAATAAGGGATTGTTGAAGCTCAGTTATCTCTTAAGGGATACAACCTTAAGTTTAAGGTTCATTGACTTAGTTGCTGAGTGTTGAAGAGTGTTTAGTTAAGATTCTAAGTTAGCAACTCTTTCAACCTGTTCTTGGAGAGTCTAGAGTTAAGCTTCCCCCACAAGTACTTTATCTGTCGAATCTTTAAGCAGACAGTTCTCAAATTCGAAAATGGAGGCTCTTTCAGCATAACTTTGAAGCCTTTCAAGGTTATGTGCCATCAATTCCTGAATTTGTTTCCGACTTCACTCATCCACAGACGTGGAATCCTTAAAACTTGATGACGTTATAGGCCGAGCCTTTGTACCCTCACCATCAAATATGGTTTCTTGGCGCACTAGATTACCCTTCTCAAGGAATGACCCCATATAGACATTCTCATGGTGAGTTGTTGTGGTTGATGTCCTTATTATGTTATCTCTGTCATGTTGATCAATTGATTAATCAACAGTAGATACAGTCTCTTCCACATTGACCCCTTTTCTCGTAACGTCAATCTCTTCATGTAAATGATGTGGGTCAGATGTCTCAACAAACACAAACACATCAATCTATACTATCTTGAAGGTATGGTAAGGGGAACACAATGGGTCTTTATAAATGGCAGTATGAATACCCTTAATCTGGGTAGGAGACATGTGAACAAAATTTTGAGGAGTTGAGTCTATTTAGCCCGAGATTTGAACCAAATCCTAACTAGACTTCTTTCTCAGAATTTATCTCAATTGTGTGGGTATTTTTTATTGTAAAAGTAGTTTAGGGACTCTATTTAAGGACTAGTGGGTATGGTGTGGGTCTGCTTAGAAAAAGGAAAAGAAACCTTCTTCCTGAAGCTTTGTTTACGTGTGGCTGATACCTTTGACTTAGATGGGACCCGAGTTTTCAGCCTTACGTTCTTTGATGAAGGAGATATTAGAGCCTAGATCTTCTCAGTAGATGATGTAGGGGTTCATTTTTTAGATATTTTTTGCTTTGATGTGAAGGGTGTGAGATAAGCAATAAAGAGTGTAACTACGCTACCACCTTGAGTCTCAATAACCTCTAACATATGAACAAACAATAGGGTCATCTTTCCTAAAAATGATTTAAGAGTAGACTTGAACTTTGACAAAATGATTTTGTTTAAAGTTCCAAGTCATGTATATCTCCTTCAATTTTAAGTTTATTACCTAATTACTCATTTAAGATCAGTTGAATAAATCTTGGATATATTAAAAACATAAACTTTTCAACAGCAGTTATATTCTTGCAAAGATTTTAAAAAAGAAAGTTTGAAAAGTTGTACCTTTGATCCATCTCCGTCCGATAATCACTTAAAATGTCATATAACTCCTCATAGTTATTGCCTTCACATTTTTAGTTATTATGGGCACTAAAACCAAGTATTTTATTCAAATTCAAATGATTATAATATTACACTAAATATAAAGAGGAAATACAATAGGAAACTATCTATCAAATCAATGTGAATTTTTTCTAAATATAGTTTAACATTTCCCCGCAAGTTGAGGGCGTGGACGGCCTGCAACTTGGATCGTAAGAACATAAACCGTTGAGATGAGAAAGGCTTTGTAAACACATCAGCAATTTGATCACTTGTTGAAATGAACTTGACATTTAACTTTCCCTGAGCTACATGTTCGCAGACAAAATGGAAGTCAACTTCCACATGCTTAGTGCAAGCATGAAATACAGGATTAACCAAGAGATAGGTAGCTCCTAGATTATCACACCATAGAGTAGGAGTTATTTTTGGTGAGATGCCAAGTTCATGAAGGAGATTCTTCAGCCAAATTGGTTCTGCTACAGTGTCAGCTATGGCCTTGTACTCAGATTCAATCAATGATCCGGAGACTGTACACTGTTTACGGGCTGCCAGTTAACATCAGTAAATGCCTATATAGATACACAAGAATCATGACGAATAAGAAGACCCATGGTGACGATTCCTTTCAGATAGCGCAGGATGCGCTTGACTGCAACCCATTGATTTTCTGTTAGGGCGTGCATGAACTCGCAGACCTTATTGACTACAAAGGCGATGTCAAGTCTGGATAATGTGGCATACTAAAGAGCTCCGACAATCTATCTAAACTTTGTTGGATCTGAAAATGGAGGACTGTCATCGTGAGTTAGAATCTAAGAAGTACTCATAGACTAGCTGACTGGTTTATAGTCGAGGAGACCCAAGCGATTGAGGATGTCCATGATATACTTTCGTTGAGACAAGATCAAATTACTACCCTGATGTAGTACCTTAATGCCCAAAAAATAGTGGAGTTGACAAAGGTCTTTAAGTGCAAACATGGAGCTCAAATGACTGATAATGGAGTTGATCGCTGAATTGTTGTTGCCGATGATTATAATGAGTATGTAGACAAGGGTGTTGTTTGACTTGAAAATAAACATAGATGGATTAGTTTTGGATCCAATGAAACCCCGTTGTTGCAGCATAGTTGATAAGCGATTGAACCACACTCGTGGAGCTTGCTTAAGCCCATACAGAGACTTGTGGAGAAGGCACACATGATTCGGTTTGGTTGGATCCACAAACCCGGGAGGTTGTTTCATATATATGATTTCCTCAAAATCACCATGCAAGAATGCATTCCGGACATCTAATTTCCAAAGTGGCCACTTTTAAGTGACAACAACGGATAGAATCGTCCGAATGGCGGTGGATTTGATGACTGGGCTGAAAGTTTCGTGATAGTCTACACCCGGCTATTGGTGAAATCCCTTGGCTACAAGACGAGCCTTGAAGTGAACGACATCGCCTTAAGCATCTTTCTTTAACCTGTATAACCACTTGCAATAAAAAACATTAGTGCTTTTTACATAAGGTACCAAAGACCATGTTCCATTCTTACGAAGTGCATCAAACTCCTCGATCATGGCTTGACGCCACTCTGGTGATTTATTGGCGACAGTAAAGTTGGAGGGTACGGGAATAGGTGTGGGAGATACATTGGTGTGATATGCTAATAGATTGTACGGAGTGGTATGTTTAGGGTTAGGACGGAGGTTCGGGGGTTGGGTTCGAGGTTGGGGAGGGGGTGGCGATGGTGAGGGTGGGCCGGTTGAAGTGGAAGGTGTTACAAAAAAGGAATGTTTTATTGGTGAGGTGGGAGGGTTGTTGGTGGAGGGCTGGTTGGTAGAGGAGTCGGTAGTGGGGCTGTTGGAGGTGGGTGGAACAGGTTGTGCAGGTGAGGGATGTGTAGGTGTTGTAAATGGTGAGGGTGGGTCATGGGAAATAAAAGTGTATGGAGGGTAGGAGGATGGTGGTTTGGATGGAGGTGGTGAGTGAAAGGGGAAAACTTCCTCGCTAAACCGAACGTGTCGAGCAATGTAAATGCGTTCAAGTGTGACATCGAAATAACGGTACCAATGGTGGTTGGGACTATAGCCAATAAAGACACGACGTGGATCAAAAATCCATTTTATGACGATTGTATGGACGTAAGTGAGGGAAGCATTCACAGTCGAAGACACGAAGAAAGTTGTAGTCAGGTATATGATTGAAAATGTGTTGGAATGGAGATTTGTTTGAAGAGATGCTAGAGGGAAGGCGATTAATTAGAAAGACTGCCATGTCAAATACAAACCTCTAGAAGCGTTGAGGAAGTTTGGCTTGGGCTTGAAGTGTAAGCCCGGTTTCAACGACATGATTATGACGACGCTCAACAAGCCATTTTGTCCACTCGTATGTGGACATGAGCCCCGATGTATGATGCCAAGAGAGGTTAAGAAGCTAGACATGTTTCGAAACTCCCCACCCTAATCGATTTGGATATATTTTAGTTTTTTGTTGAATTGCCTTTCGACCATTGTGACAAAGTTTTTAAATGTAGAGTAAACATCATATTTGTGTGCCAACGGATAAAACCACATGCATTGGGTGTGGTGATCAACACATAACATGAAAAATATATAACAAGGAAGTGGATGGTCCCCAAACATCACAATATATAAGATTTAGAATTTTATTGCTACAAAAATTAGAACAAGGAAGTGAAAGTTTGGAAGCTTTTCCCTAGTTGAGAGGGAGTACATAATAAAGAAGATAGTTTTGTAGTGACAAGTAAAGAACAACTAGTAATAAGTGATGTAAAAACACGTTGATCTGGATGTCTAAGACGTTGATGCCAAATGAAGGAGGATGCTTTAGTTGCGCTGAAAGCAAGCTTGGGAATGGACTTGAGTTGAGGAAGTTGAAGATAGTAGAGACCATTCTTACTTGGACCCATAAGGAGGAGGGTATGTGTAAAGAAAATTGTTGAATGGATAATATGTTCTTTTGAATTTCCGGTACATGAAGGACATTGGATAAATTAAAGGTATTATTTCTGGAATAAATTTTGGATGATCCAACGTGAAATATGGAAGGGCATTACCGTCACCAACGTGGAGTGAGTCGTTACCTTGATAGGCCTCAGAGTTGTCTAGGCTTCATAAGTCCAGAGTTGCAAGGTGAGTGGCACATATGTTAGTGAACCAAGTGGTACCCAAGGTTGATCAAGCATCAAAGAATGTTGTGAGGTTAGCTCGGGTGGGCTGCATGGATGATGAAACTGATTGGGATGGGCATTATGATGGAAGGTGCCATATGCCACACCGATTATAGTGATCGTAGACTGTGTTTTCTGTTGTCGCCCATGCAAACTGTCGGGTGTTGCTGTTATCTCTGATCCTGTTGTTAACCGGCCCCCTGAAGGAGCCACGGACATTGCCACGTCGACTACCACGATTGTTGGTTGACCGATAAACAAATGCAGCATGTGGTTGGGTAGTGGGTGGTAGAATAGGATTAAGTTGGTACCCGAGTTGAGCATCCATTAATTGTAGGTTGTTGAGTTGAGATTGGATGGTGTTTAGGGTTGATGTAGATATTCCAGCCATTGTGTTAAGGGCTTGAGGGATAGTAATTAAGTGGAAGTTGGTTTGTTTATCATTAAAAGAAATTGGTGGATGCCGGGCAAGTATTTTATAGGAAACTATCTATCAAATCAATAGGAAACTAAGTATTTTATTTAAATTTAAATGAGTGCAATATTACACTTAATATAGAGAGGAAATACAATAGGAAACTATCTATCAAATCAATGTGAAAATTTTTCTAAATATAGTTTAACATGGGCACAATGTAAACTGGATATGTATTCGACAGTGACCTTAAAAATTTATGAGAATATTACTATTCTCCATATTCACCCCAACCCTATTAGAGAGTCTAGCAGTTCAACATATCTGAGATATGAAACAATCATAGTTTCTCACCTTGTGAAATCAAAGCTTTTAAACTTTTTCTTTACAACAACTTCTTTGTTTTCTTTCATATCTTCAGTCCCTTCAAAGCTAGCTTTCAATGCTTCTCACAACTTTTGAGTAGTTGTGAATTCCTTGAAACGATGAATGATGTAGTTGGGTATGCTGATCCTGATTAGCTACAAAGCTTTTGAGTTTACTTTCATCTTCTTCAGATCTTCATATGAATATGCTGTAAGATCTTTGGGAATCATAGCTCCATCTTCACAAGCAGCTTTGACCATAGGGAGATATGGGCCATTTAGGATTGAGAGCTAGAGTCTCAAATCTTGATTTCTTAGAAAATCCTTCATTTGAATTTTTCAAGTACCATAATCATATGGTATAAACATGGGAAATTTGGTCTGAGTGTCCTTTTCCAAATCATGCTTACTTGAGATGGCTACAACAGTCATTATGGAGGGATAAAGAGGGTATGAGAGAATAAGATGTTTGAAAGTGTGATCAAAAGAAAACAAGTGATTTGTTGAAAGGTGACTTCAAGCAAACCAAGAGCTAAAGATCTGATACCACTTGTTGGATTGGTTTATAAGCTAACAAGACTTTTCTAGTGATCAGCAGATGATGAAATCACAGTATCTTTCCTGCCGACTTAAGGACAAGTCGTATTTCAAGGGGGGTAGAATTGATACGATTCCTATGCAAGTATGCACACGCATGAAGAATTCCCATGCAGCTGGACAGTCCAACAACCCAGATCCAAAGGACCCAACACACCAAATTGGGTATCTAATAGGTAACCCACGTGACCCATATATTCCAGGTCTCTATCTCAGAAAAAACCTCTGATAATGAAAGCAATTACATCTCATATCTAATATAATGTAAAAATTTAGGGAAAAGATCATAACACCATAACTCAGACATATAAGGCCTTCAGGCACAAGCCTAAGAAGCATAAAATCATAAAGGAGACTACAACCTAAAGCCTAATGCTTGAAATGTAAAGCCTATAGCTAAAAGCGTGAGGCCTAACACGTAAAGCTCATAAAGTCAAGGTACATAAAGCACAAGGCCTAAAGCCTAAATCCTAATTCGTGAAGACCTAACACGTGAGGACCAAAGCATGAGGCCTATATGCCTCAAGATCCATATAAGTCTAAATAGCTATAACATAAAGCTTAAAGGCGAAAGGTTAAACTTAAATGCTTAAAGCCCATAAAACCCAATGCTCAAAAAACATAAGGTCTGAATCCTTAATCCTAAATCTTGAATCTTGAATCCTGAATCCTGAAGCTTGGTAAATAAGTCAAGACGCTTGTTAGCTACTCAACGTCTGCTTGCAAAAACCCACAGGATCTAGGGTGTAATCGAAGAGAAATGCTTAACCAACAAATCATAATTATCACAAAATTCTAAAAAGCAGTCAATTAGAAAGTAGAGTAATGAGCACAATATTCTAAAAGGCAAAATTCACACACCATGGTTGTCTTCCCCTTCCCTGTATTAACTCTCAATGACGCCACTCAAGATGTCAACCCTTTTGAATATATATACTTCAGGTTAAACGGCTGAACCGAACAACGAGCACTCCTAAATAATCAAATTAGAAAATGAAAAAACAAAAGGGTGATAGAGACAAACCTTGAGAAGATCAAAAACTTTTTCACAGATGTATTTCAGTTGAAAGGTTGTGTCATGTTGTTGCAGTTCGTTTGTGAGGTTGTAGAGAGTGGATTTTTCTGACCCTTCTTTAGAGCAGCTGTCATAATAACTTAAGGAACGTGCTACCAACCACTTTCAGGCCCAAGAATCTGAAAATTAAAAATCTTATATCACTAATTACACATTGGCAAATCTAAGAGGAGTAATCTGCTATAAAAGAAATGCACATACTCTGAAGTTGAAAGCAACGCACACAAGTTGCTTTGTTTCCCAGAAGACCATCTGTTTACTTCAGCATCAAAACCTTCACCGAACATATGAGAATAATACACAAAAAACTATTATAGAAATTAACTAAAAAATTGAGCAATAGTTGTATGCTTTCATGAATCATTTAGTTTGAAAATTACACTTCTTTCTACGAGTTCTTTCTGAGCTAAGATCCCTCATATTCTTCTCTGCCACAGTAACTAAGAGTTCGCAAAGCAAGACTAAACAAGGTTAAGAGAATAAAATAAAAGACAGAGAGCACAGTGGTGATTCCCATTCACCTACTACTTGTGTAAGAAAAATGTTGGTTTCAAGTCCAAGATCATACTCTAATTCTTGCATTCATTACTTGCAATGCATACATATAAATAGACTAAAACCAACATGCAAACATGGGTCACTACTCCTATAAAATAGACCACTACTTGACATTCATTCACTACTCGACTACCTAGACTAATTCAAAATAAAAACTTGCTGCATAAATTAAATAAAACACATGACATAATACTAGATCCATGACCCATAACTTGTCCCCACTTGACCCAATCAAGATTAACCCAACAAAAATATGATGAAAAATGAAATTTGATGTGAAAAAAAATAATAATTAAGAGACGTTTGTAACTTACCACCTTGGGACAGCATAAAATTCCCTTTGGCTCCTACCTTAGTGGTTCTAACAATAAAATCATGATGTAGTTTAATGATATCCAGTTGGCTGCCATGAGAAGTTGAGAACTAACAGATGACAACTTCATATTCTAAGCAAATAGCCATGAAAAAAGTAGTGTTAAAGAAGGTTATGATTCAACGAAAAACAAAGCATGTAAAGCACAACCATAAATATGATTACCCTTGATAAACTATCATTACCTATAGCTTACCTTTTGCACTTATAGAAGGTTCAACGCTTTTTGTGTTTGGAGAAAAGTAAGTTTAACACACTAAAGCAGGTACCAAGAAAATGCACTCGAATAAGTGAGATTACACACATATTGACCTTGGAAAATCAGGGAAAACCAATGCACCTTTGCGAATTCAATATTCAAAAAGCACTATCAACATGGTCGCCTTCTCAATAGGAAGAAATTACTTCACATATCTAATCTTAATGTAAAACTTTGGGAAAAGATCAGAACATCAAAGACAAATGTACGCATACAATTAGAAAGTAAAGTAAAGAGTACCTTTGTAGCTCAATGTTCCAAGAAGCAAAATCCACACACCATGGTCGTCCCCTTCTTGGTAAAAACTACCATAACACCACTCGAGGTGTTCTAAAACCGATTGAACAGCCCAAACCATGTTGGGTTAATCTTGATTGGGTCAAGTCGGGTCACGGGTCGAACGGGTCAGCTAGTTTTAAGTAGTTTAAAGTTGACAAAGTCATGGGTTAGTTTTGTAACTTGGTAACTTAAAAAACGTGAGATAGTTGCAAAAAAATTAGGAGTTAGTTGTTCCCATGATTTAGTCCATGTTCATGCATGTAGTTTATATATATGTATTGGGTCAAGTCGGGTCACGGGTCGAACGGGTCAGCTAGTTTTAAGTAGTTTAAAGTTGACAAAGTCATGGGTTAGTTTTGTAACTTGGTAACTTAAAAAACGTGAGATAGTTGCAAAAAAATTAGGAGTTAGTTGTTCCCATGATTTAGTCCATGTTCATGCATGTAGTTTATATATATGTATGTTGAGTCTTGAATGAAAGAAGAAGAAAGAGTTGAGCAGTAAAATTATTTTTGGTGTGTCTTTTTTAGTGTGTGTTTTGGGCCTGAACCAACAAACCAAAGTAAGTTGGTCGCTATAAGATTTGGTGGTTTAACGCTCCAACCAACTGTTTAGAACTTGGAACTAGTTTTGTAAACCGAACCAATCGTTTGGCCTCTTTTATTCATTTATTTATTTTTAATTTTTGAAATAAGGTACAGGTGTTATATTCATAAATCTTTATCATTTGAAAAGGTATTAAAAATTAACAGTTTAAAACGATTCCATTTAAACAACTAAAACAACGAGTTTAGTTTGTCGTTTCCCGAAACCGTAGTTAGCATTCGACATTGATTAATTGTCGTCAAAACCGGCTAGCTGAACCAAACTGTGAAGACTCCTAAATGACAATTACTGGACATATAATTAGTACTTGGATTTATTAACAAATAATCAAACTAGAAAATGAAATAAACAAAAGGGTGATAGCGACAAACCTTGAGAAGATCAATAGCTTTTTCACTGATATATATTTGTTGAATAGTTGCACACATTGTTGCAGTTGCCCAGTGGATGCGGAGAGTGGCTTTCTATAACTTTAGTAAAATGAACTCGCTCCCAACCACTCTCAGACCCAAGAATCTGAAAATCAAAAAATCCAATATTAGTAATGACACATTGAAAAATCCAATATCAGAAATGTGCTATAAGAAAACACACGTATTGCAATGTTGAAAGTAACGCACGCATGTTACCTTGTTTCCCACAAGATCATCCTTTTACTTTACCACCAATACCTTCAGCGAATCTGTGAGAATCATACACAAAAAATATTATAAAATAAGATAAAAATTAAGCAGTAGCTTGAGAATTCTATGAATCATCTTAGTTTATAAGACCAACATATATAAATGCACGTCTCTCCCGGATTCCCAGTCATATGTATTTTACTACATTTAAGTATTTAACAAAATAAAATGAACATCACCTGCTAAATTAAGAGGTTCCACTCCATCTTATCCTCCCATTCATTCCTTAAGGTCCAGTAGACTTCTTGAGTAATCAACTGCTCGTGCCACTAACACTAACAAGGCAGTTATTTGCAAACTAGCAAAACAAGAGAAAACGGTTTCAAATTGGAAGAAAACCAGAGAAAACCGATAAAAAACTAGAATCTATATATAGATGATCTTATCTTGCTTGGTCTTCTGTAACAATATCTGTTGGGTGAATTGTTGACCGAGTCTAAAGGGTCCAACGGGTGGATTGGTGGACTAAATATCTGTTTGGTCTTCTGTAACAATATCTGTTTACTTCAGCATCAAAACCTTCACCGAACATGTGAGAATAATACACAAAAAACTATTATAGAAATTAACTAAAAAATTGAGCAATAGTTGTATGCTTTCATGAATCATTTAGTTTGAAAATTACACTTCTTTCTACGAGTTCTTTCTGAGCACACTTTGGTGATTCCCATTCACCTACTACTTGTATAAGAAAATACGATGAAAAATGAAATTTGATGTGAAAAAAATAATAATTAAGAGAAGTTTGTAAATTACCACCTTGGGACGGAATAAAATTCCCTTTGCTCCTACCTTAGTGGTGGCACTACAGATGACAACTTCATATTCTAATCAAATAGCCATGAAAAAAAGTAGTGTTAAAGAAGGTTATGATTCAACGAAAAACAAAGCATGTAAAGCACAACCATAAAAATGATTACCCTTGATAAACTATCAAGCTTACCGTTTGCACTTATAGAAGGTTCAACGCTTTTTGTGTTTGGAGAAAAGTAAGTTTAACACACTAAAGCAGGTACCAAGAAAATGCACTTGAATAAGTGAGATTACACACATATTGACCTTGGAAAATCAAACCAATGCACCTTTGCGGATTCAATATTCAAAAAAGCACTATCAACATGGTCGCCTTCTCAATAGGAACTCTGTATAATGGAAGAAATTACTTCACATATCTATCTTAATGTAAAACTTTGGGGAAAAGATCATAACATCAATGACAAATGTACGCATACAATTAGAAAGTTAAGTAAAGAGTACCTTTGTAGCTCAATGTTCCAAGAAGCAGTATCCACACACCATGGTTGTCCCCTTCTTGGTAAAAACTATCTATAACGCCACTCGAGGTGTTCATAAACCGATTGAACAGCCCAAACCAAAGTAAGTTGGTCGCTATAAGATTTACACTATTCAGTTCATGCTTTAGTGGTTTAACGCTCCGACCAACTGTTTAGAACTTGGAACTAGTTTTGTAACCCGAACAATCGTTTGGCCTCTTTTATTCATTTATTTATTTTTAATTTTTGAAATAAGGTATATATAGGTGTTATATTCATAAATCTTTATCATTCGAAAATGTATTAAAAATTAACAGTTTAAAACGGTTCCATTCAAACAAGTAAAACAGCGAGTTTAGTTTGTCGTTTCCCGAAACCGTAGTTAGCGTTCGACATTGAATTGTCGTCAAAACCGGCTAGCTGAACCAAACTGTGAAGACTCCTAAATGACAATTACTGGACATATAATTAGTACTTGGATTTGTTAACAAATTATCAAACTAGAAAATGAAATAAACAAAAGGGTGATAGCAACAATCGTAATTTTGAAGCAGATTCCTTTTGAATGTAATTTTCATTTGAAGGTTAATATATAAGAAAGTGTACCTGTGTTTTGAGTGTGTTTTTAAGGGCCTGAACCAACAGAAAACACACGTATTGCAATGTTGTAAGTAACGCGCACAACAAACCTTGAGAATATCAATAGCTTTTTCACTGATATATATTTGTTGAATAGTTGCACCACATTGTTGCAATGTTGCCCAGTACATGCGGAGAGTGGCTTTCTATAACTTTAGTTGAATGAACTCGCTACCAACCACTGTCAGACCCAAATCCGATATCAGTAATGACACATTGACAAGTCCAATATCAGAAATGTGCTATAAGAAAATGTTGGGTTATTCTGATGTTTACGGGTTATGTACGGGTCAAGTCGGTTACCGATTTTGGGTAAATGGATCTTTAATTAGCCAACGTGTTAATATGGTCCAAGATTTGACCGAGTTTCACAGAAGTGTACGTTTGTTTTGTTCCAGAAAAGCAGGAGAACATGGACTTATTTTAGCATGTGTTTGTTTATGTTTTCTTATATAAGTAGCATTAAGCACAATCGTAATTTTGAAGCAGATCCCTTTTGAATGTAATTTTCATTTGAAGGTTAATATATAAGAAAGTGTACCTGTGTTTTGAGTGTGTTTTTAAGGGCCTGAACCAACAGAAAACACACGTATTGCAATGTTGTAAGTAACGCGCACAACTTACCTTGTTTCCCACAAGATCATCCTTTTACTTTACCACCAATACCTTCAGCGAATCTGTGAGAATCATACACAAAAATATTATAAAATAAGATAAAAAATTAAGCAGTAGCTTTAGAATTCAATGAATCATCTTAGTTTATAAGACCAACTTACATAAATGCACGTCTTTACCGGACTCCCAGTCAAAATAAAATGAACATCACCTGCTAAATTAAGAGGTTCCACTCCATCTTATCCTCCCATTCATTCCTTAAGGTCCAGTAGACTTCTTGAGTAATCAACTGCTCGTGCCACTAACACTAACGAGGCAGTTATTTGCAAACTAGCAAAACAAGAGAAAACGGTTTCAAAATGGAAGAAAACAGATAAAAAAAACTAGAATCTATGTGGCAAATATCAAACAATACTTTAAAAAATTAAATTAACCCCATGTATATATAGATGATCTTATCTTGCTTGGTCTTCTGTAACAATATCAGCTAGCTGTAGCAACAGTTTCAGAAGGTAACTGCACACCATTGGGTGCGTGAGAAGACGGTATGTTTCTTGACTCCACAGCAGCAACTAGTTAAGCTTTTCTTAAACCTAGAAAACTTTTAAGGGATGGGGAAAGGAAAACCAATAATGATATATAAGAAAATGTTGAACAATTAAACCAGAGATGATGATAAAGACCATAGCATTTGATACCATTTTCAAATCCAGGTTACTTCCTAAATGCAGATGTCTATCTTGTTTCATCAATTAGAGTGAGAAGCTAGCAATAAGTTAACTAGCAATAAGTTAACACAATTAGCACATGAAACCTCTTATATATGTAATTAAGTTGTGTAAAGTCAACTGACTACCCACAATCACAAGAACAATAAGCCAGAAAAAAGGTCCGGGAATTTACAAATTGATTACCATGATTCTACATATGAAAAACAAATCAAGAATCAATTTCAATAGAAGATTAAGGTAGAAATGCAACCAAGATTCTTCAGTATGAGCCCAATTCCAGTGTCTTCACCTTACATTCTAGTTATTGACATTGATCTGGTGGACTAGTGGAGATCAGCAAGCAAACTCTCCCGTACATCCACACTTCCTGTACAAATATATTCTGTATATCAAATGCATCCAAATAACAAACACCCAACATTTGAAATGCAATCTAAAGTTGCTACAAAGGAAATAGTTTGATTGTTACTACCCGAACACAAAAACAAAAAGATAATATATGAAAACTAAACCAAAGCTCTAGGTTTTAACTCTAGTTGCATCATGAATCCTTCAAGAATACAACAAACAACTAAGAAATAAGCAAATATAGGATTACTGATATAATCCACAAGTGATTCTCTGTTCTTAGAACCACAATGTCTAGCATTTTAAGCATCAAAGGATGCCCAATTTGTAACACTTTACAACTATCGTTGATTCAAACATCATCTTACTACAATTCTCTTAATAAAACCCCAAATCATAAAACCCTCCTATCTCATAATGCTACTATATAATCAATATTAAGTCAATTCCATATAGTATTACATTGCAAAAAACTAAAGAGAAACAGAGATCGAGCGTTCATGAAGCAGTGAATAGTAACTAATGATCGATTCAGTCATCCCTGACATGAATCTAATAAACAAATGTTTAAATTAGGTTTTAAGAAGCATTAGCCCCAATGCGTAAAAACCCTAAAATACGACGAACAAAACAAAAAACTCACATGGCGTTGACGAGAAAAGAGAGCAAATATGTCTTTCTGACAAAGATTCTGGTATCTCTCCAAGTGCCGGCGATCGGACCCTGCGGCAGTTGGTGGCGGAGACGGTGACGGTGACCGGTGATGATGACGGTGATGATGATGCCGGAGTTGATGAAAGTGAAGAGGGATTTAAAGGTGTTTCAGCGTAAGAAGGACGCGGGTTACCAACGGTCCGATATGCAATTAATATTAGAATTTATTTACGCTTAGTTGTATAATTAAATTGTTTCTTCAATAGTTTCAACTTTGTTATTAGAACATGTATGAGTTTTAATTTCAGGAGTCTAAAAAAAATTATATTATATTATATACAATTATATATATATATATATATATATATATATATATATATATATATATATATATATATATATATATATATATATGTTATATTATTTAACCATGAGTTATATGTTATAACAAATGTTTTTTATGTGTGATATTATTATATACAAGAATCTTTTGTAATTGTACATTTTTTTATGTGTTCGGTATAACAAATGTTTCATTTATCCCGTATTTTTTTGATTTGATATATGAAACGTGTCATGTATACCACTAAGTTCCTGAGTAGCTTGAGTCGATAAGCTACCGCACCAACCCTGAGTAGCCTGAGTAACCAGAATTTTAAACGAACAATGTATCTAAGGTTGAATTTTTCTCATTTACCAAATCTCATAACCACTTTTCAAGGTAAAACTTTTAAAGATACTTTGTCCCAAACTGAAATTACAAGGGTCTGCGTCTCACGTCGATATAACTTTTCTAAGAATCTCTAGCGGCTTTGAGTCTGTATGAGATCTTGAAAATTTATCGATTTGTCTTTTGAATGATTTCAGGGCGAGTAAGTTGGCTTTCTCCAACCTCTACCTAGCATAATGGTAATTGACATTTTTGACCATAATATGCTTTGAAATATGTGACTTTGATGCTAGTGTAATAACTATCGTTGTAAGCAGACTCAGTTAAAAGTAAATGAGCATCCCAATCATTTTTAAAATCAATCACACAAACTTTGAGCATGTCATGATAATCCTTTCACCTTGACCATCTGTTTATGGGGTGGTAAGTCGTGCTCATGTTTAAGTGTGTACCCATATTGTGTCACAACCATTTGGTGTCCCGGGTAATTTCGTAATGAAATTTATAGAAACATGTAGCATTCCATCTCGCGCGTTGCGTGAGTGTTGTTCAGTTGTTTGATGCAATGCGTTTTTTCGTGTTTTTATGGTTTTATGTGTGTCATATAACCTATATCAAAATTTGTTGGCGTATGTGTACCTATATGTTCTGCTATTTAGTTTATATTGACATGTTTGGATTTGTTTTTATTATCAAATCAAAAGACAATTCAAAGCATCATAAATAAAAATAAAAATAAAATTGTTCTAGGCAAAGTTAGCTCCAAACCTCCAGTCTTGGTTGTCTTGTTTGTGTGAGTTTCATCGCATGTATGTGTGGTATTATTAGTTACCTATTTTGTTGTTTCGTTGGTATATTTGTTTTAGATGTAGGTACATTCTCGCAAAACTAAAACTCTTTTTGCAGGGTTTGTAACCTTCGTTAACAACTTATAATAAGAAAAGAAAAACATTAATTTAATTAGAAATCAAAATTACTCTGAAGTGACATTAAATGACTTATTTTAAAGTATGGATGTGCGTATTGACATCACCCAACAAATATTATATAATTAGAATTGTATTCATCATCTCGATTAATGTATTCAAGATCTCCTTGGCCATATAGTTATTTGAGATTATAAGTTCCAAAACCTTGTCAAATCTTCAGGTATTAATCTTCATTTTAAAACATAATTTGATTATGTATTATAATCTACGTGGCTAATATACTTTTTTATAAAAATTTTCATGTTTAATCTATTATTTCAATCTAGCTTCATAGATTTGACTTCTCTAGATTTGTATTCAATGCAAAATAAATTTTTCAATCGTGTCATTTTTTTAGAATAAAAATTATACATGCTTTTGAAAAATCAATAAAATTTAATTCAAATATCTATAATAAATTTAAAGTCATACAAAAAGTAATTATATGTTACATTTTCTAACACCTACACCTAAATCATCATTTTGTCTACACTCTTTCACTGCCACCACCATGACACAACCCAACTTTCTTTTTTCTGTACCAAAGAAAACCCCACAAACTCCCTCTTCTTTCCTCTTTGATCTATTCTCCAAATGTTCACCATCCCATGACGGACTGTTGTATGTCACCGGCGAGCTTTCATCCACCGCCATACGCCCGGCCACCAACCACAACTCATGCTCTATCGTTACTCATGTTCATCCACCTCTTCCTTTCCATCATCTTCGTCTATCGATTAACATAAATCAGAGAGATTGATCTTTACACCGTCGTTATAACCGTCACAAACAATTGCCATGGCCACCACCAACACAACCAGCTTACCAGTACGAGCCATCGTCGGTGACGACAGTGGAGCTCTCACCGCCAGAGTAACCCAAAGAAGCAGCGGCGCTTAGCATCGCCGGCCTCAATGTAGGCCGCCGACAAACGACCAACTACCATCACTATCGACAAACGCCGGGGAACCGCCGCTTGCTCCACCTCGACCACAGACAGGAGGCGGAGCGGTAACAGAGCCTACAACCATCGTGAGAGGAACAACGGTTAGAAAGAGATGCAGGCGGTGAAAACGCTACCGCTACCGTCGCTTTTGCCGTTGCCGGCCACCACCAGCACACTCTCAAAACCCACATGAAAGACAACAAACCCTTTTCTCTCTATATAATCACACATGGGAGGGGGCAAAAAGCTAATCATAAAAAAAATCTTGTGGCCAAATCAATATTACAATAAAAGCAACTGTTTCTCGCGTTACATTTTTTATATATAGGATAATTTGTTCCCAATTTCCAAATTACGCAAGATATTAGCCACTACATTTCCTTGCTAAGAATATTATTAATCACATACATTACTAATAAAAAACCTAGTTTGTTACACATATTATAATATAATATGTAGTAATAAGATTTTGTATTCATACTCTCGGTAATCAAATAACATTTTTTATATATTTGATTATTATATTTAGGATTTTCACATTACCAAAAATAACACTTACAAAAAAGAAAATATCACCACCACAACAGTAAAAAAATAAAGATAATAAAATCAGATAAAGAAATAATAATTTGTGTTAGTTGAAAACTTGAAATAAATATTTAGCGTGTTGTGTGCGTATCTTATGTGATGATTTTATTGATTTCCAAATCTTTTTAGACCGGGATCCTCGTTATAAAAACACACACCCGCAACACTCACATGACATACATACATATGTTATACGTACCTTCTTCCCCAAACAACACAAATCCTCCAAATCAGTCTCCTCAAAAATCATTTATTCTTTTACATAATCGGATGACTTGATCGCCTTCTTCTGTACATGTAAATCAAGTTAACATTCAATAATGAAATAATGTGGTTTGGAATCCTTACATCAATTAGATTAGCCCTTCTCGTGTTTTTCAGCTTCTTTTGATAATTTTCCAATAATGTCCTTCGGATTTTAGTCATCTAACCTTGAATTTTGGTTTTCTGTTGAATTTCTGAGGTAACACGGTTGCGGATTCGACGGAGTTAATTGCCCCCATCTGCGACTTCACATGTAAATCAGGTTTATTATTTTTGTTTTTATCAGGTTTCTTTTACTGTTTATGAAATAATGTGGTTTGGAATCCAGTCATTTAGCCTCGATTTGTCGATTTTATTTTTGTTTTGATTAAAAAAGGTCTCGATCCGGAGAAGATTAGGAAGAATAGTGAGTATAAGTAATCTAAAGTTTATAATGTAATGTAGTTACTGGGGCACTTTTGACCTTAGAAGCAGGTCCATCTGGGTTGTAATACAGTCAAACAGGTTACTTTTCTAAAGGCTAACTAAAAAGAAAACATGTCACCCAAAACATACCTTCGTTTTTTACAGCCTCCTAACTGGATCATTATTATATTAACTCTTTGATCATATTCAATGTATTTATTGCTGGGTGTAGGCTTGTGTAAGTGCAGGGCTAATCCGGAAGAATCTTATTATGATATTAATATCCATCGGGAAATCCATCCATCATCAATTTGTGGTGTTTGTGCATCCATTATACCATTTCCTGATCATAACCAGGTTAGTTTTCACATTGCTTTAGAACATATATGTAATGATTTTGCTGATATTCAAAGGATGAAGTTGCCACGTCCTTTATTAAACATTTGTTATACAAATCAGCATGTATGCTTTTGTCTATTCTTCTATATATGTTTTACTTTGTGCTGCATAATTTAGTTTTTGAAAGTGATTATTGTAGCTGAAAATTAGAATGGATAATCAACTGCTTCGAGATATGGGGAGTTAAATAATGGTGCATTGATCTTAATAGTCATTTTCTTACAACAACTCTTTACTTGATTATCTAGCTCGTATTTTGTGACCACAAATAATATATCATGCCAAGACCCTTGCCGGGAAAGGAAGGACAATGAAATATTTAGCTGCTAAAGGTATGTTTCACTCAACATTTTTGTTAAATGTGCATTATATCCTTTTTGAGTTTATTCTTTTGATTGAAAACCACTATTGCTTCTTGGGTTTTTGTGTAAGCAAAGTTTGATTGTTTCATGTTCTTGTGTAATTTGTTTAGACACCAGTTGAGGATAATGATTGTTGTTCCCTGTTTTCTTAATTGCATTTTCATGTTTTTGTTCTTGTGTGATTTATTTGGTTTGGGTTGTTGGACAAAAACAGAGATAATTTGTTGTCAGCTTCAAAACACTTTATATTGCTAATGTATAAAGGTTTTACATCATCATAAATTTTATTTGATGAAAATAAATGAAGCGTGCTCTTGTATTTGAATCTGTGACTCGTATTATCTTCAACTCCTGTAGATTGTTACAAATGATGAAATGATAGATTATTATGATATATCTGACTATTACATCTCCTGGCCACGGACGATGCAGTTAGGAAGGTATGATTGATAGAGAGAAACATATCATCTCCAAATAGGAATTATATTTTATTTATTGATACGATTCACTCTACTAGACATCAAATGGAGGCTGGTCATATGCTCTGTTTTATCAACTTAGTGTACATGTTAACAAGTCTGCTTGATTTTTAATTCACTTTCTTTTGGACATAAATGCCATTTGGGGGTTGGGTAGTATTAAAACACAAAGGCTTGCTACTATGGGTTAATCTTATTTGTTTTCATATGTGTGTGCCTTTGGCGTTGCCTAGTGTTTCTTAATATCTTTAAATGTTTATCTTTCACTCAACACTTTTTGTTATGTGCTCATGGTTGGAGTGCTAAAGAATGAGGACGCTAAGGATCATTAGGGCAACAAGAGGATTGATCTTGTGGGTCCTTATAGTATTAATTTGTTAAGAGCCCGTATGGTATTTAGATGTTTTGTTTTGAGGCATGTTTGGGTTTCTCTTAGTTTGCCATGTTGCTCTATTTGATTTTGGTTGCTCTTTAGTACGTGCGTGATTTAAAAGGTAAGAGCATATTAAGATTCTTTCAGGGAAGAACGCATCACATGATTCAAAGCTTCTCATGTGTGATTATGTGGCCACCGGTAGCACTGAAAATTTCGTACATGAATACATGGTAAGCTTCATACTTTGATGTGAAAGCAAAGAATGGATGTTTTTATTTTATTCTAATGTTTTTATGAATTTGTATATTTAGAATGTTAGGATGGAGATCAAATGTTAACTTGGAATGCCCGTTTAAGAGTAAATTACAGTTCAGCTTGTGGATTGGCATATGGGCACCATGATTGTAGTCCCAACCTCACGGAGGTATAGATTTATAATTTATTCGCAGTTTTTGATGAAATTCTTGAGCCTTTCATTGTTGATTTTGGTCGTGCTAAGCTTTTTGTAGATGAGGAAGGTTATGGGGCTACTACTATTGCTGGCTAAGGTTTGTCTCTCTTTTCACATTCGTTGTTTGGAATTGTCAGATGTATTGAGGATTTTTTACACCCTTGAGATTTTCTATTCCACCCATAGTTATTCCTGATTACAAGCTAAGCCACAAACTTTTTTTCTCATCCGGTATATGAAAGTGCATACCTACTAAGCGGAGCCACTGTGAAATCAGATTATTATTAATTCTTGTACTATCTGCGTAGTAGATTATACCTTAAAAGTTGATATTTATATTCAATCTATTATCGTGTTAATATGAATGATCAGCAATAAAAAGCATACCAAATGGAGTGGTTAATTTTATATAAAATGTGCATAACATGATTGCTTTGTTTTTAAAGTTCATTCCATGGCCTTTCATTTGACCTATATTAGAGCCCCTAACCAATGGAACTGCCAAAGAATCAAGTGGCAGGTCACCTACAATTCTTGTTCTTTTGCCAAACTGAGAATTATGCAAACCACGACTACATTGACTTGTTCTCTCTTGAGTTTTTGTCACATGTTTTCGGGTTTATTCTCTCCGAAAAAGTACTTGTTTGAAAAAAATACGTGATTGGCGTAACACTGAATGCTCGATCAGGTAAGGGGCTATTTGTTTGGTCTGACACGGCTGACTGGCTGACTCGGTCAGCCCGTTTGATACGCGTGAAATCAGATCTGACCGGATCATTTTGGTCTGACCCGGACCTGGATTTGAAACATGCTGACCGAGTCCATCCGCCACCGCGCGACCCCTTTGCGAACGCCCATCCTCACCGCGCGACCCCTTTGGTGGTTGTGGTGGTGGAGGCCGGTGGTGGTCGGGAGGGGATGTAGAGAAGGGGCGAGAGAGATGGAGATGGTGACGGTGGTGGTTCGGCGCTCCCTCACGGTGGCCGGCCGGTGAACCTCCACAACCTTAAGCTCCCTTATGGTGGCTGGCCGGCGCTCCTTCATGGTGGTGTAGAAGATGTTGGTGGTGGTGTGGTGATTTTGATTATTGTCTGATGAGTATATGTATATATATATATATATATATATATATATATATATATATATATATATATATATATATATATATATATATATATATATATATATATATATATATATATGATTGTTTGTTTAGTAGTTGATTTAAAATATATTCTAGTTGATTAAAAATCTAAATGTTTAGTAGTTGATTTAAGATTGTTAATAATTCTAGTTGATTAATAATATACGGTTTTTGAGTCAGTCACATACTGAATCAAACAACCAAGTTTCAGTCAGATGCTTACCCAGTCAGAACTTCTAACTGGGTCAGCTTCTGACTCAGTCAGATCTTACTCAATCAGCGTAATCAAACAGCCCCTAACTCTGGTTTGAAGGCTCGTATTGCTCCTGAGGTGAAATTTATAAGCTTCACATTTATTCATCTGAGTTGTTTTTTGTTTGTTTGTTTATAAGATTTATGTTTTTCATGTGACTTTGTTTGTTTCGTCCAACCGGTGAAACTCTCATGTATCCCTCTTTCTAAGTGGATAAGGGACAACGTGATTTTCCCTTTAAATCTTAGCTCCGATGCAATTATGTTTGATGGGAGTTGGGTATTCCTACTACATTTATCAAGCATTATACTGAATCACATGATCTAATTTGCTTGTATTCTAACATCTTATTTGAATTTGGTTTCAGACTCAAGTTTGTTCTTCTTTATTTCTTGAAGCCTTGAAGAGTTGAAGGTAATCCATCCTGATTTTAAACTTCTGCCCTAATTGTGAATTCCTAAATATTTGCTTGATTTTTATCTTATTTCTAATTTTGGCTATATATCGCTTTTGTAATTACTTAAGCTAAGCACATAGAAAGGTGAATTATGTATCCTAAACCAAAAGACCATTTTCTAAAACGAACCCGAATCCCGCCTGACCCTACCCGGCCGTTTGTTAAGTCCTTGCACAGGGAAGAAAGCAGACTGGAATATTGAGCTGCAAAGGTACTATTCATTCAACTTTCTTATTAATTCTTGGAAATTTGAGTTGTCGAAGTTTGATTGTTTAATGTTTTTATGTGATTTGTTAGACACCACCTTAGGGGTTACGAACGCTTTTCTTTAGTTTAATTTTTAATTGATTTCTTAACCCTTAAGTAGAATTTCATGTTCTTTAGTGACCTGTTTGGTTTGCATTATTGAACAGAATAATGCAACTTGGATTTCAGTTTAATCTTTGAATTAGTGGTCGTCGCTTACACCAACTATGTTGCATAATTGGAAAAGATGTGTAATAACAAATATTGTTTTTATGCTGAACCAACTAGCTTAATTTTTAACTTCAAGATTGATGTGAAATTGTCAAAATACAAATTAAATAGGTACATTACTTCTATAACAAATGCGTCAAAAAGGTGAATTTGTGTTTAAGATTGGTAATAGGATCCAATCTTTTTACTTTACTATTTGGGGGGTCTGCTTGATCTCAAAAGCCTCTTCTAGATGAGCTTCTCTTATCCCACAGACAGACATGCTTGAATTTATACAAAAGCAAATGCATTTATCTATGTTGTGTAATTCTGTCATAAACTTTGTGACTGCAGAGGGAGGAAGAAGAAGATTGGCACATGTCTTAATAATACTAAAGATGTCAACTTTTTGGAATTTTCTTCCGAGGTATGTCATTGTAGATGAGGAAGCTTATGTGACCACTGTCGTTGCTTGCTTACAAATGGTGAGTTTTCTTACCCGATAAATTAGGTTGGTAACACTTACATATCCCTTTTTTCTAAGTGGATTAGGGAAAACCATGATTTTCCCTTAAAACTTAACCAGTGGTGCAATGTTGTTCAACGGGAGTTTAATAGCCCTACTTCAGTGGTCAGGTGCTATACTCAATTAAATGATTTGAATATTTGGAGTAGTTAATTTTGTTTTTGCATTTTAAATCTTATTTGAATCCGGTTCTTGCATCATTGTAAGAGGCGTGAATTGTAGAAGCTAAATGTTCTTGCATATTTCTTGAAGCCTTAAAGAGACAAAGGTAATGGGTCTAATTTGAAATTTGTGCATTAATTGTTCTTTGCTTAATGTTTGCTTGGTTTTTGCCCTGTTTCTTGGTTTTTTGATACACACACATGCATGCATGCATGCATACATACATGCATACATGCATGCATACATACATACATACATACATGCATGCATGCATGCATACATACATACATATATATACATACATACATACATACATATATATACATACATACATACATACATACATACATACATACATACATATATATAAGCCTAAAGGTTGTTATAACATCAAGCCTAGAGATTAAAGGTTGTTATAACATCAAGCCTAGAGATTAAAGGCCCTATAGACTAAAGGTTGTTATAACATCAAGCCTAGAGATTAAAGGCTAAAACCTTAACTTGTGAGACCCGTAAGCTCAAGGTGTATAAAGCACATGTCACGTAAATATAAGGCTAGAATTCTAAAGCCTAAAGCATAAAGTCGTCTTAAGTAGCTTAAAAGCTTGAAGGAAGGTACACTAATACCTAAAGGATAACGACTAACGCCCATTAAGCATGGGGCCTATAACTATATAACCTGAATGCTTAAGCATAAGCATGAAGCCTTATCCCTACCTTGTGAGGCCTAAAGATATGCCCACAGACACCAAGGTAAATAAGTCGATGGGAGGCGTGTAATGCTTGAATCCTATGACGAGTTGTGCTCTTAAAAGGAGGCCTAGAGCCTAAGTATTAGACTAGGTTATTATTAGTGAATAGTTTAGGGTTAATTATGTAATATTGTCCTCTATATAAAGGACCCTCTATTGTAACCCTAAACACACAATTACTAAATACAAATACAATTATAAGGTTTAATTTGGTATCAGAGCCAGGAAGGCTCGATTCTCGCCGGAACCCTAATCAGGGCGGCCGGCCGCCGCCGCTGCCCTGTCCAACCATCCATTACCGATGCTTCGGTTACAATAATCAACACTACCATCTTCACCTTTAACAGGCGAATACAAACCGCCACCGTCTTTTACCTTTCACACAACCGCAGCCGTCGCTGCCAAACCCTTACCCTAGCCGCCGCCAAACCTTACTAGCCGTCACTTAATCCGAACCCTAACCCTAGCCGTCACTAAACCCTTAACCCTAGCCGTCACTAAATCTAACCCTAGCTGTCGCTAAACCCTAATCTTAGTTGCCGCACACAACATACAATCTCCGCTGCTCCTTTTCAATCTTAACACATCATCGCATACAACGTGATGCTTCATCTTCATTGCTGCTGCTATACAATAGTGGTCCCGTTATACAAAGGTGACACACCTTTATGCAAAAGTTTTAGGTGTGGAGATACGCGAGAAGATTCACGAGATAAAGACAACAATAGTTTCAAACTCACATCGCATACAACGCGATAACCGGAGAAGAACAACCGGTGCTTCACACATTCGGCGATTGCAACGACAAACAACAAGACCAATAATTTACTTTACTTATTTTTATTTTTTATGCTTTTTTAGATTTAAAGCTGAATCTCTCCCGAGCTTAGCTTGCGGGGGAATATTAGACTAGGTTATTATTAGTGAATAGTTTAGGGTTAATTATGTAATATTATCCTCTAGATAAAAGACCCTCTATTGTAACCCTCAATACAAATACAATTATAAGATTTAATTCTAAGAAGTCTAGAAGCCTAAGGCTGAGTTCTAAGGTGTGAAGCCATAAGGTGTAAAAGGCTACATTCAATAGCTAAAAGCCATCAAGTGAGGCCTAAAGGAGGCTACGCTTAAAAACCCTGTTTGTCGGGTAAGAAAAATTATTTATTTAAAAGTGAGGCCTAAAGGAGGCTACACTTTGATTTATTAAATCCGACTTTGATAGGGTTTACTTACTAATGTAATATTCTAGATCTAATTTATTCATTTAAAGCCCTTGGAATGTTTAGATGTTGTTTCTTAGTATAGTATTTGTACTAAAAGGCTCAAAAAAACCCATTCATTTATTGAGCTTAGCTAGTTAGCTATTGTCTTACTCATTTTTAGTAACTTTTAGTTAGCTATTCTCTTTTAAGTAGTAAAAAATTAGTTACCAATATCTACACCGATTGCTTTCACTAATTGATTTATTTAAATAACCTAAGGCCCCTAAAGCCTTAGGCCATAAACTTCAACCCTAACTCTAACATATAAGGCCTTCAAGCACGAGCCTAAGAAGCATAAAATCATAAAGGAGACTACAACCTAAAGCCTAATGCTTGAAATGTAAACCCTATAGCTAAAAGCGTGAGGCCTAACATGTAAAGCTCATAAGTCGAGGTACATTAAGCACAAGGCCTAGAGCCTTCCTAAATCGTGAAGACCTAACACGTGAGGAGCAAAGCATGAGGCCTATATGCCTTAAGCCTAAGATGCATATAATTCTAAAAGAAGCTATAATGTAAAGCTTAAAGGTGAAAGGTTAAAGGTTGAATGCTTAAGGCCCATAAAACCTAAAGCCCAAAAGCATAAGGCCTGAATCCTAAATCTTGATTCCTGAAGCCTAGGGTGTAATTAAGCCAAAGCACTTGTTGGCTACACGACGTCTGCTAGCGAAAACCCACATGATCTAGGGTGGGAATCAAAGAGAATTTCTCAACCAAGAAATCATAATTTTCCCATGTAGTTTCTTCTTCAGTTCGGTTGTACTCTGAAATGAACAAATCAAAACCGCTCCGGCTTTTTGAACCCAAGGATAAGCTTTCATAGCACAATGTTGCAAATCAATCTCCCAAGCCTTGAGCTTTCTTTTAAGTTGATTAGAAGTAGCTTTAACATTTCATCACCGGTCCTAATTGTTGCTCGAGTTCCTGCATCCATAATATTTCCTGCATGCATTTTAAAAGTGCTTTGCCATGGGAGAAAGGATCACCATTGAGCGAGCTGTTCACGAGCAAAACACCTAAGACAGGCCTCTAAACAGTTGAGTACCCTTGTTTGTGTGTCATTTTGTGATGGTAGCTAATACTTAATTTCATCATATAAGTAGTTCTAGTAATTAGTTTGAACTAAAAAGCTAAAAAACCCGATTGGTTTATTGAGATTAGTCAGTTAGTTATTGTCTTATTGATATCGGTTTGATTAGTAACTTGAAGTGCTTATTTGCATACTTTGTCAATAAGTACATTTTATAATCCCCTTCGAGTAGTAAATAATCAGTTACTGATATCTGCATCGATTGCTTTCATTAATTGATTTATTTAATAATCTAAGGCCCCTAAAGCCTCAGGGCATAAACTTGAACCATAACTCAAACATATAAGGCCTTCAGGCACAAGCCTAGGAAGCATAAAATCATAAAGGAGACTACAACCTAAAGCCTAATGCTTGAAATGTAAAGCCTATAGCTAAAAGCGTGAGGCTTAACACGTAAAGCTCATAAAGTCAAGGTACATAAAGCACAAGGCCTAAAGCCTAAATCCTAATTCGTGAAGACCTAACACGTGAGGACCAAAGCATGAGGCCTATATGCCTCAAGATCCATATAAGTCTAAAAAGCTATAACATAAAAGCTTAAAGGCGAAAGGTTAAACTTAAATGCTTAAGGCCCATAAAACCCAATGCTCATAAAGCATAAGGCCTGAATCCTTAATCCTAAATCTTCAATGTTGAATCCTGAATCCTGAAACCTAGGGTGTAAATAAGTCAAGACGCTTGTTAGCTACTCAACGTCTGCTTGCAAAAAACCCACAGGATCTAGGGTGTAATCGAAGAGAATTGCTTAACCAACAAATCATAATTATCACAATATTCTAAAAAGCAGTCAATTAGAAAGTAGAGTAATGAGCACAATATCCTAAAAAGCAAAATTCACACACCATGGTTGTCTTCCCCTTCCCTGTAGCAACTCCCAATGACGCCACTCAAGATGTCAACCCTTTTGAATATATATACTTCAGGGTTCAAGTTTGGTGGTTAAACAGGCCAATAGATTGTCTAGAACTTGGAACAAGTTTTGTATACCGATATGATTGTTTAACCTCTTTTATTGATTTATTTATTTTTTGGGGAATAAGGTATAGGTTTTAGATTCATATATCTTTATCATCCCAAAAAAACATTAAAATTACAAAATTAAAAAAAAATCGTTCAAACCAATAGAATGGCGAGTTTAGTTTGTCATTTCCTGAAACCATAGTTAGCGATTAGCATTGAATGGTTGTTAAAACCGGCTGAACCGAACCACGAGCACTCCTAAATAATCAAATTAGAAAATGAAAAAACAAAAGGGTGATAGTGACAAACCTTGAGAAGATCAAAAACTTTTTCACAGATGTATTTTAGTTGAAAGGTTGCGTCATGTTGTTGCAGTTCGTTTGTGAGGTCGTAGAGAGTGGATTTTTCTGACCCTTTTTTAGAGCAGCTGTCATAATAACTTAAGGAACGTGCTACCAACCACTTTCAGGCCCAAGAATCTGAAAATTAAAAATCTTATATCACTAATTACACATTGGCAAATCTAAGAGGAGTAATCTGCTATAAAAGAAATGCACATACTCTGAAGTTGAAAGTAACGCACACAAGTTGCTTTGTTTCCCAGAAGACCATCTGTTTACTTCAGCATCAAAACCTTCACCGAACATATGAGAATAATACACAAAAAACTATTAAAGAAATTAACTAAAAAATTGAGCAATAGTTGTATGCTTTCATGAATCATTTAGTTTGAAAATTACACTTCTTTCTACGAGTTCTTTCTGAGCTAAGATCCCTCATATTCTTCTCTGCCACTGTAACTAAGAGTTCGCAAAGCAAGACTAAACAAGGTTAAGAGAATAAAATAAAAGACAGAGAGCACAGTGGTGATTCCCATTCACCTACTACTCGTGTAAGAAAATATGATGAAAAATGAAATTTGATGTGAAAAAAAAAGTAATTAAGAGACGTTTGTAACTTACCACCTTGGGACAGCATTAAATTCCCTTTGGCTCCTACCTTAGTGGTGGCACTACTAGACAGTTGCCTAACAATAAAATCATGATGTAATTTAATGATATCCAATTGGCTGCCATGAGAAGTTGAGAACTAACAGATGACAACTTCATATTCTAAGCAAATAGCCATGAAAAAAGTAGTGTTAAAGAAGGTTATGATTCAACGAAAAACAAAGCATTTAAAGCACAACCATAAAAATGATTACCCTTGATAAACTATCATTACCTCTAGCTTACCGTTTGCACTTATAGAAGGTTCAACGCTTTTTGTGTTTGGAGAAAAGTAAGTTTAACACACTAAAGCAGGTACCAAGAAAATGCACTTGAATAAGTGAGATTACACACATATTGACCTTGGAAAATCAAACCAATGCACCTTTGCGGATTCAATATTCAAAAAAGCACTATCAACATGGTCGCCTTCTCAATAGGAACTCTGTATAATGGAAGAAATTACTTCACATATCCATCTTAATGTAAAACTTTGGGGAAAAGATCATAACATCAAAGACAAATGTACGCATACAATTAGAAAGTTAAGTAAAGAGTACCTTTGTAGCTCAATGTTCCAAGAAGCAGTATCCACACACCATAGTTGTCCCCTTCTTGGTAAAAACTATCCATAACGCCACTTGAGGTGTTCATAAACCGATTGAACAGCCCAAACCAAAGTAAGTTGGTCGCTATAAGATTTATACTATTCAGGTCATGCTTTAGTGGTTTAACGCTCCGACCAACTGTTTAGAACTTGGAACTAGTTTTGTAACCCGATCCAATCGTTTGGCCTCTTTTATTCATTTATTTATTTTATTTTTTGAAATAAGGTATATATAGGTGTTATATTCATAAATCTTTATCATTCGAAAATGTATTAAAAATTAACAGTTTAAAACGGTTCCATTCAAACAAGTAAAACAGCGAGTTTAGTTTGTTGTTTCCCGAAACCGTATTTAGCGTTCGACATTGAATTTGTCGTCAAAACCGGCTAGCTGAACCAAACTATGAAGACTCCTAAATGACAATTACTGGACATATAATTAGTACTTGGATTTGTTAACAAATTATCAAACTAGAAAATGAAATAAACAAAAGGGTGATAGCAACAAACCTTGAGAATATCAATAGCTTTTTCACTGATATATATTTGTTGAATAGTTGCACCACATTGTTGCAATGTTGCCCAGTACATGCGGAGAGTGGCTTTCTATAACTTTAGTTGAATGAACTCGCTACCAACCACTGTCAGACCCAAATCCGATATCAGTAATGACACATTGACAAGTCCAATATCAGAAATGTGCTATAAGAAAATGTTGGGTTATTCTGATGTTTACGGGTTATGTACGGGTCAAGTCGGTTACCGATTTTGGGCAAATGGATCTTTAATTAGCCAACGTGTTAATATGGTCCAAGATTTGACCGAGTTTCACAGAAGTGTACGTTTGTTTTGTTCCAGAAAAGCAGGAGAACATGGACTTATTTTAGCATGTGTTTGTTTGAGTTTTCTTATATAAGTAGCATTAAGCACAATCGTAATTTTGAAGCAGATCCCTTTTGAATGTAATTTTCATTTGAAGGTTAATATATAAGAAAGTGTACCTGTGTTTTGAGTGTGTTTTTAAGGGCCTGAACCAACAGAAAACACACGTATTGCAATGTTGTAAGTAACGCGCACAACTTACCTTGTTTCCCACAAGATCATCCTTTTACTTTACCACCAATACCTTCAGCGAATCTGTGAGAATCATACACAAAAATATTATAAAATAAGATAAAAAATTAAGCAGTAGCTTTAGAATTCAATGAATCATCTTAGTTTATAAGACCAACTTACATAAATGCACGTCTTTACCGGACTCCCAGTCATATGTATTTTACTACATTTAAGTATTTAACAAAATAAAATGAACATCACCTGCTAAATTAAGAGGTTCCACTCCATCTTATCCTCCCATCCATTCCTTAAGGTCCAGTAGACTTCTTGAGTAATCAACTGCTCGTGCCACTAACACTAACGAGGCAGTTATTTGCAAACTAGCAAAACAAGAGAAAATGGTTTCAAAATGGAAGAAAACAGATAAAAAAAACTAGAATCTATGTGGCAAATATCAAACAATACTTTAAAAAATTAAATTAACCCCATGTATATATAGATGATCTTATCTTGCTTGGTCTTCTGTAACAATATCAGCTAGCTGTAGCAACAGTTTCAGAAGGTAACTGCACACCATTGGGTGCGTGAGAAGACGGTATGTTTCTTGACTCCACAGCAGCAACTAGTTAAGCTTTTCTTAAACCTAGAAAACTTTTAAGGGATGGGGAAAGGAAAACCAATAATGATATATAAGAAAATGTTGAACAATTAAACCAGAGATGATGATAAAGACCATAGCATTTGATACCATTTTCAAATCCAGGTTACTTCTTAAATGCAGATGTCTATCTTGTTTCATCAATTAGAGTGAGAAGCTAGCAATAAGTTAACTAGCAATAAGTTAACACAATTAGCACATGAAACCTCTTATATATGTAATTAAGTTGTGTAAAGTCAACTGACTACCCACAATCACAAGAACAATAAGCCAGAAAAAAGGTCCGGGAATTTACAAATTGATTACCATGATTCTACATATGAAAAACAAATCAAGAATCAATTTCAATAGAAGATTAAGGTAGAAATGCAACCAAGATTCTTCAGTATGAGCCCAATTCCAGTGTCTTCACCTTACATTCTAGTTATTGACATTGATCTGGTGGACTAGTGGAGATCAGCAAGCAAACTCTCCCGTACATCCACACTTCCTGTACAAATATATTCTGTATATCAAATGCATCCAAATAACAAACACCCAACATTTGAAATGCAATCTAAAGTTGCTACAAAGGAAATAGTTTGATTGTTACTACCCGAACACAAAAACAAAAAGATAATATATGAAAACTAAACCAAAGCTCTAGGTTTTAACTCTAGTTGCATCATGAATCCTTCAAGAATACAACAAACTACTAAGAAATAAGCAAATATAGGATTACTGATATAATCCACAAGTGATTCTCTGTTCTTAGAACCACAATGTCTAGCATTTTAAGCATCAAAGAATGCCCAATTTGTAACACATTACAACTATCGTTGATTCAAACATCATCTTACTACAATTCTCTTAATAAAACCCCAACATCATAAAACCCTCCTATCTCATAATGCTACTATATAATCAATATTAAGTCAATTCCATATAGTATTACATTGCAAAAAACTAAAGAGAAACAGAGATCGAGCGTTCATGAAGCAGTGAATAGTAACTAATGATCGATTCAGTCATCCCTGACATGAATCTAATAAACAAATGTTTAAATTAGGTTTTAAGAAGCATTAGCCCCAATGCGTAAAAACCCTAAAATACGATGAACAAAACAAAAAACTCACATGGCTTTGACGAGAAAAGAGAGCAAATATGTCTTTCTTACAAAGATTCTGGTATCTCTCCAAGTGCCGGCGATCGGACCCTGCGGCAGTTGGTGGCGGAGACGGTGACGGTGACCGGTGATGATGACGGTGATGATGATGCCGGAGTTGATGAAAGTGAAGAGGGATTTAAAGGTGTTTCAGCGTAAGAAGGACGCGGGTTACCAACGGTCCGATATGCAATTAATATTAGAATTTATTTACGCTTAGTTGTATAATTAAATTGTTTCTTCAATAGTTTCAACTTTGTTATTAGAACATGTATGAGTTTTAATTTCAGGAGTCTAAAAAAAATTATATTATATTATATACAATTTATATATATATATAATATATATGTTATATTATTTAACCATGAGTTATCGGTTATAACAAATGTTTTTTATGTGTGATATTATTATATACAAGAATCTTTTGTAATTGTACAATTTTTTTATGTGTTCGGTATAACAAATGTTTCATTTATCCCGTATTTTTTTTTGATTTGATATATGAAACGTGTCATGTATACCACTAAGTTCCTGAGTAGCTTGAGTCGATAAGCTACCGCACCAACCCTAACCAGAATTTTAAACGAACAATGTATCTAAGGTTGAATTTTTCTCATTTACCAAATCTCATAACCACTTTTCAAGGTAAAACTTTTAAAGATACTTTGTCCCAAACTGAAATTACAAGGGTTTGCGTCTCACGTCGACATAACTTTTCTAACAATCTCTAGCGGCTTTGAGTCTGTATGAGATCTTGAAAATTTGTCGATTTGTCTTTTGAATGATTTCAGGGCGAGTAAGTTGGCTTTCTCCAACCTCTACCTAGCATAATGGTAATTGACATTTTTGACCATAATATGCTTTGAAATATGTGACTTTGATGCTAGTGTAATAACTATCGTTGTAAGCAGACTCAGTTAAAAGTAAATGAGCATCCCAATCATTTTCAAAATCCATCACACAAACTTTGAGCATGTCATGATAATCCTTTCACCTTGACCATCTGTTTATGGGGTGGTAAGTCGTGCTCATGTTTAAGTGTGTACCCATATTGTGTCACAACCATTTGGTGTCCCGGGTAATTTCGTAATGAAATTTATAGAAACATGTAGCATTCCATCTCGCGCGTTGCGTGAGTGTTGTTCAGTTGTTTGATGCAATGCGTTTTTCCGTGTTTTTATGGTTTTATGTGTGTCATATTACCTATATCAAAATTTGTTGGCGTATGTGTACCTATATGTTCTGCTATTTAGTTTATATTGACATGTTTGGATTTGTTTTTATTATCAAATCAAAAGACAGTTCAAAGCATCATAAATAAAAATAAAAATAAAATTGTTCTAGGCAAAGTTAGCTCCAAACCTCCAGTCTTGGTTGTCTTGTTTGTGTGAGTTTCATCGCATGTATGTGTGGTATTATTAGTTACCTATGTTGTTGTTTCGTTGGTATATTTGTTTTAGATGTAGGTACATTCTCGCAAAACTAAAACTCTTTTTGCAGGGTTTGTAACCTTCGTTAACAACTTATAATAAGAAAAGAAAAACATTAATTTAATTAGAAATCAAAATTACTCTGAAGTGACATTAAATGACTTATTTTAAAGTATGGATGTGCGTATTGACATCACCCAACAAATATTATATAATTAGAATTGTATTCATCATCTCGATTAATGTATTCAAGATCTCCTTGGCCATATAGTTATTTGAGATTATAAGTTCCAAAACCTTGTCAAATCTTCAGGTATTAATCTTCATTTTAAAACATAATTTGATTATGTATTATAATCTACGTGGCTAATATATTTTTTTATAAAATTTTTCATGTTTAATCTATTATTTCAATCTAGCTTCATAGATTTGACTTCTCTAGATTTGTATTCAATGCAAAATAAATTTTTCAATCGTGTCATTTTTTTAGAATAAAAATTATACATGCTTTTGAAAAATCAATAAAATTTAATTCAAATATCTATAATAAATTTAAAGTCATACAAAAAGTAATTATATGTTACATTTTCTAACACCTACACCTAAATCATCATTTTGTCTACACTCTTTCACTGCCACCACCATGACACAACCCAACTTTCTTTTTTCTGTACCAAAGAAAACCCCACAAACTCCCTCTTCTTTCCTCTTTGATCTATTCTCCAAATGTTCACCATCCCATGACGGACTGTTGTATGTCACCGGCGAGCTTTCATCCACCGCCATACGCCCGGCCACCAACCACAACTCATGCTCTATCGTTACTCATGTTCATCCACCTCTTCCTTTCCATCATCTTCGTCTATCGATTAACATAAATCAGAGAGATTGATCTTTACACCGTCGTTATAACCGTCACAAACAATTGCCATGGCCACCACCAACACAACCAGCTTACCAGTACGAGCCATCGTCGGTGACGACAGTGGAGCTCTCACCGCCAGAGTAACCCAAAGAAGCAGCGGCGCTTAGCATCGCCGGCCTCAATGTAGGCCGCCGACAAACGACCAACTACCATCACTATCGACAAACGCCGGGGAACCGCCGCTTGCTCCACCTCGACCACAGACAGGAGGCGGAGCGGTAACAGAGCCTACAACCATCGTGAGAGGAACAACGGTTAGAAAGAGATGCAGGCGGTGAAAACGCTACCGCTACCGTCGCTTTTGCCGTTGCCGGCCACCACCAGCACACTCTCAAAACCCACATGAAAGACAACAAACCCTTTTCTCTCTATATAATCACACATGGGAGGGGGCAAAAAGCTAATCATAAAAAAAATCTTGTGGCCAAATCAATATTACAATAAAAGCAACTGTTTCTCGCGTTACATTTTTTATATATAGGATAATTTGTTCCCAATTTCCAAATTACGCAAGATATTAGCCACTACATTTCCTTGCTAAGAATATTATTAATCACATACATTACTAATAAAAAACCTAGTTTGTTACACATATTATAATATAATATGTAGTAATAAGATTTTGTATTCATACTCTCGGTAATCAAATAACATTTTTTATATATTTGATTATTATATTTAGGATTTTCACATTACCAAAAATAACACTTACAAAAAAGAAAATATCACCACCACAACAGTAAAAAAATAAAGATAATAAAATCAGATAAAGAAATAATAATTTGTGTTAGTTGAAAACTTGAAATAAATATTTAGCGTGTTGTGTGCGTATCTTATGTGATGATTTTATTGATTTCCAAATCTTTTTAGACCGGGATCCTCGTTATAAAAACACACACCCGCAACACTCACATGACATACATACATATGTTATACGTACCTTCTTCCCCAAACAACACAAATCCTCCAAATCAGTCTCCTCAAAAATCATTTATTCTTTTACATAATCGGATGACTTGATCGCCTTCTTCTGTACATGTAAATCAAGTTAACATTCAATAATGAAATAATGTGGTTTGGAATCCTTACATCAATTAGATTAGCCCTTCTCGTGTTTTTCAGCTTCTTTTGATAATTTTCCAATAATGTCCTTCGGATTTTAGTCATCTAACCTTGAATTTTGGTTTTCTGTTGAATTTCTGAGGTAACACGGTTGCGGATTCGACGGAGTTAATTGCCCCCATCTGCGACTTCACATGTAAATCAGGTTTATTATTTTTGTTTTTATCAGGTTTCTTTTACTGTTTATGAAATAATGTGGTTTGGAATCCAGTCATTTAGCCTCGATTTGTCGATTTTATTTTTGTTTTGATTAAAAAAGGTCTCGATCCGGAGAAGATTAGGAAGAATAGTGAGTATAAGTAATCTAAAGTTTATAATGTAATGTAGTTACTGGGGCACTTTTGACCTTAGAAGCAGGTCCATCTGGGTTGTAATACAGTCAAACAGGTTACTTTTCTAAAGGCTAACTAAAAAGAAAACATGTCACCCAAAACATACCTTCGTTTTTTACAGCCTCCTAACTGGATCATTATTATATTAACTCTTTGATCATATTCAATGTATTTATTGCTGGGTGTAGGCTTGTGTAAGTGCAGGGCTAATCCGGAAGAATCTTATTATGATATTAATATCCATCGGGAAATCCATCCATCATCAATTTGTGGTGTTTGTGCATCCATTATACCATTTCCTGATCATAACCAGGTTAGTTTTCACATTGCTTTAGAACATATATGTAATGATTTTGCTGATATTCAAAGGATGAAGTTGCCACGTCCTTTATTAAACATTTGTTATACAAATCAGCATGTATGCTTTTGTCTATTCTTCTATATATGTTTTACTTTGTGCTGCATAATTTAGTTTTTGAAAGTGATTATTGTAGCTGAAAATTAGAATGGATAATCAACTGCTTCGAGATATGGGGAGTTAAATAATGGTGCATTGATCTTAATAGTCATTTTCTTACAACAACTCTTTACTTGATTATCTAGCTCGTATTTTGTGACCACAAATAATATATCATGCCAAGACCCTTGCCGGGAAAGGAAGGACAATGAAATATTTAGCTGCTAAAGGTATGTTTCACTCAACATTTTTGTTAAATGTGCATTATATCCTTTTTGAGTTTATTCTTTTGATTGAAAACCACTATTGCTTCTTGGGTTTTTGTGTAAGCAAAGTTTGATTGTTTCATGTTCTTGTGTAATTTGTTTAGACACCAGTTGAGGATAATGATTGTTGTTCCCTGTTTTCTTAATTACATTTTCATGTTTTTGTTCTTGTGTGATGTATTTGGTTTGGGTTGTTGGACAAAAACAGAGATAATTTGTTGTCAGCTTCAAAACACTTTATATTGCTAATGTATAAAGGTTTTACATCATCATAAATTTTATTTGATGAAAATAAATGAAGCGTGCTCTTGTATTTGAATCTGTGACTCGTATTATCTTCAACTCCTGTAGATTGTTACAAATGATGAAATGATAGATTATTATGATATATCTGACTATTACATCTCCTGGCCACGGATGATGCAGTTAGGAAGGTATGATTGATAGAGAGATACATATCATCTCCAAATAGGAATTATATTTTATTTATTGATACGATTCACTCTACTACACATCAAATGGAGGCTGGTCATATGCTCTATTTTATCAACTTAAGTGTACATGTTAACAAGTCTGCTTGATTTTTAATTCACTTTCTTTTGGACATAAATGCCATTTGGGGGTTGGGTAGTATTAAAACACAAAGGCTTGCTACTATGGGTTAATCTTATTTGTTTTCATATGTGTGTGCCTTTGGCGTTGCCTAGTGTTTCTTAATATCTTTAAATGTTTATCTTTCACTCAACACTTTTTGTTATGTGCTCATGGTTGGAGTGCTAAAGAATGAGGACGCTAAGGATCATTAGGGCAACAAGAGGATTGATCTTGTGGGTCCTTATAGTATTAATTTGTTAAGAGCCCGTATGGTATTTAGATGTTTTGTTTTGAGGCATGTTTGGGTTTCTCTTAGTTTGCCATGTTGCTCTATTTGATTTTGGTTGCTCTTTAGTACGTGCGTGATTTAAAAGGTAAGAGCATATTAAGATTCTTTCAGGGAAGAACGCATCACATGATTCAAAGGTTCTCATGTGTGATTATGTGGCCACCGGTAGCATTGAAAATTCCGTACATGAATACATGGTAAGCTTCATACTTTGATGTGAAAGCAAAGAATGGATGTTTTTATTTTATTCTAATGTTTTTATGAATTTGTATATTTAGAATGTTAGGATGGAGATCAAATGTTAACTTGGAATGCCCGTTTAAGAGTAAATTACAGTTCAGCTTGTGGATTGGCATATGGGCACCATGATTGTAGTCCCAACCTCACGGAGGTATAGATTTATAATTTATTCGCAGTTTTTGATGAAATTCTTGAGCCTTTCATTGTTGATTTTGGTCGTGCTAAGCTTTTTGTAGATGAGGAAGGTTATGGGGCTACTACTATTGCTGGCTAAGGTTTGTCTCTCTTTTCACATTCGTTGTTTGGAATTGTCAGATGTATTGAGGATTTTTTACACCCTTGAGATTTTCTATTCCACCCATAGTTATTCCTGATTACAAGCTAAGCCACAAACTTTTTTTCTCATCCGGTATATGAAAGTGCATACCTACTAAGCGGAGCCACTGTGAAATCAGATTATTATTAATTCTTGTACTATCTGCGTAGTAGATTATACCTTAAAAGTTGATATTTATATTCAATCTATTATCGTGTTAATATGAATGGAAAAGTTAAAACGGGTCAGCAATAAAAAGCATACCAAATGGAGTGGTTAATTTTATATAAAATGTGCATAACATGATTGCTTTGTTTTTAAAGTTCATTCCATGGCCTTTCATTTGACCTATATTAGAGCCCCTAACCAATGGAACTGCCAAAGAATCAAGTGGCAGGTCACCTACAATTCTTGTTCTTTTGCCAAACTGAGATTATGCAAACCACGACTACATTGACTTGTTCTCTCTTGAGTTTTTGTCACATGTTTTCGGGTTTATTCTCTCCGAAAAAGTACTTGTTTGAAAAAAATACGTGATTGGCGTAACACTGAATGCTCGATCAGGTAAGGGGCTATTTGTTTGGTCTGACACGGCTGACTGGCTGACTCGGTCAGCCGGTCAGCCCGTTTGATACGCGTGAAATCAGATCTGACCGGATCATTTTGGTCTGACCCGGACCTGGATTTGAAACATGCTGACCGGGTCCATCCGCCACCGCGCGACCCCTTTGCGAACGCCCATCCTCACCGCGCGACCCCTTTGGTGGTTGTGGTGGTGGAGGCCGGTGGTGGTCGGGAGGGGATGTAGAGAAGGGGCGAGAGAGATGGAGATGGTGACGGTGGTGGTTCGGCGCTCCCTCACGGTGGCCGGCCGGTGAACCTCCACAACCTTAAGCTCCCTTATGGTGGCTGGCCGGCGCTCCTTCATGGTGGTGTAGAAGATGTTGGTGGTGGTGTGGTGATTTTGATTATTGTCTGATGAGTATATGTATATATATACACACACATATATATATATATAATATATATATATATATATATATATATATATATGATTGTTTGTTTAGTAGTTGATTTAAAATATATTCTAGTTGATTAAAAATCTAAATGTTTAGTAGTTGATTTAAGATTGTTAATGATTCTAGTTGATTAATAATATACGGTTTTTGAGTCAGTCACATACTGAATCAAACAACCAAGTTTCAGTCAGATGCTTACCCAGTCAGAACTTCTAACTGGGTCAGCTTCTGACTCAGTCAGATCTTACTCAATCAGCGTAATCAAACAGCCCCTAACTCTGGTTTGAAGGCTCGTATTGCTCCTGAGGTGAAATTTATAAGCTTCAGATTTATTCATCTGAGTTGTTTTTTGTTTGTTTGTTTATAAGATTTATGTTTTTCATGTGACTTTGTTTGTTTCGTCCAACCGGTGAAACTCTCATGTATCCCTCTTTCTAAGTGGATAAGGGACAACGTGATTTTCCCTTTAAATCTTAGCTCCGATGCAATTATGTTTGATGGGAGTTGGGTATTCCTACTACATTTATCAAGCATTATACTGAATCACATGATCTAATTTGCTTGTATTCTAACATCTTATTTGAATTTGGTTTCAGACTCAAGTTTGTTCTTCTTTATTTCTTGAAGCCTTGAAGAGTTGAAGGTAATCCATCCTGATTTTAAACTTCTGCCCTAATTGTGAATTCCTAAATATTTGCTTGATTTTTATCTTATTTCTAATTTTGGCTATATATCGCTTTTGTAATTACTTAAGCTAAGCACATAGAAAGGTGAATTATGTATCCTAAACCAAAAGACCATTTTCTAAAACGAACCCGAATCCCGCCTGACCCTACCCGGCCGTTTGTTAAGTCCTTGCACAGGGAAGAAAGCAGACTGGAGTATTGAGCTACAAAGGTACTATTCATTCAACTTTCTTATTAATTCTTGAAAATTTGAGTTGTCGAAGTTTGATTGTTTAATGTTTTTATGTGATTTGTTAGACACCACCTTAGGGGTTACGAACGCTTTTCTTTAGTTTAATTTTTAATTGATTTCTTAACCCTTAAGTAGAATTTCATGTTCTTTAGTGACCTGTTTGGTTTGCATTATTGAACAAAATAATGCAACTTGGATTCCAGTTTAATCTTTGAATTAGTGGTCGTCGCTTACACCAACTATGTTGCATAATTGGAAAAGATGTGTAATAACAAATATTGTTTTTATGCTGAACCAACTAGCTTAATTTTTAACTTCAAGATTGATGTGAAATTGTCAAAATACAAATTAAATAGGTACATTACTTCTATAACAAATGCGTCAAAAAGGTGAATTTGTGTTTAAGATTGGTAATAGGATCCAATCTTTTTACTTTACTATTTGGGGGGTCTGCTTGATCTCAAAAGCCTCTTCTAGATGAGCTTCTCTTATCCCACAGACAGACATGCTTGAATTTATACAAAAGCAAATGCATTTATCTATGTTGTGTAATTCTGTCATAAACTTTGTGACTGCAGAGGGAGGAAGAAGAAGATTGGCACATGTCTTAATAATACTAAAGATGTCAACTTTTTGGAATGTTCATCCGAGGTATGTCATTGTAGATGAGGAAGCTTATGTGACCACTGTCGTTGCTTGCTTACAAATGGTGAGTTTTCTTACCCGATAAATTAGGTTGGTAACACTTACATATCCCTTTTTTCTAAGTGGATTAGGGAAAACCGTGATTTTCCCTTAAAACTTAACCAGTGGTGCAATGTTGTTCAACGGGAGTTTAATAGCCCTACTTCAGTGGTCAGGTGCTATACTCAATTAAATGATTTGAATATTTGGGGTAGTTAATTTTGTTTTTGCATTTTAAATCTTATTTCAATCCGGTTCTTGCATCATTGTAAGAGGCGTGAATTGTAGAAGCTAAATGTTCTTGCATATTTCTTGAAGCCTTAAAGAGACAAAGGTAATGGGTCTAATTTGAAATTTGTGCATTAATTGTTCTTTGCTTAATGTTTGCTTGGTTTTTGCCCTGTTTCTTGGTTTTTTGATACACACACATGCATGCATGCATGCATACATACATGCATACATGCATACATACATACATACATACATACATGCATGCATGCATACATACATACATATATATACATACATACATACATACATATATATAAGCCTAAAGGTTGTTATAACATCAAGCCTAGAGATTAAAGGTTGTTATAACATCAAGCCTAGAGATTAAAGGCTAAAACCTTAACTTGTAAGACCCGTAAGCTCAAGGTGTATAAAGCACATGTCACGTAAATATAAGGCTAGAATTCTAAAGCCTAAAGCATAAAGTCGTCTTAAGTAGCTTAAAAGCTTGAAGGAAGGTACACTAATACCTAAAGGATAACGACTAACGCCCATTAAGCATGGGGCCTATAACTATATAACCTGAATGCTTAAGCATAAGCATGAAGCCTTATCCCTACCTTGTGAGGCCTAAAGATATGCCCACAGACACCAAGGTAAATAAGTCGATGGGAGGCGTGTAATGCTTGAATCCTATGACGAGTTGTGCTCTTAAAAGGAGGCCTAGAGCCTAAGTATTAGACTAGGTTATTATTAGTGAATAGTTTAGGGTTAATTATGTAATATTGTCCTCTATATAAAGGACCCTCTATTGTAACCCTAAACACACAATTACTAAATACAAATACAATTATAAGGTTTAATTTGGTATCAGAGCCACGAAGGCTCGATTCTCGCCGGAACCCTAATCAGGGCGGCCGACCGCCGCCGCTGCCCTGTCCAACCATCCATTACCGATGCTTCGGTTACAATAATCAACACTACCATCTTCACCTTTAACAGGCGAATACAAACCGCCACCGTCTTTTACCTTTCACACAACCGCAGCCGTCGCTGCCAAACCCTTACCCTAGCCGCCGCCAAACCTTACTAGCCGTCACTTAATCGAACCCTAACCCTAGCCGTCACTAAACCCTTAACCCTAGCCGTCACTAAATCTAACCCTAGCCGTTGCTAAACCCTAATCTTAGTTGCCGCACACAACATACAATCTCCGCTACTCCTTTTCAATCTTAACACATCATCGCATACAACGTGATGCTTCATCTTCATTGCTGCTGCTATCAATAGTGATCCTGTTATACAAAGGTGACACACCTTTATGCAAAAGTTTTAGGTGTGGAGATACGCGAGAAGATTCACGAGATAAAGACAACAATAGTTTCAAACTCACATCGCATACAACGCGATAACCGGAGAAGAACAACCGGTGCTTCACACATTCGGCGATTGCAACGACAAACAACAAGACCAATAATTTACTTTACTTATTTTTATTTTTTATGCTTTTTTAGATTTAAAGCTGAATCTCTCCCGAGCTTAACTTGCGGGGGAATATTAGACTAGGTTATTATTAGTGAATAGTTTAGGGTTAATTATGTAATATTATCCTCTAGATAAAAGACCCTCTATTGTAACCCTAAACACACAATTACTCAATACAAATACAATTATAAGATTTAATTCTAAGAAGTCTAGAAGCCTAAGGCTGAGTTCTAAGGTGTGAAGCCATAAGGTGTAAAAGGCTACATTCAATAGCTAAAAGCCATCAAGTGAGGCCTAAAGGAGGCTACGCTTAAAAACCCTGTTTGTCGGGTAAGAAAAATTATTTATTTAAAAGTGAGGCCTAAAGGAGGCTACACTTTGATTTATTAAATCCGACTTTGATAGGGTTTACTTACTAATGTAATATTCTAGATCTAATTTATTCATTTAAAGCCCTTGGAATGTTTAGATGTTGTTTCTTAGTATAGTATTTGTACTAAAAGGCTCAAAAAAACCCATTCGTTTATTGAGCTTAGCTAGTTAGCTATTGTCTTACTCATTTTTAGTAACTTTTAGTTAGCTATTCTCTTTTAAGTAGTAAAAAATTAGTTACCAATATCTACACCGATTGCTTTCACTAATTGATTTATTTAAATAACCTAAGGCCCCTAAAGCCTTAGGCCATAAACTTCAACCCTAACTCTAACATATAAGGCCTTCAAGCACGAGCCTAAGAAGCATAAAATCATAAAGGAGACTACAACCTAAAGCCTAATGCTTGAAATGTAAACCATATAGCTAAAAGCGTGAGGCCTAACATGTAAAGCTCATAAGTCGAGGTACATTAAGCACAAGGCCTAGAGCCTTCCTAAATCGTGAAGACCTAACACGTGAGGAGCAAAGCATGAGGCCTATATGCCTTAAGCCTAAGATGCATATAATTCTAAAAGAAGCTATAATGTAAAGCTTAAAGGTGAAAGGTTAAAGGTTGAATGCTTAAGGCCCATAAAACCTAAAGCCCAAAAGCATAAGGCCTGAATTCTAAATCTTGATTCCTGAAGCCTAGGGTGTAATTAAGCCAAAGCACTTGTTGGCTACACGACGTCTGCTAGCGAAAACCCACATGATCTAGGGTGGGAATCAAAGAGAATTTCTCAACCAAGAAATCATAATTTTCCCATGTAGTTTCTTCTTCAGTTCGGTTGTACTCTGAAATGAACAAATCAAAACCGCTCCGGCTTTTTGAACCCAAGGATAAGCTTTCATAGCACAATGTTGCAAATCAATCTCCCAAGCCTTGAGCTTTCTTTTAAGTTGATTAGAAGTAGCTTTAACATTTCATCACCGGTCCTAATTGTTGCTCGAGTTCCTGCATCCATAATATTTCCTGCATGCATTTTAAAAGTGCTTTGCCATGGGAGAAAGGATCACCATTGAGCGAGCTGTTCACGAGCAAAACACCTAAGACAGGCCTCTAAACAGTTGAGTACCCTTGTTTGTGTGTCATTTTGTGATGGTAGCTAATACTTAATTTCATCATATAAGTAGTTCTAGTAATTAGTTTGAACTAAAAAGCTAAAAAACCCGATTGGTTTATTGAGATTAGTCAGTTAGTTATTGTCTTATTGATATCGGTTTGATTAGTAACTTGAAGTGCTTATTTGCATACTTTGTCAATAAGTACATTTTATAATCCCCTTCGAGTAGTAAATAATCAGTTACTGATATCTGCATCGATTGCTTTCATTAATTGATTTATTTAATAATCTAAGGCCCCTAAAGCCTCAGGGCATAAACTTGAACCATAACTCAAACATATAAGGCCTTCAGGCACAAGCCTAGGAAGCATAAAATCATAAAGGAGACTGCAACCTAAAGCCTAATGCTTGAAATGTAAAGCCTATAGCTAAAAGCGTGAGGCTTAACACGTAAAGCTCATAAAGTCAAGGTACATAAAGCACAAGGCCTAAAGCCTAAATCCTAATTCGTGAAGACCTAACACGTGAGGACCAAAGCATGAGGCCTATATGCCTCAAGATCCATATAATTCTAAAAAGCTATAACATAAAAGCTTAAAGGCGAAAGGTTAAACTTAAATGCTTAAGGCCCATAAAACCCAATGCTCATAAAGCATAAGGCCTGAATCCTTAATCCTGAATCTTCAATGTTGAATCCTGAATCCTGAAACCTAGGGTGTAAATAAGTCAAGACGCTTGTTAGTTACTCAACAACGTCTGCTTGCAAAAAACCCACAGGATCTAGGGTGTAATCGAAGAGAATTGCTTAACCAACAAATCATAATTATCACAATATTCTAAAAAGCAGTCAATTAGAAAGTAGAGTAATGAGCACAATATCCTACAAAGCAAAATTCACACACCATGGTTGTCTTCCCCTTCCCTGTAGCAAATCCCAATGACGCCACTCAAGATGTCAACCCTTTTGAATATATATACTTCAGGGTTCAAGTTTGGTGGTTAAACAGGCCAATAGATTGTCTAGAACTTGGAACAAGTTTTGTATACCGATATGATGGTTTAACCTCTTTTATTGATTTATTTATTTTTTGGGGAATAAGGTATAGGTTTTAGATTCATATATCTTTATCATCCCAAAAAAACATTAAAATTACAAATTTAAAAAAAAATCGTTCAAACCAATACAATGGCGAGTTTAGTTTGTCATTTCCTGAAACCATAGTTAGCGATTAGCATTGAATGGTTGTTAAAACCGGCTGAACCGAACCACGAGCACTCCTAAATAATCAAATTAGAAAATGAAAAAAACAAAAGGGTGATAGTGACAAACCTTGAGAAGATCAAAAACTTTTTCACAGATATTTTAGTTGAAAGGTTGCGTCATGTTGTTGCAGTTCGTTTGTGAGGTCGTAGAGAGTGGATTTTTCTGACCCTTTTTTAGAGCAGCTGTCATAATAACTTAAGGAACGTGCTACCAACCACTTTCAGGCCCAAGAATCTGGAAATTAAAAATCTTATATCACTAATTACACATTGGCAAATCTAAGAGGAGTAATCTGCTATAAAAGAAATGCACATACTCTGAAGTTGAAAGTAACGCACACAAGTTGCTTTGTTTCCCAGAAGACCATCTGTTTACTTCAGCATCAAAACCTTCACCGAACATATGAGAATAATACACAAAAAACTATTAAAGAAATTAACTAAAAAATTGAGCAATAGTTGTATGCTTTCATGAATCATTTAGTTTGAAAATTACACTTCTTTCTACGAGTTCTTTCTGAGCTAAGATCCCTCATATTCTTCTCTGCCACTGTAACTAAGAGTTCGCAAAGCAAGACTAAACAAGGTTAAGAGAATAAAATAAAAGACAGAGAGCACAGTGGTGATTCCCATTCACCTACTACTTGTGTAAGAAAATATGATGAAAAATGAAATTTGATGTGAAAAAAAAAGTAATTAAGAGACGTTTGTAACTTACCACCTTGGGACAGCATTAAATTCCCTTTGGCTCCTACCTTAGTGGTGGCACTACTAGACAGTTGCCTAACAATAAAATCATGATGTAGTTTAATGATATCCAATTGGCTGCCATGAGAAGTTGAGAACTAACAGATGACAACTTCATATTCTAATCAAATAGCCATGAAAAAAAGTAGTGTTAAAGAAGGTTATGATTCAAGGAAAAACAAAGCATGTAAAGCACAACCATAAAAATGATTACCCTTGATAAACTATCATTACCTCTAGCTTACCGTTTGCACTTATAGAAGGTTCAACGCTTTTTGTGTTTGGAGAAAAGTAAGTTTAACACACTAAAGCAGGTACCAAGAAAATGCACTTGAATAAGTGAGATTACACACATATTGACCTTGGAAAATCAAACCAATGCACCTTTGCGGATTCAATATTCAAAAAAGCACTATCAACATGGTCGCCTTCTCAATAGGAACTCTGTATAATGGAAGAAATTACTTCACATATCCATCTTAATGTAAAACTTTGGGGAAAAGATCATAACATCAAAGACAAATGTACGCATACAATTAGAAAGTTAAGTAAAGAGTACCTTTGTAGCTCAATGTTCCAAGAAGCAGTATCCACACACCATAGTTGTCCCCTTCTTGGTAAAAACTATCCATAACGCCACTTGAGGTGTTCATAAACCGATTGAACAGCCCAAACCAAAGTAAGTTGGTCGCTATAAGATTTATACTATTCAGGTCATGCTTTAGTGGTTTAACGCTCCGACCAACTGTTTAGAACTTGGAACTAGTTTTGTAACCCGATCCAATCGTTTGGCCTATTTTATTCATTTATTTATTTTATTTTTTGAAATAAGGTATATATAGGTGTTATATTCATAAATCTTTATCATTCGAAAATGTATTAAAAATTAACAGTTTAAAACGGTTCCATTCAAACAAGTAAAACAGCGAGTTTAGTTTGTCGTTTCCCGAAACCGTATTTAGCGTTCGACATTGAATTGTCGTCAAAACCGGCTAGCTGAACCAAACTGTGACAATTACTGAACATATAATTAGTACTTGGATTTGTTAACAAATTATCAAACTAGAAAATGAAATAAACAAAAGGGTGATAGCAACAAACCTTGAGAAGATCAATAGCTTTTTCACTGGTTGCACCACATTGTTGCAATGTTGCCCAGTACATGCGGAGAGTGGCTTTCTATAACTTTAGTTGAATGAACTCGCTACCAACCACTGTCAGACCCAAATCCGATATTAGTAATGACACATTGACAAGTCCAATATCAGAAATGTGCTATAAGAAAATGTTGGGTTATTCTGATGTTTACGGGTTATGTACGGGTCAAGTCGGTTACCGATTTTGGGTAAATGGATCTTTAATTAGCCAACGTGTTAATATGGTCCAAGATTTGACCGAGTTTCACGGAAGTGTACGTTTGTTTTGTTCCAGAAAAGCAGGAGAACATGGACTTATTTTAGCATGTGTTTGTTTGAGTTTTCTTATATAAGTAGCATTAAGCACAATCGTAATTTTGAAGCAGATCCCTTTTGAATGTAATTTTCATTTGAAGGTTAATATATAAGAAAGTGTACCTGTGTTTTGAGTGTGTTTTTAAGGGCCTGAACCAACAGAAAACACAAGTATTGCAATGTTGTAAGTAACGCGCACAACTTACCTTGTTTCCCACAAGATCATCCTTTTACTTTACCACCAATATCTTCAGCGAATCTGTGAGAATCATACACAAAAATATTATAAAATAAGATAAAAAATTAAGCAGTAGCTTTAGAATTCAATGAATCATCTTAGTTTATAAGACCAACTTACATAAATGCACGTCTTTACCGGACTCCCAGTCATATGTATTTTACTACATTTAAGTATTTAACAAAATAAAATGAACATCACCTGCTAAATTAAGAGGTTCCACTCCATCTTATCCTCCCATCCATTCCTTAAGGTCCAGTAGACTTCTTGAGTAATCAACTGCTCGTGCCACTAACACTAACGAGGCAGTTATTTGCAAACTAGCAAAACAAGAGAAAACGGTTTCAAAATGGAAGAAAACAGATTAAAAAAAAACTAGAATCTATGTGGCAAATATCAAACAATACTTTAAAAAATTAAATTAACCCCATGTATATATAGATGATATTATCTTGCTTGGTCTTATGTAACAATATCAGCTAGGTGTATCAACAGTTTCAGAAGGTAACTGCACACCATTCGGTGCGTGAGAAGACGATATGTTTCTTGACTCCACAGCAGCAACTAGTTAAGCTTTTCTTAAACCTAAAAAACTTTTAAGGGATGGGGAAAGGAAAACCAATAATGATAAATATAAAAAGTTGAACAATTAAACCAGAGATGATGATAAAGACCATAACATTTGATACTATTTTCAAATCCAGGTTACTTCTTAAATGCAGATGTCTATCTTGCTTCATCAATTAGAGTGAGAAGCTAAAATCAATTACTAAACTATTAAACATTGAAAATCAAAAAGACCAAAAACAGTGAAATATATATCCATACCATAGCTGCTCCCAAATCCACGTTCACCAAGCTTGTTGTCATAACTAAAACTGTTGGTAGCAGCTCGTAATTCCTTCGATGAGAATATCCTCCAGGTTGATTCCTTCTTCCCTTTCTCTTTCCTAATTAACTAGCAATAAGTTAACACAATTAGCACATGAAACCTCTTATATATGTAATTAAGTTGTGTAAAGTCAACTGACTACCCACAATCACAAGAACAATAAGCCAGAAAAAGGTCCGGGAATTTACAAATTGATTACCATGATTCTACATATGAAAAACAAATCAAGAATCAATTTCAATAGAAGATTAAGGTAGAAATGCAACCAAGATTCTTCAGTATGAACCCAATTCCAGTGTCTTCACCTTACATTCTAGTTATTGACATTCATCTGCTGGACTAGTGGAGATCAGCAAGCAAACTCTCCCGTACATCCACACTTCCTGTACAATATATTCTTTATATCAAATGCATCCAAATAACAAACACCCAACATTTGAAATGCAATCTAAAATTGCTACAATGAAAATAGTTTGATTGTTACTACTAGAACACAAAAACAAAAAAATATATGAAAACTAAACCAAAGCTCTAGGTTTGCATCATGAATCCTTCAAGAATACAACCACCTACAAAGAAATAAGCAAATATAGGATTACTGATATAATCCACAAGTGATTCTCTGTTCTTAGAACCACAATGTCTAGCATTTTAAGCATCAAAGGATGCCCAATTTGTAACGCGTTACAACTATCGCTGATTCAAACATCATCTTACTACAATTCTCTTAATAAAACCCCAAATCATAAAACCCTCCTATCTCATAATGCTACTATATAATCAATATTAAGTCAATTCCATATAGTATTACATTGCAAAAAACTAAAGAGAAACAGAGATCGAGCGTTCATGAAGCAGTGAATAGTAACTAATGATCGATTCAGTCATCCCTGACATGAATCTAATAAACAAATGTTTAAATTAGGTTTTAAGAAGCATTAGCCCCAATGCGTAAAAACCCTAAAATACGATGAACAAAACAAAAAACTCACATGGCTTTGACGAGAAAAGAGAGCAAATATGTCTTTCTTACAAAGATTCTGGTATCTCTCCAAGTGCCGGCGATCGGACCCTGCGGCAGTTGGTGGCGGAGACGGTGACGGTGATGGTGACGGTGACGGTGACGGTGATGATGATGCCGGAGTTGATGAAAGAGGGATTTAAAGGTGTTTCAGCGTAAGAGGGACGCGGGTTACCAACGGTCCGATATGCAATTAATATTAGAATTTATTTACGCTTAGTTGTATAATTAAATTGTTTCTTCAATAGTTTCAACTTTGTTATTAGAACATGTATGAGTTTTAATTTCAGGAGTCTAAAAATATTATATTATATTATATACAATTTATATATATAATGTCTGTGTTATATTATTTAACCATGAGTTATCGGTTATCCTTTAATTAAAACGCATATTAATGAATATTATTTTACAAGAATCTTTTGCAATTGTGTACAATTTTTATTATGTGTGCGGTATAACAAATGTTTAATTTATCCCGTATTTTTTTTGATTTGATATATGAAATGTGTCACGTATACCATTAAGTCCCTGAGCAGCTTGAGTCGATAAGCTACCGCACCAACCCTAACCAGAATTTCAAACGAACAATGTATCTAAGGTTGAATTTTTATCATTTACCAAATCTCATAACCACTTTTCAAGGTAAAACTTTTAAAGATACTTTGTCCCAACCTGGAATTTCAAGGGTTTGCGTCTCACGTCCACATAACTTTCTAACGATCTCTAGCGGCTTCGAGTTTGTATCTGATCTTAAAATTTTATCGATTTGTCTTTTGAATGATTTCAAGGCCAGTAAGTTGGCTTTCACCAACCTCTACCTAGCATAATGGTAATTGACATTTTTTTCGATCATAAGATGCTTTGAAATATGTGACTTTGATGCTAGTTTTAATAACTATTATTGTAAGAAGACTTAGTTAAAAGTAAATGAGCATCCTAATCATTTTCAAAATCCATCACACAAACATTGAGCATGTCATGATAGTCTTTTCACTTTGACAATCCGTTTATAGGTGGTAAGCCGTGCTCATGTTTAAACGTGTACCCATCTCTTTTTGTAAATAATTTTCAGAGTTAACCCTTAAAATGAAGCGACTATCTCTGTCCGAGATAATGGAAATTAGCACTTTATGTCTCGACATGACTTCTTTTAGATTAAGTATTGTCAACTTCTCATCTTATCTATTTTCTTATTGATAGAAAGTGTGCAGACTTCATCAAATGATTGACAATTACCCATATAGTATCACAAATATTTGATGTACTGAGTAATTTTGTAATGAAATTCACAGAAATTTGTTCTTGTTTCCACTGTGGTATCTCTAGAAGTTGCACGAGTCATGAAGCCTACTAATATTCTAGCTTAACTTTAGAACAAGTTAGGTATTTACTAACATAGATAACAATGTATACCTTCATGTTAGGCCAACAATATAACCTCTTGAGGTCATGATATATCTTATCCGCAACAGGTGTATTGAGTATCTTGTGCGTTTTTTTTTTCGTCACCAATTTCTTGAAATCTCCAAAACTTGGTTCCCAAATCTAGTTCATAAAGTAAAAAAACTTCACTAGATTTAGTTCTAATTGTTTGTCCATATCAGTACGGACTCATCTTTTAAGTTCTCTTCCTTGAGTGCTTCTTACTAACCATCACAGATTCGAGATGTGAGACTTGTAAGAATCGTCATCCACAATGCTCACACTTGAAGTGTCTTAACTCGTTCATTTCTACCTAATATATTTGCCACTTCATTTCTTTGCTAAGATGATAGCGAATCTTGGAGTCGTATTCGTTGAGTAACTTGACCCATCTTAATTATCTATTGTTTAACTCATTCCGGTCACAGATTTGTTAGATGATCTTGTGGTTAGTAGTATCGTATAGATGGTATCTTTAAATCTTGAACACGAAGACTGTGACTCCCAACTCTAAATTATTAGTGGTATAGTTTTTCTTGTGATTTTGAGTTGATTGGATGCGTACATAATGACCTTATCTTTCGACATCAAAACACAACCAAGACATTGGTGAGATGTGTGACAACACTAAACCAAGGTTAGGTAATTTAATATTTCCTATGAATTGATAGTAAATGCTTATATCTTATAGGAGATGATTAAGGTAACTTTATGTAATTATATGAGTTTTTCATGCTTAATTGATCATGCACATATGATACATGAGCATGCATGCATGCATAAAAATTTACGTGTGCATGTATTCTTTTCATGTGAATTTTGTGATTATTGTATCTTACGTATGTAGTTACCAAATTGTAAGATTATGTGATTAGTTATTTGAATAATAAATGTCTCATATTTATATAAAATGAATTAAGATCAAAACCTAATCAAACATTACCAAACAAGTTTACATCTAGAACCTTATATCAAAACTAAAACTAAACAAACCTTAAACACCTAAACACTAACTAAAACATAACCTAAATCCTTGTATCGGTTCATTAAGCCACTACTAAACCCGATTCACAACTAAACCACTAGTTAACCCCAGCACTAATAACCAAGTGAGTCATTAACCCACTTGATCGCCACCTAGCACCACCATAACACTAAGCCAATCCCAGATCTTGCCACCTATCCTTAATAACCGACTAGCTATCCCTAAAACCACCACCTCACTACCCTAACACTAGACATAATCATGATAGAATTCATCACTTGAAGTCTCTCGGCCGCATGGAACCACCACACCACCACAACCACAACTCACCACAACCAAACCACCACACCCGCAACCACATCTCTCAGCCCTCTCCCTCTCGGTGTCCAAGTCGCCACCACCATCACTTCCTTTTTTCCGGATCTCCAAACATCATTAACAACCTTGTTCTCGGTTCCTACAATCATCACCATCACCACCTTTGTTCTCCACCAACTAGTTGGGATCAAGCACCAACCGCGCTCTCAAGGATTCAACCAAGCCAATCTCTTTGTTCTTTTTATCAAACAAGGTTAGACTTCCAAAACCTATAAATAACAAACTTTAAGAGTGTATATATGTTTAAATAAACACATATAAACTAACTCTTGAAAATTAAATCATCAAGAATATTCATAAGAACTCACAAACATCTGACTTTATTCAAAAATTAGTAAAGAAATGGGGATTCCAAATTTAAAACTTAGGAGCTTTATATAAACCAAGAGTTTAAATGAAAAGATTACAAATGAAAAGGCTAAAAACCTAGATGTTCTTGATGAATTAGATTAAATACCTAAATAACTGTGATTGTGAAAATAAAATTAGGAAATTATTGAGAAACAGTAATTTGTAAATTTTGATGTAATAATAATGGATAGATTAATTTATATAATTAATTCAAAGAAATAAAAGGAAATAATTAAATAGAAGCTCCGAATCTGGTAAAATCTGGAAAAATTATATAATAACTCTTATATTTTATAGGAATTCCTGAACAATTTTCGTGATTTAATTCGCATGTATGACTGAGTTATATATTTTATAACATTCTATAAATAGAAAATTAAAATAAATAGCAAAAATGTGAGATAAATTATAAAACATTTACATTAATTATAATATTTGGAATAGGATAGTATGTATGAATTTTGGAATTTTTAAAGATGTTTAACTATTTCTGCTAATTAATGTGAAATTTGTAAAAATAATAGAAATTTGTCTGTTGTGAGTTATTAATCTGAAATTTTTTGACATAATATAGATTTTAGAGTGTTTAGGCTAGTATATTTTGGTGATTTTTGAATAATAGAAGATATCGAATTGGAATTTTGGCAATTTTTGTGATAAAAATTCTGAAAACTTTAAAGAAATTAAATTTATTCTAACAAAATAATTATTTATAGGAATTATTTGACTTATTGGTTGGAATCAGGTGGTAACATAGCCCTTTTTTAATTTATAATTTTTGGGGGAGAAAGCATATTGTTTTGTGTTGAATTGGATGTATTTTTGAGAAATTTGATTTGTTACTGTCATATTGATACAAGCATTAATTCGGATGAGGAAACCGTCAAATAATAAAGGTAGCGCTACTTAGAAAATGTTAACCTGCATTTGCTGAGAAGAGGGCAACGGTGTTATATGATTTGTATTTGACAGTTATGAATCACTTGACATGTGTACAGGTTTGGTTGTGAGTTTGATTGTATTGCATCAATTCAAAATAATTTATATTGATTAAACCTATGTTCTCACCAACTATTTGTTGGACTATTTTGAGTATGTTTTTTCAAGTTAGCAAAATGTACTATAATCTCGTGTATACCTTCAACATGTAAAGTGATCGACACGGCTATTTAGGAAAGCTGTGCATATGGTTGACTATTGATATGTTTGACTTCAGCCTTTATGTGGACGTTCACGTTTACTACTAGTTGGAGATATGTGATGTGTTGAAGATATATTTTGATTAGGATTACTATGTATAGGTCTAAAATGTTAGACTAAATTTTGTAATATGTAATCCTAAAAGTTATATATTAATAAAAGTAATGTTTAGATTATTGTTGTGATTTGTATGCTTTGATAATCAATGTGTTTTGAACTAACGAGTCACACCTAAAGTATTTTACGCTTCCGCCGGGATATGACAAGATGCATCATAGTACACTACGAAATTATTTGTTTCCTTGCAGGGGTGATAAGATCGGCACACGACACAAATTTTCCCTACAAAAATTGAAATGTCGGTTGTTGATTGTCCCCTTAATCAGACTTATTGTCTTTTTACGTGAAGGTCATCAATGGCTGGGTTATCTTTGTAAAGTTCTCGATGAATCCTCAACAATGGTCAACTAGATCTAAGAACTGTCACACCTCAATCGGAGTCTTTGATGCTTTTTAATTCTTAAATGCTTCAATCTTGAATAGATCCATATATATACCTCTCTCATTGATCACATGCCAAGAATATGCATTTCACGAATCCAAAATTCATAATATGTATTTTGAGAAATTTGCATACAACTTCGAGTTCCTAAGTAGATAGAAGCTGCAATAGCTTAATTCTAAATATCGAAACATAGATAGAAAAGTACCCAACGGAAGGATTCCGCATCTTCCCTGTCTCTCTTGTTAGTAGAAGTATTCTGGAGAACAAAGAAGAGAAAACCTTTTTTTCTCTCTTTCTTGAGCGTAAACAGCAGTACAACACACAATGTTGAAAACATGGCTTTAAAATAGCTTGCACACGTAGCTTGCATAAGACTTCACCACCAAGGCCTGCATTTGTAGTAACTATTGTTCATTTGCCTTCATAATTGATTATAGAGTAATATATGTTTCGTATGTCTTTTTAATTTTAAAAAAAGGAGAACGTAGGATGAGAACACTTATTGAAAATTGATTGATTTTAAACGAGGAAAAAAACTCTGAATGATTTCAACAAAACATTTAGAAATATTGGTCACTTATGGGGTCAAAACTGCTTGCCGTAGATCAAGTGTTAAGCACCTATTATTCTAAAGATTACTGACGAAAGTGCGTGAAAAACGGGCATTATAGATCCGTCAAAGCAGGCGGCTTTGGATTCGGTTCGTTTGGCAGGTGAAAGAAAGCGGTAGAAGGCGGTGGCTTTGCTTTCTTGATTGGTGGAAGAAGTCTCTTTGAACAAGCATGATTGGTGAAGGTTTTGGTTGTCAAGATAAGAAGAAAAATGATGAGGTTAAAAAACACTACACGATGTTAACATTATGGCGTTGGAGTTCAAATCGAGTGACTTTGGATGTGGCCGGAGAAGAGGTCGTCGATCCGTGACAAGTCGAGATGTTAATGAACGGTTCTAGCGGGATGTCATGTTATATGTTACAAGTGTGGTGGATTTATTCGGGTAAAACCGAGAAGACTTGGACGTGAACTAGGTGAAGTTCGAGTGTTCGTTAAGAGGTCGAGAGGGTTCGAGATGAAGGCTGTTTTGATGGAAATGCTGCTGTGAACGAGTGGTCTAAACAAACCGATTAAGGGGGTGATTGTTGGGTTAATCGGTTTAATCACGGGTCATGGGTCAAACGGGCCAGTATATGGGTCATCCATATACAATTACTTGGGCAATTGAGTTGAGAAATAAGTGGGTAGGAAGTTAACTTTTACGTGGAGAGCATGGGATTCTTCGGCACGTGGGTTATTTAGTTATTTTCTTTAGCAATAGGATTTATTTTTAGTTGTTGTTCTTTTCCATATATAATGTAATCGTTGCTTTCAAATCAATAGAGCGATAACACAGTTAGGTGTTTCGTGTGTGTATCTAAGGGCTTGAACCAACAATATGCTCATAATTAGAGTAGTGAAGAATGAGGATGCTCAGGATCACTATGACAACAAGAGGATTGATCTTGTGGGTCCATTGCTTGGTGGTTTATTTAGAATGGTGATTTATTGTATTAGTAGGCATTATAACTTAGACAGTGAATTCCCTCTTAGGATTGGGAATTGATTAGCTTTATTAGCAGCTCTTTTTAAAGGAGCTTGGCCTGCAGAATGTGTGTGAGTACTCAAATTGCTTTGAACTAAGGATTTCTTTTAATTTTTATTTGTAATCACTACATGGTAAGCTTTATACTTTGATGTGAAAGCAAAGAATGATGTTTTTTTATAAGTTTTTATGAAGTTGTGTATTTAGAATGTTAGGGGGATCTAATTTTAACTTGGAATGCTCGTTTGAAAGTAGATTATTGTTCAGCTTGTGGATTGGTGTATTTTCACCATGATTGTAGTCCCAACACTATTCATAGGGGTATAGATTCATAATTTGTTCTTAGTTTTTGATGAAATTCTTGAGCCTTTTGTTGCTGATTTTGGTCTTGCTAAGCTTTTTGTAGATGAGGAAGGTTATATGACTACTGCTATTGCTGGCATTTTGGATATCTTGCTAATTCCCATTCCACCCATAGTAATTTCTTATTGCAAACCAAGTTACAAATGTTTTTCTCATCAGGTAAATGAAAGTGCATACCTACTAAGTGGAGCCACTATGAAATCAGATTATTATAGATTCTGGTACTATTTGCATAATAGATCATATCCTAAAAGTTGATGTTTATGTTGAGTCTATGACTGTAAATTTCAATGGAAAAGTTAAAACGTGCCAGCAGTGTAAAACATACCAAATGGAGTGGTTTTATTTTAAATAAAATGTGCATTTTGCTATGTTCTTAAAGTTCATTCTGTGGCTTTCATTTGATCTGTTTTAGAGTCATTAACAAATGGACCTGCCAAAAAATCAAGTTGTTGGTCACCTACTACATTGACATGTTCTCTCTTGAGTTTTGGTCACATGTTTTTAGTATATTCTCTCTGGAAAACTACTTGTATGCACAAAACGTGATTGGCGTAGCATTGAATGCTCGATCAGGTAACTATGGTTTAAAGGCTTGAATTACTCCTAAGGTGATACTTATAATCTTCATATCGTCACATTCATTCATCTGAGTTGTTTTTTGTTTGTTTGTTTGTTTCTGAGATTTATGTTTTTCAGGTGACTGTTTGTTTCGTCCAACTGGTGTAACTCTCATGTATCCCTCTTTCTAAGTGGATGAGGGGAGTGGGGACAACGTAATTTGCCTTTAAAACTTAGTCCCTGGTGCAATTCTATTTGATGGGAGTTGGGTATTCTTACTACAATTATCATGCATTATACAAATCACATGATCCAATTTGTTCTTGTATTCTAACATCTTATTTGAATTTCGTTTCAGACCTCAAGTCGGTTCTTTTTTATTTCTTGAAGCCTTGAAGAGTTGAAGGTAATCCATCCTAATTTTAAACTTCCACCTTAATTGTGAATTCCTAAATATTTGCTTGGTTTTTTATCTTATTTATCGCTTGTGTAATTGCTTAATCAAAAAACTGCACATAGAAAGGTGAATTATGTATCCTGAACCAAAAGTTCATTTTCTAAAACGAACTCGAATCCCGCCGGACCCTACCCGGCCGTTTGTTAAGTCCTTGCACAAGGAAGAAAGCTGGGTGGAAAATTGAGCTACAAAGGTACTATTCATTCAACTTTCTTATTGATTCTTGGAAATTTTAGTTGTCAAAGTTTGATTGTTTAATGTTTTTATGTGATTTGTTAGACGCCACCTTGTTTGATTGTTTAATTGATTTCTTAACAATTATTTAATATTTTATGTCATTTAAATTGTTTTTATGTTTTATATATTATATATTTAACTTTGATTTTAAATTGTGGACTTTGTTTTTAAAAACAAATATGTATTGTTTCCAATTTTGTATGTTTTAATTTTTGCATATAAAAATATATAAACGCATCTTATAGGTTTATTTAATTTATACAATTAATATGTAACATTCATCTTATAAGTTTATTTGATTTTTACAATTAATTGTTTTTTTTAATTTATAACGCTTTAAAAAAGCAAAAAAAAGAAAAAAAAAGAAAAAAAAGGAAGTCCACCCCTACCTGTTTTAGAACCCAAACCGGTTTGAGGCCAAACCGGTTTTATAGGTTTGGGTTTTTTTAAGCCCAAACCGGTTTGAGGCCAAACCGGTTTTTACCACAGTTGACCAAACCGGTTTTAGAAAAAAAATCCGGTATGTACACCCCTACCTGTAAGCTCAAGGTGTATAAAGCACATGGCACGTAAATATAAGGCTTGAATTCTAAAGCCTAAAGCATAAAGTCGTCCTAATAGCTTACAACCTTAAAGGAAGCTACGCTAATACCTAAAGGATAGCGTCTAACGCCCATTAAGCATAGAGCCTATAACTATATAACCTGAATGCTTAAGCATATGCATGAAGCCTTATGCCTACCTTGTGAGGCCTAAAGATAGGCCATAGACACCAAGGCAAATAAGTCGATAAGAGGCTTGTAATGTTTGAATCCTATGACGAGTGGTGGTCTTAAAAGGAGGCCTAGAGCCTAAGCAGTCTAGAAGCCTAAGGCTAAGTTCTAAGGTGTGAAGCCATAAGGTGTAAAAGGCTACATTCAATAGCTTAAAGCCATCAAGTGAGGCCTAACAGAGGCTATGCTTAAAAGCCTATCATGTTACATGTGTGTAGTATTACTAATTTGACATTATTCTTTTTTGGTACTTGCTTTAGTTCTTTAATATGTGTTGACATGTTTATATAGTTCATGTTACATTAGGATTATGGTCTTTACCCCCTATTTTCCTAGCTTGTTACTTAAAATACTTTGATTTATTAAATTCTACTTTGATAGGGTTTAGTTACTAGTGTAATAATCTAGATCTTCTAATTTATTCATTTAAAGTGCTTGGAATGTTTAGATGATGTTTCTTAGTATATTATTTGAGCTAAAAGGCTGGAAAGAACCCCATTCGCTTATTGAGATTAGCTAGTTAGCTATTGTCTTATTGTTTTTCGTTTGATTAGTAACTTGAAGTGCTTATTTGCATACTTTGTCAGTTTGTCTACTTTCTATAATTCCCTTTAAGTAGTAAAAAGTTAGTTACCAATATCTAATTGCTTTATCTACTTTATATATTCCATTTTAAGTAGTAAAAAATCAGTTACCAATATCTGCACTGATGCTTGCTTTCACTAATTGATTTATTTAAATAACTTAGAGGCCCCTAAAGCCTTAGGCCATAAACTTGGACCTTAAATCTTACATATAAGGCCTTAAGGCACGAGCCTAAGAAGCTTAAAATCATAAAGGAGACTACAACCTAAAGCCTAATGCTTGAAATGTAAAGCCTATAGCTAAAAGCGTGAGGCCTAACACGTAAAGCTCATAAAGTCGAGGTACATAAAGCATAAGGCCTGGAGCTTAAATCCTAAATCGTGAAGACCTAACACGTGAGGAGCAAAGCATGAGGCCTATATGCCTTAAGCCTAAGATGCATATAATTCTAAAAGAAGCTATAATGTAAAGCTTAAAGATGAAAGGTTAAAGTTGAATCCTTAAGGCCCATAAAACCTAAAGCCCATAAAGCATAATGACTGAATCCTAAATCTTGAATCCTGAAGCCTAGGGTGTAAATGAGCCAAAACGCTTGTTAGCTACATGACATCTGCTTGCAAAAACCCACATGATCTAGGGTGTAATCAAAGAGAATTGCTCGACCAACAAATCATAATTTTCCCACGTAGTTTCTTCTTCAGGTTAGTTGCACTATTAAATCAACAAATCAGAACCACCCCCGACTTCTTGAACCTAATGATAAGCTTTCATAGCACATTGTTGCAAATCAATATCCCATCCTTGAGCTTTCTTCAAGTTGATTCAAAGTAGCTTTAACATTTATCACCGGTCCTAATTGTTGCTTGAGCTCCTGCATTCATAATATTTCTTGCAGTATAAGAGATGAGCTATGGAGGGTCACTTCTTACTCCACTTGAAATGGTGTAGTTCCGGTATAAGGAATGATAACTTGCATTGTAAAAGTGCTTTGCCATGGGAGAAAGGATCACCATTGAGCGGGTTGTTCACGAGCAAAACACCTAAGACAGGCCTCTAAACAGTTGAGTACCTTTGTCTGTGTGTCGTTCTGTGATGGTAGCCAATACTTAATTTCATCACATGAGTAGTTTTAGTAATTAGTTTGAACTAAAAAGCTAAAAAAACCCATTGGTTTATTGAGATCAGCTAGTTAGTTATTGTCTTATTGATGTTTGTTTGATTAGTAACTTGAAGTGCTTATTTGCATACTTTGTCAATCAGTGCTTTTAATAATTCCCTTTAAGTAAAAAATAATTAGTTACCAATATGTACACCGATTGCTTTCACTAATTGATTTATTTAAAAACCTGAGCCCCTTAAAGCCTTAGGCTATAAACTTGAAACCTAACTTTAACATATAAGGCCTTTAGGCAACAGCCTAAGAAGTATAAAATCATAAACAAGACTACAACCTAAAGCCTAATGCTTGAAATGTAAAGCCTATAGCTAAAAGCGTGAGGCCTAACACGTAAAGCTTATAAAATCAAGGTACATAAAGCACAAGGCCTAAAGCCTAAATCCTAATTCGTGAAGATCTAACACGTGAAGATCAAAGCATGAGGCCTATATGCCTTAAGCCCAAGATCCTTATAAGTCTAAAAAGCTATAACATAAAGCTTAAAGGCGAAAGGTTAAACTTAAATGCTTAAGGCCCATAAAACCTAAAGCCCATAAAGCAAAATGTTAAACTTAAATGCTTAAGGCCCATAAAACCAAAGCCCATAAATCATAAGGCCTGAATCCTTAATCCTAAATCTTGAATCTTGAATCCTGAATCCTAAAGCCTAGGGTGTAAATAAGTCAAGATGTTTGTTAGCTACTCAACGTTTGCTTGCAAAAACCCACAAGATCTAGGGTGTAGTCGAAGAGAATTGCTCAACCAACAAATTATAATTTTCCCACATAGTTTCTTCTTCAGGTAAATTGCACTATGAAATCAACAAATCAGAATCGCCCCGACTTCTTGATCCTAATGATAAGCTTTCATAGCACATGGCTGCAAATCAACCTCCCGACCTTGAGTTTTCTTCATGTTGGTTTGAAGTAGCTTTAACATTTCATGATCGGTCACTACTTGTTGCTCGAGCTCGTGCATTCATAGTATGCCCTGTAGTATAAGAGATGAGCTATGAAGGATCACGCCTATACTCTACTTGAAATGGTGTAATTTTGGTAAAAAGAATGATAACTTGTGTGGTAAGAGTGCTCTGCCATGGGAGAAAGGATCGTCATTGAGTTGGCTATTCACGACCAAAACAAACGGTTAAGTACCCTTGTTTGTGTGTCGTTCTACATGGTAGCGAATACTTAATTTCATTGCACGCAGGACTGGCTTAACGTTTTATGAGCCCCAATCGAACTAAGAAAATGAGGCTCTTTTGTAAAACACAATCTAAACAAAAGCAATCAAATCAAATTTCTTTAAACAAATATAATAAATCAAAGAAAATTTGATATACTAACCGTGAGTCCTTGATAGTTGATTTTTTTGAAAAAAAAGAGGCAAAAAAGGGTTAGTTGATGTCGATCAGATTGATCTAAGAGGAACTTAGGAAGGGTCGTTTGCTTTGTGAATTATGTGGCTGTGTTACTTCAATAACGTATCAAATCATCAAAATTTTTATCGGTACTCAACTATCAAGTATTATTCCCGTTTCAAAATTCCATTGACCCATAAAATACCAAAATCTGCTATAATTTCTTTTAAAAATGGAGGCTCTTATTTTTAAGGGGCCCCAAGCCTGTGGCGTCACAAATTACATTATAGAGCCGACCCTGATTGCACGAGTAGTTCTAGTAATTAGTTTTTTAATCATTTTTAGTAGTTATAACTTGTTTTAAACAACTTCAGTAATTAATTTTTATTTTCAAATCTTTATATAATGTCTGCTAAATATTATAATTATTACCACTAACGGTTTAATATTAGTGTTCAATTTATACAACTCTCATGTCAATTATAACAAGTGGATATTATTGAAGTTTATTGTTTGTGTTTTCAGTATTATACTAACCTGCAAAAAGGAGGAAACATGTTGAAATTTTACAAAAGATTTATCTCTCGTTTTAACTAATTTTTTTAATAAAATATTTATAGTTCTATGCAGCTTTTCTATTACATTTTTCTTCCATACAAAACATAACCACTTCAACGAACTTTTATCTCTTGAATTACATTTTTTTAGTAACACAATTATAATTTTTTAACCAAATCTTAAATCAATATTCTAACATCATTTATTAACATTTTCGTTTTGTGTTGTGAGGCTAGTCCATATAATAAAGAATTAATCTTCTTAGGCGGAGGCCCTTGCTTGATCAAAGAAAATGTGTAGTTAGAAGATGTGGGTAAAGAAAAACAGTTATAGCTTTTAAAAAAGATTTAACATTTTATAGCCAATATGTTAGAGAACATGGAGCGGTGTTGGAAACTATGATAGCAGGATGAACTTTGTCCATGGTTGTAGATAAGATAGGGAACAGAAGGTGAACGAGAAATTAGGTGTAATTGATCCGGAAGGTTAGTTGAGTTAAGGAAAAAGCAACGGCAAAGATTTTTTGGTTTAATTCATACAATCAAAGTTGTCTTTTCTCATTCACATTAGTCCCCTATATATACGAATAGATTCCTAATCTATATAAGGATAATATAATAAATCAGTTCCTATAGACTAGCTTGACTGAATAAATTTGTTTCTATACTTTAGCTTGACCAAAAATGTTCTACAATTGTTATACGCGATGTGTATCGGTCAGTAGCCTCTTAGGCTTTAAGGCCTGTGTAACACCCGGATATTTTCTTTGAAGCCGACGAAAGAAGAAAAATAAATAAAGTCCAAAGTTGGGGGGAACCAAACTCGCCAAAACGGGAGAAAGATTGGTTGAGTAGTGGAATAAGAGGGGGAGGGCAGCCCACACCCTTCCCACACTTGCAAAAACTCAGCCAAGGAGATAAGAGAAGGAGAAAAGGGAGAAAAAGTTTGGTTCGGGTGGATTCGAGCGTGAAAAGTCAAAGTGTAGCGGGTTGAATCGAAGCTCTTCTCGTCGGGGTCGTTTGTGTGAGTTCTAGGACCCATCTTTTACACATTTTTGAACGATTTTAGGACTGGAACACATCAAAACCCGTTTTTTTGAAAAGTTGGGTGTTGAACCCGTTTGTATGTGTATGTGTGTGTGTTTGATGCGTGTGGGTTTTGATTTCGGGCTTGTGTATGCTTGAATAATGTTGTGGTAGGTGTTTCTAAGACTTAGGATGGTTGATTTGAGCTTAGAACGAGTTTGGGTGAGCTTGGAGGCCGAAAAATGGCAGTTTGCGTTCGGCTGAACTGCATTCTGCATCAGCTAGGGCTAGGCGACCGAATGGCATGCGATTGGAGGCCATACGGCCGAATGGCATACGACTGAGGTCCATGCGCACGATTGCCATGCGACTGAGGTCGATACGCATGGAAGTCATACGACTGAAGTTCATGCGCATGTAAGTATGCGATTGAAGGTTATGCGACTGAGGTCCATGCGCCTGGAGGCCATGCGACTGAAGTCCATTCGTACGAAGGGTATGCGACTGAAGCACATGCGCCTGAAGTCATGCGACTGAAGGCCATACGTATGGAGGTCATGCGACTGAGAGTCCATACGCATAGGTATCCATTCGCCCATAGATCCATCCGCATAGGTCCATTCGCATAGGGTCCATTCGACTGATGTCCATTCGCCTAAGGGTCTGTTTGGTATGGGCTAATGGAATGCACGAAGGAATGGAATGAACGAATGAATGGAATGGATGAGAGAATAAATTGAATCATTACATTCCATTGTTCTGTTTGGTTACCCTATAAAAATAAATAAATCATTACTTTGTGTTGTTTGTTAAGTATGAAAAAAACGAATCAATGAAATGTAAAAGTGGTTATGATGGTGATTGTTTCCGGCGACGGTGGTTTCCGGCGGCGGTGGTTTCTGGAGGGGGTGGGTGGCGTTGGTTTCCGGCTGCGGCGGTGGCCGACGGTGGTTTCCGACGGCGGTAGTGGCCGGCGGTGGTTTCCTGAGGCGGCGGTGGACGGCGATGGTTTCCGGCGGTGGAGGTGGACGGCGGGGTTTCTGTCGGCGGCGGTGGACAGCGGTGGTTTCCGGCGGCGGAGGTGGACGGCGGTGGTTTCCGGCGGTGGCGGTGGCCGGTGGTGGTTTCCGGCACCGGAGATGGACGACGGTGGTTTCCGGCAGCGGCGGTGGCCGGCGGTGGTTTCCGACGGCGACGGTGGCCGGCGGTGGTTTCCGGCGGCGGCAGTGGACGGCGTGGTTTCCAGCGGCAGAGGTGGACGACGGTGGTTTCCGGCGGCGGAGGTTGACGACGGTGGTTTCCGGCGGCGGCAGTGGACGGCGGTGGTTTCTGGCGGCGGCGGTGGTTTCCGGCGGCGGCGGTGGCCGGTGGTGGTTTCCAGTGCCGGAGATGGAAGACGGTGGTTTCCGGCAGCGGCGGTGACCGGCGGTGGTTTCCGACGGCGGTGGTTTCCGGCGGCGACGGTGGACGGCGGTGGTTTCCGGTGGCCCTGGTTTCCGGTTGTGGAAGTGGCCAGCGGTGGTTCCCGGTGGTGGCGATGGCTTTCGGTGGTTTCCGGCAGTGGTGTTCCCGGTGGCGGCGGTGGTGATTGTTGTGGTGGGTGAGTGAGTGGTGTGTTGACTAATGATAGAAAAAGGGATGGAATGAAAAAAAAGATGGGGAGTGGATGGAATGAATTTGAGGGAATAGAATCAACTATGTAATGGTTCATTCCATTACCTTCACCAACCAAACATGTTTTATTCATTCACCCTCAATGGTTCATTCCATTACGCCCTCATTCCTGCATACCAAACGCTACCTAAGTGTTCAGTCGCCTGGAAGGCCATGCGACTGGAGGGTGTCCATACGCCCAAGTAGGGCTCATACGCCCGAAAGAGCATAGTTTATTTACTGACTTTCGGGGAAAGTGCAGATGTAAGTTTTGACGTGGAAGGTTCCCGGTGGTTCATGTAAGTTGGCTTTTGAGACCATAGAGGTTATGTTGGGCATGATGATGATGTATGATGTTGTATGATTACGCATGATGTATGTTATGTATGATGATGCCCTGTATGATGATATTGACTGTGTATGTTGATGTTCCTTATTATGATGTATGTTTATCTTTCCCGTGGCGTTACGTGTTATGTTAATGAATGAAAGAAAAGTATTATGTAACGTAAAGTGGAAGATAATGAAAGGAGGAACATGATGAATGAATGAATGCATTAATAATGAATGAATGTAAGAAAGGCTTGCAAGCAAATGTATGGAGGTTCACACCCAATGAAGGGTGTTAGCTCAACGGTGTGCGGGTTAGCTACCCTAGAAGGATGCACACTGGGGTCCAATCTTTGTGATTGACCATATGTATGGGATCCTTGCCGCTTGCCCTAGGTGCTGGAGTCAGCTTCGTGCATAATGTTCGAGGTCTATGAAAGACCTCAAGCCCAGTTACCCGCTTCGTGCATAATGTTCGGGGTATAGCATATGGCATTGATCCGGAATGAAAGAGAAAGATAAATGGTGAATGTACTTGCCCTAGGTACTGGAGTTAGCTCTGTGCCCAATGTTCGAGGTCTATGAAAGACCTCAGGCCCAGTTACCCGCTTCGTGCATAATGTTCGGGGTAATGTACATGTCATTAAAAGTAATGAACGTACGAATGAAAGAAAGAAAGTATGAACGAGTAATGAATATAATAATGATATTATTTATGTGTACTTATGATGTATGATCGCATGAAAGTAAAGAACAGTTTTAATGAAAGAAAAGTATGTTTTATTATAAAAACTAGAACTCACTCAGCAACGCTGACTTTTATGTGTTTCCAGTTGGCAGGTAATGGTTGCTGAGGATGACACGAGGCGGCTACTAAGCTCTTTTGGATGTCATCCACTTTTATAATGCTTTTGTGATGTAATGCAACATATATTTTTGTAACTTGATAACGATGTATTGTTTTGCAAAAGCTTTTATAATGAGATGAGATGTCTATTTTGATAATTCCGCTGCGATGTTTTATGAAAATTAAATGTAATTATATGTTTTATGTGCGATGAGGATCCAACTGTAAGCGTCCTGGGAACGGGACTTTACAGCCTGAGACTTTATGGGTATCAGTCTATCTAGGTGGCGTTAGGAATTAGTCTTCAAACATCAGATTTCAAGCCATATACTATATGGGTCTTGTGTAGGGCTGCAAACGAACTGAATGTTCAGCGAACAATTCGTGAACCATTTGGCAGAAAGTTCGTTTATGTTCGTTCGTTTAGTAAATGAACGAACACGAACAAGAAAATTATGTTCGTTTAGTTAAACAAACGAACATGAACACAAGTCGCGTTCGCTCATTTATGTTTGTGAACGTTTGATAATGTGTTCGTTTATGTTCGTTAATGTCCGTTCGTGAACGTTCGATAATGTGTTCGTTTATGTTCGTTAATGTGTTCATTTATATTCTTAATTTTTGTGTCAGTTATTGTTTTAACTATTATTTCAAGTATTTTTTGATATTTATGTTAAGTACTTATTTATTTCTGATTGATTTTGTGTAATGTTTGTAACGAAAATATAAATTTTATTCTAAAATAAATCTATAATCATTTGTATTCATTTGTGTTCATAAGTTTCTTTGTGTTCGTCATGTTCATGAACAATTGTTTGTGTTTGTTTGCTTTTGTTTGTGTTTATTTATGTTCGGTAAGTGTTCATGAACAGGTTTATTTCTTAACTAACGAACACGAACAAGGCCTTGTTTGTGTTCATTCGGTTCGTTTGCAGCCCTAGTCTTGTGCTTTATATATAGGCATCAAGCAATTATGAGCCATAACTGTTAGGCTTTTGAATTTAGCTTGTAGCTTGGGAAGGCAACCCGATTGGGAGTCAGAGGATCCATAGTACCTGCAGCCTCCCGGACTTCATCTTCATCATTTTTGAATGCGGGTTTAAAAGCAGAGGCATTATTGGACTCAAGTATTAAGCCAAGAGTATTAAAAATATATCAAATAAATAAAAAGAAATAAAAGAGAATTGTGTCCTTATTGTTTCTTTAAAGCGATGACCATTTTGGTCACTTTTAAGGATTTAATCATGAAATTTTTGTTAAGTTTCAATATACTTTTCAAACAAAATCACTCGCATTGTTTTAATCATAAAAAGCACTCAAGAGTTAGTTATTATTTGTTGTGAAATTTTTCATAAATCATGTTTACAATGAGTATTCATATAAAGCATGTTTACAATTTGTTGATAAAATTTTCAAATTCACTTAAAGGCAATAATTATAAAATCCGGTTACTATTTTGTGAAAAGAAATTTCTTCATGATTATCTCTTACATGAAAAAGTCTGGTTATTATTTAGTGAAAAAAAGTGCTGAATTTATTTTTTTCATTATTATCTCTTACATGAAAATAATAATATATTAAATAACTAAAGTTATATATATTATGTACATCACTTAGTTAAATAACTGATTAATGTTGAGCTATTACTGGGTTAAATATTCTCTACTTTAATTATTATCATTTGGGAATGGTTTAAATAAAAACTCTTAAAACTAAAAAATTAAGAAATAATCTTATAAGAAATAATCTTAATACTCACACACTTTTTATATATGATATTATTATTTTATAAAAATTACACCATAAAAACGAGCGTTTTTTAATCGTTATTATGTTATCTTGAACATTATGAATTTACATTATGTATTTTTAGTTGTAAATTGATAGATAATAAGTTTACATAATCTATAAAAAACAATGACAAAAATAACAAATGTGACATCTGAAACACTATAAGTTTTGAAAAATATATTGGTGAAAATATATTATTACGTACTTCTAAATATAAACACAATGATAGCTACAATTTTATATAAACTAAAAAAATAATTATAAAAATAATATAAATGATCTAAAACGTAAAACAATGATGAATACACATAATAAATGATGTAAAATATGACACAATGAACGTATAAGCCATTAGAAAATGACGCATTTGACATTTGACAGGATAATCAAAATGCCCTCTGTTTAAAACAATAGAAAGGCTGAAGTCAAGCCCGTAACCATTCTTATGTTTTTTAAAATATAATAAATTTTCTTATTATAACCCTACCCTTATTTTTCTAAACGTTATATATTCGTAACCAATCAAAATTAAAGTTCATTCGTTTTGACTAGAAGTAATTTTCAACCTCGACCCCATCCATTTTGTCGAGCATCTACGTGTAAATAAAGCTATATTATTATTATATATTACATTTACAAACGACATCAACAATAATTTAAAAGTTTTAAAGCAGGGGTGTACACCTTTTTGTGCATATACAAGGCAAAAAGTGTATGGTACAACCTGCATCCATGCATCTTCCCACCGACACTTGAACACACACATATACTCTCTCATCTCTCCTTCTCTGCTATCAAAACATAAAGATGTCGATGAGCCTTAATCGAAGGGTTACGAGTGGTGACGGTGAAATTGAATTTGGTGTTAGTTGATTCGACGAAGTTAAGTTGAATCGAGAGACTTGAAGCGAAGAGAAGGTGAACGAAGGGCGGTGTGGATAGTATATTGGGTCGTAGAGTTGACCTTTGGTGGGTGGGTGGACACGTTGGGCTACCACCGGCAGCGACGGTGTTGGTGATTCCGGCGGAATGGTTGGAAGAAGGACAGTACGTATCTTGAGGTACTTGCAATGTTCGTGTCCAAAAGATATTTTAAACGATAAAAGATTTGATGGACTAAAGATTATTTAATTTATATCCATAGAATTCTAAAAATAAATCTAACATATATTTACATGTATCGACGGTAATATTAATAATTCAAATACACAACTCCATATTTCTGTAACTTCACAATAATATGTACTACATAAGACAAATGTTGTAAACGGCTCAGAGTTATTAATTTTAATTTGTAAAAAGACTACCGTCGTATTATCTATTTCTTATAAGTAATGCTTAACTTTAATTCTTTTCTAAGAAATGTTATGGTTAATTGAAATGTTGAATTTATTATGTTGTTCTTTGATTTTTTTTTTTTTACTTTTTAACCACACATCATACTAAAATGAAAAACTATTTCTACCTATATTATAAAGATGTTTTATATTTTAGTTATATTAGCATGCGATCCTATTCCCTTTCTAAAATGTCAAATTGCGAAGTGAGGCTGTTTCGAGCTAGGGCGTTGTGATGTTCTTATGTCTACCTATGCTTCTAATTCGTTTTTTATCTTTAGGCTATTTGAACCTAAGCGACGTATTTATTTAAATATACTTTCGCTAACTATTTTTATCTTTATTCGAACCCACGACATCGCGCGGGATTTCATTCTAGTTATATTACAATTTACATGTATAGTTAATACCAGAGTCGTGACTCCGGTACCATTTGTATTGATTAACACTTGTCAAGTATTATTGGTCATTCCTCCCTGGAGTAGACACCGTTAGAGGGATGATGCTAGGGCGAATAAGAGAAATCCTAACCCCATGCGTGTTTAGAAATGTGTCCTACACCCAATCCATAACTCATCATGTATATTACGAATATTTACTAGTCAATGTCGGACAAACCTATCAGGTAATCAATTATACTCATTAATAAGTTTCATAAGATATAATTGTTGGGTATACCCATCAGGTGTCTTTTTGAAATTTTGGCCAAATTTATTTGTTTTTGTTTTGTTGATTCTCGTTGATCTTGGCTAGGGTTAGAAGAGAACTAAAAGTCTGATTGTCAATTGACTCGAGTAGGAGATCAGGAGAATCGCCACAAGGGTAGTAAAATTTAATTAAGAAAGTTTGTGGATATTATAATATGATTAATATAACTAAAAAGAAATATAATATAACTAAAATAAACAAAAAAACTACTATGACATCGGGTTGAGTAAACGAGTATTATAATCTCATACTCTTCTCACACCCGCAAAAACAATAAAAAATAATTTAATACCGGTCCCGTATGCACTTACTCAACTCCATATTGGTTCTAAATATCTCGGGATTGGGTTTATTTGTCATCTCTAAATGCGGAGTGACATTAAATTTTGGGTATCCGCCTTCCCATTAGGAACATGATTTTGATGGATTTATATTTTGATTTATACACTGAAAAACTTCAGATGATAGTAACCAAGTTCCTAAATGTTCTACTTTTGATTCTTTATAGTCACTCAACTTTCACAATTTGTTTTAATCATATGTAGTATTTAATAAATGTTTAAATTTTATTATATTAAGTTGGGCAAATAATATATATATATATATATATATATATATATATATATATATATATATATATATATATATATATATATATATATATATATATATATATATATATGTATATATATATATATATATATATATATATATATATATATATATATATATATGTATATATATATATGAAAATTTTCTAATTATTTTGAATTAGAAGGTAATTGTGAAGAAAAAAACCATAACGTAGTAACAAAGTACGAAAATTGTTAAATTAAAGTTTGAATTAAAAATAATCACTAAATAATAATCAAAATTTATATATGTTTCATTTTCTAACTTAACTTTAAAGAATTCAACAATTATAAAAAATTAGATAGGATTGGAACACTTAGTGAAAAACAAAGTGAGACAAAAAAAATCTTTAATGACAAAAATAAAACACATGTGAAAGTTATATAGTACTATTATCTAAGATTGCCCTTTTACGACCGTAGAAGTAAAAAACACTTGTAGACCAAGACGTCTAAGTAAAAAGGATTTAAAATGAAAATAGTTTAATTTTGAATGGAAAAATATGATTAGTTGTAAAATAATTGTATTATTAGTTGGAATTTTTACAAGAATACGTATTTAAAAGATTTTATAAGTTATAAAACAAGATAAACAAACAAGTATGTGAGAAAGAAGAAAAAAAATACATCTTAGAAGTATGACTTGGAACTAATATTTTGATTGTTATTGGGAATCGAGATTGGGAATTTGTTAAAACTTCTAAGAGCATTCACACTAACTTTGCATCCCAATCACCATATTTATGCTAAAAACATACTTATTATTATTTCTTTCAATTAAATAAGAATTTTTTATATCTTTATCATTAACTTTTCTCTCTATTCTACTTACAACTACTTTTAAAATATTAAAAAAAATTATTTTTATTATTATTATGTTTATGACTTTTAAATTAATTACCAACGTGCTATAAGTTACCACAACGGTCGAATGAGAAAAAATCTGTAATATCATTAATGTCGTTGTGCGTATCTTGGCCTTAAGATTTGGAAATCTCAGATACAAATACACTAGCTAACACACCCCGAGACTCTTCAACCTCATCATTCAATTCAATTCAATTCAAATTCAATTCCCCCTAAATATCCACTCTCATCTCTTCCCTCTCTATGTTCTTTCACCATTTGATCGATCAGAACACTGACGGCATTGTCGCTCTCTGCGACTCGATCAGAACAATGTTAGGGTTTTTTTTCGTTTTCGTTCATGAATATTGTTTTTTTTTTGTTTGTTTGATGACGGGACAAGGAGAAGCTCTGACGAAAATGAAAGTTGCCAAACAACAACACTCACTTCTCGCCCTCTGCAACTCCATACGAAAACGAGGTTTGCGTTTTCAATTCTTTTTTATTATGTTTCTTCTTTTTTTTGTTTTGACAAATATATCGCTCGCGTTTAACCTAGATCCGTGTAATGCATGTCTAACATTGTTCTTTTTGTTGATCTTTGTGTGAGTTTTGAACAAGTACATGGTTGCGGGATCCACAGAAGTTGATTTTGGTATGAGGTTTCAACAAATTTGAAATTTTAGATAAAGATTTATCCACATTTTGGTCAACCTACACCAAATCTATTGATATAAACTTTAATTTCTGACTTTTCAGGTTGATGTGAACATGGAAGTTGGAGTTGCATGTTCCAGATAGTCATTTGAAAGAACTTCAAGAATATACCACATTAGAAACGAGATGTTTAGTAAAGAAGAAAGACATCTGGAAGCTTCAACAATGGGTGTTCCAAATATTATAGTTGATAGAATTCTAGTTTCATGATATTTAGCTCCATCTTTTATAGTATAGTAATAACCTTTTTGTTGTTTGTGTCTATATTTTCACAGAAACTTGAAGACGGTGGATGGCATGATCTTTGTGCATACGACAGAAGAAGAGACTAGTGTGATTTATTCCATGACCATCATTGTAATTAGTAGGGCACTTTTGAGCATGTAAACAGGTATATCTGGTTAGTAATTCAGTCAAACGTACGGGTCAAATTTCTAAAATCTAGCAAAAAAGTAAACATGTCACCCAAAACATATCTTCGTTTTCACAACATTCTAATTGGATCGTTATTTTTGTAACTTTTTGGTCTCATTTAATGTATATTTTTTAATTAAGGTTTTCTTCTCTCTTTTAATTATTTTAAAATATGATTAGTTTCTTATACATGTTATTCCATGTTTACTTGTATGAGTTTCTTTATAAATCTTTTGGGTTGTCCACTTTGGTTGAGCTAAGAGACAACTTTGGGATTGATATTAATTCAAGAACTTTCAGGACTCGCTTGCCACTATGTGTTCCTGGATTTAAAGGCATCCGGATACCAAGAAACGCACATGCAGGCCTTTTTCAGTGGGAGGTAAATTTAAGTTTTTTCATTACATAGTAATTGTGTATATTCAACGTTTACCTTATCTGTTTGTCTGCTGTAATGTTACTTGGTCATTCATTGCTTTTGCATTATTTCTCACATAAAATTGATGATTATACTTTGTGTTCAGTTTTGGGACAAAGATAGTTCATAGACTGTCCTATTCTGTGCTGCTTTATTATCTTATTATCAGAGTTGATTTTCAAGGAGCTTGGCGTCAAATGTGTGAGTACCCACATTGCTCGCATAAAGCTTTTCTTTTTCTCTTTTATTATTTATTTAGAATATGTTCTTTTAATTAATCAGTTGGGTTGCGCACTTTGGTTGAGCTAAGACAACCTTAGGGTTCCTGGATGGAGGTTCTCGATCGGCGGGATGAAGCAGTCGGTTGGTTGTGGGTGACGTTTGCGGCAACCGGGGAAGCGGAAGAGAGTGAATCGCGAGCGTTTTGACGGTGTTGTTCGAGTTGAATCATGCTACATGCGGTTTCCCACGTGGGGAGGGATTGGTTGATGTAGGATGCAACAGTATCATACTCGGATGGTAACCCACGAACAAGTTGAAGCACAAGTCGCTGATCAGATACGGGACTATCAACGTCACCTAACTGTCCAGCGAGTTCCTTTAATCGTTGAAAGTAGGCTTCAAGGTTCGGCATGGCGCGTAGGGTGAGGTTTGTGAACTCATGTTCCAGGGCTGCAGCTCGGATCCCTTGTTGTTTAGAAACAGACTCTTGATGCGCTTCCAGGCAGTAAGGGCTGTTGATTCGGATTCAAGAACCCTGACTAGCAGATCATCTAACAGTGTTCCGTAGATCCACTGCAAAACAACAACATCAATTTTGGACCATGACTCGTAGTCAGGAGTCCCCTTAGCCGGAGGTTCAGTGCCGTCGATATGGTGTAGTACATCATATCCACGGGCATGCAACATAAACAGCTTTACCCACGAAGAATAAGAAACCTTCGTGCCGTCTAACACACGTACCTTGTGTTGAATGTTGGTGACGGTGTACACGGGATGAATTGGATCTTGCTTCTTCGGTGGGATGGGTTCTTTGTCTTCAGCCATGATAATGAAGTGGAGAAGAGAAAAGACCTTCGACTGTGATGATGGTTGCTGCGATGATCTTGGAACAAGATCCGGCCTTCGATTATAGTTTCGGTATGAGCCTAAGTGTAGGCTCTGTTACCATGAAAACAAGAATAATTTGATCATTCATTCATAACCCAAAAGGGGTTTAAATATACAAAGGTCCTAACCATATTTCCTATAATAAGGGAAGAGATATACTTTACAAACTAAAACAAATATATATACAAAATAATACATATCAATCGGAATATATATAGTAAATATATATATCCGCTAATACATCCCTAAGATAACATTTATTTTCAGTTGATTTTTCTCTGAATTTCATCCAAGTGTTTTTTTGGTTAGATTTTAGTTCATGGAACATCCAAGTCTGGTTTTGTCCATCTAGTGAAACTCTTGTGTATCTCATATTTTTCTAAGTGGATCACGGGACACCGTTTTATTTCCTTGGAACTTAGTTCAAGTGCAATGTGGTTTAGTGGGAGTTTAGTGATCCTAATCCATTTGTTAGGTGCTGTTTTGAATCAATTGATTTGATTAGTCTAATTCATTCTTGCATTTCGACCTCTTATTTTGCCAAACCTCCCATCCTTGTACGAGTTGTGGAAGAGTTAAAGCTAAATGCTCTTTGATATATCTAGTAGACTTGAAAAGTTGAAGGTAATAGACCCTAATTTGAAACTTCAGACCTATTGCTAAATATTACTTGATTACTGCCTATTTCTTGTTTTGCTTTGTAATTTCTTAAGTTAGAAAATAAACACACATTGAAAGGTAAATTGAGTATCATTTTACATATTGAGCTTGCAAAGGTACGCTTTATGGTGTGAGAGAAGTAACAACTGCCATTATGGAGAGTTTCTATAGAGAAGATGATGGTAGGGGATACTGCTTCTTGGAAATTGAGCTCGCAAAGGTATGATTTACTTTGCTCTCTAATTCGTTTTGTTTAAATGTCCATGCATAAAATTGCTCTTGGAATATTTTTAAATTGGAAAAGTTTGATTGTTTCATGTTCTTGTATAAATACCTTACTTTCTTGTCTTGATTTTTAAGTTCTTTGGTAATTATATTAATAATAGACATCAACTGACATTAGGGTTAGCCCATTACGTGTGCAGTGTCTTAGATTATTGTTTGTAAATCCTGCTATTGATAATTGCGAGTGCTTTTGCTGCTTTTTTTTGTTATACAAGAAATGCATGTGGATGATTGAGACTCTCAAAATGAGAGGAAGTGCTTAGCCAACTTGTGACTTTTAACAAGGTAAGTTGTATGGTTGTATCCTTTAATTTTATCTTTCTTCTTATTTTCCGAAATTGAACCTCAAAAACAATCCCATTATACACACACATATTAATTCATTCTTTTTTGTGAGGACATTTTCTTTAGTTTCGTAGCATCCTATGAGACTAGTCTTCATGTAACTAGTTTCATATGTAATTTTTTGGTAAGCTACCAATCAAAGATGTTGTAACTTTCCTTACCGCGGCTTCTTACAGCAGCTTCTTTAGTACTTAGAGGATAATAATCGCAAATTGATATTGAATATACTTGGAGAAATCTACCGGGCAGAGGTTTGGTTGTTAATCTTTCTTTTTTATTTTAATATACAACAAACATAATCTGTTCCATTTTAAGTTTATTTGACGTTGGTTTACTTTGTGTTTGGTTTTGGGACAGATACAGTTCGTAGAGTTGATTTTGTATTCTGTGCTGCTTTATTAGCTTATTATCAGAGTTGAATATCAAGGAGCTTGGCATGCAAAATGAGTGAGTACCCACATTGCTCGCATTAAGGTTTTCTTTTTCTCTTTACAATTTATTTAGAATATGTTCTTTTGATTAATCTATGTTGTCCACTTTGGTTGAGCTAAGACAACCTTGGGATTGATATGAAGGCATCTAGTTACCAAGAAATTCACCAGGCCCTAACACTACCTTTGTGTGGTGGGAGGTAAAGTTAATTATAAAAATAATATAAAAATAAAAATTTTTTGAAAAATAATAAATTTTCTTAAATGAAAATAATACTATAGTTTAAAAGGTAAATTAAATAGATGGTTAATGCGAGTAAAATGCTAATTTTTACAATATTTAACATTACTAACGGTTAACTAACAGGCATAGGGACCATATATGAAAAAGAAAGAAATATTAGGGACTATATTCAAAGATATTAAATTTTAAGGACCAAATCCAAAATTTCAACATGACCACAGTGACCATCCATGTAATTTACTCTTTTTTTCAAATTAGGTTCTTTTTTGTCTTCCTTACACAAACAAACACACACTAGAAGTTACAAAATTGATTTAATCGTATCATTTATAAGTTTTCTAATAATGTTCAGGGAGGAGAAGCTGTTGAAGGAGTCAAGAAGTTGCCATGGGAGGATTGATTGTTACACAAGAACATTGACGTTTCTACAACATAAATATCTTTTCACAAGAAACCTTGCCTTGGTGGTTTGTAGAACTGTTGGATCAGCGACATCCCCTGTTCTTGAACTTTTAATTGAATGGGGTACCAAAAATTTCAAAGTAAAAATCATTTTTTTATTTGTTCTTTTGGTAAAACTATTACTTCCGCCTTAAGAAATCTCTCTGATTGTCACCCCACAAGCTACATAAATCTGTCAATGGTGTGCGGGTAGGAATTCATTGTGATCCAGATATGTTGGGTAGAACCCTGAGAAGATTAAGAACAGTGAGTATTAGTAATTTAATAGTTATAATGTAATCAACTTTAGATAAAGATATATATGCACATTTTGGTCATAGTCAAATCTAGTGATATAAACTTTTCTGACTTTTCAGGTTGATGTGAACACGAAAGTTGGAGTTCTTCGAGATAGTAATTCGAAAGAACTTCAAGATTATCTTGATGTTGCTATTGTGGTCGTCCACTTTTTGTTTTTCTAGAAGCAGAAATGTTTAATAAAGATGAAAGTCCAAAAGCTTCAACAATGGGTGTTCAAATTTTGTAGCTCATAGAATTATAGTTTCATGATATTTAACTCCATCTGTTATAGTACTAACTTCTTGCTGATTTGTGTCCATCTTTTCACAGGAAGCCTATGAAGATGGTGTACACAAATGAAAACACAGGATTAACAGCAAGATATGTAGCACCAATATTATCACAGTGAACAAGACTGAGAAATATGCAACTCGCTCAATAAAGACATAATCTAGCGAATCTCAGCGGCAGTGTGGGTAAGAGCATGATACTTAGCCTCAGTACTAGAATGAGCAATTGTATGTTATTTCTTAGAGCTCCAACTAATAAGATTGGATCCAAGAAACACACAATAACCGGTAGTTGAACGATGATCATCGGGACAACCAACCCAGTCTGCATTAGAGTACCCATGAACATCATAACAAGTGGAGCAACGTATAGTCTAACCATGAGATGAGGTACCACGAAGATAACGATGAGTAGGTTTCTGTAAAAACTGAGACACCTTGCTGACCGCATATGCAATTTCAGGTCGTGTCAAGACCAAGTACTGCAAAGCACCCATAGTACTACGATACAACACATGATCATCTAAAGGAACCCCTGAATAACGAGATAATTGTCGACCAGACGCTACAAGAGTAGAAAGTGGTTTACACTGTGATAAGCCTGTACGCTGTAACAAATCAGTTAAGTAGTGCTACTGAGACAAATGAAGAAAATCATCATAAAAGGTCGCCTCAACACTCAAAAAGTAGGATAAAGCCCCTAAATCTTTAACAACAAACTGAGAGTGCAAACGAGCAATCAACGAAGTAACAAATGCAGAGGAGCTCCCACTAATAGTAATGTCATCCATATAAACCAAGATATAACAAATATCTCCATCATGCTAAAAAACAAATAAGGAAGTATCGGAGACACACTAAGTAAAGCCACTGGCCAAAAGAGCATAAGAAAGCTTGGAAAACCAAGCGCAAGAGCCTGCTTAAGGCCATAAAGAGCCTTTCGAAGAAGATAACATGATGAGGCCTAGTAAAGTCAACAAAGCCAAGTGGCTGAGACATATACATAGTCTTAGATAAGTCACCATGAAGAAAGGCATTGTTGACATCAACCTGGCGAATGCGCCAGCAAGGAGAGAAGGCGACATACAAGACAAGACAAATAGTGGTGGGATTAACCACGGGACTAAACGTCTCAGTATAATCAATCCCTTTACTCTGATGAAAGCCCTTAGCAACAAGGGGGACTTTGTAACGACTCACAGAACCATCAGGATTATGCTTAATTCTTTAAACCTACTTATAACCAACAACGTTGGCGGCAGTAGGCAAGGGAACAAGATCCCATGTATGGTTAGAATGCAATGCAGCAATCTAAGTACGCATTGCATCCCACCAAAAAGAATAGCATTGAGCCTGAGAAATTGAAGAATTCTTAAAAGTAGGAGAGGTAGTAACATGATAAAGTATATGATGTCGAAAATGTTTAGGCTGACGAGTATGATCACACGAACAAGTGACCATAGGATGAGAAGGTAGAGATGAAGAAGGAGAAGGATGAGGAGGAGGAGATGAAGAAGTAGTAGGAGGAAGAGAAGAAGAAAGAGGAGGAAGAAGTGGGGGAGAAGAAACTGAAGAGGAGCGTGGTACAAAGGAGGAGGAATAATGAACTCAACGAAAGAAGCAGAATCCAGACTCTAAAAGATAACGAGCCATATCACCAAAAAGTTGGCTCAGAAGTACCATCACACTAAAGATGTTTGATTGTGCAAGAGAACAAATGTTCGACTAAAGGTCGAAAGTGATGAAAACAGTCAACAGCCTAACAACACAGGATCAGATAGATGCCCTAGCGGTGAATGCCAAAGCTCTCGGGAAGTGGAAAATGTAGCAGACAAACCAAAACATGAGAACAAAACAGATATAGGATGACCAATCACCAATTGCGTGATTGATAAAAGATTCTTGGCTAGGCCGGGAACAACGAGAACATGAAGAAGAACTAAAACAAATCTAGATAAACGAAGATAATAGTAACCAATATTGGATATGGAAAGAGATGTACCATTACAGATAACCACACACTCAGTACCAGTGTATGGATCAATACCAAACGTAATAGAGGAGTCACATGTCAAATGAGCGATGGCATGAAAATCAAGAATCCAAGACTCAACCTCCTGACATGTGCGAGAAAGGTCAGCATGAAGACCATAATGTGTAGAAGTGATATTTGAGACCGAGGATGCCCAAGCCCAAATCCCGAGACACCAAGCCTAATCTGTGTACTGCTATTGAGACCAAAATTTGGTCCACCATCATAAGAAGATGGTCCAAAAGAAGTAGGCCAGGAAGAACCGTTACCAAAGACCATGCGGATAAGCGGAATTGGGCCCTAGGCCTAAAATTGTAGCGTTATGACCTAGAGACGAAGCAGATAGCTTGGTATCTCATCATCATAAACGAATGCCAAATTAGCAACGAATTATCCATGAGGTGACCATCACTAGCCACCACGACTACTGCCGAAGCGGCCACCGGTACCTTGAGATCGATTTCCTCTCCAATTAGAACCACCACCATCGCGACGCGACTATGAAAACTCAGTAGGAGTGTAACGAAAATAACAAGTTGAGGCTTTGCGACCGACTTTAGCACAAATTTGACATGGAATTTCCTTCAACAAAGCAACATGTGGTGGTTGTGATGTGGAGGCAGTCATAGCAGCAAGTGGTGGAGGTGTGACTGATTGCCTCTACTTTAATCTCGCCTAATAGGTAAGTAATTTCGAACGCAATTTGGAATATGTAAGAGATTTTTCTTAATTTTCAATATTCATCAAGAAATGCTCATAATCAGTATGTACTCCTTGAAGGATTTGCAGAACAAGTACCTCATTGAAATCGAATCTCAAATCGCATTTAACGAGTCAACAATCTCCTTTGCTTCGTTCAAGAAATCAAAAATTGACTTAGAATGTTGTTTAAGAAGATGAAATTGAGTTCTTAATTGAGATTGTTTAGCAAAAACAATCTGAACAAAATAATCCTCAATTGATTTCCAAAATGAAGCAGCAGATGTTGAGTTTCGAGCAAGATGAAGTATCGAAGAAGAAAGAGTTGTAGTGATCAGAGCTTAAACATAGCCATCACTCTTCTCCCAAGCATTTCTTTCAACGGAATCAACAACTGGAACAGGTAATTGACAAGTAATTAGTGTCCTCAAGTTTAATTGACAGAAAATTAGCAATATTTCATAGTTTATTTAGTGAAGTTGTAGTTGTATTGATTGGTACAGAAAAAGAAGATGAAGTTGTGCATGTAGACATGATGTGAGAACAAGATTTATCGGAAATTGGCCCGAGCAACCTTCGGAATTGCCGGAAATTGATCGGAATTCTAGAACTAGAGCTCTGACACCATCAAATCAAAATAGAGAGAGAGATATTTTGTGATTTAAATACCAATAATAAACTTAATGCCAATAATATTATCAGTAAAAACTCAATAAAATGATTTAAAGCTAGTTTTATAAAGCTAGAACTTAAAATGATTTAAAACTCAGTAAAATGGTTTAAAGCTAGTTTTATAAACTTTCCCCATGTATTTATCATCACTTTTTAAAGCTAGTTTTATAAATATTTATGGTTTCTTGTGATTTAAATACCAATAATAAACTTAATTCATAGAACTTAGAATACAAGGCACATGAATTTTTTCAAAAAAATATTATCAGTAAAATTACAAGACTAACGAGTAAAAACTCAAACAAAATATTAGATATCTTTTTCATATTTTTTAATTAGTTTGATAAAAAAAATTATTATATCATATGATTTAAGTATCAATAATTAATTAAATACATAAATTCAGGTTTCAAGCCGCTTAAAAGTATTTAGATGTCTTTATTTAAAGATGAACGTTAGTTCTACAAAAATTTATTGTATCATATAATTTCTATAATCATATGAATATAGATACCATCTAAATTACTTCATGTGGCAATTAGGATTGTTCACGAGCCGAACCGAGCTAGGCCTGTAATTATATAAAATGATTCAGTTTATATATAGACACACATTTTACTAAATTTACAAAATTTGACCAAAATTTTGAAGGTTTGACTGGAATTTTCAACAATTGGCCAAAATCTAGCCAAAATGTGGCCTGAATCACCCCGCCAAGTAGGGGTTGAGTAGGGCCATTTAGGACTATTTGGGTCGATTAGGACCAAGGAGTTCTGATTTTGATAGACTACAATCGATTATCGATTTTATCCACCGATTACAAGAAACCACCAAGGTCACCAACCGACTAGTGATTAATCACCGATAAATCGATCAACTAGGCCTATTTTTATAACACTTGCTAACGGTGAAGGAATAAAGAAGGGGTGTGGTGGAGTCACTCTAAAGAAATAAAGAGTTAAGAGAAAGTATGGAACTAACTTGCTACGTTGGTGGTTTTTTTTTAAGATAGATTATGGAACTTGTGCTCATTGTGCATGACATTAATTATAAATTTATTACAATGGGTCCTTATTGTTTAAATGGACTTGATCCAATATGATTCGGTTCTATCCATATCTCTATCTTTCAATTAATGGTATTTGTTAGGTTGTGAGTTGGTCTTAGAATTTTAAATTTTAGAGTAAATTATATTTTTCGTCCTTTAATTATATATTAAATTTCACTTTTCATCACTAAACTAATAAAACAAGAAAAATCGTCCTTTATGTTCATATTTTGTAACAATTGTCATTCATTTTTCTAATTTACAGCTAAATCAGAAAGGATGAAAGTTGTTACAAAACCATGTAAATAAAGAATGATATTTATATTTTCTTAGAGGAAAATAATTAAATATTTATAAAATATGAACATAAAAGATGATTTATGATATTTTACTTAGTTTAAGAACAAAAAGTTAAATTTACTATATTTATAAAGGATGAAAGATATAAATTACTCTCATTTTCATATTATAAGGTCATGGGAATTTTTTTTTACTTAACGATATGTATTGTTGTTTGTTGAGTAAATTAAATACACATGACTTAAAATAGAAAACTAGGAATTTTATGGATTATAAATCCTTACAGTTGAGCATTTATTTTACCTTTAAACGACGTCCATGTTTCATTTTTCATACCTTTAGTGTGTGGGTTCGCGGTAAAGTTTCAACGTTAGTTTTTACATATTTGCACCGTCGCCTTTTTCTTTATGTGGCCTGAATCATGGTGGAATCTGGCCTTCTATTAGGGGTCGATTAGGACCGAATTTGACCGACTACGACCCATTACCAATTTATCCATCGATTAAATGAAATCGCCATGGTCACAGGTTGACTCATAATTAATCACCGCTTAATAAGCTGACTAGACCAATTTTTACAATAGTGACGGTGAAAGAAATAAATAAGGGGTGGTGGTGTGGCTTTAAAGAGATAAAGAGTTAAAGAAAAATTATGGAACTAACTTGTTGCATTGGTGGTTTAGTTTTTAAGAGAGAGTATGAAACTTGTGATCGTTATGCATGAAATTAATTATTAATCTATTACAATGGGTCTTTTTTTATAAATATGAAACTGAATTATAAGGCTTTGTTTTCATCCAGCCTCACAGTTGGGTTTTCGAACATCAAAAACACATTTTTAAACTTTGAACAATCATTAACATAGAAACGGAATCAAAACTATCATTTCACAGAGCATTGTCTAAATAAATCTATTACATCCGCCTATCAAAAGTTTATCAAACTATCAGAATGCTAATCTTGCCTAGTAACTTCTCATCCATGCCAATCTATCATACTTTATTTCATCTTTTATTTACGTTCAAACTAATATGCATACAAAAGTCAATTTTGCTGAGTGGGTTATAGTTTTTAAAACTTTAAAGAACTCTTAAGCATATTAGTCATTTGATAACTTTTAGCTTTACATCATCAATATATTATACATATAGTTTTTTATCATCTTTTGTACTTTCATAGGTTTTCATACTTTACACTACACTCTTTTATTTTATTTAGCTTTATCTTTCACTTTATCTTTGAGCTAGTACAAGTAGTAAGCTCATATCACAGTGAGCATACACAAGGTATAACTTCTATCAAGCGAGTATGTACAAGACACAACTCCTATCAGGTGAGTGTGTACGAGACACAACTCCTATAAGGTGAGTGGACACAATTCCTATGAGGTGAGTGCATACAAGATGCAACTCCTATAAGGTGAGTGTATACAAGATACAACTCCTATCTAGTGAGTGTATACATGATACAACTCCAATCAAGTGAGCAATGCACAAGACAAACTCTTATCGGTGCTTGCAAGACTTTCTGTATATTAGGCCCATTTACTTTCTTTAATTATTGTTATTTTTCTTTATTTATTTATAACTTTACCATAACAGTAATTAATCATACATACATTATCATAACCATGGTTATACTTTAAAATTATTATATGTAATACATCATCATCAAACTTTCCTTATGTCACACCCCAACCTTGACGGCGGAAACGTCGAGATGTGAGGGTTAAGATTGTTCACAGCCACATAACGCTATAATTAAATATAAATATTAAAATTATAAGTTTCAAAAGGCATTACAAGCATAGGTCTCAAACATGAAATAAGTTCCAAACAAGACTAAACATTACATAAACATTTTATTTATTAACTAGGTCCAAGTCCTAGTTTTATTGCAAGCTTCAAAGACCACTTTAAACTTGAGGTTGACCTGAATCATGATAAAAATAAACGGTCAACTAAAAAATAGTTGGTGAGTTTCCAAGGTTTTCATACATAATATAACAAGGTTACAAGTAGCAATTCATGTCATAGGTCATAAGTTAGTAAGGTTATAGAACACATATTGTTACAACCAAACCTCGACTTGATTACAAGTATATAAGATTGGCTAAGTGTATTTGGTTCCCATGATGAACAAGCATACGTCATCAGGAGTCGGCAATACATCGACTTTAGCACCAAATAGGCTTGTTAGGCCCAAAGATCTAAGACGTCGCCAGGCTAGCAATAGTTAATGATTGTAAACAAACTATGTATCTCATATAATCACTTACAAAACACAAATAACCATGACAAAATAATAAGATGAATTGCAAGTGATTTACAAGTCTCAAATGTGTATAAGTGTATCATGTATAAGCAATCATGTTTCACCCCAAAATAGTATGAAAAGTTAAAAAGGGGTAAGGAAACTCACATGTCAAAATAAGTGCAAGAATGGAGATAAATAAGAATAATAATAAGCATCGTTCCAAGATGTATCGACACAAGACACCTAAATATATATGTTTACAAGGTTTAAGTTTTACAATAAGTTTAATGAATTAACATGGACTAGGGATCAACTTGATGTTTGGGGTTTTGTTGATTATATTTGTCAAATAAGAACTCAATTATATTTTTGTGGGAATGATTTTATTTATATTTATTATAAATATATGGAATAAGAATAACATTTATAATAATTTTGTAATATTTATAAAGTTTAGATACATTTTATAATTAAATAAAATGAACACAATTTAAACAATAATTTAAAGGCAATGTTTGAAATAATAGTTTGTGTAAATTAAACTAGTATTTAAAGTCTAAATTTTATAAAAATATACTAACTATAATATTAGCTTTAGAATATTAAATAAAAATATAAGGGTATTTTTATAAATAAATTACAAAAAATTGATTAAATGGTTTTAAAAGAAACAAATTTTATGAAATAATTTTTTATAATTTTTAGAAAATTTTAACATTAATTTTGAAGGCCAAAAAGGCCTAAAAAAATACTTGAGGTTCCCCGGATGCGAACCGAGGACCTCCTGTTTAGGAGACATGTGTTTTACCAGTGAACCAAAGACCTTAGCCGCGGTTCTTCTCCATTTTAATAACTTATAAACGTAACCTAAACAAAACCCCCAAATTAGATGAACCCTAGTTTAGATTCGAATCAAATTGAACATTTAATCGATGATGATAACTAAATTAACCATGGGGCTTTTGTTCCCCATGCTTAATCGAACAGATTCATATACTTAATTACCCGGTTACGTTCGAATTGAAGATGATCCCAATGATGAACAGGTCGCGGCCGTGGGTGATGCAAACCAGATGTTAACGTTGATGATAATTCAATTAACTCTGTGGATAGCTTCGTGTGATGACCTTGATGTAAAACCCCTTGTAAATTTCGAATCTTGATGTTCAGAAAATGGAGTTTGAGTAAGTTGCAGGTTCGCGATAAAGAGAGGATCAAAGGTACGGATTTTGTGCGTTTGAGGAGAACTTGGAAATGGTAATCGATCAGAGATAGATAGGAGGTCGATTAAGTTCAATTAATTCGATTTTTATGAAGTTTTAATGTTTGAACGGCTCTAAGGTTTAAAGCTTTGGTTACTCGAGTTTAATCGACCCATGTAACTCGAATTAATACCCAACAAATGTTCGAAACGGTTTCATGAGATGATAGGAATCGATTCGCCTGAAAATTTGGAGGTTATACACAGTTTAAGGGGGTCTCCGGAGGCCGCCGGTGATAGGCTGGAATGTGGCCGGAAAATCGGGCAAAAGGGGGGTGGGGATTTGGATTTTGGTTAATTACACCTTTGGTCCCTCAACTTTGAATTTCTATTATGTTATGCATAAACTTAAAATTAAAGTTTATAAATTGACATTTAGACCCCCCCTAAACTTTAAACTTAAAGTTTTAAACATTGTTAAGTTTAGTGACTCTTACAAATTATTTTTATTATTATTCTCATTATTATTATTAGTATTATTATCATTACTATTATTATTATTATTATTATGGTTACTAATATGATTATCATTATTAATATTATTATTGTTATCATCATTATTATTTAATTAACTTATAAACTTTAAGTTAAATAAGGAATCATACATAAAAAAAAGGCCACCGAGTTTCATAAATAACATAAATAAACCATATAAGAATTAACACAGTTAACTTTTAATTAACAGAAATACGAGATGTTACACCTTAGATAATGTATCTAAAGTTCTAGACAGTAAGGGTAGTTCATCAACATTAAACACTTAACATTACTTCAATATCTTTCATCATGTTATACCAAGTATAGGGCAATGCATACAAGCTATATCAGAACGAATATGGGTAACAGTAACATGCAAAATACAGATGACTAAACTCATGCGGATGACTAGAGCTAATGTGGATAAACAAGGAAATGTGGAATATAGTAATTGGGTTTAATGTGGATTAAGTAACCAATGTGGGTAATAGTAGCGGCTATCCGCATTCAGCTACCGTTACCTTTAAGTGCCAATGTGGGAAACTATCAATGCGAGAGATAGTAACCTACAAATGCACGTGAACTATCAATGCTATTAAATTTCCAACTAATGCGGTGAACAAACTAATGTTTACCCATATTTATTACACTTAGAAAACTCTAGCCACTAACCACTACAAGAAAGAAGACCAATAGCGGCGACAAATTTCGCCGCTATTAGTAATTGCGGCGACCTGTCGCCGCTAATAATAGTATTAGCGGCGATCCTGTCGCCGCTATTTGTGTTTGTTAAAATTCCCGGGGGGAGGACTTTTAGCGGTGACATGTGTCGCCGCTAATAGTCAATTTTTTGTTTTTAGTTTTTTTTTTATTTTTTTAAATTTCAATTTTAAAAACCGAATAAACCTGTATAAAAATAAACCCATATTTCCCAATAACAAAATATACAAATAATATTAAGAAGTCCACTACGAGTGTTAACTAAGTATGCTAATACATTGTTTAACTTCAACATTAAATGTCGTTAAAACAAACTTAAACTACTTATCCGCTATCCTATTCATCTTCCTCGTCCAAATCATCTTCATCAGCTTGTTGTGTAGCTTTTTGAGATGAATAAGTTGCGTAATTTAAGACATAAAGTTCGCATTTTGAAACAGACTTGCGATTTGAGCCTACAAAACAAAACATATATTATAGGCTTTTATGTCCGCACCCATTGAAAGAGAATATATCTTTCTTTTTTCGATAATGATATCTTCATTTCTATCAGGGTGATTGAACTGAGTCTCAACATCTCGAAGGTACCTCAAACAAAATGATAGAGCTTCTTCAGCAACATAACCTTCAGCTATACAACCTTCTGGTCTTGCCTTGTTTCTAACATAATTTTTTAGTTTTTTTCATATACCTTTCAAACGGATACATCCATTTCATACACACTGGACCACCGCGAATCGCTTCATCAGGTAAATGCAAAACTAAATGAACCATAATGTCAAAAAACACCGGAGGATAGATCAATTCTAACTTGCACAATATTATAAGAATGGCCTCCTTAGCTTTCTTCATATCGTCTATTAATAGTGTTCTAGAGCAAAGTTGCTTAAAAATGTACACAGATCAACTATGTATAAGTCTCTTTGGCAGAAAAACCTCTAACACCAATCGGTATCAAACGTTGCATGAGAATAAGACAGTCATAAGATTTCAACCCAGTAATGTTAGTATTGTTATCTATCATTCTCTTGCTGATATTAGATCCAAACACATCATGCAGTTTTACATTTTTTATAAACTCACAAGATAACTTTCGATCACTAGTTTTCAATGAGTATTTTGGGTGGGGGCTATACCACTTGTATTTTTTTCTCCAACCATTGCCTATTCCGAATATTTAGATTTTTCAAGTCAACCCGTGCGTTTGATTGTATATTTGCTCTTTTCATTCATTAGAAGAGTACCTAGCAAACTATCACACACATTTTTCTCTATATGCATCACATCTAAGTTGTCTTTTAACTGTAGAGAAGACTGATCGGGTGGTGAAAGTTCAATGTTTAACGGCTTTATTTTCATGGTTTACATGTAAATGTATGAGAAATAGAGTTACTTTGGGAGTATTTTGTGTTTGTAGGTTAAACGTGAAGAATACGAAGAAATGGAAGAAAAAGGACAATAATTGGAACTCGAGAAGTCCAGATATGATAAACCGAAGTTGTACGGCAACGGTATTTTAAAACGAGCATAACTTGAGCTAGGAATTGAGTTACGGGACCCATAACCTATCAACGGAAAGGTCTCGAAAAACTACACATGAAAATCAAGATTGCACAGGAAGGTGGCGCCACTGACGCCTCCATAGGCGCCACCGACGCCGGGGTCCGGGTTTTTGTTGAGATGGAGCCTATTTTGAAGGGATTTAAAAGAAAAAAACCCTAATTCGAAAAAGAACTTTACACACAGCAATCTTGGACGAAATTTGGCAATCGGGGATCCTTCTCAAGCTCTTCTAACATCAAGAACGTCGATTTCATCCGAATTACATGATCAATTACGTTTTTGTTGAAGAATCGATGAAGATGCAAGGCTAAATCCATTGTGATTCACTTTGGGGGACGGGTTTGTGCAAGTTCTAGTTTTTCTTCGTTTGTAACCTAGATTGGGATTGAATCTTGAACCTTTTAAGTTCTTTTGGATTCAATTTATGATTTGATTCGTTAAACGGTTTAACTATGATTTAACCTAATTTGGATATTCTTTAACTTTGGTTGTTTTAATCATTGTGTGAGTAATTATTAGACTTAGGGTTTCATGATTCAAATTGGTAATTGTGTGAATAAGGTCCTTTAAACTTTAATCCATAATTATCACGTAAATCATATCATGTATAGGTCATCATTAATGGCTTCTCATTAGGGTTCATTTAAGTGGATTGCTTTTCAATCAAGATTGTAACTTTGCCAAACTTGAATCCTGAAGTATAGGTCATCATTAATCCACAGCAATCTTAATTGTAACTTTGCCAAACTTGAATCCTGAAGTGGATTGCTTTTCAATCAAGATTGTTAAAAACTTAAACTTTATTTCGTTAAATTAATTAATTCCCAATTCAGTTAATCAAGCAATTTCCTTTTTCAATGTTTAATTCTTTTAGTTTAATCGTTACTAGCACTTTCCTGTGATTCCCTGTGGATTCGACACCCTGCTTACCCTTTACTATTAAGGGTGATTAGGTACTCTTTAATATATATTTTTGACCGACCACACGACATCGATCAAAGACTAGTACTCAAGTTCAAAAATATGCTTCGTTTGGACCAATTTAACTCATACTCCTCCCGCTTTGATTTAACACCACCAAAATCAGGATGCTTACCCGGTAAACGGTGGCGTAGCCGACTAAGTTGAGTTTCTATGTTAGTATCACTAAATTGTTTCGGAGGGGCTCTTATCTCGGGTTCCCCGTTGAAGTCCGAACTTGTTCTCCATTTATGGTTTGCATCTAAAAACTGAGGGTGACCAACATAAATGACTTTATTTGTGACACGCATTAAAGGAGTGTCTTCGTTACAAGTCGGGCATGCTTTGTAGCCCTGCCCGCTCCAACCTGATAGACTACTACGAGCCGGAAAGTCGTTTATAGTCCATAACAAAGCCGCCCTCATTGTAAAAAATGTGTTTGTCGCCATGTCTTTAGGACGTACGCCCGACACCCAGAACTGCTTAAGCTCATCCACCAACGGCCTAAGAAAAACGTCCATGTCCTTCCCAGGGGATTTAGGACCAGGAATCAACAATGACAACATGAATCAGGACTCCTTCATGCATAGCCATGGAGGCAGATTGTATGTCGTGAGTATAACAGGCCACGTGCTATGAGCCGAACTCATGTTACCGAATGGATTGAAACCGTCAGCTGCAAGTCCTAGGCGAACGTTTCGGGGTTCTCTCGAGAAGGTAGGGTACTTTATATCAAAATCTTTTCATGAAGAACCATCAACAGGATGACGCATCGTACCATCTTCTGCACGTCCAGTACTATGCCAAATCATATCTTTTGCACTGTGCCTTGAAGAATACAAACGTCATAGTCTGGGGGTTAAAGGAAACCATCGTAACACCTTGTGAGGTAACTTTTCGCCCTTTGTGTTTGTATCGACCCACCGACTCTTGTTACAAACTGGACAATTTTGTAACAATAGGTTTTCTGCCCAGAAAAGAGCACAATCATATTTGCACACATGTATCGACTCATACCCTAAACCAATCTTCTTTAATGTCTTCTTGGCTACATAGTGAGAAAAGGGAATTTTGTTACCTTCAGGATGTGAAGACTGCAACAACTTAAGGAGCTCATCAAATGAGCTATTGGTCCATTTATTTTGTACCTTAATATTCATAAGCTTTGCTAAAAAGTCAAGGGAAGAAAACTTAGTACAACCAGGATATAATTCTGATTGAACTTCCACTAACAAGTCCTCAAAATCATCACGAACACTGCTACTCTCTTCCATAACGTCTTCGATGACGTTAGCCATTTCGTTTGTTGGCTCAACATCATCTACAACTACAACTTCGGGAATTAAACTTTCACCATGATAGATCCAATCCTTGTACGTCCGACACATGCCCCATATTTCTAAATGATATTTTATTTTAACCTATCCTAATAATTGGGTATTCTGAAATTTCCTACATGGACATCTAATCAGGCCATATTTGTCGATATGTTTTTCACTCATATCGATAAAAGAGCTGAGTTCTTGCTGATACCCGGGTGATCTACGGTTCGGATTAAGAAGCCAACTTTTATCGACAGACATGATTACAGGACTGCAATATAATTTAGGATTTAAGTGGATGAATATGTATCCAGAAAACATGAATAAAAACTAGGGCAACAGATATAGAATTTAAAAAGGTAGGTTGTTTTACCCACTTTTTGAATATCTTATCACATATATGAATGTGTATTACATGATTGTTTGTTTAAGAAAAATTCGACAGCATTTCCACTAAGCTCCCCAAGTATATACATATAGAGATATATACCCGAGGAGCAAAGAGAAAATGACAACCAAATCTTTCACACAAACAATCATTTAATACACATTTATATCCTAAATGAGATAAAATACTCAAAAAGCAGTCCTAAAACGGGGACAACCCGAAATTAATTACTATATCAATTTCGGGCGGGTATTTCTAAGCTCATGATGATTAGAATGAGATCATGAAACCTAAAAGCTAATAATGAACAACAATTAGAAATTAGTAAGAAAATTAAATAAAATGTGACATTGTTTGAAGAAATTGAAATATTATTATATTATGTTTAAAGAATATCACATTTTGTTAGATTTTATTACTAATTTCTTCTTGTTATTCATTATAGGTAACTAATTTTGTTTCTTTAAGTAAATACCTAAATAATCTAGTACAACTAATTTATCAACTAAATGGTCTATTAGTTTAAAATACATATTTTATATAATTTCAACTAATTATAACCAACTAAATAACAAAATACCCAAATCCATATAGTTCAAATATTAAGCAAAACTTAAAGCATATATCAACAAATTTAGTTTATCATCCTAAATATAGTTTCAACAAATATGACTTCTAATCCTAATCCAATTAGTCCAAAAGTTAAGCATTTACATCTTTAATATGGTTTTAACATATACATATCAACTAATCAAAACTTAAATCATAAACTATATGTTATCTCATCCAAAATAACACTAATCAAACAAATAATTTTATCAACTAAGCACCACCTAAAACATTTACATCTAGAAAACCCTAGTTTTTAGTCCAAAAATTAAGCATTTACATCTTTAATATGGTTTTAACATATACATATCAACTAATCAAATTAAGCACCAAATAAATCATTTACATCTAGAAAAAAATCTTTAAAAAGAAAGAAAAAACAAAAAAAAAATACCGGATCTAGAAATTTTGTAGTAGCGGCGACGGTGGTCGGCTCGTAGTTTTGGCCGGTGGTCGGCGACGGTGGTGGCCAGTCGGAGGAGGTGGTGGCTGTGGTGGCGTCGAATGGTGGTGGCTGTGGTGGTGGCCATGGATGGTGGTGGCTGTGGTGACGTCGGCGGGTGGTGGCGTTGGTGGAGTTGGAGGCGTCGGCGGAGTTGGAGGCGTCGGATCACGCGGTTGTGGGTTGCAAATTGTGTGGAGGGAAAGTGAAAGGAGGATATAAGCCTGATACCCGCGAATATAATCTAGCATTAGCGACGACGCGTCGCCACTAAAGACGTCACCGCTAATGGTTAAAGTACTTTTTAACCACAACCGTTAGATCTAATGGCTGATGAACGGCCAAATATGAGTCAGTAAAATAAACCGAGGATCGCCAACCTGTAGCGGCGACATGTCGCCGCTAAAGGTGTCGCCGCTAATGCTCCTGTCGCCGCTAAAAGTGTCACCGCTATTGCGTGTGTTTCTTGTAGTGAACATGAATGCGAGTGACTATGATCAGCTGCATTGGATACCAATGTGAAGCAACTATACACATCCGCATTTGTATATATGGTCAAAGTAGTACTAATGCGGATGATAACCTGTGAATGCGGGTGTTGATGAATCACTCGCATATACATTTAAACTTTACCATATCATTATCATACGTACCATTAGGGTTCAAACAACCCATTGTTCTTCATACCAACTCTCATACAATTCATAAAAATAATAACTTTCATACGTTATATCCTTTAACCTTTAACAAAACTTTCATGGTATGCATATACTAGCCTCAAAATACATTAAAATACGTCAAAGTAGGCATCTAAAATTCAAATTTGCTTGTAGACCCGATCAAACCCTAAACCACGAAGGAAACAACCGAGATGTACACATATACACGTAAAGGTGCCAACTTTGTCTATCAAATTAGTGTTTAAACACCCAAATAACATAGATCTAACCTAGATCAATCTTTTCATACGTATAAGTTGATGCCTTTACACAAATCTTTGACTTTCTCTATCTAAACATGCAGCTCTCTCTCAGGGATGCAAGGCTTGCAAGAACCATGCATGGGGGCGCCTCCCTTTTATTTATAGGAGGTTTTTAGGGTGACAACTTTTATTTGTCCACCTTTAACACCTAATTCTTTCAAATCTTTAGACCGACCCCCTTTTTCTTTCCTTGAATAGGGTTTTAAAAAAATTGCAGTGTTAGATATATGAATCCAATATAATTCAATTGTATCTATGTATAATCTCCATGTTTCAAATAATTGTATTTATTAGGTTGTGGGTTGGGTCCTAGTATTATAATTTTTAGAGTAAATTATATTTTTTGTCCTTGAATTATATATTAAATTTCACTTTTCATTCTTAAACTAACAAAATAACAAAAAATATCTTTTATATTCATACTTTGTAATAAATTTCATTCTTTTCTCAAAGTTTAAGCTGAATCAGAAAGGATAAAAGTTGTTACAAAACCATGAATATAAAGAGTGATTTTTGATATTTTCTTAGAGAAAAAGATAAAATTGTTATAAAATATGAACATACAGTATGATTTCTGTTTATATTCATAAATGGTGAAAAATGTAATTTACTTTAATTTTTATATTATACGGTCATGGTAATTTAATTTTTTTGTTTTACAACATATATTGTTGTTTCTCGAGTAAAGTTAAATAAACATGATTTAAAATAGTAAACTAGGAATTTTACAAATTAGAAATCACTAGAATTGAGCATTTATTTTACCTTCATACGACGTCCATAATTCATTTTTCATACCTTCAATGTGTGAGTTCGCGGTAAATTTTGATGTTAGGTTTTTACAGTTTTGTACCCTCACATTTTATTTATATGACGCGATGATCGTAGATAAGAGTTTGAACCAATGTAATTTTACAAGGAGACAGTAGAGGTTGTGACAAAGTTGGGACTAGGTGGAGTGATAATGAGGTTCATGACGTTTGCGTTTTTCCTGTGACAGGTTGTGGTTGTGGCTGACGTTGGCGCTAGTCGTGTGATGGGGCACCACCTAACGATTAATAGGGGTTACTTGGGATTAATCGGGATTAGTCGGCTTGGAATTTTTATATAATACACACACATTTTTATGTATAATTATGTAAAAAAATGTTCAAGTGTAATTATATACACACTCATTATCAAAATTTACACAATTTGATCAAAATTTTCAATGTTTGACCGGAGTTTCCAACATTTGGCCAGGCCAAAATGTGGCTTGAATTAGACTGGAATCTAGTCGCCGATTATCGATTTTATCCACCGATTACACTAAATCATAAGGGTCACTAGCCGACTAGAGATTAATTATAAATTGATCAACCGATTAGGTTGATTTTTATAACACACCGATTAATCAACCGATTAGGTTGATTTTTATAACACTGGCTGACGGTGAAGAAATGAAGAAGAGGTGTATTGGGGTGACTAAAGAAATAAAGAGTTAAGAGAAAGTATGAAACTAACTTGTTGCGTTGGTGTGGTTTATTTTTTTTTTATCTTTTTTTAAAGAGAGAGAGTATGGAAATTGTGGTTGTGCATGAAAGTAATTATTAATCTATTATAGTGGGTCCTTTTTATAATAATGGAACTGGGTCTAATATGATTCAGCTGTATTTATGTATAATCACCATGATAGAAATAGTTGTATTTATTAGCCTGTGGGTTGGGTCCTGTAATTTAATTTTTAGAGTAAATTACATTTTTTTATTTTTCGTTTTTAACTAAGTAAATAATAAAAACCATCTTTTATGTTCGTATGTTGTAGCAATTTTCATTCCATACTCTAATTTTCAACTAAATTAGAAAAGATAAAAGTTCTTACAAAACCATGAATATAAAGGACGATTTTTGATATTTTCTTAGAGAAAAATGATGAAATTTGTATAAAATATAAACATAAAGGTTGATGAGTAAAATTATATATATATATATATATATATATATATATATATATATATATATATATATATATATATATATATATATATATATATATATATATATACTAATTAGTAAATTTGGTATGCGGTATGTATACTTAAGTGGGTTGTACAAATCTTCTACCTTTTTTATTTTATTTTTGTTTAATTTAACTTATTTATTTTATCTCAATACTTTTACCTTTCAAACTTGGCTCCAACCTATAATTTCAACTTTGTTCCCCTATAATTTTTATATTTTACAAATTATCCATTTTACATTTGGGATAAAGTTTGCGAGTTAACACGCAACAACGTACGTATATGGTTTAACGCTTTTATACGTATATATTTTTTCCGTTTAACGGGTTCATGGCAATGCGCTATTCCTAGATTGACTTACTTATTTTATATATGTTTTACATTTCGTATGTGTGGTTTAACGTTTTTATCTCTAGTGGCGGAGTTTGAACTATTTCGTAGGGGGGGCGGGGGCGAAATTAATATTTTTTAGGGGGGGCGAACTCGATATTTATGTAAAAATTTACACTACCGGGCCAAAAATTTACACTTTCGGGCTAAAATTTAACACTACGGACGAAAAAATAAGGGCCCCCCCCGGGCCCCTATGATGCTCCGCCCCTGTTTATCTCTACTATTCGTTTGGTTTAAATTTTATCATTTTTTATTTTTTAATGTGAGTTTTTTCGTTATTGGTGATCACTTAAGTTAGTGTGTTATTGGTGCTACTTGACATGGTTTTACGCACTCGTTGCAACATGGGGCTTGATACTAGTTTATTATATTTATAAAGGATGAAAAAATGTAATTTTACTCTAATTTCTATATTATATTTTCTCTTGGTCATGGGAATTTAATTTTACATTTAACAGCATAGTTGTTGCAAAACTATAAACATAAAAAGATTATTTTTGATATTTTCTTAAATAAATAGGATGAAATTGTTATAAAATATGAACACAAAGTATGATTTCTGTTATTTTACTTAATTTTAGGACAAAAACTAAGACTTAATATATTTATAAAGTATGAAAAATCTAAGTTACTCTAAATTTTTATATTATACGGTCATGGGAATTTAACTTTTTATTTAACCACATATATTGTTATTTGGTCGAGTGAAGTTAAATAAACCTGATTCAAAAAAGTAAACTACGAATTTTACAGATTATAAATCCTTATATTTGAATATTTATTTTACCTTCATTTTTCATACATTCATTGTGTGGATTCGCGGAAAAATTTCAACGTCAATTAGTTTTTTTACATTTTCGCGACCTCGTCTTTTTCTTTACGTGACAACGTGACCATAGATAAGAGTTTGAAAATCGGTAAGTGTGTTGGTGTTCATAGAAACTATATCGTTCAAAATTTCCAACAACAATTTTAATTTCTTTTATAGCTGAAATGGCCTTTTATATAAACACAGGAAAATAAAAATTTATATGACAATCGATTGGTAGGTTTCAAACTCTTAACTTCTAGTATATGAACGAAGATACATCCGGTTTGACTGGTAATTACTTATATAATTATATATATAGATAAATTGAAAGTGGCATGAACAATACAAATTTAGGGTTGACTGTTCACGTCACGTGGCCCAACAAAGAGGATCATGACAGTTGTGTCTTTCCGCCGACAGTTGGTGGTTGTGGTGGGGTGACTTTGAAGAAATGAAGAGTTAAGATGGTGTGGAATTGGTTAGCTAAACATGTGCAAGGACAATGGAACAAGAAGTTAAAATAGTGTTTCAGAGTCCGGTACATAAGAAACAAAAACGAGAAAAAAAAATTACAATAGGTTAGTGATCCAAACTGTGAGGCTAATTACATAAAATTATCTCACATATTTTCTACTAATTTTAGTAAACCCATATATTTTACGGTTAAATAAATAAAATATTAAATATAATAATTTTTATTAATTATAAAATGATATTTTAAGACAAGATGCGATTGAATTTGTGTATGATTAGATAATATAAGTAATAAAACAGTGATATCAATTTTTTAAACTTCTATTTGTAATGCTTTTCTGTTTTTTTTTAAGTAAACATAGTGTTAAAACAAACCGTTTTAAAAAGATGTCACTTTAAAAAATTTTTTGTTATAACTCCCAAATTTAATTATTTTTTATTAATAGAAAAATTTTACTTTTTAAGAAAAAAAACTTTAGAATTGTCATATTTTAAAAAAATTTGATGTTTAAAAAAATTTCTTATTTATAAAAATTTGTTTCTCTAGAAATAACATTAATGAAAAAAACTCTTTTTCATTTATTAAAAATATATTTTTAATATAATAAATTAAATAATATTATTATTAATGAATGTGGTGATTACACGTGTCACTCCTGATTACTCTTATATTAATAGTAGAATAAGATTTTACATGAAGACTGTAATGTCATTCTATTCTTTAGACCGGCTTGGTTGATTGGACTAGGCTTAAAAATCACATAACATCATAATAACTTATTATAAAAATTAAAGTTAAAAGTATGAAAAATTCAAAATTGAATTATCAAAACATATACAAATATAAAGTTCAACCGTTAATAAACTGAAGCATAATTATATGAGAAAGACTTAGATGCTACATAGTGTAAGAAAAGGGAAGATACAACACGTGTCTTTTTTAAACGTCTGTAATTTTAAATACGATGTTATTTTTTCTAAAAAATTATACTTAACAATTGAGCATTTTTTATTTTTAAAACACGTATAGTGTTGATATAAAAAAAACAAAGTTATTTTTTCATGTTTTGTTTTGCTTATTGTTTAATTTCGTCAGGTTATTATGTAATCTTGTGAATTGATGAGATTACACAATACCTAATGGAGATTACACAATGAACTGAAAACGTAAAAAGTCTCAACATTATGTTATTCGAAAATCTTCATTAATAAAACAATAAATAAAACAATGGTTAACATTAAACACAATTATTAGCATTAGACACAATAGATAACACAATGCCCGAACTAGGCCTGATGATCTACATTCGACATAATGACTTAATGAGCTACTTGATGAAAATTTACATGATAACCTAAATAGGATTACACAGTGAACTAGAAAACGTGAAGAAAAAATTATATTTTCTGCATTGTGTTATTTAAAAATTATTATTTTAGAAAAACACAATAGAAAATACAATTATTAGCACTATACACAATGATGTTACGAATATTATAAAATGAGTTAAAATAACATTTAAAGATAAAAAATGCTTGTTTTTATATTATAATTAAAAAACAATTGTATATAAAAGTTATGAACGTTTGAAGAAAATGATAGAACCTAAAAATACAGGTAAGACTAAAATACATTTGATGTATCATTTAAATCAATTATTTATTATTATACCTTCAAATTTACTTATCGCTTATAACTAAAATCTAGTCTAGTTGTTAATAATTCTTTCTCCCTTCTTAAAACATCCCATCCCCCCTACCAAAAGAATAACTCAATCTTAATTATATAACACATGTTCAAAGTAATATTTTTACAATTAAATAAAGAATAAACCAAATATCTTTATACTTGGTAGCTGCAAAATAATCATAATCAAGTTATAATAAAATATCAGCAATTCTTCTAATTTATAAAAGCAAAATGGTCGGCGACTAAGATGTTATTTACAAAAAAGTTATAACAAAATTCGTTCGAGATATGACATATTATTAAAAAAAAAACAATGATTAATGTTGGTTGGCTACTTCGCTTCTGTTAATTTGACTATATGTAGTAATTAACTGAACCACAGAAAACGGTTATCAAGTAAATAATATCTACCGTTCAGAAAAAAAATTAAATTATATTTGATTGGATGGTTTTAAATTGTCGACCGGTGGTTCGTATTAGTAATTTTAGTGTTATGAACATATATTTTATTTTATTGTATGCAAAATATAATTTGAGACATAGAAACTCTAAGATTTATTTCTTTTTTAGAGTTAATTACATAAATAGTCCCTGTGGTTTATAAAAAATAACAGGTTTGGGTACTAAGCAAAAAAAGTAACAGGTTTGAGTACTCACTTTTAATTTTGTAACAAGGTTGAGTATTAACACTAACAGACGTTAGATTTTTTGTTAAGTTCAAGGGTATTTTAGTCTTTTCATATTTTAAGACTATTTGTGTAACTAGAGGGACTATTTATGTAATTTAATTAAAATAATATATTTATATATCATTCTCTCTAAACACACACATATATATACACAAACATATATATGAAATTACACCACCTCCTACCATCACCGCCAGTCACCACCGCCGCCGACCTCACCACCGGCCACCGCCGCCGACCATCACCACCGGCCACTACCGCCGGTCATCAACACATCACATATGTTGTAATCTCATCATCGTCACCATCGACCTTCATCCCCTGTAAAAACCCTAATCTTCAACAGACCATCCACCACCCACCAACAACCGCCGCCACCACCATCTGCAGCCACTGAACCCTCATCATCATCGTCGGCCATCATCATCAAATCCCCATTTTCTTTTCAAATGTTAACCTTAATCTCCAACCGATCACCCACCACCCACAAGATCTGTCAACTGAGCCACCATAACTGGAAACAATCAACCATCGTCGCCTGAAACAACCCATTCTTTGATCTGCCTTTGCATTTACAAACACAAACACCAAAAACCCTAATTTACAAAAACCCTAATTTCAATCTTGAAATCCCATCCATACATTTTCTTCGACGATAGGACCACGTGGTGGGTGGCGATGGTGGGTTAAATCGTCTAGATTTTGAAAGAGATGCATGGTTGTGGTCGGCGGCAGGAATGCACGGTGGGTGGTGATGGTGAATCTGTTGTGGTGGTGGTGTGATATTTTGAAAGACATGGGTGGAGTGGGTGGGTGGGGTTGGTTTTTTTTTAAGTTATAGGTAATTACAAAAATGGTCCCTGGGTAAAAGAAGTTATTAAATTACAAAAGTAGTCCTTAAAGAGTTTTTTTGTCATTTTATTTGAATTTAACGGAAAAATTAACGTCAGTTAGTCTTGGTACCCATTCTTGTTACTAATTTGAAAACATAATACCCTAACCTGTTACAAAAAACCCTTAGTACCCAAACCTGTTATTCTTTATAAACCACAGGGACCATTTATGTAATTAACTCTATTTTTTATTAGCATATTTTGCATGTCTTGGCTCTGGGAATTCTATTATATATACCAAATAGATATGCACGAATGAGCTGCAAAATAATATAACCTAATAATCTTTCTTGCTTTTATTAAGACTTGAGAATTTTGCATAATGTCTTTCCCTTTTGCTTTCTATTCACCTGTAGCAACCATTACGAATGAAGAGGAAAAGGCAAGAAAGGCAAAAATGGCGATCATTAAGGAGCGATACAAGGATAAAGTCTCTGCTCTTCCCACAAGTGTTGATCATTATCTATGTAAATACGAGGGTTTCTGGCATATCAAAGCTTTTTGGTACCGCTCAAAAGCTGACTTCTCGATTGAAACGATTATGGCCTTGCAAGATGATTTCCAAGCACTATCCACTGATATTTTCTTGGCAAGTTATCCGAAAACGGGCACAACATGGCTTAAGGCTCTTTCATTTGCCATTTTGAACCGAACCAAATTCAAAACAGGGATTGATTCTTGTTCAATCCACCCACTGCTCACCATTAGCCCTCATGATTGTGTCCCCTTCATAGAGAGCGAGTCTTTTTTGAATAACCCCTCTCATGCCAATGGCCTCATGGCTACCCATATACCCTACAATTCTTTACCAAAATCCATCATTAGTTCAGATTGTCGAATTGTTTATATATGTAGAAACCCTAAAGATGTGCTCGTTTCAGTTTGGCACTTCTTGAATAAGGTGAGAAAAGATGTTTCCACGCCATTGAAACTAGATGATGCATATGAGCTTTTTATTGCCGGTATGGTTCCATATGGATCTCTTTGGGATCACATAATTGGGTACTATAAGGCGAGTTTAGAACGACCTGGTAAAGTATTGTTTTTAAAATATGAGGATTTGAAGAAGGATCCGGAGAATGAGGTTAAGAAATTAGCCAAGTTCATAGGTAACCCTTTCACAGAAGCAGAAGAATTTGATGGATCGGTGCAAAAGATAATCGAACTATGTGGTTTTGAGAAGTTAAGCACGACAAATAAGGATGGAAAGCAATCATCTAAGGTTTTATCGGACGATATCTACTTTCGAAAAGGTATTGTTGGTGATTCTGTTAAATATCTTACGACCGAAATGATACAAACTTTGGACAGGGTCACCAAAGAAAAGTTTGATGGTTTAAACATCTCATTTGAAGCATGAGTAAGCTACCAGCCGGATGATTGTCAAATCTTTGTATGTTTGTTTTCGCTATTTGTATCCAATAAATCTAAAATTTCATATGTGATTTTCATTCTTGATGTGATTGTCGAGTCTTTGTATGTTGGTTTTTACTATTTGTATCCAATAAATTTGATTTCATTTTCATTTCATGAAGTGAATATTTATTTTATATGTTATTATGCGGTTTCTTATGTATGTGCGTTAAAGATTACTAGTACGCATGACCTGCGTGCTACACGAGGGGGCTTGTATGAAAGACTTAATTTTATCGACTCTCTACGTTAGTATTAAACACTTGAAAAAATTTTCAATTAAATCTCGTAAAGTAAATATTTGTTTGATATGTTATTGTGTATTTGTGTGGGTTTATATGCTTGCTTATTAAAGATTATTTAAAAGATGCAAATTGATGAATCTAAGGGGTGTTTGGTTGGAAGGAATGGAATGAAATGGAATTGAGAAACTAGTATAATTTTCAAGTAAATTATGTTTGAGTGGGTAATAAAATGTAAAACCCAAGGGAATGTTTCACATTAAATTCCCTTGGTTGTGGGATTTCAAATTCCCTCTCTAGGTGGAAGGATTTTAAAATCTCACAACCAAAGGAATTTGAGGTGAAACATTCGCTTGGGTTTTATATTTCATTACAAACTCAAACATAATTTACTTGAAAATTATACTAGTTTCTCAATTCCATTTCATTTCATTCCATTCCATCCAAACAAACGCTCCCTAAGATTAATTCGTCTAAAATTACAACCTAGTACTAAACCCGCACATGTTGCGGCTTACTTAACCGAAAAAATAAATAAATATAACTTGGATGATTTATAGGCATTAATTATATTTAATATATTTTTAAGACTCACTATATGCCTAGCGAACTCATATTTAAGGTTTAAATGTTAGAAGAGACCAATGTGTAATAAAATCCATTTTTGTAAATAACAAGATTAATTATAATTGTAACATAATAATAATTATTATAATAACAACAATGTTGAAATTTTAAAATGACATCAAACGTAATTGATGATTGCAACTAAGGTTATAAATATAAACTAGGTTTTGGCGCGCGCGTTGTCGCGCGTATACGAGTTTTAATATAACCCTAAATCAAAATTAAAATCAAGGTTCAAAACTCCAAAATCAGTAAAATACAACAAAACCCTAAATCCATAACACACAAGAACATGCAGAACCCAAATAAATCAAAGCCTAACACCATATGAAAATCAAAGCCACAAGAAAGCGACATAGTAAAAAAAGAAAACCGACGAAAATCAAAGCCCCAAAAAGAGCAAACAAAAGGAAAACCCAAATCTTAATAGCGAGAATTTTCTGGGTATCGATAACGAAAGAAAGAAATCAGGAACTTGGAGAAAGACAATATCAACGAACCCTAGAAATCAAAGACACGTATCCAGATACAAAAAACTTCACCCCAAAATCTCGAACCCACATCCAAAACAAACCATATTAAAACACAAACAAATAAAAAAGAAAAAAAATAAAAACACAAACAAAATAAACAAAAGAAAATTTTAAACAAAAAAACAAAAAAAAAAGAAAAAAAAGGGAAAAACCCACCGACCAAACATTTTAATTAGAATAGTAATAGTAATTAATTGTGAACTTTACGTATTTTGTTTACTATTTACCTTTATATTAACTTAGCACAGGATGCACAATTATTTTTTCACAACTCTTAAGCATCTAGGTAGATGCTGCATATGGTTGGTATCAAAAGGTGTGCCCTGGTTTGATGAAGAGGGAGAGTTTGGAGACGGCGGCGGTATAACACTTAAACTTTGGTCGAATTGCGTGTAAGAGAGGAAGAGATTGGGGAATTTTGATAGTTTAAAAGAGTTGAGTTAGTTTATTTAGGAAAACTAATTTTAAAAAAGTGATTTCTTTTATTTACAGCGGTAAAAAGAATTTAATAGTAGGCCTCACATGCTTTCAATGGTAACTATGAGCGCTTGTTGCCAACGTCACTCTCGCTCGCGCTTGGGTGTTGTGGTATTCGCCACCACGCTGGCATGGAGCCAGGTAGGGCGCCACCGCCCAAGCTTCTACAACGCATAATCTTATGAGCGTCATGCTTCTAACATAGTTAAATGTCGAATCCACTTTCCTAACTTTTAGACCTAATTAAAAAAGAATGGCAAATTGGATTCAATTCATTCCATAACCACAAGTTTCAACAAGATTTAACATTAAATTCAATCTTTAAATGTCTAAATATGAAAAAGAATGCGACTTGTAACAAACCCTTAAAGATTCAACAAAAGTAATCAGAAATGGATAAGTTTGGGTGATGACTAGAAAGCTTTCGACAACTCTAATTCTATGAAAATTTGAAGTGAACTTGAGCAATCTCTTCCCGAACTAAAGTTTAGGTTCTTCAGGAACCGTTTGGAACTATTTTGAGCAATACTCGTGATGTATCCGTACCAGAGATATTAGGCCACCCGGAGTGCCCCTCGAGTACCTTGATCGGGTACACCAGCCTGTGTACCTCGGGTAGGCCTATTAGGTTAGTGGCCGGACTCATGAACCAAAGCGTGATCCCACTTCGAACTAGCCGTTTAATGGCAATATTAACGTTGGGTGGAGGGATTTAGGGTACTTTAGAGTAGTTATTATTGATGCACTCCTAGTGTTTTATATGCTGTACGGTCTAAGCTACATTATTTATACATATCCGTCCTGGATCCGGGTCGGGTCCGATGGGTAAAACCGTACGCTCAGCCCAAATAGAAACAAATGTTAAACTTGGGAGGATTTATGGAAATCCACGTGTACTACCAAAAGATATATTCACATGAATCTTTTTTTATATGAGAATAAGATTTGTTATTGGTGAAATCAAGTCGATAAAATAACACTTGACCGAGAGAATTTATTGTGCGTGAGGGAAAGGGATACGAGCTCGATCCACAAGCAAATACAACCCACCAATCGTGACACAAGAGGACTATGAAAAGTTGAAAACATTTGTCATGGCGAAACGCAAGGTTATAAACTTCTAGTTTTCTTTAATTAGAACAATACATTAGTTTTTGGAGATGTCCTTAAATTTTCTGTAATCAACTTAGTTTTATTATATTTATTAATAAAACATTATTGTTTTAGAGATCCATTAATTAATGATATACACAACCAATTTTACATCTGAAAATCGGTTCTTTTAGTTGTTAAAAGGGTCATTGTCCAGCCCAGAACCGAGAATGAGGATTTAACTCTTACAGTAGACAAAATGCATTAGGACTAGAATATAATTGGTTGTGTGACGTGTTGAAATGTTATATGTGTATTTCTAATACAATATCACAACTATGCTATATATAATACAATCATGTTCTCAATGTTGGTTAGAGGTGGGCATTTCAGGTTTTGGGTCCAACCCAGAACCAAGTCCAACCCGGGGTTTTTAGGATCGGGTTTTGATGGAACCAGCTATGAACCTGGGTCGGGTTAAAATTCTTGAAAACCTTACCCACTATAACCAAGTAGCTAGGATCGGATAGTGTTCAGGTCGGATATGGAACCAGGTCCAATACCGGTTTTTTTTCTTGGCAACTTGTTGAATGTTGGTAACGACTAATTAACAACTATGACAATATTAATTAATAAACATATAGTTCCTCGTTTATTTGTTATAAATGGTTTACAAAGAAATAAATGCAACATTTGAAACTAATACAATTTTTATTATAGTCATTGTCTGATTCGGTAGTTTTATTTTTTACGAGACGCTCCATCAAAGGTTAGTTATCAGTCAGGTATTGCAAAAGATACTCCTTCCCCTACGTATTCATCGTGTACTTCTGCTTCAAGTGCCATTTTGCTTTGGGCTTGTTTGGTCTTGGATATTATCTATCGCGTATAAGTGATCCTTTAGGTAAATGCACATGTCCTCCACCTCTGGTAGTTTATTTTATAAACCCTAACAAATCAGTGAGATGTTGAACATTGTTTTAACCCATATCCAGAAATTGGTCGGCTTCATCATTTTCTAAAAGGCTATTATGAAAAACTTTTAAAGTTACTTTTTGTTTTAAAGCACAATTAAAAATATGACAAGGCGAATTCCACCAAGTAGATATATCTCAGTTAGGACCTAAAAATCAAGAATTCGTATCTTTACAAAGTTGTTAATATTCTTGATATCTTCTTTTATTTTTTTAAAAACGTCATGTAATATAAATCTTAAATCTTTAATAAAGTGATCAACAAATTTAACGGCTAGCTTGTCTTGTACTACTTAATTAATAATATGTGCAACACATTAACTATGAAAAATATTATTTTTGTAACTCAGATGATATTTTAATTTTAAATTTGTAACTACGGTTGTATTGTTTGAAGCGTTATCAAATGCAAATGAAAAAAATATTATTTTGTAATCAAAAAGTAGTTATTAAATTATCCAAAAATTAAAACAAAAATTCTACGGTATGTGAATAAAGAAAAACATCAAATGTAATTGTACGTTTCATCATTTGCCATGTATTAGGATCTACCCAATGAGCGGTGACGGAAAGGTACGATTTAGGTAAACCATGAAGCCGACCAAACATCACTAGTTAAGTTCACACCATTATTTAAATTTTTAAAAAATACAATTAATCATTTTTTCTTTTTTCATAATTTTAGAAAATAATGTATAAGTGTAGTACAACTTACGATGGTCTAACGAGTTTGAAATGTCTCTCGAATCATGTTGGTCAACCGAGGTTTGTCGAAGTGACCGGAAGACGAAGCTTCTTGAATCATGAACTATTCCACCGTCGTAATGAAATATTCCACCGTCTCCACCCAATGTGTTTATTCGGAATCCGGATTACTTTTCAACACCTACAAATCGTCTTTGTAATGTGTTTATTCAAAGTTATGTTTGAATCTTTAGCCGGCAAAGCTCTACACAACTTGAAATGAGTCTTTACAGACCTGTCACTCAACTCAACCAAATCCCAATTGCACCAAACATTCATGTTTTGATTGTGTGCAAGAACCCAAACAACGGTTGGCTCGGTGGACAAACCTTGGCAACGAATAATTGTGAGTGAGCCAGTATGTGTAGACCAAGAGTAGAAAGTTCACAATGAGAGTATATTTTCCGTTTCGGAGTTGGATATTCAACCATATAAAGTTATCAACCCACACATAATTATACTAAGTTAAAGGAAGAAAAACAGACAAAATTTTGCAACGGCTAGAATTTTAAAAAAAATGAAAAAGAAAAAAAAACGGTATGCCCCGATACAAATCGGGTCCGGGTCATGTACACTTTCAGTATCCAAAATAAAAACTCATTCCAACCCTATGGCTTGAAACAGGTCCAAGCCTGGTCTTGTCAAAGGCGGGTACTACCCGTACCTATGTCCAGGTCTGGTATGTTGGGTCAGGCCCGTACTGATTTTTTTGCCCACATCTAATTTTGAGGTATTTTTATATGTTTGGTACTTTGTTGGGCAATAGTTAAGTTAAATTTGGCTTGATAAGGCAATTACACTCCTCCGCCTAGCATTCCAGTTCTAATATTAGTGAGCTAGACAACCTCATGTCAAACAAGTATCAACAACAGCCCCTTCTTTGCTTTTCTGATATCATTCCGGAAGTATCGCGTCAAGATAGACACCTTATCTATGCTATAATGATCTCGCTCTTCAAGACAAATTCGTGAACGATACAAAGATCAATGGTCTAATTATATGGGCTGGTGCAATATGCAGTTTAGTGGGCTTACGTGCTCAAGTAAGTGGGCTTATGGGTTGCCTCATGTTCGATATAATGGAAAGTACAATAGGGGCACAAGAGAGAATATGTGAGACTTCATTATCTAATCTTTAAATTAGAGGTGTCTACATCATCTGTTCATCGCCATCTCTAATCTTGGTATATTTGTCTCTTCGTTTGACTTGTTATTAAAGGGAGAACAAATGTTGGTCTTCATAATATCAAATACATCGTCTCACTAGTCTTCATCTGGTTATCTTGTTTGCTCATGTTTATTTTGTATTAGGGTTTTGTCATAATAATAAATCCTGTCTGTTTTTGAGTTTAGGTTATAGTTCTTTGTATTAGGGTTATGTCTTTTGAACTAATTAGTTTGTCTCTAATATTGTCTTGTTTTTTTGGTGTAATTGATATTAGTATTGAATAAATTTGATTCTATCCAACTGTCATAAAAAATTAAAAAAAGGCCCCTCAGTATATAATTATATATCTTTATTTTATGTAGTTTAATTAAAAAAAATTGAATAATGACTAAAACAATATGGAATTACGTCTACAAAACACATTTTGCGTATTTAAAACATCTAAATATTATACTTTCATATGTTTCATCTAGCACTATTTTCTGATTATTTACTTTTTACAAACAAACCCTTTGAAAAAGTATTCTCGTACACATTAACTAGAACTGTAACGCGCGTGTTATTGTGATTGTCTTCTAGGCGAAATTAGCGAATACTCAATTAATTTTATATCTAATTATCATTACATAAAGGCCCACACAAAAGAGGTGGGAGTTTATAATTCAGTGTAACTAATGTACTCGTAAAACATAGATATGAAAAACGTTGCCTTAATCTGAAACAACTGTGATACGATCGATTTGAGATGATCGATTTGAGATGATCAATCTCTTAATAAATACCCTAAGACTTTTTAATATTTTACAAAATAAAAATGGCATAAACAAACTATATGATCATTCTATATACCGAAAGAATTTTGCAAATATAGCTCTCCGCAAACAATGCAGCACCAAGAACTTGAGTATACTAATATCAGCTTGGAATCATGAATGCATACTTTTTTATGAAAGTAATATGAGAACGAAAGTGCAAATTAAGTAAACAAGTTAGCATAACTTACTACAATACATGTATAGTATGAAATGAAATAAAAAGTGAAATAACAAGACCTATATAGAAACCAATGTTGGCGAAAACATAAATCAACATCATCACTATGGGTCATAATGAAAGCACCAACAAATTGAGTGCTTATAAGTTATAACCCATGTAGTTTGCCATACATGCTTCCATTGACGTCTTTTATGTTATATATTTTAGTGTAATTGGATTGAGTAGTCGATCAATGTGATTATGATATCCATAAAACAAGTCAGAAGGTGCGAAGGGCACACTTGTTTGAGTTTATTGTGATATTCGGTATTAGTATCTTCTTAGGGCGAAGCCCCTAAGCAACGGGGGTCCGAGGGCAGCGCCCCTGGCTAGGTCCAAGGGGCAGAGCCCCTAGCTAGGGTCGAAGTTTCACATGTGAAACTTGAGGGAAAATAAGCGTTTTTAAACATGAAAACTGCCTTCGGCAATTAACCCCCATCCCTGCAAAATACGAATTTGAAATCGATCTCTTATTCTAATTTCTGGTTCAAGGAACTATAAAAATCAATTCATATATCGTTCTTAATTTCCGAGTTTTATCTGATTGAAAGTTTGGATTGAACCCCAAATAGTTTCAATCTGAAAGTGTTCTTCACGACTTTCTGATCACCCGGTTTATTTGAATCAGTTTCTCTACATTTCATCAGCAAACTAAAGCTGTTTAAATAAGCCAGATCGTTGTGGCTGGTTTTTTTACATCATTGTTGATATCCAACTGAAGCTGTTTAACACTAGTACAAAAAGAGACAAATGGGGCGGGCCTAATTTTTTTAAGGGGCGGGCGTTTTAAAAAACCGCCCCTTATAGCCTTCTGAAAATTTAAATGAGAACAAATTGGGCGAAACCGCCCCTTAAGTTACCTTTAGGGGTGGGTATTACGACCGCCCTTTATGCTACCTTTAGGAGCGGTTCTAAACCGCCCCTTATGTCCTATTGAAAATATAATACCCGCCCCTTTAGATCTCCATAACCGCCCTTTAAAACCTTAACAATTACCCGCCTCTTATGACACAAAACCGCCCCTTAAGTTATTAGACAAAACCGCCCCTTATGAGAGCAAAACCGCCTCTTTTGAAAAAACTCACCCCTTATGCAAGAAACCGCCCCTTATCAAAAACCGCCCCTTTTGACCGTTTAGCCCCTTATGAGCCCTTACTGCCTCTGTAGGTCACATATTACATGAAAAAAATTGTTTTCCCTCCCAAAAGTGGCCACCACCCCCACCCCGCCGCTTCTCCACCACCGCCTCCTCCTCCCCCTAGTTCTCCTTCGACGCTGCCACCACCCCCTCCGATTCTCCACCACCGCCCTCACCCCGTCGCGTTTCCGCCACCACTGTTGAAGGCTTTATGTTGCATCAAGATTGTGTATTGTAGCATAAGGTAAGAAGTTTTCAAGATTATTTTTCACAATGAATTAGATCTAAAAGGACTAATGATTTTGTTATCTCTTTTGTAGTTGGTTGCTTATTTGTAACTTGGATTATTGTTTCTTTTTAGTTATTCATATGATTTCATTAGATGGTGTTTGGGTCAAGGTTTTGTGCTTCTATGTTTGTCATATTCTTTATGTTTGGATGTAGTCTACAGGGATGATTTTATAATTTAAATACACACCACATTGAGTTTCAAACAAAAAAATCATTTAATGGTTGGTATATTATTATGCTATGAGTATTTGATGAGATTTTATAATGGTTGCAGGCATGATTTGTTTTGGCTTTGAATTACCCGTGACCCGTGCTATTTCAAGTTTGAAATCGGACTGCAAAATGGGTATGACTTGTTGTTTATTAGCTTTGTTATGTAGTTAAACTAAGTATTGCTCTCCATAATGGTTGGTATATTATTATGCTACGAGTATTTGATGAGATTTTATATTGGTTGCAGGGATGATTTGTTTTGGTTTTGAATTACCTGTGACCCGTGTTATTTCAAGTTTGAAATCGGACTGCAAAATGGGTATGATTTGTTGTTTATTAGCTTTGTTTTGTTGTTAAACTAAGTATTGCTCTCCATATATGCTTCTAGTTCAAATTTTGGTTAAAAAGTTGTGGCATTATGTTGTTAAACCTCCAAATGTAGCAAGTAACATGTTTTTTTGTCTAGATGTCGTATATTGAATTGATTTTGAACGTTTGATACACAATGTATGATACTTTAATATATGAAACATTTGATACACAATGTTATAATTTTTGGTTGATTGAGCGGTTTATATAGAAAAATATTTCTTGATATTAAATAATAAAAATATTTTTTTTCTCATTATTTGAACATAAGAAGGGTTTAAAAACCGCCCCTTATTGATATACATAAGGGGGGGGGGGGGGGTTTAAAAACCGCCCCTTATTGATGTACATAAGGGGGGGGGGGGTTCAAAAACCGCCCCTTATGAAAACCGCCCCATATGAAAATATATCATAAGGTGCGTAGCCATATGGGGCGGGCTAAAAACCGCCCCTTATGGCCAATTTACCCGCCCCTTTTGCCTCTTTTTGTACTAGTGTAAATAAGCCAGATCGTTGCGGCCGGTTTTTTCACATCATTGTTGATATCCAATTACTCTATTATTATTATACGAGGGAAATGAACAGTAATGTTTCTTTTTTGTTTTGTAAAGGTTGAACAACAGTCATTTTTATCAAAAGAGGGAAAGGAATGGAGAGAGATCAAAAGGAACCCACTAATTCAAGTGAGTGTCCCTCTACTATTCAATTAAGAAGTTAGAACTATGAATTGATATATATTAGGGGTGTTTGGCGTTTCATTTTGAAATTTATAATTGTTTTTAGCTTTAATAATTTGTGCTTACGTTAGGGTACAGAGTTAGAAAGGCATCTAAAGAAAGCTTCAATCTTGAAGTTAGCATGTGAAGGAAGGTGGTTTAACTAATTTAGAGTTTTCATTGCTCATGATTTCACCCTTCCCGTACAATCAGGCTCCATCGATCATTGGCTTTTTCGAACTTGGATTTCTTGAATTTTGTTATGTTTCATTTCTTAGTTAAATTTTGACTTTCGTAGTTAGGTTTGCTCAATGGATGTTGCTCTTCTATTAAACTTAGGGCTGTGATTTTTGATGTGGGTGTGGATATAACAAGGTGAAAATGACGAAAACAAGGATGACAACAAGTGTAGGAGGCCGTTTGGCCCTACGAGCGGCTGTAGACACGACTCCATCTAAAGATTAAAGAGACTAGGGTTTGTCAATATGATTTTAGTCCTTTTTAATTTTCCGACACTTGAGTTATTGTTTCGAACTAGTGGATCGGCTTATTAACCACTGATATGGTTTATGTTATTTAACTAGGTTACTAAAATATGTTAACTTGTTGTTTTCTCCCTCGCGCTTCGCGGCGGGGTTGAATCGATACTTAAATAACTCGATAAAAAGCTTAGAAATGCCAGTTTGTTGTGGCTGCAAACTAATTGTTTACCACGCCAAAACAATAATGTTAAAGGCCATCCGTTTATCGTCATCGCCTATCACCCCATGTTTATACAAGAAGTCAATCTCAACAGTTATGAAACAACCAGAATCAAGGGCCATTGAACAATGTAGGTTAATGCATTAGCAGCCTGTAAATTAATCCTCGACTGTAGTCGTGGGTACTTCTCCTCCTCTACCCCGGAGATGGGCCACACTCCCTTACCTAAAAGAGGACAATCCACTAACAATTGTGATCACTGATGGTATTGAAGGCTCAGAAACGCCTCATTGATGTGGCTGCAATCAGAACTATTGACATGCCAAAACACCAAAGACTATCGTTTTATCTCGTATCATTGCCTCATCGACCGAATATACCAACACCAAGTAACACATAATCGTGACCATCATCGTGCCATTCCATCTCAGATAAAGCTATCCCCATCATCATCGACGTTAGATCTCATATTAAACGAATCTCATCGTCATCGATCCTCGGCATCAACCTACGGTTTTGAACAGTTATAACTGTTTAAAGAAAAAACAGTTATAGCTGTTTAAAAAAGATTCTAGTCAATATGTTAGAGAACATGGAGCGGTGTTGGAAACTGTGATAGCATGGTGAACTTTGTCCATGGTTGTAGATAAGATGGGGAACAGAAGGTGAACGAGAAGATAGGTGTAGTTGTACCGGAGGGTTAGTTGAGTTCATGAAAAAAGCAACGACAACTTAGATGTTTTGGTGTAATTCATATAATCTAAGCTGTCTTTTCTCATTCACATTAGTCCCCTATATATACGAACATATTCCTAATCTACATAAGGATAATATAATAAATCAGTTCCTATAGACTTGTTTGACCGAATAAATCTGCTTCTATACTTGAGCTTGACCAAATATGTACTACAACTGTCATACGCGATGTGTATCGGCTACTAGCCTCTTAGGCTTTAAGGCCCGAGACTTTATGGGTATTAGGTTATATGAGTCTATGTGTTAGGATTTAGCCTTCAAACATCAGATTTCAAGCCATATACTATATGGGTCTTGTGATTTATAGGCATCAAGCAATTATGAGCCATAACTGTTAGGCTTTCAAATTTTAGGTTGTAGCTTTCCTTAGTCTCGTAATTTAAAAGCATAGTCGTTATTGGACTCAAGTATTAAGCCAAGAGCATTTAAAAGATATCAAATAAATGAAAGAGAAATGTGTCCTTATTGTTTTTTAAAGCGATGACCATTTTGGTCATTTTCAAGGATTTAATCATGAAATTTTTATTATGTTTCAATATGCTTTTAAGGATTTAATCAAACAAAAATTTTATTAAGGATTTACATGTCTAGGTAAAAAAGATTGAAAATGAAAATAATTTAATTTTGGAAGGAAAAATACGATTAGTTGTAAAATGTTTGTATAATTAGTTGAATTTTAAACTAGAATACATACTCAAAAGATTTTATAAGTTATAAAACAAGAGAAACAAAGAAGCATGTGAGAAAGAAAGAAAAAAATACATGTTAGAAGTATGAACTTTGAGCGAATATTTTGATTGAGATTGAGAATCTATTTTATTCACACTAATTTCGTCATCCCCGTCCTCGTATTTGCACTTAAAATATATTTTATTATTACTTTACTTGCAATCACTTTAAAATATTAAAAAAATTATTATAATTATAATTATTATTATTATTATTATTATTATTATTATTATTATTATTTTTATGACTTTTAAATTAATTACCAACGTGCTATAAGTTACACAACGGTCGAATGAAAAAGATCTGTAATATCATTAATGTTGTAGGTGCGTATCTTGGCTATAAGATTTGGAAATCTCAGTTACAAATACACACCCCGAGGCTCTCAAACCTCATCATTCAATTCAATGCCCCCAAAATCTCCTCTCATCTCTTCTCTGTACGTACGTTCTTCCTCTCACACACCACAAGTTACAGTACGATTTAATTTTCACATGATCGAAATCGTTCTTTTATACGTTTGTGTCGATGCTAATTAAACAAGTGTTGCCATGGGATCGATGATCGATCAGAACACTGACGACATTGCTGCTCTCCATTTGTGAATTAGGTTAGTCATTTCGACTTCTTATTATTAGGGTTTTTTAATTTTCGTTCATGAATTAAATTTCCATCTATCTGATGTGCTCTACATCGAATATTGTTTGTTTGATGACGGGACAAGGAGAAGCTCTGACGAAAATGAAAGTTGCCAAACAACAACACTGACTTCTCGCCCTCTGCAACTCCATACGAAAACGAGGTTTGCGTTTTCAATTCGTTTTTATTATGTTTCTTCTTTTTTTTTTTGTTTCAATTCAAGTTTTAACAAATATCTCTCGCGTTTAACCTAGATCCGTGTAATGCATGTCTAACATTGTTCTTTTTGTTGATCTTTGAACAAGTATGGTTGCGGGATCGACAGAAGTTGATTTTGGTATGAGGTTAATATTAACAAATTTAAACTTTTAGATGAAGATTTATCCACATTTTGGTCAACGTACACCAAATCAATTGATATAAACTTTAATTTCTGACTTTTCAGGTTGATGTGAACATGGAAGTTGGAGTTGCATGTTCCAGATATATAGTCATCTGAATAAACTTCAAGAATATACCACATTAGAAGCGAGATGTTGTTGTCAGTCAAACGGGTAAAGTTTCTAAATATAGCGAAAAAGTAAACATCTAATGTACTTTTACATCATTTAATAGTAATTTTTTCTATCACATATATATATATATATATATATATATATATTTTTTTTTTTCTATCACATATAATGTACTTTTCTGTTGGATGTTGGCTCTTTTAAGTTCGAGGCTAAATCCAGAGGAAGCTTACCCATCATGAAATCTATCTATCCATCATCAATTTGGGTGTTTGTGCATCCATGCATCATACCATTAATTCCCTGACCACCACTAGGTTAGTTTTTACATTGCTTTAGACCACATATATGTTATAATTTTGCTGATAAACAAGGGGAAGGAAGGATACTGAAATGTTGAGCAACTAAAGGTGCGGTTCACTCAACTTTTTTATTGAATGCATGTGTATAATACCATTTTTGAGTTTATTCTTTAGATTGAATACTATTGCTTCTTGGATTCTTGAGTTAGTAAAGTTAATTTGACTGTCTCATGTTCTTGGTAATTTGTTAGAGACCAATGATTGGAGCTAGGTGACAATCGTTTTCCCCTGTTTTCTAAATTACATATTCATGTTTTTGTTCTTCTATGATTTGTTTGTTTGGTTTGGGTTATTTCACAAAAACAGAGATCTTTTGATGTCAAACTTCACAACTCTTTATATTGTTAGTGTAAAAAAGTTTTACATCACCATGTTTTAAATGATGACAATAAATGAAGTGTCCCCTTGTAATTGGATCTGTAACTTGTATTATCTTCAACTCCTGTTGATCGTTACAAATGGTGAAATGATAGAATAGATATATTTGACTGTTACATCTTCTGACCCTGGACAATGCAGTTAGGAAGGTATGATAGATAGAGAGAAAAATACTATCTCCAGATAGGATTTATATTCTATTTATTGATACCATTCACTCTACTAGACAGAAAATGGTGGTTAATTATATGCTCGACATTATTAACTTAAATGTTCATGTTAACACATTTGCTTGATTTTTAATTCACATTCTTTCGAAAATAAATGCTATTTTGGGTTTGGAGAGTATTAAAACAAAAAAAGTCATGCTACTACTATGGGACTATGGGTAAATCTTATCTGTTTTCATATGTCTTTGCCTTTGGTGATGCCTAGTTTTTCGTAATATCTTTTAATTTCTTTTACTGACCACTTTTGTTATGCGTTCATGGTTGGAGGATTGAAGAAAGAGGGAACTCAGGATCGTTCTGGTAACAAGAGGATTGATCTTTTGGGCTCATTGCTTATGCTCATTGCTGCTCTCTTTAAAGGAGCTTGACCTGCAGAATGTGTGTAGCTTGACCTGCAGAATGTGTGAGTACCCAGATTGCTTGCATTAAGATTTTCTTTCTTTTTCTCTTTTTAAGATTTTAGAATATTATTATATTCTTATACATATTAGTTTACTAATGCTCGAATTTACATTACATGCAGGTCATTGTTGGATGCAACACTTGAAATTGTTGGCTTTCATTCTCGACAGACTTCAAAAGGGAGAGATTCTTGTTTATTTTTGCTTTTCTGAATAATATGCATGATAGAAACTGGAACTTCTGATTAGATTAAGATAAGAACAAACGGGATAGTTGGCCTGAATTGAGAGGGCTAGTCTTCGGTTACAAAAGTAATTTAGATAAGGATGTAACTAGACAAGAACCTAAAAGCAAGAAAACACAAATACTTAAACTAAAATGGGTGGGATGGTTAGGAGTTGCTCCCTCCCCCACTTTTTGATTTTCGAACTCATGTCCCTCTATCCAGCAGAGAATGGCTCCTCTATCCAGCAGAGAATGGTTCTGCTCTGACCCAGTTGGACCCAACATTGGATTCATATCAATAAATCATGTCATTATAGGTTTAGTTTACTAAAGTTGTATGCACATTTATCATTGGTGTCTAGACCCATATCACTTGAAAGATGCTCGTGTTCAGTTATGACAGTCTTCAAACGGAAGACTTTTTTGTTTGTTTTGTATTCAAGCATAATTATTTTCCTCAACCTTACACAAACACACACCTTGGGACTTGTAAAACTCAAATTTCACTCATTCCCCAACATTGCCTTCAGATCTTCCTCTATCCTATTGTTTTTCAAATTGGGTTCTTTTTGGTCTTCCTCGCATAAGGAAACACACACTAAAAGTTACAAAATTTGATTCTATTGTATAATCATTCATTTATAAATTTTTTTAATAATTTTCAGGGAGGAGAAGCTGTTAAAAGAGGCCAAGAAGTTGCCATATTGTTACACAAGAACATTGACGTCTTCCTAACATTAATGATGGATGGTTTTACTCACTTTATCGCGTCTTTGATTTTGATAACAACAGTTCACACACAAACCGTCTGTCTGAAGTATAATACTGACTAAAAAGTTAACCTCTTCTTGTTTATATCTATCTTTTTACAGGAAACCTTTGAAGATGGTGGCTGGCATGATCTGTTTCCCGGATGTTGGAAGGTTTTACTCATTTTTATTTCTTATTTGGTTTAGTTCACAGACGAAGCATATGTGTGAACTGTGAAGTTTTATATTGTCCTAAAAGTTGTCTCAACACTAAATAAATAACTTTGTTGTTTTCCTATCTTTTCACATGAAACTCCTGACGATGGTTGCTGCCATGATCTTGTGACAGGTCACCTACAATTCTCATGCTTTTGCTGGCAAGAGAATTAGCAAACCAGGTACTTGTTTAACTTGATGTGTTCTCTCTTGAGTTTTTGTCACATATTTTTGGTTGATTCTCTCTTGAATATCAACTACCAGTTTGGACATAATGCAATTACAACAGTATACTAAATCTGAATCAATGGTGCAATGTTGTTTAATGGGAGTTTAGTGATTCTAATCCATTTGTTAGGTGCTCCTTTAAATTACATGTTTTGATAAGTCTAATTCATTCTTGTATTTTAACCTCTTATTTGCTAAACCTCCCATCCTTGTAGGAGCTGCTAAGAGTTGAAGCTCAATGTCAGTCAATGTTCTTTACTATATCTAGAAGCCTTGAAGAGCTAAGGTAATCGATCCTAGTTTGGAACTACGACACTGATTGTTCTTTGGTAATTATAACTTCATTATTGTCTATTTCTTGATTTTTACTATATATTACTTTTGTAATTGCTTAAGTAAGAAAAAACACATATAGAAAGGTGAATTAAGTATCATAGTACATATAAGCTTGCAAAGGTATAATTTTCCGTGTGAGATAGGTTATAGCTTCTATTATGGGAGTTTCTATAGAGATGACGACCATCAGGGATACTGCTTCAAAGGGTTTACTTTATAGTTGATACTTGTGTAATTTTATGATATTATACTAATTAATTTGTTAAGAGCCCTTAGAGTATTTAGCGGCTGTTTTGTTTTGAGGCATGTTTGGGTTTGCCTTAGTTTCCCATATTGTTCTATATGATTTTGGTTGCTCTTTAGTACTTGGGTGATTCAACAGGTAAGGACATATATTAAGCTTCTTCTGGGGAAGAAAGCATCACATGGTTTATTATTTTCTGATTCAAAGCTTCTCATGTGTGATTATGTAGCTGCTGGTAGCACTTATGGTTCTGTTATTTCCTGATTCAATGTTTCTCATGTGTGGTTATGTGGCCACTGGTAGTTCTAATGGTTCTATTATTTCCTGATTCAAAGCTTCTCATGTGTGATTATGTGTCCACCGGTAGTACTGAAATTTTCTTACATGGTAAGCTTCATAATTTCACGTGAAAGTAAAAAATGAATCTTTAAAGTTACTTGATTATCTCTTAATATTAATCTTTTTATTTACCACAATTAATGCAATATAGTTTTTATAGAAGTTATCATTTACCATCCATATTTCATACAACGATTTTTTCAATCTCAAAAATATTACATATTTTTTCCACATCTTGTTATATGAATTACTGATCTTTTAATCAAATCTACATATATGTAAATTACATATGTGCAGGTTAACGTGTTTACTATATTTGTCCACAGATTGTTTTGCATTAAGGTTTTCTTTCTTTTTCATTTTAAGTTTTTAGAATATTATTATTTTCTTATACATATTATTTTATTTTTACGTGTATAATTTTCATTATAAGTTTGTTCCGTTGTCCGCTATGGTTGTGCTAGAGACAACTTTGGGATTGATAATAATTTAATAACTGCCGAGACTCGCTTGCCAGTATGTTTTCCTGGGAGGTAAAGTAATTTATTTTCTTAACCTTGTATTAGTTGTGTATATTCAAGTGTTACTTCACTATGTTAATGTTTGATTACGTTAATGTTACCTGGTCTCTCCTTACTTTTGCATTATTTCTCACGTAGTACACCAATCTGGAGTGCTTGTGCTGCTGTTGGGTGCATAGTCATCGTTCGTGTCTTGACACACCACACTTATGCTAGAAAGTTGTTAAGCGTTTGTTCTTAACAAACTTTAAAAGGGAGTTGTTTTCTGTTTATGTTTTTTTAAATAGAATGCATCTTATGATGAGGAGTTTAGTTTACAGATGCTTAAATTAACTTGCATGCAGGTCATTGTTGGATGCAACACTCGAAATTATTGGCTTTCATTCTCGACAGACTTTTAAAGGGAGTGTTTCTTGTTTGTTTTTTGCTTTTCTGAATAATATACATGATAGAAACGGGAACTTCTGATTAGATTAAGATAAGAACAAATAGGATAGCTTGCCTGATTCGAGAGGGCTAGTCTCCGATTACAAGAGTTATTTAGATAAGGAAGTAGTTAGACAAGAACCAAAAAGCAGGAAAACCCCAATACTTACACTAAAACTGGGTGGAAACAGTTAGAAGTTGCTCCCTCCCTCACTTTCTGATTTTCTAATGCTTTCCCTCCATCTAATCTCCCTCCAACTCTTGTCCCTCTATTTAGCAGAGAAGGGATCTGCTCCGACCCAGTTGGAGGGTTCGTATCAATACATCATGTCATTATAGGTTTAGTTTACTAAATTTGTAAGCACGTTTATCATTAAACTCTAGACCCACAACACTTACCTACAATTCACATGCTTTTTGCGACAAGAGAAAAAACTTGGTGTATCTCTCTTGAGTTTTTGTCATATATTTTCGGTTGATTCTTTCTTGAAAAACATTTATCTGTTTGGACAAAACACGATTGGCCTACAACAGCATACTGAATCTGGTGACTATGATTTGGAAGTTCCTGTTGCTCCCTCCTAAGGTAAAATTTGGAGTTAATCTCGGTTTTGGTCCCTGTGTTTTGTAGATTGTCTCCAGTTGAGTACCAACGTTTATTTTGTCTCTATTATTGGCATGAGTTTTCAAAATCGTTTCTGTTTTCGTCCTTCTTACTAACAGTGTTAACATTTTCTGTTAGATTTTTCTAAAAAGACAAAAATACCCTTAGGGCTGAAATGGTTATTACAAACTTTGTGTTTCCTTTTTTCAAAATCAAACCACCACCATCAAATCTAATTTCAGGAGATGTTGAAGGTTTCAGATCTAATTTCAGGGAAAATTATAGAGGCGATTGTAGGTGGTTTTGGTGGTGGTCGGCGTGGTGGAGGTGGTGAACTCGTGGTGGTGGTGGTAGTCTGTGGTTGCACAGGGGCGGGTGGCGACGTTAGCTACGTTGCGAAAGCAGTGGCGTGGCAGAGGTGCAGTGGCGGCGGTAGTTCTGGCGTGGCGGAGGTGTGGTTGTGACAGTGGTAGTACGACGGAGGTGAAGTGGCGGCAGTAGCTGCGTTGTGGTGGATGTGCGGTGGCAGGTAGAGGTGGTGTAGGTTAGGGTTTGGATAACACCACCATTGTACCCCGTCGAATCGTGATATTTTAGGGTTGCCGGAGGTTGGCCGGAACCTTGCTGGAAAACCTTTGAGGTCGAGCCGCCACGAGTTGGAGAACACCACCACCACCATTGGACTCAGATTTTACATGATTTCGATTCGATTTTGAAGATTTTTGCAGTTTTTTGAAGATTTTGAATTTGAATCGCTTATGAACTCCGGTGATTTGATAATTTTCACTTGATTTTATTACAGGAAAAACGGAAGTATCTTCTCCGGCGAAGGAGACGAACATTACGACGGTTGATTTGTTAAGCAAAATCGAATCTCTGGTGCCGACGTGGGAAAAACGTCGAAAAATAGAGGAATTAATTAATTATTTTCCTCGCCGGAAACCCCCTCGTGCGCCATCGCCGCCAGTCACCGTTGCATCACCACCGTCTTCTGCCTACCACCGTCGGCGGAAGGAATGTGGCCGCCGCCACCAGCCCCATCTCTTTCTCTCTTTCTCTCTCTATCTCTCTCTAAAGTTTCCTTTCTCTCTCTAAGTTTGTGTGTTTTTCATGGTGTATGAAGTGGGTCTGAAGTAAGGCTAGGGCTATTTTGGTCATTTAACATGCAACACTCATCTAACTGAAAATGTTAACCGCGCTAGTAAAATGGACTGAAACAGAAACGATTTGAAAACTCAGGCCAATAATAGAGACAAAATAAACGTTGGTACTCAAGTGGAGACAATTTACAAAATACAGGGACCAAAACCGAGATTAACTCTAAAATTTGTTTTCTGTTGATTCTCTCTTGAATTTCATCTGAGTGTTTTTTTGGTCAAAATTTAGTTTCTAGGATATATATTATTCAGAAGCCTTGACTATGATTGGCCTATATCTAGAAGCCTTGAAGAGCTGAAGGTAATCGATCCTAATTTGGAATTACGGCCCTGATTGCTCTTTGCAAAATATCACTTGATTACCGTTTGTTTCTTGATTTTTGCTATATATTACCTTTTTAATTGGTCAAGTAAGAAAACAAGCACACACAGAAAGAAAGGTAAATCATCTTAGTGCATATTGAGCTCGATCCTAATTTGGAATTACGGCCCTGATTGCTCTTTGCTAAATATAACTTGATTATCGCTTGTTTCTTGATTTTTGCTATATATTACCTTTTTAATTGGTCAAGTAAGAAAACAAGCACACACAGAAAAAAAGGTAAATTATCTTAATACATATTGAGCTCGCAAAGTATTATTTACCATGTGAGAGAAGTTATAGCTTATTAGCTTCCGTTATGGGAGTTTCGATAGAGAAGATGACTAAGAGGGATATTGCTTCAAAGGGTTTACTTTATAGTTCAGTACTAGCGTAATTCTATTGATATTATAATAATTGCTTTGTTAAGAGCCCTTAGAATATTTAGCTATGGTTTTGTTATGAGGCATGTTTGGGTTTGTCTTACTTTCCTAATATTGATCTATTTGATTTTGGTTACTCTTTTGTACTTGGGTGATTCAACGGGTAAGAACATATTAAACTTCTTTTGGGGAAGAAAGAATCACGTGGTTCTATTGTTTCCTGTTTCAAAGCTTCTCATGTGATTATGTGGCCACTGGTAGCACTGAAACTTTCTTACATGCTAAGCTTCATACTTTGACATGAAAGCAAAGAACTAATGTTTTTTTTACTTCAATGTTTTTATGAATTTGTGTGTTTAGAATGTCAGAATGGAGATCAAATGTTAACTTGAAATGCTTGTTTGAAAGTATCTTAGTGTTTGGATCGTGGATTGGTGTATTTGCACCATGACTGTAGTTCCATCACTGTTTAGAGGGGTATAGATTCATAATTTATTCTTAGTTCTTGATGAAATTCTTGAGATTTTTGTTGTTGATTTTGGTTTTGCTAAGTTTTTTTTTGTAGATGAGGAAGGTTGTGTGACTACTCTATTGCAGGCATTTTGGATATCTCGCCCAGGTTTGTCCCTCTTTTCACATTTTAAGTGTGGAAATGACAAAATATGTGGGCTTGAGGGTATGATTTTAAAGCTAAGAATGATAACTATAATTGGGGATTCTTTTACACCCCATGAGATGGTAATTCCCATTCCACCCATAGTAATTCCTTGCAAACCAAGTTCTAAATGTTTATCTCATCTGGTATATGAAAGTGCATACCTACTAAGCGGAGCCACTATGATAGATCATACCTTAATGATTAAAAGTTGATGTTTATATTCACCATATGATCATGTTATTTGAATGGACGAGTTAAAACCGGGCCATCAGTGAAAAACATACCATATGGAGTGGTTTTTGAAATAATTTGAATTCCTCGCTCCTCTTTTCATTCCCAATATCCATATAAATAGAATTACAAGATACAATTAATAATGAGCTAAACAAGGAAACAAGATAAATACAAAATATAGAAAATATAATACTAAATATAATACAATATTGTGAGTTGGTTAATAGTCCCTTGCAGTCGAAGCTGGAGATGGGCGGATGCTGAGACTGGACCTGAAGCGAGTGAACAACTGACGGGGAAGTCCCTTCGTGAAGATGTCGGCATACTGATAGTCGGCAGGGACGTGGAGAACCTGAACTGAACCAAAGCGAACTTTTTCACGCACAAAATGTATGTCAATTTCAATGTGCTTAGTGCGTTGATGTTGAACCAGGTTCTGAGACAAAGATACCGCTGAAACATTATCACAATATATGATGGTTGCTGTGCGGAGTGATCGATGTCGAAGTACCAATCAAATAAGATGTTAAAATGTGTGTTCCTATTCACCTAAACTAGTTAGGGTAAGTAGGGTTGTCGAACCTCGTGGAATTAGTGGTCGGTGTATTGTGAATTGATTTATAATAAACGATTAACTAAATTATCAAATTACTTAAACTATTGCCTCGTGGCTATAAACGATTAACTAAATTATCAAATTACTTAAACTATTGCCTCGTGGCTGTAAAAATTAGATCTTGGAATGATTAAGAACTTAATTAAGAAAATAAATTGCAATTACTGAAAATTGATTAGAAGACGATTATGAAAAAGGGTAATCCACCCCGGGATTCAGGTTCGGTTCTTGGTAATCGCCTAGTTCAACTTGGTGGAAAATCCTTAACGAGGATTCTATATGTGTAATGATTAAGTGACAGAGATAACCAAGACTTAACGAGTCTTAGTACACCATGTCAATTGAATTAATAACCAAAACCTTGCAATCATACAACTTGCACATAATTATATGAAATTCAAATCAAGATTTACTAAAACAATTGTTTAAACTGTTGGTACAAACCCAAAATAAAAAAACAATATACTTCTCTTTTGGCTATATTGAAACTCTCGATAGAAAGTAAACATTCACTGCTGGAACTTTGTTTGGCTCACACATCAAGACATTAAAATTGCATTGCATTAATAAACAAACTCATACTTAAATATGGGAAACATACGCATGAAGTGGGGTGAGTTAACACCCACCATCTCCTAATAATACTCCACTCAACCCATGTTTCTTTTGACCCACTAACATTTACTAAAACTAATTAAACTTACTGCATAATTAAAAACATATAATAAGATAAAACATCCTAATGACTTGACTTGACCCTAAAATAAGACCCGTTGACTCGTCAAGATTAACCAACATTCACCCCTTTAATCTTGACCTTGACCCGTGCATTTATCAAAGTAGAGCCAGTTCCTCTAATTCAATCAAGTTGGCTTCTTTCTCCTTGTCTTTCCATTTTGTACACTCATATGCAAAGTGTCCAAATGCTCCACATTCATAACATCGAAACCCACTTTTATCTCCTCGACCTGAGCCCCTTCCACGTCCTCTTTCTCCTCTACCGGTTCCTCTTCCGCGACCTCTTCCCCGTCCATATTGCTTGTCATCATACTCACTACTAGTCAACAAAAGTTGTCCTCGATCTTCTTCCTTTTCATCATGACTTTTGAGCCTTTCTTCGTATGCTTTGAGTCTTCCCACCGCTTCTTCAAAAGGCATTTTTTCAATCTCCGAGTATTGTTCGATGGAAGCAACGATTGGTAAGTATTTCTTCGGGGCGGAATTAAGAAGCTTTCTTACAACGACCTCCTCTTCAATATTTGAACCGAGACTTTTAAACTTTGCTACAATACCACCTATCTTTCCCGAAAAATCATTAATCGTCTCGTTCTCCTTCATCTTTAGCATTTCCAACTCGCTCCTAAGAGTTTGCAATCGTGCCTTTTGGACTCTATCGGCTCCTAAGTACCGAACCCGGATCGACTCCCAAACGTCTTTAGCATCCTTGTGCTTAGCAACCTGCAAAAGAATATCTTCTGGTAATGTTGAAAAAATAATAGCTTTTGTGGTATGGTTTTTCTTTTCCTCCACGGTTGCTCCGGTGACCGGGTCTATTGCCTCCCAAAGACCATATGCTTTAAGTATTGTCTCGATTAGTATCGACCATGACGTGTAATTTGTTTCGGTCAACTTGGGGCATTGAAGAGACACGTTTCCTTGCTCCCGAACCGTTACGACTCCTGCGTTTTCAGCCATTTCTTGCTAAATACTTGCTTGAATCTTGCTATTTGCTATCTATTCCTTCAATTTCTTGCTTTCTCTTGGCGCCTCTTGCTTTACCTTGCTACGTCTTGCTTTAACTTGCTACTAATCGACCGGTTTTCACCAATCGATTCCCTTGCTTCTTGCTTTTTTCTTCGCGGTTTGATCACATGGAATCGCCGCTTCACTTGCTTACGATCACCTCCCGGTATGAGCCTAGGGCTCTGATACCAATTGTTGGTACAAACCCAAAATAAAAAAACAATATACTTCTCTTTTGGCTATATTGAAACTCTCGACAGAAAGTAAACATTCACTGCTGGAACTTTGTTTGGCTCACACATCAAGACATTAAAATTGCATTGCATTAATAAACAAACTCATACTTAAATATGGGAAACATACGCATGACGTGGGGTGAGTTAACACCCACCATCTCCTAACAATACTCCACTCAACCCATGTTTCTTTTGACCCACTAACATTTACTAAAACTAATTAAACTTACTGCATAATTAAAAACATATAATAAGATAAAACATCCTAATGACTTGACTTGACCCTAAAATAAGACCCGTTGACTCGTCAAGATTAACCAACATAAACAATCAAGACACAAGTTAAACTCAATAAAGAACTTAATGGGTTTTAAAGTTTAATCCCAACACAATTTGAACATAAACAAAAACCTTAAAACACAAAACCTATCACCCGAGGTAGATCACGAAACGTTTAGCCTTGCATCTTCATGAATTCGGCAACAAAATCGGATTGGAACATGATTTTATGGATTCGAATGAGTTGGATAAGTAGAATCAACCTCAAGAATCGTCCAAGTTCGTCCCTTTTTGCTCCCAATGCGAATTAGGGTTTTTAGAATTGATAACCCTCTTTAAATATGGTCAAAATCCGGAAAATTACGTCAAATATGACCATACGACGTAAGTTACGCCCTTAGGGATGTAAATTACGTCCTCCCCCATGATATACGTGGTTAGCCTCTGTCTTACGTCCAAAAAAATGTCATTTTTAGAAAGGACGTAGCTTACTTCCTTTAGGACGTAAGTTACGTCGTATGCTCATTTTTCACCAATTTCTTCATTTTCTTCATCTCTTTTCATCCATATATCACCCAATCTTCGTGCAACCCTTGAATACATCATTTAAGCTTCCCAAACCTACAATTCAAACATAACACAAAGTGATTACGCTCGATAAGAAAATCACATTAAAAGCATACATTTAAATACTTAAAACACATACAAAACATGAACGCATCACGGAGTGGAACATGCAACTCTACTAGAAGATTTCTAAGCCACGATGTTTCAGCGGTGGCATTGGCGACCCCTCGGTATTCAGCCTCGGCACTTGATCGTGAAATAGTGGCTTGACGTTTTGAAGACCAAGAGACCAGGTTATCACCAAGGAAGGGATGCATGAGTAAGCAAAGATAGCATGAGGTCATTTATGCGACGTATCATGCGTTCGGCTTTCCCATTATGTTGGGACGTATGTGGACAAGAAAAACGAAATTGCAACCCATTGGTCGTGGCGAAGTTTTTAAACTGGGTGTTGTCAAACTCGCGTCTCATGTCACATTGAAAGGTTTTGATTTGTTTGTTGAATTGTGTGTGAATAAATTTGTAAAAGGTGGCAAATTTATGATACGATTCAGATTTATATTTCAAAGAAAAAACCCAAGTATAGTGAGTATAATCATCAATTAAAACAATATAGTATTTATACCCACTTTTACTTAATATTGGGGAGGTCCATAAATCCGCATGTACAATATCAAATGGAAATAATGTAGTGGATGTAGAAAGCTGAAATGGTTAACGTTTGTGTTTAGCAATTTGACACGAGTGACAAATAAATGAACTAGGCACTTTATTACATGAAATAACTTTATTCAAACGCAAATAATCCATAACATAAGAACTAGGGTGGCCTAGTCTATCATGCCAAAGAGTGGAAGACGAGGAAGCAATAAAAGTTGAAGCAAAATCTTGTGAAGGCTTTGAAAACGGGTATAGTGGGCTGGAACTATTATGGCGACTGAGGAGCATCCCATTCTTGAAATCCTTCACAAAAAATCCAAACGAATCAAATTCAACAGAAGCACAATTATCTTGAGTGAATTTACGTGCCGATACTAATTTTTTATTATGTCAGGGGTATGGAGAATGTGTTTAGGCTACGTTTGGTTGGAAGGAATGGAATGGAATGGAATGAAATTGAGAAACTAGTATAATTTTCAAGTAAATTATGTTTGAGTGGGTAATGAAATGTAAAAGCCAAGGGAATGTTTCACCTCAAATTCCCTTGGTTGTGAGATTTCAAATTCCCTCTCTAGGTGGAAGGATTTTGAAATCCCACAACAAAGGGAATTTGAGGTTAAACATTCCCTTGGGTTTACTTTTAATTACTCACTCGAACACAATTTTACTTGAAAATTATACTAATTTCTCATTTCCATTCCATTCCTTCCAATTAAACACAACCTTAAGGTAAAGGGTTTTTGTGGAGTTGGGTAAGGTGGTGTGACCCGAACCATGAACTCGCACCCTAAGTCCATTCCCAACGAGAACCGACTTAATAGAATTAAAACAAGGAGAGTTAATCATACCTTGATCGAAAGTGAGGTGAGATGTAGCCCCCATATCCATATACCACTGAGAATCATCTGGGTCGAGGGTAGTAGCCTGAAAAGCAGTGGCAAGGTCTACTGGGTCTGGTGGGCTTAGATCAGTAAGATGAGCCTGCTGCTGATAAGTTGTTGAGTGGGCCTGTGAATTTGACCGAGACATACCATGGGGAGTGGAGCGTGACCGGGGCTGCCATGGGTCAACCCAGCCTGCCTGGGTGGGATATGGACATGGCGGCGCAACCCAGTAAGGGTGCTGCACAGGGAGTCGGGCCAAGCGAGCCTGTAATAGTGAGTTGGGGCCCGAGGTGGAGCAGATGTGTTTGCTTGAAACCGCCCCTCATTGGGCCGAGAGGAGGACCCAGCAGATGAAGGTCGACCAGCAATTGGGCCTCGGCTCTGATTGGGCCGGCCACGAGGCTGCTGACGATTGAGGCCCTGGTAGGCTATTCTTGACGAGCAGTGGACTGATCGGAAGGAGCAACAACAGCAATTTCTGGTGTGGTTAGAGACTCCCGAGCATTCTGTCTATGTTGTTCTAGTTGCACCATACTACAAGCAGTGTCCCACATAGGGAGGCTTTGATTGATGTATGATGCAACGTTGTCATATTCTAAAGGTAACCCACGAACCATCTAAAGAACAAGACATTTTTCATTAAGCGGGCAGTAAACATCCTTCAGCTGATCGGCGAGTTCTTTCAGTTTTTGACAATAGGAATCAAGATTTGGCATGGAGCGGAGCGTGAGATTGTTGAACTCGTGTTCAAGGGAGGCTACCCGTGAGCCCTTATAATTAAGAAATATGTTTTAAATTCTCTTCCAAGCTTCATACGCATTTGATTCAGGTTCAAGAACTCTTACCAATAAGTCTTCGTTGAGCGTCCCATAAATCCACTACAAGACGATTGCGTCGATTTCATTCCAAGATTCGAACTCTGGGTCATCTTTAGCCGGAGGTTTTGTCCCGTCAATATGATGAAGAACCTTGTAACCTCGGGCATGAAGATGACACAACTTCACTCAGGACGAATAAGTGAACTTGGTACCATCCAAAACCCGTACTTTGTTTTGGATGTTTGGCACGGTGTACACCGGATTATGTTTCTTGTTTTCAGCCATGGGAGAAACAAATAAACAAAACAGAGAGGAAGGATGAACAGGAAGGCTGCAGGGGTGATAAACTATGATGCGAGGCTGCACGGTTCTGTTGAATTAGGTTAAGCACCTTCGGGAATAACACTACCTTAAATGCAAACTTTAACACTTTGATAGCCAAATAAATATTAGATGTCATCTTATCGTATATCAAAACAATAGGGTCATTTATTTAATTCCTATAAATGATCAATATATTAAAGATTTCAATGCATGGCTCGAGAAATTACAATACATATTTATGTGTAGTCGTGTACCTAACTAAATGCATGGCTAGAGGAACTATAGTACATACTTCCTTGTACATAATTAATGAGACATAATGTAATTTTTAAACGACTGTAATTTTGGCATGGTTCATGTGATCATATAATTTTTGTATAAACAAAACACATTAATTGATTACATCACTAAATCATACATTAATATGCTTACAATGCATATAAAATTTTGGACTATGATATGATCTACTATGTCATAATAAAACAATTATGCATTTTAGAATTTGTCTTTTTATTCATCGTTTAAATGTAATAAGGAAAAGAACTGCATAATCGAATTAACCAAAAATATGATAAAACATAACAGAATGACATCTCTTTATATCTTCCTACATATCGATGCTAAAATGAATATTAACGTATATAAGTAAAAATGATTTATCATTAAACGTATCTAAAGTTGTGCATATGTAATTGTATCCATTACAACAAAACGTTCTAGAAATATGGTCAATGTGCAAAAATATTCAACTGGGATTGCAGTTAATTTGTGATATGCAACTGGTTTTTAGCATCATCCATTTGAAAAGTAATGTATGATGCTTCAGTTAAGATCCAACATCTTGCAATTCATTATTATAAAAGAATACATACATCTGATGTGGCATACCGAAACAAACACTAATATTCCTCATGCCTTAACTTTTTTTATTGGATCATCAACATTTTTCTAGTAGACAATAACTTCATCTTAAACACCAATTTCATCTTTTCAATTCATATAAATAAGCAAACTCAGAAACAAATCACGATACATTTGACAAGTTCAGAAACAGAAATTTTCAAAGAACGTGTAACGTTAATTTGTGTCATTTATCTATAATAAACGATTGAGTTTTATTTTCATTATAAGTTCAAGAAATTTGTATCAGTTTCATGTTTGAAGGGAAGTTGTAGATTAAGGAGGATGAAGAACATGTGTGCGAGCAGGGTTAATTACAGAGAAGCCTTCTAAACCAAGTCATGAGTAATAACGCATTCTTCATCACCTTGTTTCATAATCCGCCATTTCATGGGTGTTCTAGAGATCAACGAATAAACGCATCAAAGATCAACGGATAACCGCATTTGAGTATCAACAGGCACCATCAACCCTTGAAAACAAAAATCTTAGAATCAAAACATAATCGTCCATAATAAAACACACACACACACATTTGTATTACAGAGATCGTACGTATAAAATCGCATCCAGACAAAACGATATCTATCAATCTGAATCAAAAGAATTCCAAAACTCGTTATAATTCGAACAGAAACCGAACACTAACATGTACCGAAAAGATTATTGTGTCGAAAAAAATCGAACATGGACTTTGAAATCACAATCAAATACTAACAAAAATCGCACCTATATATCCATTAATCAACGATCTTGGTTCTAAATCTGGTTGTTCTTCGATCTTTTTTATAATTCATGTAGGTTTAGCCTTATGAAGATTACGAATTCAAAATCGGTTTCATTTTAAAACCATCGATTTCCATCATTGGGATTCTTCATATATATGAAGAACACTTTTATTTGATAGAGAGGAAAAACGGTTGCAGGGATTAAATTTTGTTATTCGGATGCTTACCGTTAGTCGCCGTTAATTTGAAAGGTGCTGTTAATTGATGAAGTTTATGGGAGGATATATGTAATTCTCCCTATCAGAAAACGTCTTTGTTGCCTTAGTTACCGGAAACCACCACTGTTGGTCGCCGTTAATTTGGTTTTTGTAGTATATATAATATTAATAACTAATTATAAAAATTATACAATATAAAAGTATGGAAAATTCAAATTAAATTATCAAAACATATACGACTTTCAAGTTCAAGCGTTTATAAAATATAATATATTTAAAATTAAATAAACAAAAAACCCAAATGAAATATAGTAGCTACAAAATAGTCACAATCAAGTTATAATAAAATATCAACAATTCTTAGGACAAAAAAGTTATAACAAAATTCTTCCGAAACATAACATATTATTAAAAAAATTGATGCTGCTTTGCTTCAGTTAATTTGGCTATCCCCGGGCGGCCCTCACTAGCTTCGCGTCAATGAGTAAATCATAATTAAACCGTCAGTTTTATAATCAGTACGAGTTATATTAGTTATGGTTTATCTATTCGAGATTTTTGGTGAAGCATAGGGATGCAGATTAGGATGGAAGGAGTGTTTACATCACACTAAATCATAAACCTACCAATTAATTTTGTCATGCATGTTACACCACACACTCAAATTTAATGATGGTAATGTTGTCACACCATACCACGCTACACCACTACATCCCACACATACAATTTTAAGTTGTGCCAGGACGAGTAGATCCCATCCCATCCTCATGGATTCTATTCTTCATATTCAGCAGCAAATGTGTAATGATAGATAAAATTGACCATGCTTTTAATCATGGAGAGGATAAGAACTTAAATGTACAATGATATGGATGCAATCATTGAGAGGATAAGAAGAACTCTTAGATGGGCAAAGGGGGCCGGTGACAACAAAACAATTACTTTATAATATATATTTTATTTAAATTATAAAAACATTAAAATCGGATACATAACACATCACAACACTATCACTCTCACGTAAAATTCTAAAACGTCACTCGTCATAAAATCAATAGTAACTCCTTAAGCAATTACTTTTCTAAATTTCCCATGGTAGTTGTTTTACATAATAATTTAGCGGTCAAGAAAGAAATGTGTGATTAGGGAGAGAGAAAGAGATGTTAAAACTAAGATAAGAAAAAACAGTGGTTAGTTTGAAAGAAAGAAAATTAGTGGTCAATATCAAAACTATAAAAATCTAACTATTCATCAAATGTTAAATCTTATTTATTGCGATAATCGTGTTAATTTTTCAAGATCAATCAAAATTAGTATTCTTGTTGTTGGAATAACATCATTACACATATACAAAATTATGTTCTTTTATGTATATGTGTAAGTTCGTAACCATAAAACAGTTTACACTAGTGTAAATCACACTTATATCTCGTAAATATTTACAGATGTAAATATAATTTACACTACTGTAAAAAAATTTACGCTTAGAAATTTACACATACATAAAATAACATATTTTTGTATATATGTAATGATGTTATTCCAAAAAAAAATAATAATTTGGATTGATGTTGTAAAATTTAACATAGTTATCACAATAATTAAGAATTAACACCAAACATATTATGCAACATCATGCGATTGAAATATAATAGGAAACTAAGATTTATTATATATAAATAGTGAACATGAAGATGCATAATACATTAATTCGGAAATCACATTAAGTAGCTTAAAATGAGATATCTAAACCATTCCACTTTTCTTTGGTGATCTTGTCCAACGTTTGAACCATTTCTGTCGTAAGATAGTTAACAGAATCACCAACAATGCCTTTTCGAAAATAGATTTCATCAGATAAAGCCTTAGATGTTTGTTTTCCATCCTTATTTACCTTGCGTAAGTTCTCAAAACCACATAGTTTGATTATCATTTGCACTGATCCATTTAATTCCTCCTCTTCTGTAAAAGGATTACCTATGAACTTTGCTAATTTCTTAACTGCACTCATAGAATCATTCTTTAAATCCTCATACTTTAAGAACAATACCTTATCCGGTCGTTCTAAACTTGCCTTGTAGTATCCTATCACATGATCCCAAAAAGAGCCATATGGACTCATACCTCTACTAAAAAGCTCAAATGCATCATCTAGTTTCATTGGTGTAGAATCATCATCTTTCAACTTATTTAAGAAGTGCCAATAAGAAATGAGCACATCTTTAGGGTTTCTACACAAATAAACAATTCGACAATCAGAATTAATTATGGATTTAGGTAAAGAAGTGTAAGGTATATGGGTAGCCATAAGGCCATTGGAATAAGAAGGATTGTTCAAGAAAGACTCGCTCTCCATGAAGGGAACACAATCATGGGGGCTAAGGGTGAGCAATGGGTGGTTTTGACTTGAATCGATAGTTGTTTTGAGCTTTGTTCGGTTCACAATGGCAAATGCAAGCGCCTTCAGCCAAGTTGTGCCTGATTTTGGATGACTTGTCAAAAAAATATCAGTGGGTTGAGCTTGGTAATTGTCTTGCAAGGCCATAATTGCTTCAATTGAGAAGTCAGCTTTTGAATGATACCAAAAACCTTGGAAATGCCAGAAACCCTCATACTTACGTAGATTATGTTTGTCATTTGTTGGAAGAGCAGACACTTTGTCTTTGTACTGCTCGATGATGATTGACATCTTTTCCTTTCGTGCTCTTTCTTCATCTTCTGTTATGGTTGCCACCGGTGAATAGAAGGCGATAGGGTATGACATTATGTATGGTTTGCAATGCAAGTGGGCTTCAAATGTTGTATTAGCTAGAAGCTCATTTGTGCATGATGTACAATACATATGTATATATACATGTATATACTAGGCACATTCATTTCATATGAAAATTGGTTGTCAAAATACAACGTGGAATTAAAGTCGATTTCATCATATCATTTAGTGCACTTTGTATTAGTGGTTGTCATCAAATTGATATCAAATCTCGAATAAATTGTGGTCCATACGTTGTTATCATTACCAACATAAAAAGGTGGAAGAAAAGGCTTATGAACTTCGGACGGCTACATAGTTAAATGTCACATCCTCCTTCGTAACTTCTAGACTTAACGTGTATGCTATCTGTTATTTTTGATGTCTTGTCGTCATCTCGTGTAAGAAAACAATGTTGGTGAAGTTTTCGAGCTATATAAAAAATTTAACATCCTCTTATTTCAATCGATGTTTTCTTTTAAGATTGACAAACACATACTATACAAATCTAATATTGTTCTTAAATCTACACTACTGTTCAGAATGTGACTTGAACCCTCAAACTATTTACGAAAAAAGACACAATTATAACACACCAGGTACTATTGAGATAGAAGTCATTTGATTAATTGTAACTTGTGACGGACATTCCTTACTTATGCTAAAATGCAAGTTGCAAAATTTTGATTAAACATTATCTTTCTTGTATTCGTCGAGGGTTGTTTTTGAGGAACAATAAAACAATATGGAACAACTAAAACAGTTTGATGAATGATTTTAATCTCTTGACTCTAATTATATATATACTAATTATTAATTTTATTATGCATTATGGATTGTACAACATTCTTTAAAGGTTGTATCCAACTTTTTTCTTATTCTTTTTAATCTTTAACTTTTTCATTTTAACCTAACATTTTTATATATTTTAATATAATTTAGCCCAAATATTGCTTCAATTTTTAACTTTGGTTCATATACTTTTTATATTTAAAAAAAATTGTTTTACGTTTCGGTCTACATTTTTGTGTGTTAACATGGCGCATTGTGCGTGTGTAGTTCAACGTTTTTACGCTTATTTTTTCCCTGTTTAACGGTCCCGTCGCAACGCGTTATGTTGGGTGTCGAATCCAGCAAATAAATAATAAAAATGTGAACCTACCGTACACACACTAATAATAGTATGAGCGGAAGTAGAGTTCGTGTCCTCAGGGATACGTGTCAATTATTCTATACCAAAAACGTTTTAGCACAGTTACTTTTGATTGATTATGGACTAGGGAAGGTGGGGGGTTTAACTACAAACTAAAACTTAGAGTAATTTGCAAAAAGTAGAAAAAATTCCAGTGACCCGACACGGCCGTGTCAAAACTGTAAAGGAAATTCCACGCGGCCGTGTTAAGGTTCTGTCAGAAAAACGAAAATTGACATTTTTTTGTATTTTTTTTATTATGAAAAAGAGATTATTGAAGAAGTTAGTTAAATTATGAAATAAATCAAATATAAAAACTAATTCCAACACTAAGGTAATTTCTTGATTTGATTTGGCTTACGATCATTAACGATTACGGTGCAATGACAATTTTTCAATTAATGGTTTGTATCGATACTAGACATCACGCCGTTCGGATATCCCCTCTATCTAATGTCCAATCAATCGCAGTTCGTTGATTGGAGCCAACCCGCTACTCTAAGCTCACGCCGTTCGGATCTTAGTGTGCGGGTTGCGACGATAGAAGTATCGATTATAATTAAACACACACGCCGTTCGGTATGCCTAACTAGATTGTGTGATTCTATAACGAGAATGAATTTATAGACAAACTCAAACCGTTAATTGTTCCTAATATCAAAAAGCAAAACTTGATTAGGTTTTTAAATTTTGAAGAACTTTATTAGAAAAATTAATAAGTTGATCAGGTTTATTAACAATCTAATATATACCGGATTAGATCCGGGTTTAAGATCAAGAATCAAACAAACAAACCACTAAAATAAAAACATCTCATAAACGCTTCACATAAGTTCAAAACGAAATCATAGAAATTGAACCTTAATGTTGAAATCAAAGATTGTTCTAGCCGGACATGACGACTAGATCAATCAAAACTAAAATAAAATAGAAAGTACGAATTGAAAACCAATAAAGAAACCTAATCGCTATTGCTCCTCGTTGCTTCTTGAACTTGATTCTTCAAAATAATCTCTTCAAAAATCCTTCCAAGGTGCTCCAAGATGCCTCCTTTTCTGCAGCCTCCCTCCTTTTATCTTTTGAGTTCTTCCCCTTCTTCCAACCAACTCTCCTCTTTTTTTGGTTTTAAAGTTTGGATCTTTATCTTTAAAGTTTGAGTCTTTATCTTTAAAGTTTGAGTCTTTATCTTTTTCAGCCATTTGATTATTCTACAAAAACCAAAAATACACAAGAGTAGATTCCATCCTACTAAAACTACTTTTTTATAATTAAAATAAAAGATGCATGCAATTAATGCAAAATATATGCTGAAATACAACCTAAAATTACTATAATTCATGACAAAAAATATAACTAACAAATCTCCCCAAGCTTAAACCTTTCCTTGTCCTCAAGGAAGTCAAGACTAGGAATAACCCTAAAAGTAAAAAGAGAATAGATAGTTATATAATTATGATATCGGCAATACCAATCTTAGCCCCGCGTAAGAAGTATGAGCATGAAATCATCTTATTATGCTAATTTTCAGTTATCGTGACAAATTGGATTTTCAAGTTTTTTATAAACAAATGTGCCCAATTTGCAAGTTATGATCCTCTAACCCTTAAGTTCCGGATTTATCGTTTCATATCAATTAAGCCGCGTTAAGTTAGTCATTTAAGTGTGCCAACACCTTTCTTCACACGGTGGAAACCTTCCTAACCTCAAGGACTATAGAGAGCAAGTGGTCAATTTTTCACCACACGATATCACAAATGTTTTTTTTTTTTTTTTTTTTTTTTTTTTTGCCATTATTGCGGCTTATTTATCACGTCACCAACTTCTTTTCTCTCTATTTTTTTTTTTTTTTTCTGATTTTTTTTTTCATTTGGACTCGGCTCTCAACCTATTTTTGCTAGGTCTCAGTTTCCTTATGTGATCAGATTGGCGTTAGGCACACATGGCTATTAGGTGTTTTATCTTTGTAAACCAAGAACAAAGGGCACTAGCATAACGGAGCACATTTATCTATTTATTACTATCAACCTATTTGTGCACGCAACCTACGATTAGCATAATAAAGGTAATATCATTTTTCATGTTATTCTCAAGATCTTTCCCGAGGCTACGAAGATGTTACCCCCCTTTTTTTTTTCTTTTTGTTTTTTGCTTTTTTTTTTTTTTTATATGCATACCTAATACTATGATTAACTATATACAATGCAGTCCTAATTGCAGTTCCTAAAACTACCATGACTATGATGCAACCCTAAATGCAATATGCAATATGTAATTGAATGATAAATAAGACGAAAAAAAAATTTAAATTAAAATTACCTCTCCCCAAGCTTGAATTCAACGTCGTCCTCGAGGCGTGGAGTAGAGAGTGTGATGAAATTTACTGAGGTGGTTGATGGTGAGGTGGAAAGAACGAAGGATAGATGTGGTTGTGAAGTCAAGGTCAGGAAGAAGCCAAGTAGCAATTCTGTTTAGAGACATGTTTGAGCATTTTTTTTAACTCAGAAGGTTTACGCGGCCGTGTCTGTTTTATAAAGCAATCGCTGCGCGGCCGTTTCAACCTCCTGTTTGACACCTTTTTTTTTGCAAAGGATGAAAATGAATAACAAAAAAAAATTAGAACAAGATAGAAATAGAAAAACAAACAAAATACGGGTTGCCTCCCGCGTAGCGCCTTTCTTTAACGTCTTTGGCTAGACTTTTGGAAGTCTCATTCAGTCTGGTGCCTGTGGAATAAATAAAAAAACTTTTTCATTAGTAATTGGTAATTCTATTTTTTGTTCTTCATACCTTGTTTTCTTTTGTGTACTCATGAATATCAAAACTTCCATCAACACCTCCCCAAGCTTGAACTTTTCATTAAGCTCCTTTGTTATTAATTCATCAATGCTTCTATTTAACACCAATGCTAGAACACCATGATTAGATAACTCAAAACAATCATCAGTTAAAGGTTCAATAATATCTAACCAATTCAAAGAAGAAATATCACTGGGATATCGTATTGCATCATCTATGTTGAAATTGATTACCTCCCCATCAAACTCCATAGAAAGTGTACCATTATAAACATCAATCTTAGTTCTAGCAGTTTTTAAAAATGGTCTTCCGAACAAGATAGAACTTGAATTTGTGAAGTCATCATCATTCATGTCTAACACATAAAAATCAGCTGGGAACACTAGTTCATTCACTTGAACCAACAAATCGTCCAATACACCTTTCGGGTGTACTATGGACTTATCGGCCAATTGAATGACTACCCCGGTCCTCTTTAACGGTCCTACATTAAGTGTTTTAAAAATTGAGTATGGTAGTACGTTAATAGAGGCTCCAAGGTCAATCATTGCTCTAGGAATACTAACATTCCCCAATTTACAAGGAACAGTGAAGATTCCTGGATCCTTGCACTTTGGGGGTAATCTCTTTTGTAAAACAGTAGAAACATTTTCACTTACCTTTATTGTTTCATTACCTTTCAGCTTTTTCTTTGACGTGCAAAGTTCTTTTAAAAATTTAGCATACCTTGGAACTTGTTTAATAGCATCAAGAAGTGGAATATTTACCTCTACCTTCCGGAAAGTTTCCATGATTTCTTGTTCTTCCCTTTCTTTTTGTGTACCTCTTAGTCTTGATGGGAATGGAGGCAAAGGAGTAAATCTCACATCATTTTTAACTGGATTTGATGCTTTATTCTTTTTATCCTTCTTATTTGCATCAAAGGTCGCTTCCTTCTTGTCTATTTCATGTATTCCAGGGCCTTTACAACTCTCTTCACTTCTCAAGTTAATAGCACAAACATTATGCTTAGGATTTGTCTCGGTTTGAGCGGGTAGTTTACCTTGAGATTCCAACTTACTTACGGAATTGGCAAGTTGAGCCACTTGCTGCTCTAAGTTCTTAATGCTAGCTCTTGTCTCTTGTTGGAATGTGTGTGTGTTGGTTGCTAAATTCTTGACAATGTCTTCTAAAGACATCCCTGGGTTCCCTGCTTGTTGTTGTTGTCGAGGTTGGTAGTTTTGTTGATCGTTTTGCATCTGAAATGTAGGTCTTTGATGGAATTGTGGGGGTCTTTGTGGATAACCAAGATTGGGTGGTTGTCCCCAATTTTGGTTATTTCTTTGTTGTTCATAAGATCTTGAATTCTGCCCCGGATAACCTCCTATTGCTTGTGCTTCTTCAACGTCTTCTTGAAGTGTGGGACACATATCAGTGGGGTGCCCAAATTGTAAGCAAATTCCACACGCTCGAGGTTTTTGCTCAGCTTCCTTGCTTTTTGTAAGCTGCATTACAGCTTTAGTCAACTCAGCAAGTTGGCTTTCAATATGAGGAGTGCTCACTTCTTTAACTGCCCGTGTTACATCATCATACCATCCATCTTCTTGAGAAGAATGTTTGGTATCTTCAGCTATAGAGGATATCAAGGCTCTGATTTGGGTTGGTGTCTTATCAAGTAAAGCTCCCCCACTAGAGGCATTTATCAAACGTCTTTCTAGCGGTGCTAACCCTTCACAAAAATATTGAAGTAATTGATGTTCCGAAATACCATGTTGTGGGCATCGAGCACATAATTTCTTGAATCTCTCCCAATAAGTATGCAAAGCTTCTCTTTTTGCTTGTTTGATCCCGATGATCTCCTTACGTAGAATAGATGCTTTGACTTCTGGGAAGTACTTGTCTAAAAACAGTTTCGCAAGATCATTCCATGTGTTTACCGACCCCGGTGGCAGGTAATATAACCATTCTTTAGCTGAATCTTGCATAGCAAAGGGGAATGCCCTAAGCTTGATTTGGTCTTCAGTAACGTTATGCGGCTTCATTCCGGAACACACAACATGAAATTCCTTGAGAAACTTATGCGGATCTTCATTCTCAAGGCCTCGGAAGAGTGGTAACAAGTGGATGAGGCCGGATTTCAACTCAAAGTTCACCATAGCGGGGTAGTTTATGCAGAGGGGTTGTTGGGTAACATCGTGAGTTGCCCACTGTCTAAGGGTTTGTTCGGCTGGAGCTGCCATGGTTGGTTCGGATAAGGGTGATTCTTGATGGATAGGTGATTGTGGTGGAGTGGTGGTTGTTTGTGAGGGTTGTGGTGATTCGGTATCGGATTCGGATTCACTTGACAAGGGTATATCTTGCCAAATGTTTGTGATCGGAGGTGAAGTAAGTGGTGTTGAGGAACTTGCTGACTTCTTTCGGAGCTTCGCTTGTTTCCTTAACCTTTTTGCGGTCTTCTCAATCTCCGAGTCAATCTCGAGTGGTGTACCTGTACGAAAAGATCTTGGCATAAAATGATTAGAATCGCCGTATCCCCGGCAACGGCGCCAATTTGTTGGGTGTCGAATCCAGCAAATAAATAATAAAAATGTGAACCTACCGTACACACACTAATAATAGTATGAGCGGAAGTAGAGTTCGTGTCCTCAGGGATACGTGTCAATTATTCTATACCAAAAACGTTTTAGCACAGTTACTTTTGATTGATTATGGACTAGGGAAGGTGGGGGGTTTAACTACAAACTAAAACTTAGAGTAATTTGCAAAAAGTAGAAAAAATTCCAGTGACCCGACATGGCCGTGTCAAAACTGTAAATGAAATTCCACGCGGTCGTGTTAAGGTTCTGTCAGAAAAACGAAAATTGACATTTTTTTGTATTTTTTTATTATGAAAAAGAGATTATTGAAGAAGTTAGTTAAATTATGAAATAAATCAAATATAAAAACTAATTCCAACACTAAGGTAATTTCTTGATTTGATTTGGCTTACGATCATTAACGATTACGGTGCAATGACAATTTTTCAATTAATGGTTTGTATCGATACTAGACATCACGCCGTTCGGATATCCCCTCTATCTAATGTCCAATCAATCGCAGTTCGTTGATTGGAGCCAACCCGCTACTCTAAGCTCACGCCGTTCGGATCTTAGTGTGCGGGTTGCGACGATAGAAGTATCGATTATAATTAAACACACACGCCGTTCGGTATGCCTAACTAGATTGTGTGATTCTATAACGAGAATGAATTCATAGACAAACTCAAACCGTTAATTGTTCCTTATATCAAAAAGCAAAACTTGATTAGGGTTTTAAATTTTGAAGAACTTTATTAGAAAAATTAATAAGTTGATCAGGTTTATTAACAATCTAATATATACCGGATTAGATCCGGGTTTAAGATCAAGAATCAAACAAACAAACCACTAAAATAAAAACATCTCATAAACGCTTCACATAAGTTCAAAACGAAATCATAGAAATTGAACCTTAATGTTGAAATCAAAGATTGTTCTAGCCGGACATGACGACTAGATCAATCAAAACTAAAATAAAATAGAAAGTACGAATTGAAAACCAATAAAGAAACCTAATCGCTATTGCTCCTCGTTGCTTCTTGAACTTGATTCTTCAAAATAATCTCTTCAAAAATCCTTCCAAGGTGCTCCAAGATGCCTCCTTTTCTGCAGCCTCTCTCCTTTTATCTTTTGAGTTCTTCCCCTTCTTCCAACCAACTCTCCTCTTTTTTTGGTTTTAAAGTTTGGATCTTTATCTTTAAAGTTTGAGTCTTTATCTTTAAAGTTTGAGTCTTTATCTTTTTCAGCCATTTGATTATTCTACAAAAACCAAAAATACACAAGAGTAGATTCCATCCTACTAAAACTACTTTTTTATAATTAAAATAAAAGATGCATGCAATTAATGCAAAATATATGCTGAAATACAACCTAAAATTACTATAATTCATGACAAAAAATATAACTAACACGTTAGTTCGAAATCGACTTAGTTATTGTTTTTTATGTTTTACGTTTCGCCTAATGGTGGTGTGTCCTTGGTTCTTCTATGTTTCGGTTGGAGGTCGCTAACGGTGGTGTGTCTTTGGTGCTACTTGACATGGTTTTACGCTTCCCGCGGCAGCACCGGCCGCCGAGGGCGCTAGTTACTAAATTAACAACAAAGTCAGTTTCTTTTGGGGTGAGAGAAACTCAAATGAAATAAAACCAGCTTGTAAAATCAACAATAAGATTTTATTTTTAAAATTAAATTTTTTTAGGCATAGATAATAATTAAATTAAATAAACTAGCACCATGAAAATAAACAGTTATAACTATTTTTTCCCCTTAAATTAGACATCTCATATGAGATACGTTTTATACATATTTATATTTATAAAAGATAAATAAAAATACTGAAACAAAATATATTTAAAAAAATAAAACTATTTTTTAATCTTTGTAATTAATAAAAATATAATCATCGACGGAAAATTTCATCGGTGAAAAACTAAGTAAATATTAAAATCCATTAGTGGAGCACCATGGTAACAATCACCGTATTACATCTAATTCACCGCTTAACCATAGTCGTTTGTCACATGATTAGGTTTGTTGAAACATTTCTATCCATTAATTAGGAGCGTGACTCCAAACAAGACAAAAGTTTTGTTGGTTTAAAATTGGTTCTCTTTTTAATGGCTCTTACCTTACTTCAAGTATAGATATGTCGATCTCACATTAGGTTGGTACCAATTGTCATCTTTGGTCGAGCTCTTAGCTCTCACGTCGTTTTCTTTGCATACAAATTAATATATCTTTCTACAAACTTCCTTATACTGATTTCCGATTAAAGAAATTGTAAATCATTGCAGTCCATTATTGGTTATATAAAAAAGACGTTCCAACAATTATTGCACCTAATAATTACACATTTTAGTATTATTTTACGTGTTATGACTGATTGGTTGTGATTAAAACTTATAACGAAACATGGATAAAAAAATACGACCAACGGTATTTAATTTGATACGAAAATGAGTGCAAAATAAAATTTTATGAAAAAATTAAACATATATTATCTTTTGCTCGACTCGGTTTTTAATAACACTTTTATCTAAACTTAGGTAAAAATAAGAATGTAACAACAGTATATTTGAATATTATAAAATTGTGCTTTAATATTAATATACAAGAAGATTTGAAGATTATTCGAACCATTTTTATACATTGTTAAAAGGTAATATAAGAAATTTTATACATTTAAATTAAACTTTGTAAAAAAAGTTAAGATCTGAAAAGGGTTTCAAAACCCAAAAATTAAAGGGATTCAAAATAAGGTTTGTTATATATGAAAGACTGACATGTAACGAAACAACCCTTATAAAATGACAATTGGCAAACGTATTTTAATTTATTAGGGTAGACTAAAACGAGCCAGGATTTAAACATGGGTCACATATAGATAAAAATCCATATATGAACTACTTTTAGTTTTATTTTAAAACAAGAACATTAACTTTCTTTTTTATGGAATAATTTTTCTATCTAATATTTAATACAAAAATAACATGTTACATGTTGATTTAGATGTAAACTAAGTACATGGTTTGCAAGTCTAATAACCATAGCAAGAGAAGATACCAAAATGTTTGATCCTTTTACTTTTTTGTTGAAGAGTGTATAATTTCTCTTGACACTATCATCATCAGCATGCATTCCAGAATCGTCAAAAACCACTTTCGGACACTAGCCATCGTTCGATCTGCCCCTCAATATATGTCGACCACATTGATAAGGAGGTAAAAGCCTAGATTAAGTGGTAGAAGTTTACCGATTTCTTCTTATTAAGTAACATTGTAACTTCATTTGAGTAAAATCACGACATGTACGTGTATGTAACTTATTACGCGTTTCATTTGCATTTACTTTCGTTTGAATCAACAAATTAAACACAATACTTTGAATTTTAAAATCATAACATAGTATCATAAATTCATTATATTATATCGATTCACACGTATGATTGTTTTTATTTCCCTTTATATAGATGCTTATGACATTCTATGCATATGTATATATGTGTATATGCATATACAAATACATATATGTGGATAGCTTACTCTTTTTTATCGGTTTTCACCTTGTAGTAGTCGTAGGGAATGACATAATTTGCACTAATGCTCTCCATCTCGTACTTGAGAAGCATCAACTCGAGCCGAACCCACAAGTCAAGCGCGCAAGACAACACATACCTTCCGATCGCTCTCAATAACACCTTCACGATCATCCTCCACACCATTTGCATAATCATCATTACCATCGATGATGTGACAAACGTTATAATCATTTTCTTCATGAGTTGAGATTCCATTATCGTCTTATTTTCTTTTGGATAGGTTTTGAATGGTCTTGTTAAAGATAAAAGAGGAAAAATGGTTTTATGAGAGGAAGTAGGTGTCTTCTACACTTCTACCAAAACCCGTAAAGAATTTTTTTTCAACAGCTAACTCGGATCACTAAACCCATAAAAATACCTAATCTTGTTTTTAGGGATATAAACGGACAAAAAGATTGGTTCATTAAAAGTTTGAATCAAGTCAAGCTCAAATAAGCTCGAGTCAGAGCTTTTATCAAGCTTAGATAGTCTCTCGAGCTTCTACAAGCCTAAATGGGCCTATTAGTTATACTATTAAAATTTAATACATTAAATATATATATGTTTATAACAATAATTATATATAAAATTTCCATAGATATAGCTATATAATATACATTATGTTATAATAATAGTTATAATTACATATATACTCGACTTGTTCGAGCTATTATATACATTATGTTATAATAATAGTTATAATTACATATATACTCGACTTGTTCGAGCTCGAATTATCTTGAGTTAGATGAGACAAGCTTGAGCGCAACTCATATTCACCATCTCATCTTACAATCACATATATTTGTTAAAAACAAATTTAATCTTAGTGTCATGCTTCTATCAGTAACCCTTCAAGAAAACATTGCAAATTATAGTTTACTGAACTTCTAATTTATTTATTGCGGAAACGTGTGATTATTAGAAAACCCCTTTTTAAGGATGAAAAGAATGTAAACACGTTTAGTTTGTGTTCTTGTTATGTGCTGATATTTAGGTCACGAAAGGAACACGTCAACAAGAAAGTGTTTTGAGTAAAATTATATAATTATAGTAATATATCTAGTGATTTCGTATTAATTAAGATATTTACCATTAATCAAGATTGCTAGTTGAATTAAATAACTGAGCTAGTCATTTCGTATCTTAAAAAATATTTTTAATAATAATCTAATCTACTCTTATTACTAGATTATTGTCTACTACATGACTCGAACTCTTAGCTAGACTTACAGAAAGATACATATTTTACACATATGAACACCGCTTGACCAAATGCCTTCAATGTGTTAATACATATCTATAACCTGTGTTCCATTTGTTTTGGCTTTTCAACTATTTTTGCTTCTTTGTTAAAACCCGCGAGGTTCATTTTTGCCATGCTTGTCAGCTTGTATTCATGTTGATGGTACGGGCGGTTCCATATTTAACCATTGAGACTAGTCAACCCTAACCGATTTCTAAACTTAGACAACTAAAGATATTATTTTTAGTTTGATTTCGTAAATCTTGAGTAATATCATTATATAAAGCATTGAAAACAAAATTATAAAAATAAGAAGAAAAACATCATAATCGGAGGGAGGGGTTCGATTGAACCGTCAATGCTTTAGTAATGGTGAAGCGCGACGACCACTAAAAGAGGCTCTTTTTGGTGATTAGCTTCCAACCCACCTAGTGTTCAACTTAACAAGATAGCCTCCCATCTGTACGAGGAACTATTCAGTATTAAAGAACAGAAATTAATAGTATGGTCATACCATTTCTTTCTTTATGTACGAAAAACATGCTTTGATATTCTCATTTATGTGTATGAAACATTATGCTATAATATATTTTGTAGATCAGTAACAATTTACAAAGACTATAATTGTTTATTTTGGGCCTCTTGCAACATACAACATGTCCACTCAAAAGCCAAATAAAGAAACGCAACAATGCTAAATTTCCTATAATCACTCTACATCTCGATACACATGTTTATGCATTTTTACAGGTTTTCTAGTAAATTAATTTTGTATTGAACACGAACTAATATATAACCAGTATGTGTGAGACCGGAAATGGAGGAACGTTAGCTTCGTAAAAATTTGGTTAAGAGATGGATTTGATTGAACACTCAGAAGAAGTCGATTTGGTTAAAATATTGATAATCGAACGCTTGTGATTTAGTATAAGGAACACAAAGCAAACGACAAAGGGGTAGTAAAAGAAACGAGCAGCGAGCGCTTGTAAAGTCTCGTTCCCTTTCGGGAGTTAAAACCCTTTGAGCCATCCACGGATTTCCATATCCATTATTAATAGAACTTTATTAAAAATCTTATACTATGTCAATCAAACAGAGTATTCAAGCTCGAAGACAAAGAGAAGTGGACTTTTCCAAAGAATTACTGCAGCTTTCCCACTCCCTTTGAACTTCCCTAATTTTCATTTAGTGAGAAAGCGCGTATACTTGAAGGAAGACGGAATATTTCACCCCTCATCCGGAGTAGTTTAGTTAGTTGTCAATAGCTTGTGATTCGGAGTTGTCGACCCGTCATTTCCAGTCAAGTAAAGGAGCATCTCCCTCTTCATCGCTGTGAATTACCTTAGACCTACGCAGCAGGAACGAGATCGAGCACCTCTAGGTACCAAAAGGACATTTATTTTTTTAGTTTTCAAGGAAAGAGTGGTTCAGTTTTATAGATTTCCTCGTAATTAGTTGCTTTTTAGGTACAACAGGTATTCTACGACCATGTTGACTTAAGACAGAATGGCTTTATTTAATATAAAGGTAGGTTATTTGTTACATGTTTAAGTCTAATGGCCTTTTAAGTGTCACCAAATCATGTCGTGTTGTCTATTATCATAATTATATTATATGTTTACAAATTACAAATCTCTTTGGGAAATTATGTGTATTTGAGCAACATCCAATTTTCCGTACCCAGAGGATAAATGTCGGATTGTTTGTGTTTATTTCAAAATCGTTTAGGGGGCTAGAAATGTAAGTTAAAATATTTCTTATCTCTTTAAGAAAATATGATATCCATTCAAGTTTATATAGAGTTAATTACATAATTATTCCATATGATTTGACTCTTGTAATATTAAAGTTAGGTATAGATATAAAAAGTTGCATTTTAATTGCTTATATGTTTTTATTTTGTAACAACTTTAGGTTTTAAAGCTAACTTTCGCTAAAATAGTTGTTAAGTTTGTGTTAAATGATGAATTTACCTTTCTACAAACTATGAACACTGTAAAGAAAAAATTCACCTTAATAATAACCAAATTTTTAAATGTTTCATAAACGTAATCCAAAAGATTTTTTTTATGTTTAAAGTCATCCAGCTTTTATTATGTGATATATAAAGATTCTTTTAATTAAATAATCTAAATATAAACGTTATGAATTTTGGTTATCATTTAATTATTATATGATTAATTTGACTTAATTTAGAAATTGTATAACTTGGTTATTATTTAGTGTATCTTTTTTCTCCTACTTCAAGTTTAATTTAAAAATCACTAGAATAAAAAAACATTCATATATGTTTCATTTTGGTCACTTAAATTAAAAAATTAGTCAATATTTTTAAAAGAAAATTTACAACACTAGAATATATATTGAAAGTTGTGTGGTTTTACATATAGTGGGTGTGACACGCCTATGCAATGGGAGTTCTAAAAGTTGAAAGATTTAATTGTAATAATTTATATAGTAGTACTAACCGCCTGAAAAAAAAATTACATGTGAAATGCTGATAGAAAATGTAATAAAAAAGTGCTATAAACAATAAATACCTCAAAACATAGAAGAAAAATAATGAATGTGTAAATAATGACTTTACTATAAATTACGAGCTCTATTGTAAATTGATTAAAAGAAAATTTGTCATAACTCAAAGGCTTAAGTATAAAACATAAAATATTCAGGTGATTAAATGTAAATTTGACATAACTCAAAGACTTAAGTATGGTACTTAAAAAAATTCAGATGATTAAATATAAATTTGATATAACTCGAATGCTTAAATATAAAAATACAAAATGAGTAGATATCAATTTGAAAAAAAAAATAAAGAGAGAGAAAGTGTTGTGCTTAGTTTCAAAAATCATTCGAGGTTTAAATGTAAAGTTTAGAAAAACAAACAAACAAAGTATGTTTTTAATTAGTTTGGAGAAAAGGTAAATTATTTTTGTGGTAACATTAAGAAAACATATACCTTCACTACTCATAATTTTTTTGTATTTATTATATATTGTGATGTGATGGGTGTTATGAAGCCTCTTTTTCGACCAGTCTTAAATGTTGATATATTTTGATATTATTATAACTATGAAAGTATTTAGTGATTATATACTTAGAGAAATGTTCAAATAGAAAGGCTTTTAAAACTAAATAATGTAACAAGTCATCTCAATCATCATTTCCTTAATCAATGGTTGAGATCGTACAGAAAAAATTGTTAGAGGGGTATTTTAAGAATACTCATAACGTCGTGAATCTTGAACGTGCTAATATTATTTTACATCACGTCGTAGCCCGTGTATATATTTTCCCCAAAATTGGTTCGTTAAAGGTTGCGTTCTTAAAGTTTTCCATTTATATAAAATGTAAATAAATAGTCTAGGGTTTTTATTGCAAATTGATTAAACTTGAAGGAATTAATTATTATATTTTCTAGGGACTTAATTGCAAATTAGGTATCCCGCCTGTCACGCGGGTGACCCGGGTTCGATCTCCGGCAACGGCGCAAAAAACTTGATGCTCATAAAGTGATCTAATCAATACACCTAAATTAGACACAATCTAGAAACTCAAATTTAACCCGAGAAAACCTAAACCTAGACCACAAGATAGGCAAGTGAACCTAATCGAATGTAGGCAATACTAAGGAAGACCGGAATCGAACCCTAGAGACGCTATTATGGAGTAAACTAGACTCGGAAGGGACAAAACAAAAATAGATTTAATGATGGGGGATAATTTTCTTTTTTTATAAAGAACCTAGAGAATAAAAAACTACTTAACTTAACTAAAAAGACACTCGACTAACCAACCAGAACAAGAGAACATTAGAACACTTAAACAATCAAGGATGAGGAAGATACTACCTAGGTGAATCCTAGCTGTGACCCTCGAACTTCAAATGCCTATAGAACTATTATGGAATCGGCTAATGAAACAAACTTCTAAGATACTTAATGGATCCCGGGTCATTCTCCGTATGTGACCAAAAGGAGAAGTTAGAAGATGAATGAAACTACCGATTACTCAAATTACCGCTAAGTCTCTTTGACAACACTTATGTGCCCGGATGATAGCTAATCTCTCAGTCTAACTAACACAATCCATTGATAATAAAAGGGGCAACCTTTAAACAATCTATTGGACACGAAAAGCAATGCAATTAACTAGCTTAGAGAAACCTTCTTTCGGACCGCTTACTTCTAAGCAACTAACCACTAAGACAATTCGATTAACCCTCACCTCTCGGAATCAAATTAAGAAGGGCATTAAGGCTTAATAATCAATTCAACCCAATTCCTATGGTTACTATGTCTAATAAACCATCAACTAATCAAAAACACAAAGTAATCTATCTAGATATGCAAGTTTCTATGAAAGATATTCAACAACTAACATATGGAATATGGGAATCATCAACAATCATGCCAAAACACTCAAAAACATCGAATAGATAGAATAAACGTCATTACATAAGCATTAACCACAAAAACCGTTGAATAGCCAAAATCCATTCGAGTTAACACAAACTAATCATCAACCTAGGTAGTAACAAGATCTTAGCTTCATCTCAAACAATGAAAACAAGATCAACATATTCAAAACAAAGTCTAAATCAACAAAGTTACAAAGATGAAAACCCGTGATGAAACGTTTGCGAATGTTCCTACGATCCAAGCTTCAATCTTTGGCTTCAAATCCTTGAAAAAGCTTCAAATCGTCCTTGAGAATTCTCTTGAAACGGCTGTTGGTCGCTTTTTTGTTCTTGGTGAGAAAAGTTGTTTAAATACAACTTTGTAAAATTTTCCCAACCATCTATGCGATACGGAGAAGTCCTCCTGCTATGCGTATCGCATAGATTAAAAATCACCAAAACCCTAAAACATGATCTATGCGATACGCGAAGGTGAAACCCTCCTGCTGTGCGTATCGCATAGATGAGATTTAACAGAAACTTTTAATTTTTCACTTAAAAAATATTCTAAGTGTTGATCTTTTCCCATTGTTTGGTGATGACCTATCGTTGGGGTCATCCAAAAACCTAATTAACCTATGCAGCTAGGGTAAGTCAAGTATCGTATCCACAAGGAGCATGTGGTTAGTGTTTTGATTATTTAATTTATGTTACTTAACTAAAACTAAATCATTGAATACTTAAACTATTGCCTCTTGGCTGCGGAAATTGGATTTGGGAATGATTAAGAAATTAACTAAGAAAATAACTTACAAGTAATGAAAATTGGTAAGAATACGATTATGAAAGAGGGTAAAGCACCCCGGGATTCAGGTTCGGTTCTCGCTAATCGCTTAGTTCAACTTAGTGGAAAATCCTTAACGGGGATTCTATACGTGTAATGATTAAGTGATAAAGATAACCAAGACTTAACGGGTCTTAGTACACCATACCAATTGCATTAACAATCAAAACCTTACAATCATATAACTCGCGCAAAATCATATGACATTCAAATCAAGATCTACTAAAACAATCCTTTAAATAATCAAACACAAGTTAAACTCAATAAAGAACTTAACGGGTTCTAAAGTTTAATCCAAACACATATTGAACATAAACGAAAAACCTAACAACACGAAACCTATTACCCGAGATAGATCACAAGAAGTTTAGCCTTGCATCTTCATGAATTCGGTAACAAGATCGGATTGGAACATGATTTGATGGATTGGAATGAGTTGGAGAAGTAGAATCGACCTCAAGAATCGTCCAAGTTCGTCCTTTTTTGCTCCTAATGTGAATTAGGGTTTTTAGAATTGATAACCCTCCTTAAATATGGTCAAAATCCAGAAAATTACGTCAAATATGACCCTACGACGTAAGTTACGTCCTTGGGGACGTAAATTACGTCCTCCCCCATGATATACGTGGTTAGCCTCTGTCTTACGTCTAAAAAATTGTCATTTTTAGAAAGGACGTAGCTTACTTCCTTTAGGACGTAAGTTACGTCGTATGCTCATTTTTCACCAATTTCTTCATTTTCTTCATCTCTTTTCATCTATAACCTCCAATCTTCGGTGAACCTTGAATATATCATTTAAGCTTCCTACACCTAGAATTCAAATATAACACAAAGTGATTACGCTCGATAGGAAAATCACGTTAAAAGCATACATTTAAACACTTAAAACACATACAAAACATGAACGCATCACATTCCCCAACTTAAATCTTTTTCGTCCCGAAAAAGAAATGCAATGAGATCATAACCGATATGTTAATCTTATAACACTTCATTTCAACTAGGAACATAATAATACATTAAACGTGATTGTCAATATGTGTTGTCCATTTTAAACTCAAACGCGTTTAATCCCGGCTAATGTCTCGTGCTTATTATATTATACAAATTACCATAATGGTTTAATCGTCCCCACACCCAATGCCTTTAGCAAAAACCTACCCAACCTCAAGATTTATTAAATATTCACTAAAGCACAACCTTAAGGAACCATAGTATGCTATTATGATCTATTCGTTTGTTTTTCCTTTTTTTTCAGGGTCGGGACTTTTCTCCCTTATTTTGCTCTTTTTCCCCAAATAACTATATTTTCCTTTTTTTCATTTTTTTTCCATTTTTGTTTTTTTAACTAATATATCATGCTAACATAGATATGACGTGTGACAAAGCAATTAATTCTCAATCTATTTTTGTCGGTACTCAACTTTTAACTATTGGCACTAGGATGGAAAACACTAAACACATAATAATTTATTAGCATTGACACAAGACATTAGTCTTCATAATTAGGTCGAGCCTATCAACATATCACAAGTTATATGTATTTTCTGCCCCAATGATTATTTCATGCATAAGTATCAACATATTAGTTTTCTATCATCTCTCATAAATGCAAAATCTATTTCAAGGGACATTAATCATTTCTTATCAAGGGTATTATCATAATTGTGTTTTTTTATTTTTAATTTTTTTATTTTGAAGTTTAACATCCAAATGCAAATATGTAAACATGACCTAACATGCAAAACCATAAATTTAATCATTTTTATAGAATTTATAAAAAGAACGAGTTCACCTGATTATATCGTTGTGGCAAGTTCTTCGTGATTAATATAATCTTCAAGTCTTATTTAACAACCTTCAAAACTTTAAAAAAATCGTGTAGAAGCGAACTTCTCACGTTATCATTAACACAAATTTTTAAAAATTTTGTATTTTTTTTCATTTCATCCTAAAACCAAAATTCTAAAACAACGATGTACCCCTTCCCCAACTTAACGTATTGCATTGTTCCCAATGCAACATTTAAGTTAAAATTCTATAAAAATAATAAATTTTAAAAAAATAAATAAGAAATTATAAAAAATACAAAAAATAAGTCCTAAACTCACTTACGTAGGAATCACGGTTGCATTTAGCGTATGCAACAACCCTTTTAAACCCCTCGGTAGACCCGAGTGGACGAGTGAAGTCTCGTGAGGGTTTCTAGTGAACATACCCACAAAGTTCTCCGAGTTGCCACCCGAAAAGCGCTAAGTTTTAAGTCTTCAGCCAGACCGTACCTAATATAGTTATGGTGTTTTAGTGGACATTTGCCTACTGAATTCCCAACAAACGCTCGGTAGTTGACATTCCATTTCAATAATAGTTTCCCACTAATTGACATGTAAGCAAAGTAGTTGTTGAGGAGCCACTTCTTGAAAACTCGTCCGATGTCTATTGGTGTTACCTTATTCATCTTTGTTTTCAAATCTTTTTCCCCAACTTTAGTGGTTGGAGCAGTCAGCATCGAGAAGGATCGGAATAAACTAGATCTACATTCGGTTTTGACTCCTCCAAACGGGTTATGACTTTAACTAAATGTAAACAATTAGATTCAAGCTTAGGAAGACCTATAACCTCTTTCACCTCTTCACTATCAACCAATATATCACTAGCCAACTCGCATTGCTCTCGTTTAAGTTCGGCCACATCCTCAGCAAGTTGGCCAACCTGCTTAACTAAAGCCTCGAATGTTTTGTCTCTTAGCTTGTCTTCCTTCTTCATTTCCACTATCATGTTCATGATTGTATCAAGCTTAGAATTCACTGAATCTTGAGGCTCCTCGTATGCCAACTGAGGATATTCGTGGTAGTAGTCATCGTACTACTCTTGATAACTTGAGAAATGTGGTATCTCAGGTTCATAGTTGGAAAAATTCCGCTCTTGAGCATAGTGATAATCCGTGTCTGCATGATAATATTCTTGATAATTTGCCCTTACATATCCCTTTTCTCGTCTGTATTCAAAACATCCTCTCTCTATGTTTCTATATTTGCTCTCAAAGAGAGGACAATCTTTAACCCAGTGACAATCGCTCCCACAACAAATGCATGGATCGTAATCATCATCATAATCCCAATCCCAATCCCAATCCATGATTCTACTAAACCTGTAAAATTACACTGCACAAACAACTACAATACCCAGGGTAAAGGCGAACAAATAAAGCAAACAAAAATAAAATAAATAATATTTTTGGATTTTTTTAGTTTTTTTCTTATTTTATGAAGATTAACCAAATACTAAAAAATATCAATCAAATCAAATAACACTAAGCGCACTAGCTCCCCGGCAACGGCGCCATTTTGATGACCTATCGTTGGGGTCATGCAAAAACCTAATTAACCTATGCAGCTAGGGTAAGTCAGGTATCATATCCACAAGGAGCATGTGGTTAGTGTTACACGATTTGTTTGATTATTTAATTTATGTTACTTAACTAAAACTAAATCATTGAATACTTAAACTATTGCCTCTTGGCTGCGAAAATTGGACTTGGGAATGATTAAGAACTTAACTAAGAAAATAACTTACAAGTAATGAAAATTGGTAAGAATACAATAATAAAAGAGGGTAATCCACCCCGGGATTCAGGTTCGGTTCTCGGTAATCTCTTAGTTCAACTTAGTGGAAAATCCTCAACGGGGATTCTATACGTGTAATGATTAAGTGATAAAGATAACCAAGACTTAACGGGTCTTAGTACACTATACCAATTGCATTAACAATCAAAACCTTACAATCATATAACTTGCGCAAAATCATATGACATTCAAATCAAGATCTACTAAAACAATTGTTTAAACAATCAAGACACAAGTTAAACTCAATAAAGAACTTAACGGGTTCTAAAGTTTAATCCCAACACAAATTGAACATAAACAAAAAACCTAACAACACGAAACCTATTACCCGAGGTAGATCACGAGAAGTCTAGCCTTGCATCTTCATGAATTCGGTAACAAGATCGGATTGGAACATGATTTGATGGATTGGAATGAGTTGGAGAAGTATAATCGACCTCAAGAATCGTCCAAGTTCGTCCTTTTTTGCTCCTAATGTGAATTAGGGTTTTTAGAGTTGATAACCCTCCTTAAATATGGTCAAAATCCGGAAAATTACGTCAAATTTGACCCTACGACGTAAGTTACGTCCTTGGGGACGTAAATTACGTCCTCCCCCATGATATACGTGGTTAGCCTTTGTCTTACGTCCAAAAAATTGTCATTTTTAGAAAGGACGTAGCTTACTTCCTTTAGGACGTAAGTTACGTCGTATGCTCATTTTTCATCAATTTCTTCATTTTCTTCATCTCTTTTCATCTATATATCCTCCAATCTTCGTGCAACCCTTGAATATATCATTTAAGCTTCCCACACCTATAATTCAAACATAACACAAAGTGATTACGCTCGATAGGAAAATCACGTTAAAAGCATACATTTAAACACTTAAAACACATACAAAACATGAACGCATCATTTGGCTCTTTTCTTCGTTTCCCAAGCGTTTTCTTCACTTTTAAGCACCCAAGCACCTATTGAAACACAAAACAACAAACGATAAGTAAAAGCCAAAGATTCTAATTATAATTTAAACACATGCGACCCAAAAACATGAAATAAAATGGATGTGTTTTTCAACACATCACTAATTTTCATTGACTTTTTGCAATTTCCTTTATTTTTTTAACCGTTTATAAATTTTATGTATGACATTATTTGTTTATAAAAATACACCATAAAAAAGAGCATTTTTTATCTTTAAAACGAGTATAGCATTGTTATATGGAAAACCTCATAAAATAGTAAGCAAGTTTTAGAAATGTTCTAATTAGGTCACTCATATTTTTATTGTTCCAATCAGGTCACTTGTATTTTTATTTTTTCCAATCAGACCATTAAAGTTTTAGGAGTGTTCCAATCAACTTACTCATATTTTTTCAAAATTTTTAAATAATTTGCAATTTTTATAGATAATTTGGTTCTTTATAAACATTGTCAATTTTTAAGTATTTTAATTTTTTTAAAATATTTTTATAATTTATGAATGACCTAATTAGCAATCATAATACTTTAGTGACCTAGTTGAGACAAAAAAAAATTTATGAATTACCTGATTGAGACAAAAAAAAATTATAAGTGAGCTGATTAGGACAAATAAATTTATGAGTACCTAATTAGAACAATTTTGAAACTCGATTACTATTTTATAAAGTTATCCCTATATAAAAAGATAAAAAAATTATGTTTTTAAGCTCATATCTCGTTATTGCAGTTCATTGTGTCTTTTTGTTAGTTATTGTCTTTATTGTCCTTTTATTTTTCTTAATTTTCATTAGTAATTATTACGTATTTTTTTACTCAATCATGTCATACATAAGTTTATAACCTAATAAGAAACAACACATGTACATAGTCATCACTATGGGTGACAATGGAAATAATTAAAGCACCAATAACACGAAAATGATATTTTAGCCTTATTTTCACTTAAAGAAAAAACTAGAACTAGCGAACTCTTAGACAATTAGGAAACTAGTGTTTTAGAAAGTTTCTAAATGTTCGCATATAATAAACCATGAATTTGTGACCAAAGTGTTGAAATATCATCAATTTCACAAGGTAACAAAATAGGAAATATGATTATTTAAACTAGAACTTATTTCATGCATGTATATACTTGTAAGTTCATGAAGATGCTCAATAGTTAGAAAATAGTATTAAGCCCCTGCATTGTGACGGGGGCATAAAATCATGTCAAATATCATCAATTTCACACCACCATTAACGACCACCAACACCAAAAAACTCTTATTAAAAAAGAAATAAAAACGGGAAAAATCAAAACCTAACGGAAGTAGACATAAAAACGTTGAACACGCACGTGAAACATAAAACATTAAAAACAATAACTAAGTCCATCTAAGAACCGCACGTTGTAACAGGACCATTAAACGGGAAAAAATAGGCGTATAAGTGTTGAATCACATGCGCACGTTACAGTGTGTTAACTCATAAAATTTAAATCAAAACAAAAATTTTGTAAGAGATGAAAAGCATAGGGAACCAAAATTGAAAATGAAAAACTGTAACGGTTAAGCTATAAAAGATGTAAAAGTATTGTGGTTAAAAGTAAGAAAATAAAAAAAACAAAAACAAAAACAAAAACAAAAATAAGTACAACCCATAAGGCTTAGATACAAGCCATAATTCACAAACCATTCAATAATTAGATTATATATAATATATGTATTGGTATTGATTTATTAACTTGATTGTCTTATAAATCTTTAATTAATGAGCAAACAATAGAATAAATATTCACTTCATGAAATAGAAATCTCATATGAAATTTTGATTTATTAGATACAAATACAGAAAAAAAACATACAAAGATTCGAAAACCACATCAAGCTAGTAGCTTTCTATGCTTCAAATGAGATGTTTAAACCCTCAAACTTTTCTTTGGTGATCTTGTCCAAAGTTTGTATCATTTCAGTCGAAAGATATTTAACATGATCACCAACAATACCTTTTCGAAAGTAGATATCGTCCGATGAAACCTTAGTTGATTGCTTTCCATCCTTATTTCCCATGCTTAACTTCTTAAAATCACATAGTTCGATTAACTTTTGCACTAATCCATCAAACTCCTCCGCTTCTGTAAAAGGGTTACCTATGAACTTGGCTAATTTTTTAACCTCGTTCTTCGGATTCTTCTTCAAATCCTCATACTTTAAGAATAGTACCTTACCAGGTCGTTCTAAACTTGCCGTATAGTACCCTATCACATGATCCCAAAAAGATCCCATTGCACTCATACCTCTACTGAAAAGCTCAAACGCATCATCAAGTGTCGTTTTTGTAGAAACATCATCTTTCAACTTGTTTGAGAAGTGCCAGCTAGAAATGAGCACATCTTTAGGGTTTCTACATATATAAACGATCCGACAGTCGGAAGTAATGATGGATTTTGGTAAAGAAGTGTAAGGTATATGGGTAGCCATGAGACTGTTAGCATAAGTAGGGTTGTTCAAGAAAGACTCAGTCTCAATGAAAGGGACACAATCATGGGGGCTAACAGTGAGCAACGGATGGTTTGGACAAGAACCAACAATCGGATTAAATATGGTTCGGTTCAAAATGGCAAAAGCAAGGGCCTTAAGCCATGTTGTGCCTGTTTTTGGATGACTTGCCAAGAAAATATTGATGGATAGAGCTTGGTAATCATCCTGAGAGGCCATAATTGCTTCAACTGAGAAGTCAGCTTTTGACTGATAGTAAAAACCATGGTAATACCAGAAACCCTCGTACTTACATAAATGATGATCATCATTTGTCGGAAGAGTAGAGACTTTATCCTTGTATCGCTCAATGATAACCGTCATCTTTGCCTTTCGCGCCTTCTCTTCATCTTTAGTAATGGCTGCTACTGGCGAATAGAAGGCAAAAGGATAGGACATCATGTAAGCCTTGCAATGGAAGCAAGTTCCAAAAGTGTATATTAGTTTGCAGCTTATTTGTGCTTAATCACTACGGATATATATATATAATATATATATATATATATATATATATATATATATATATATATATATATATATATATATATATATATATATATATATATATATAATAGGATTCCCCTAACCATGAAATGCAATAATTGTCAATAGAAATAACTAAATGTTTGAGTCGCTATCTATACTTGAAATTTATTTGCATATATAATCATAGGATTAGAATATCTTAAACCCTTAGATTTGAGACCCCACTTTATATCTAAAATTAATATCATATGTGCATCGATTTGTAATATTTTAAATATAGCACAAGCTTTTTAAACAGATGACTCTACTAGTTCATTGGTCTAACAAGCCGAATAGCATGAATTCGTATATATTTTTATAAGAAAATAATAACTATATATACTTCTATTACGCTTATATCAGAGCAAGGTCTCTGTCGATAAATATAACGCGGGGTTCTATACACTTTTGCTCTAAAGTTTCTTTTAATTGTTCTAAAACCCATCTGAAATTAATCTGACGTTCAAGATCGATGAATGCATGAGCAACAGAAAACGATTTCAGTGTTAATGTCACACCAACCATTTGGACAAATGACATTTTGTAAACGTTTGTTTTATACGTTGTGTCTATCATCAACACATGCGGATAGGCCCGCCATAAAGTGTGAGATGTGGGATGTATAAAAAAACTCCGTCTACGGTACTTGTGGCTTCATCTATGTGAGGGGTGTAAATATATTTATTTTGTTGTAGTATAATAAAAAACACCTGCATTGGAGCTTCGCCGATTCTGCTTGAATTTTTTATTTTCGTGCGAGCATTATATACCATTCTTAATGTTGACACGTTTTTAGGATTTTGGTCCTTCAGTATGCCTAAAATGTTTAGAGGCTCAATATTTTGCTCTGTAAGTTGCTTTACCATGCAAATCTCTTTTTCAGTGAGTCTCATTACGTATGCATGCCCCTCGAGGTGTTCATCGGCTTCATAATTATGAGAATCGTCTACAACAACTACGATCCACCCAACTTTTTTTTAATTTGGTACTTTCCCTGTAATTCAAACAGACAATTTGTTTTTTGGTGCCAGTGTTTCTAAGAGTGGGTGCTCCTTTATATACTTCACCGCGATCATATTTTAACCATATTTTAACTACCAACCCACTTATATTTTTTTCCGACCGTTTCGTGACAATAACATATCCATTTTCACGACGTATATACTTACCCAATCAACCAATTTTTCAAGAGATGAAAAAACCTAATACTTTTAAATAATATAATTAGTTATTATCAAATAACAAAACCTAATAATTATTTATTATCAAATAACTTTTAAAAAACCTAATAATTACATAATAACATGATTCGTGTCGTATAACCCTTTTTTTCATAACCATCACCGTACTTATCTCCGCTACTATCACATCCGTTGCCGTCATCATCACCGCCGTTGCCGCCGTCATCACCGCCGTAGTTACCGCTGAAACTTACAACATTATCGTCGTACTATTCACCATAGTTACCACCCTCGTCACCGTAATAACTATAACCCTCGATGAGGTAATAGTTAGAATCGGAACCAAATAAATAATTGCTATCCCAAATTGACATCGTTAATAAACTATGTCGCTTAAAATCTATACAAATATTGAATTTATCGATATGAAATGAATTAAAAAATAACGATTTGTATAGTATTTTTCCAAAAATATTACGTCGAGTCAAATAATTATCGAGGAATATTACATCATATCAAATAATGTAATAAATACAAAATTACACCGTAATCGAGGAATATTATATCGCGTCGAAATAATATAAAAATATTCGACAAACATAACGGCCCGTGAGGGACTTAACAGGCCGTACACATAACTCTTAACGGCCCGTAAAGATACTCACAGCCCATGAAAACTATGCCAGTGAAGGGCGTCACGGCCCGTTAAACTGTTGAATGACTGGTTCGATGTGCTGCAGACCTTACGGCCCGTAAAGGCTCTTACGAGCCGTAAGAAGGGCGTCCGCATAACATGCGTGGTGTATCTATAACAGACCCCTTTATTAATCTACTTGGTGTGTTTTCCTAGATAATATAATTCACTCATTATTTCCTTTTATATACAAGATAGTTAATAAAATAGATAGGTAAACAAACCAAAACAAAAGTCATTTATATATTTACGAGTGAAAGAGAACATAACTGTTTATGAGCATATGTTTCATCCGTTTAATAAAGTTAGTCATATATATCAAATATTGGTTAGATGTATAATGTTGGTATTGCTTTCATAACCAGCAAACTGCTCGTGGTGGTGGTGGTGGATGGTTATGCGGTCCGTCGGATCTTAATAACAAAAAAATTTCAGTAACTTAATTAAAAGTAATTAACCTTTAAAAAAGAAAATCACAATAATGGTGTAAATATTTAAAGTTGAGTGGTTTTTCATATAAAAAGTTTGATAAACTATTTGTAATTAAGTAGGTTCATTAGTATGGATTACTTGTAATATTAGCTATTAGCTATTTACCTTTATAACTAACCGCTTTTTAAACAAATAGGTATATTAATTTCTTGTAGTGCTCATTCTTTCGCTTCTTCATGTTTTTCTAGTGAGATCACGACACATGAAAAGCCGAAACCACCATATCCATCAACCACCACTAAGGTTGTAGCGCTTACCCCCACCGACGACTTGACACAAGACCACAAACTTTTGGCAACCTGAGATCTGTCCGGTTTAAATTACATTCCTTAATTGCTAGTACATGCCCGAGTTGAATTTAAAACAATTTAGTTTTCGACCAACCATCAATTAGGGCTACTAACATGTTATGTGGAGTTTATAGGGTGACAAATGAGCGCATAAAGGTGGATGAAAAAGGGATTGTTCGGAGAAATGGTTTAGTTGGAGTCATTTTTAGCTAAGTGGGGTCTAGTCTGGTTGCTTAATATACTTTCTATAAAAAAGTGATGAAATTAAGTTTGAGCAACTTACATGAAAATTCGCCATTGTTTCATTTTTCTATTTTTAAATAGAAGTATATATAGTTATTATTTTTTTTACAAATTTGATGTTACTTAAGAAAGTTGAGAGATAGAACTTAAACTTATTATAATAAACTCATATAACCCAGATATACAACTATTTAAAGTGAGTGAGTAGAACTAAACCACTTAGACATTCTTTTTTGTAAATTATTAACTCTATATTTATAATATACTAAATATTTAATTTAGGGTTATTGGAATTTTAATAATACCAAGTTTTATATATTGGCCGGGATTAATCTCAACTCAAATGTTTACAGATACTCCCAACTTTGAGTTTATTTTGCTCCAACGATCCATTACTAACTGAGAGTTAACTCCGTTAGCTTTTTGATGGCGTGGACTGTTTTTGTGGCCAAAACACTAAATAAAAAGTTAAAATCTATCATCAGGTCCATCAATATGAAACTTCCGCACATAAAAACCCGTCAATCTCCACCTCCTGATTTGAACCAACAAACTCGTTGGAGGTAGATTTCAGTTGACGATGAAGGTTAGACAATGGAAAACAGACCTAACTGATACTAGGCGGTACTGAAGTTGAAAATGGCTCAAAGTTGGCCTCATTTCATAAAAAAAAACTAACGAGAGTTAACTATCAGTTAGTAAGGGATTATTGGAGGAAAATAAATTCAAAGTTAGGAGTACTTGTAAATATTTCCTGAGTTGGGATTAATCCCGACTAATAAATGAAAGTTGAGATTATTAAAATTCAATAACCTTTTAATTTACAAAAACAAAAGCGTACACTAATTTCTTGTAGTTCTCATTTCCAGTGATCAATCACTAATGGCCTTCTTGGCTTCTTCTACCGGACATAGTTTAACATTTTTCGATTGTAACCTGCTAACAATCTAATGAACTCCACCGTCACTATGACGGAGTTGTTCGCACTTAGGCCGGAAAATGTATCGGCCTCGTTTGAAGCGGCTGAGCCGCCCCCAGCGAGATCAGAAAGAGCCCTAAAAGTTATGAACGGGACCTTTTGTTGATAGCAAATGAGAGCAACACCTGCACTTTCCATTTCCACTGGGCTAACGTTAAATTTGTTGTATAAAAAGCTTCGATAAGCCACGTTATCGAGATAAATGTTGGCGCTCGTCCCCCTTTGCACGGTGACGACCATTGGTGGTTTGGACAAACATGTAGTGGCGTTGATGCAATCCTCGAGTTTTAGTTTCTGTCAAGAACAAATATTCAATGTGAGTGATTATCGAACTGTCTCACAATAAAGCCATAACTAATCCATAATAGTTTGGATTATTAAATACAAAACTACTACTATTAAATTTATATTATCTAAATAGTATAAGATTCATATAAATAATAAGCTAGTTTAGTCTTATGATCAATTTAGTCAAACTCAATATATGAAGCCCGGACTCATTTATTAAATAAGTTTTGATAATAGTTTATGCTTAAGCTCGATTCAAACTTTTGACTAGAAAAACTCTATTAACTCGCGAGTTGTTCCGCTCGTTTACATAAGTTATAAATAAAAATATTTGAAGTATTTTAATATACAAGCTATCACCATAATTGCAGCTATGTGTGTTTAATATAAAAAAAACTACACAATATATTACCTCAAGGGCTTTAGAGAGAGAGAAATAAGTGAAATCAACAGGGATCCAAAATATTTGTTGAGTTTGCTCAGGTGTAGAATCAACAGGATAAACTTCTTCTGCTTCATACCATACATTGTTCAACAAGTTATCTTCATCACCATTTGATGAATATGTACCGAATTTCAAATACCCGATTTCTCTTGTAAATCCACCTTCCCCTTCAAATGGCAATGGATCTTCAGGCCCATTCCCATACCTCTAAACATATATTTCATGCATCAAAGATCTATACAATATCAATATATATTTTTTAAAATGAGAATCTGTTACGGAAAAATTCCAATGAGATCAGATAAAACACAGTTTACGTTCAATATGTGGCCTTTAATTAAGTAAGTTAAAGGTAGAAAAGCAATAGCTGGATATACAATACAACTATACAAGTCATTAATGCATGCCAACATTTATACAAGTTGTGTACCTGCCAACTCCAAAGAGCAGAATGAGACCAATATTGAGCAATGGTCACATCTCCAATATTTAGATTTGGGTTTGCATTCCCTGCTATTCCAAAATGTATCACTCCTTTAATCTCAAACAAACTCAATAAAAGTTGTGTAGCAACTGCTGCGTTCACCTGTCGTATTAAAACAATGCATTCACGACTCGTCGAATACAGTATTAGTAAACCATAATACTTTTTTGGTATCGCTATTTGGATGTCCTGATTTAACACTACTAAAACCCTAATATAAATTCAAAATCCTATAAATTAGGTGAAACAAGTGAACACGTACCATCCCCATTCCGCTCATGACCGAAATCACTGGCATTTTATAAATATTACCAAACCGAAATCTCCTTCCTTCAAACCAAACACAAACAAACACATCTTTTACTAAAGAACACATGGTTTTTCAACCTTTATAAGCAAAAATTATGTATGAATAAACGATATAAGCATACCCGCGTAGTCAATAATGAGCTTGGTGGACTTGTAATGAGGACTATTGAGTAGAGGATTCATTTCAAACATGTTGGGAATGACCAACCCTAAATAAGGGCCATTTTTATTGGCTTCATCAACTATCTTTTTTGTACTTCCGTGTAATGCACCATATGCTTGTTCTTTAGATATAACAAGAATTATAGATATATAAGAATGATATTTTCTTACATTTTTTGTTTTTATAAAAAGTATATGTGAAAGTGAATAATGATTGAGTTGAATTAGTTGACAATTGATATGGACATTCGGAAAATTGAGAAGAAAGAAGTGAGTGAATGAAATGATTGGTTCGAATTTGACCATTTATAGAGGATAGAAGGCAGAGTTGATTTTCACACGTGGACCTTCTGAGTATATTATATAGATATTAAATAATAATTCTTTCTAAACAAATGTTAAATTAATCGGGGCATCGTGCAAAAATATCAAAATAAATCAAGGAAATTAATATATAACTGTGATTGATGGCTAAAGGATTTCACGTTTCGCGTGTTAAGATCATGTTTTATATTTTATAAAAAGAACTTAACACGGCTTGAAATCGTAACAAAATAAAAATCAATATTAGTTTAAAAGTTTTGTAAAATGTTTTTTACATTAAACTAGGTTGTTTGAAGATGGCTTAGACGGTTTATTAGTTCAACCGATTGACCCGTCTTGAAAACCAATCAGTTAGCAAAAGGAGAAGGCAAGCATCGATGGTTTTTTATTGGTTAGTTTTGCTCCGTTTTCGCCGTTTTGTCTAGTTTGTGCAAAGTTGATTGGTTCCTTTGTGTTTGATCCATTAATTTGTAAAAAAAATGTTGAGTTGTATTTTTTGAGAAGGTACAAGATATGTGTCGGTTTTTTATTATATTTTTCCTATTACTTATTACTCAATTATTACTAATAAAAAAACATGTAAACTTCCAACATATACTTAATTAATATACTTAATTAATGAAGAACACGTTGCCAATAAGGACGGAGTATTCGAAGATAATTGGGAAAGCGCTATAATTAGTTTATAGAGCAAAGTACTATTTACATCCCTAATATTTTTTGAAACTACTAGTTGTATTTTTAAAGTTTAAAAACATCATTATATCCTTTAACTTTTTATTTTTTTATCCATTTGAATCCTGAATGCTCACACCATTAGTTTTTTTGTTAAATATTTTACAAACACCCATTTTTTTTCACTCTCTTTCTCTTTCTAATCTCCATCACCACCACTAAGGGTACTCATCATCATCATTATAGACACCCCATTATCACCACCATCTACCACCACAGCTACCCACCACTACCACAAGCTCCCGTCACCGTAACCACAAGCTCCGGTCACTGTCACCGCAGCCTCCTTCTTTGTTGCCACCGTAACCCCCATCGCCACCACCACCACAACCCCATCACCACCACCCAGCATCCCATCACCAACATCACGTTGAATTTGTGGGTCTAGAACAAGAATCAAACATAATAAGAACTCGAAAACTAACCAAATAAACAAACATGACACTTGATGAATTCTAGAACTTGAATGTAATCTTCAAATAACTAAACCTGGATAAATTTTTGAATCGTGAAACACTATCAGATAAACCTATTTCGCGGGTTACACGCGAATGATTTATCGGATTAGACAGAGATCTGTTTAGTGGAGTATAATTATGGTTGAATCTATGATGAACTTTTTGTAACTGTGAGAACCATTGTTCTCTGTAATTTGCTTTTGATCGAGAGATTAAAGAAAACCAAATTGCAGATCTATAAGCCATTTTTTTCAATTGTCCAATGACCAACAAATTAAATGGGCTTTTAATATCAATACAGATTAGTCTTATTAATTAGTTAAGGCCAAGTAATTATTAATTACAAACCCAATATTAGATAGTTAAGGCCAAGTAAATATTTACTTAAGCTCGCTCTCTCGCAACACCTAACTCGTTTAATTGCTAATGATGTTATTTCCTCGATCAACAAGTTCATCCAATATACTAAAATACATACGCGTCGATAACGCTAAAATTATCAACATTCCTCCCCCATTTTAGTGATATCCATGATTAACTTAACCATTCTCACAGAAACATTTTAGTGTTAACTTTATTTGATTTAAAACATCACCATTTATTTGTTTATTGTCCAAAATTGTAAAATAAACTTTGTTTCTTTGAATAAAATACAGTTTTTGTGTTTTGTAAATAATTAACGTCCCGAATGAGTCGTTAAATTAAGTATAAAAGTAGAGTTAGTAAGCATACCTTGTAGAGTATTCAGGTCTTTTGACCCACTAGGAGTACCACAACATTAGGCTTGTTTCCACCTGCAGGCTTCACTCGTCAATATTTCTTGAAATATCCTTGTTTCTCACGTCTCCAACAAGACAATTTCAACTTTTTTTGAATTGGTTAATGTCCTAGTTAAACTTTCTTTAATTTTACTTCAACTTGTTAAACTTCTTGGATTTCTTATTAAGCACAACCATATTAATTGAAGATGTAAATTGCACCTCTTCTTTCTAACGCGTAAAATCTTTGACCATCAAACCAGTCTAACTTAGCAAACTTATTCGACATATCAAAAATTGGTTCTTCGGTCGTCATATAAAATTAAATAGTTAGTGCCAAGTAATTATTAATTACAAGCCCAATATTAGATAGTTAAGGCCAAGTAAATATTTACTTAAGCCTAATATTAATTCAAAACCCAAATAACATATAGAATTAAATCAAGCTCGCACTCCCGCAACACCTAACTCGTTTAATTGCTAATGATGTTATTTCCTCGATCAACAAGTTTATCCAATATACTAAAATACATACGCGTCGATAACACTAAAATTATCAACATTCTTCCCCCATTTTAGTGATATCCATGATTAACTTAACCATTCTCACAGAAATACAAACGTATACATAAAAGAAAATGTCATGCGGATTGAATTTTCACTTTAGTACATTACACGATACAAATATTAGAAAAACTGGGTATCATAATTGATTGAACCCAAGTTATCCATTTAAATAATTGTAGGTAACATACATATATAAATCCAAACTCCACTTGACATAATATTTTACTAGTCTGTATCCTAATCCCTCAAAGAATATATCAAAGCTCAAGTCCAAAGCTTCTTGAAGCGGCTAAACTTCATATTCTTATAGGTAGTTCATTAGTCTTGCACCTGCATTGCAATTTATCAATGAACTATTAGGAAATTAAATTCAACTTATTTTATCTTCCAGTCTGAACACATACTTTGTGATAATTTTACTCATGTGTTCCAATATCTTTATGACAAGCTTACCACATTGAATTCAGCATCTAACGTTGTCTTAGATGGGAATTGGGTGTCTTGACATAAGATATTAAAATTAGACTCTATGCCCATCCCTATGACTGATTTATTCATGAGATCTCTTCCTAACTCTTTAGTTATATAATAAATCAAAATATACTTAGATCTTAATAATTCAACAGATATAACACCATGTATGACGAGCTCATAAATCATGCTATGTATAATATATTACCGTCTAGACTTTTCATAATACACCTGACTATAATCCTTAGCCAACACTATCACATTTGATAGAGATTTGTGATATCAGTTTTAACCATAATGGAATCTTGAAGATCAAATATTGAGTTATTTATCTTCTTTGCCAGCTATTGCAAAAGCTACAAACTCATATTCTATTGGCGAACTAGTGATGCAAGTTTGCTTCTTCTAAGCCCAAGATTTAACTTTCCTACCAAGAAGAAGCAACACCTATCCACTTAATTTTCCATATAATACCCTTCCATTACCGGAGGATAACCTGAATAATGCAAACCATAGTTCTTGGTTCCTTTCAGGTACTTAAACATTTCGTTTACAGTTTTGAGCACTAGGATTGCTAGTAATCTGCTCAACTTACGCACAACAAATGTTATCTTAGGCATTATGCTAATCAAGCATGTATTAAGCATCCAAATTCCTTTGAGTACACTAATTGGGATACTAAATTATCTCAATTAGTATTAAGCTTAATACTAGGATCTATGAGAGTAGTAGCAAAAAATAATTAAAATGATTGAATTTTCTTTAACACTTTCTCAATGTAATAAGATTGTGTTATGGTTATACCATTGTTACTTCTTTTAATCCTTATCCCACGGATCATACCTGTCTCCCCCATATTCTTCATTTTAATATGACAACCTATTTCTTATTACATAGTGAAGGCTAGCTATGAAAGCTACACAAGTTTGATTGAAAAATTCTAATACCTTAGAATTCCTTTAACATATTCCATATAATCTTAGTTAATTCACAAGTATGCCATTTACTACTATTTATATCAAAAGCTGATATTAAATCATTTTAGACATGTCTTTTATTTTAAACCAATTCACATGACCTAATCTAGCATGCTACAAGTTGAAAACATAATTTACTTTGCTAGAAGATAATGATGTAATAAAACAGATTCAACATCAAACGGGAAATTAATAAATTTTCCTGAATACTTGGACGATACAACACATAATCTAATGATAATTGTTTTTCAGATGAAAATACAAGTTTAACTTTTCCAACTCCTTTAATAGGATCAGTTGCTACATTTCCATCCTTAGTACATATGCATTTTCAACTGGTTCAAATTTCTCAAAACATATTAGATCCTTGCATATGTGACTCGTAGCACTTGAGTCTACTCATCATGTAAGCATATCATCATGTACATCAAAGGATTCAGAACTAAATGATATATAATTCTCAACCGAATTATATTTACTAACCATTGGATCCTTTGAATTTAACCCATTTTTTCACAACCCAATGGGTTTTCATTGCTAATGAGTTTTTCCCGACTTGTAAACATCCATTGGATTGGTTGTAACATAATATGGTCCAACCTCAACTAATTATGTGAACAAACACTTTAGTGTTAACTTTATTTGATTTAAAACCATCACCATTTATTTTTTTATTGTTCAAATTGTAAAATAAACTTTGTTTCTTTGAATAAAATACAGTTTTTGTGTTTTGTAAATAATTAACATGTCCCGAATGAGTCGTTAAATTAAGTATAAAAGTAGAGTTAGTAAGCATACCTTGTAGAGTATTCAGGTCTTTTGACTCACTAGGACCCACAACATTAGGCTTGTTTCCACTCGCAGGCTTCACTTGTCAATATTTCTTGAAATGTCCTTGTTTCTCACGTCTTCAACAAGACAATTTCAACTTTTTTTGAATTGGTTAATGTCCTAGTTAAACTTCCTTTAATTTTACTTCAACTTGTTGAACTTCTTGGATTTCTTATTAAGCACAACCATATTAATTGAAGATGTAAATTGCACCTCTTGTTTCTAACGAGTAAAATCTTTGACCATCAAACCAGTCTAACTTAGCAAACTTATTCGACATATCAAAAATTGGTTCTTCGGTCGTCATATAAAATTAAATAGATTTGATTGTGTCGGTGTCAAAATAAGTAACCATAATCATTTTTATAATCCACAATATGACCAAATAATACATATAGAATTAAATCAAGCTCGCACTCCCACAACACTTAACTCGTTTAATTGCTAATGATGTTAGTTCCTCGATCAACAAGTTAATCCAATATACTAAAGTACATAGGCGTCGATAACACTAAAATTATCAACACATCACAGCCGACTATCACCACCACCACTGCACCCATCGCCACCACTATAGACGTGAGAGAGAGAGAGTGTGTGTGTGAGAGAATAGTTTGTGTATGTGACAGTGAGAGAGTGTGCTCATGTGTGTTTGGTGGTGGTGGTGTTGTTGTGATGACGGTTCCTATGGTGGTGATGGATGGTTCTTGGTGGTGGTGATGGTTAACTTTGGTAGTGATGGTAATGGAGAGATAAGAGAGATTGTGTGTGTGTGTGTGTGTTTAGTGGGGGTGTTTGATGTAGATGAAGAATCAAGAAAGAGAGTATGTTTATGGTCAAAAGATGTGGGTGGGTACAACAAGCTTTTTTTCTAAGGATAGTTTAGTATTTTCATAAAATATTTAATAGAAAAACTAACGACGTCAATATTCAGGATCCAAATGAATGAAAATATAAAAAGTCAGGGACATAATGATGTTTTTAAAATTAGAGATGCAGTTAGTAAGTTTTGTGAAAGATTAAAGATTCAAATAGTAATTTACTTTAGTTTATATAAGACTATGTGTAGTGGTTTTGATCAATTATTTAGTTAAAGTGACACGTAGGCGCCGCAAAAGTAATTTCACTAAAGCCACCCTCCATTTTCTTTCTCTTCCAGATCCTTAGATCTAAAACTACTTTCTTGCCAAATTTTCTCCTTTCTGCCCATTCTTCCAGATCTAGAAAGAAAAAAAGCTCCACAACTAATCTCAAGCGACGACGTCAACGGGATCTATTTCGGCAATGATGGCAGTTGCGACGGGCGGCGGGGTTTGTTTCGACGATAACGGAAAGCGTGACAGCTACTCTTGGTTCTTCTTATTGTTGTCCTTCTCCGGCGCTGGTGGGGTCTGTTCCGCAGATGACCGCAGCCGCGACGGCGTCTCCCAGTTCTTCTCCTTGTAGTCATTCTTATTCTGTGAAGGTGTTGTTAGCGTTATGTTTAGCCTATAGCTCATTTAAACACATTAAGAGATCGCGAGATATCATGATGCATCAATGGTTTAATTGACAATGGTGAGTTAAAACTCCAGAGGTTTTTAGAATCATAAAATCATTGGAATTGCGTTGTATGGCATTGTGAATTCGTCATAATGTGAGTGCACGACTGGTCATGACACTAGAGAGAAATTGATTGGTTCGGTTGGTTCGACTAGTAAACCATTAGTGATGATAATAGTGATGCATGTTGATGGCCCGTATGATTTTCAAAACACCGCTTTATGTAGAAAACTCTAGTTGAAGAATCTAAAAACTACATTAGTAGAATGATTACTATAAATAGATGGAATGATGGATGACCTTATTAATATGACAAAACCAACCACCAAAGGAACTCCACAGTTACCTTGTAAGCTATTGTAAAGTTCTCATAGCAATACAAGGTTTTCTTTGCGTACATAATCATACATTCCGATGCAAAGTCGATCGAATCACTCGAATGACTGCTACTATCAGCTAATGATGCAATTATCAAGAAACTAAGAGCATTTACAGTGAAATCTCTAAAAGTATATGAATGTGTTTCCTATATTATATGGAATGGTTTTGAGTGGTTGTGAGTGAAAAAGAAAGGAAATGTTACTGTAAACCGGTATATTTGGGTAATAACTGTTTAATCCTTATAAAATTTTTAATATTTATGAAAGTGGTTGTTAGTGAAGGAGAGAGAGAAAAAAATAATGATAAAAGTATAAAAAGTATTATTTAATTAAAAATAATATAGAAAAAATAGTGATTTTTAATGTAATTATATGAATAATGATAATAAATTTATTGTGAACGTTTTAAGTGTGTGGTTATTAAAGCTTGAAAGATTACTCCATGATATTATGAATGGATAATCTTATATAATGCTTGATAGTACTCATATATTATACGCAATCAACTAAATAATCTTACATTAATTTTCGGTTGTTATAACAATTATACTAAACTAATATACGATTATTTTACACATGATTATTAAATTAGCTATATTATAAAGTTATAATATTAAATTATTAAAAATCATAAATCATACATGCAAATTATAAAGGAACTAGTTGTATTCCACCCGTCGCTTCGCGACGGGATTAAATATGTTTTAACATTTTTAGAGGCTCAGAAATGACGGTTTATTGTGGCTGTAAACGATCGTTTACCACCCAAAAAAATAAACACAAATTTCATAATTTCATCATCATCGCCTATGTGTAAAACATAAATAAATCTCAGACCATCATCACCAACCAACAAATCAACATGGTCAATATACAGCCTAACATTACCCGTATAGAACCAAGATACATACAAACAATTAACGCAATATACATAATAGCAACACCAACACAGATCACCAAAACTCAGAAAGGCGACCTCGTTGTGGCTGCATCCTGAAAGAATGCCATGCCCAAACAACGAAGACCTTGACTTCCTTAGCATCATAGTCTTAACCAAATCCAACTAAATCAAGCAATCAATAGTGATCTATAATCGCATATATATTTAACGTTTAAAAAGAAAGGCAAAGAAACAATAGATTTGCATCTCAGATGAGTTCACGCCCACCATCATCGATGATGTAGAAAGCATGACTTGGATGCCGCCATGTGCCTAGAGCCATCATCATCGAGCAATTAAGCAACAACCGACAACAATACGCATAATTGCTTTAGAGCACACCACCAGAAAGCTAACATAGCAAGCATATGTGTTCAAAACGGGCACCCACCAACAACCATGGGTCAAATCGGAGCCTTAACGACCCTCATCGGCTGCAACCAGTGGCCGATAGAGTTGCATGTCAAATCAGAAAAGCACCATCGAGGTATAGCAGGGTAACCATGCAACGTATGGCCAGTCGAGAGGCAAACCCCTCTCACACGACGGCAACCCCAAAAACCCTAGCTAGTAGGGTTCAACACGGTATGAACCAAATACGAGGAGAAAGAGAAAGACGAAGGAAAGCACCATAGTCGCAAAGAGAGCACATCACTGTCGACACCCCCCAATAACACCGAAGAGCCACCATATCCACACCAACCAGTAAGTCAAAAGAACAAAATACAGACCAAATCTACTCGCTACCATGGCCGACAATAGTGGTCGCAACACCACGTTGCAGATCTTAAAACCCTAAATGGGTTTCGGAGGGAGACAAAGGCAAGGGCAACAATGATGGTTGCACCACCATTGTCGCCACCACTCACACCGAGAGGGCACTCACACCGAGGGGCCATTACCTGGTCAACCAGACCACAGATGGTGGCGGACCCCGCAATCGGCCCTGCCATCGTCATCACCGTCACAAACAAAGTAAAAACCCACAACTATCGCCATAGCCAGCACCAACACAACCTGCTTACCGGTACGAGAGAGACCCAAGAAGCGGCTGTGCTTGGCGTTGCTAACCCCAACGATCACCAACAAAACGTCGAGTAACCGCCGCCCGCTCTAGCTTGACCACATACGGGAGATGGAGCGAAGAACGGTCAGAAAGCGATGCAGGTGGTGAAAACACTGCCGCCACCGTCGCCTTTGCCACTGCCTGCCACCAGCAGCACACCCACAACAAACCCCTTTATCTCCATAGGGGCTATGGGAGGGGGCAAAATGCAAAACCCAAAAAATCTTGTAGCCAAATCGAAAACACAACAAAAACAACTATTTCTTCACATTGCATTTTAAATATATAGGATAATTTACCCAAATAACCAATTAATCAATCAATTTTACTTAAATGCTATGGACTTTTAATTTTAACAAGTTCATTTAAACACGAAGAAAATCAGACACATGATCAGAGACTCACATACGAAGTAGAAAGCATAACACGCATAGAACTTAAACATACATGTAACAAGATCATAGCTTGATATACGAACAAAAATAGATACAGAACCAATAATTCACGTATCAGATTACTAAAAACCATGAAGTAGTTGAACCACTTTCCTGATCTTTTCAGTAAAACATCGAACCAATCTTTTTGACAGATCTGTAAATAAAGCCTTTGTACGTTTGGATTGTAACTTCATGTGACTGAAAACATACTTTTTCCGTATCATTATGAAACAAATGTCATAATGCACTGCCACTGTCACTGCCAATATGGTCGATACATACATGTGCTTCCTGCCATAACACACTCACCATGCACCTTCAAGATTCACCACCTACTTAACCACCACCACCACCACCACCACCACCGCCGCCACCACCGTCGCCACCATGAAAACTCACCACCCTAAGCTCAAACCACCACCGCGAACACTCTTCTCCTGTGGCATCTTCCGCCACTGCACTCAATCAGTACTCAGCCCCACCAACGCTAATCCACCGGTGCTCCCACTTTCACCACCACCGCCGCCGCCACCACCACCGCCATTGCCACCAACGCAACCGCACTCAGAATCATCTTCATCCTCCAACACCTCACAAAGCTTCACTCAATGGAGATTCTCTCACACACCCATATCAACAAACTTCCTAACAAACCCATCTTCAGAAGCATCAGAATTACGCCACCAATCGCCGCCGCAGACACCGTCACCACCACCACCACCTCCCGTCATCATCTCCGATCTTCAAGAGCTTTTTCACGTAGCAGAGCTGCAACTCAGCACAGGCGAAGAGTCAGACAAAATCAAAGCTATATACATGCTCCAGCATTCTTTGGTCACCCCACGCGCCGCCACGGACGGCGGCGAACCGGTGGCGTGTCCACCGGCGGTGATGAGGAGAGTATTGAGTTGTTTAAAAGATAACCACGTGGCGAAACCAGCGACGAAGGTGTTGTTAGCGTTATGTTTAGGTGAGTGCAACCGACACGTGGCGGTGGAGGAGGGTGCGGTGGGGAAAGTGGTGGAGGCGCTGGTGGACTTGGGCGGAGGTGCGGTGGCGGAGCGGGCGTTGGCGGCGTTGGAGCTGCTGTGCACGGTGGCGGAGGGGGCGGCGGAGCTGAGGGCACACGCGCTGGTTGGGGCCGGTGATGGTGGAGGTGATGCGGCGGATGGAGACCACCAGGGGTAGGGAGAATGCGATAGGGGTGTTGGCGGTGGTTTACGGTGGTGGTGCTGGTGGCGATGCGGTGGGGTTCGCACCGCCGGAGGAGGTGGCGCGTGTGGTGATGTTGGCGATGCAAGGGGATTGTAGTGCACGAGGGAGGAGGAAGGGGGCCCAGTTGTTGAAGATGTTGCAGGAGAATGAACGGTTGGATTTGAGTCAAGAGGTTGGATGAGTGGTGGAGATTTTGTGTGGAGGTAATAAGTGAAGAATATTGGTCAAAGTTTTATTTGGAGAGTGTGTTGTACGTGTCAACTGTGAAGGACCATTTATTAGCTTCTTGTTGTACCCTTATGTGCTTAAATAATATTAATATTTATTTTTTTTAAATGGTTATTTTTACATTCATTTAAAGTTAACGAAGATGGACACTTTACTTAACATCTTAATGTTACTAGACTATAAACTAGGTGTTTATGAAATTGATATTTGAGTGATTGTATATGGATTTTTTGAAGGTGAATATGAAATTTATTTGAACTCATGTTGGTTTGGATAAATTTTCAATTTTTGATGTACATGTAACTTTTTATGATATTCAAGTCAGAAAGCTTCAAATTATTTGCATGTGTTACATAATTGTTGATAGAGGAAAGTATAAACAAGTAACATATCTTTTTTAAGAAACTAACAAAGAGCACAAACACTTTTCTCTCTATTAGTAGATATAGATTACAGGTAAATATAAATCATATAATAATATTTTACTCGTAGAGGAGAAGTAGAGTTTGGAAATTATAAAAGGATGACAAACTTGATGTATATTCGCAGAAACTAAAGATACTGCTCCATTGAGATTAGGTCCAAAGTCAATACAAATCACGCCTCAAGATGTACCAAGAAAATACCGGTTTTCTAGAATGTTTGAATACTTGTTTGGAAAAGAAATTATTTAATTATTATGGTTTTGATATATAATAGCAAATTTAATCACTATTTACGACAATGGTCATGCCACAAGATGATTCACACCAAAACATATATTAAACTGTAATTTCATATTTTCTTTTGAAAAAAAAATTATAACTAAATGATGTACATGATAACGTTTTTATATATTTTTTTTTCTATAAGTACGTTATTGCTTACGCCGCCAAGAATTATAATCTTTTTGGTTAGGCCACTATGCGATTAATTATACCGAATTTTAGTTTCTTCCATTTTGTCCATATTTGTCTCTAGAGATATACAACGTCATAACATAACTTTGCATTCCAATATGTTCATCTTCATCATGTTGACTTGTGATTTTGTGCATTGTAATCTCAGCCTACTTTGACTGTTTGATCGATAATCTCTCTGTTTTCGTCTTCAGATTCTGTTATTGTATCCGAATTTGCAGATTATCAACCGATTATTTGAAGTCCGATCGATCAACGACGGTGAATTCTCAAATTTTCGATAAAAATGGTGAATTCGATGGTGGGAAGAGCCACGAACAACATGCTCATAGGTCCTGATTGGGCGATGAATCTGGAGATATGTGATATCTGCAATCGTGATCCTACGTATGCTCTATTATCCCCTTTTGATCAGTTATTTTCAATTGTAAGAAATTAGGTTTAAGTGGACTATAAATAGAATTGCAATCGAAGATAGTTGGTTTGATTGTTGTTATTATATGATTTGATCAAGTGATTATGAGTAGAATGTAAGAAATTGGATGGAGTTGACCGGAAGTTGGCATAAACCTGGTGGTTTTGGGGGGCTTTGACTTAAGTCTAACTAGGGTTTGCAAGTGTTCTAGCATAGCCGTTGATCGAAATGAAATACGGAAACAATCAAGAAAAAATGGTTATGTCTTTGGGTTATTGTATCTAACCTTTTTTTTTATAAACAATCAAGGAAAAATTGTATTAAGCAATTTCCTCTTAAGATTGCTTATTTTTGGTTTGCGGGTTTAATTTGTTTTCATATGTTTCTTTTTCTTGAGGCTCACATTCACACATGGAAACATCTGGGTTCTTTTACTTGAGGCCAAAGATATTATCTGGCTTTAATTGGGTTGGAGGGATTTTGAAACTTCAATCTTCAATATGTTTCTCGCATGATCATCATAAACAATCAAGAATAAAAGACATTTATTGTAAAGTCAATCCTTTTACCACTGTTTATTATACGTTTAACCCCTTTAAAACTTGATTGGAACCCATTTACAACCCGCTAGCTGTTTTTACTACTTTGTTTTTCAGATAATTTTTTTTTTTATTTTACACATTTGTCTGTTAGAGATTAAACATGGCCGGGATCGACCCATTTAGTAAATGGGTCGAAATTGCCACCTTTTATACGGTCTATATATACAAATTGTTGCTTTTATATGTACATTGGTTCATGTATAGGATGGTCATATTGTTGGAATTATTTTGCAGGCAAGCAAAAGATGTAGTTAAAGGAATAAAAAAACGTTTGGGAAGCAAGAATCCAAAAGTTCAGCTTCTTGCTTTAACAGTAAGAACACAAAAGCTACAATCTTTTTCATATCTTTATTGTTGAGAGTCATGAAATTGTTTTAATTCTTAGCTTAGAATAATATGTAGCACCTAACCAATCCTCCATTACCCATGGATAGGAGAGATATTGGGCTCATAAGGGATCCTGACCCAACAATAAGTGTGCTTCGGTGGGAGCAATTCTAGGATGGGTGATCTCCTAGGAGGTCTTCTCCTGGGTAACCAAATAAGCGACAATAAGTGTTACATAATATCTCCTTAATAATTTTCAACTATTTTGGGGCAGGGTAAACAACTAGGATTCTAGAAGTGTAAACTTCCTGTTTTTGTTTTGCAACTCATTGGCATAGTTTCGTGCGAACTGAAGAATTAATTTTATTACTTATTCTTCCTATGCGTTGTGATTCGCTTCCTTATTTCTTCTTTTGTTTTCTTTATGTTAAGCTATTGGAAACAATGGTGAAGAATTGTGGCGATATTGTTCATATACATGTGGCTGAGAGAAACTTGCTAAATGATATGGTGAAAATGGTGAAAAAGAAGGTTAATATTGTTTTTTCGATGAACCTATTCATGTAAAATCTCTCTGTTGTTAATTTTATCTATGACATAGTTTTGAATATTAATATTGCAGCCTGATTTTCATGTGAAAGAGAAGATTTTAATTCTAATTGACACTTGGCAAGAAGCTTTTGGAGGAGCAAGGGGAAGTTATCCACAGTACTATGCAGCATACCTTGAATTACTGGTAATTTTATGATAACTTCTTCTGCACACTAAACCTCTAAGTTTTAGTTTTTTCTTTTAAATATATCTGAATTGTGTTTCAGCGTTTAGGGGTAAATTTTCCAGAGAGATCAGCCGATTCGGCACCCGTTTTAACACCTCCACAAACACAGCCAATATCATCAGTTCCACATAATCTGCATAATCCAGAAATTGAAAATGAAACCAGAGTGCATTCTGCAGAGCCTGATTTTCCAACTCTGAGGTATATAAAACTAATCATTTTATTTTTGTGTGAATAAAATGATCTTATGTCGACCCACATTCCCGTGATTAAGTTGTCTGTTGTTTGGCTCTTTTTTTCCTTTTCAGTTTGACAGAATTGCAAAATGCACGTGGTATCATGGATGTCCTTGCGGAAATGCTGACTGCAATAGATCCAGAAAAGAAAGAGGTAAATTTGTCAATTGGAGCTGTAATTATTAACTCATCAAAAGATTTAATTTATTTTCCCTACAAGTACTCGTAAATAGATTTATTAATTTCTTTTCTTTTTATTTTCCAAATTGCATATTGGAATCAGGGGCTTAGGCAAGAGGTTCTTGTAGACTTGGTGGAACAATGTCGTACATACAAGAAAAGATTGGTACACCTGGTTAACTCGACATCGTAAGACCAGAATCCTTTTTGTCCATTTTTATTAATTTTTAATAAATATTCTTTGCAATGGAACTATCACTATAAAAATTGAAATCTTTGAGTAAAATGCTTTACGAGTTTGTAAACATCAAAAATTACATTTGGCCAACTTTCAGGCTAGTCAGCCCCGTTTGACCTGTTACCATTTAAGCTAATTCTTTTCAATTTACACATATAACCTATTCGAGATTAAAAGTAACACCATTCAACCCTGTCACAGGTAAATATGTTGAAAATATATGTGTCTTGACTATTTTCTTTTTTCCACATTTAATTTCATTATTTCATTTTCTGCTGTCCAGATTTTTATTTCTATTTTTTTGTCCCAGGGATGAATCGCTATTATGTCAAGGATTAGCGCTTAATGATGATTTACAGCGTGTCCTAGCCAAACATGAAGCACTTCTTACAGGAAAACCTATAACTTCATCTGAAAAGTCAAAGCCTGAAAAGTCAAATCCGGAAACTAGTCAAGCATTAGTACCTGTTGTTACTCCTCCTATTGACGCAGCCCGCACCAAACAATCCGGGTAATCAAATTTTTAATATATTTCTAATATCTAAAGTACCATTCACTAAAAGACTACACAGGAACCTTTGATTGACTGGATCATTATGGTAATAGTTGTTTCTCTAATCGGGCTAATTATTCATGGAAATGAATCAATGATAAGAAATGGACTATAACGCATTGACAGGTCGACTCAACCCGATTGACCCGGTTGTTTCTTCTGCAGATCTACCAGTGGTGCCAGTGCTGAGCCAGATTTGATCTCTCTTGAGCCTGTTACAACCAATGGGCAGTCAACATCTCTTGAAAAAGTCAATGCCAACTTTGACCTTTTGAGTGGAGATGATTTTGATCCACCAGCTTCAAATTCCTTAGCTATTGTACCAGTGGGTGAAACTCAATCTGCTACTCCTGCATCTCAGCAGAATGCATTAGCTCTTGTGCCAATGTTTTCACCTCAAACCCAACAACCTCAAAATATGTGGGCCCAACAACCTCAAAATATGTCAGCCCAACAACCATCATTTTATCCAAATGGAAATGTTGCCCAAAATCAGTCATGGGCCCAATACAATCAAGGGAATAATCCTGTATGGAATGGACATATGGCTCAACAACAGCAGCAGCAGCCACCTTTACCAGGTTTTGGTAAGTGAAACATTATGGTGCTGAGTAAAATATAATTCTGTGACAACTCTTTTTTTCTGTTTTTATTATAATATAATATCGTTTTCCTCATATAACTTTTAATCTCTAATGTTCTTACATAAATTTGGACACACCACCACGGATACACCACAATCATATCCATAACTAATATAATATATTCTCTAGAAAAACAAAATTATTAAATAAGCTTCATTTTAGGCTTGAGCTCAGGGTCAAGCAACCTTAAGCTCTGCTTGATTCAAGCGTGGTAAAAAAAGTGTTTAATAAACAAGGAAATAGAATATGAAAGACCAACCAATCATGTGGTGACACATGGAATAGAAAAATGAAATGACTGTTTCATGCACATGAGGAGGCTTAGTATGAGAAGGAAACAGAAATCCATCCGAAGGGACTACTCGTGTGCAATATTTCAAAATAAAGGACCAAATCTGTAATTTCCATTAATCAAGAACGGGTTATGAAATTTACTCTATAAATAATAGTACTTGAATTATATTGTGGTTGGTTTTTCTACAGGTGCTGCCATAGGCAATGGTCTACCTCCACCACCCTGGGAAGCTCCACCAGCCGGAAATCAATTAGTAGGCGGCGGTCCTCAGTACCCACAACCACATGGTTTACACATCAACAACCATATGCTGCCAGTGAACAACCAGACAGCGTACACCCCTCAAATTCCGCAACAGCAAATGGCATACATGTATCCTCAACAAATAGGCCAACAAATGTTCGGTAATCAAATGGGACAGGTTTATGGCTATGGCGCCTATGGTTACGGGTATGGATATGGATATGGATACGCGCAACAACAAAATGCACAAGTTATAGGCATGAGCATGCCCGGGATGCCTATGAAAGATAACTTTTTAACAAGCACTGTTTACACGGGTCCTTCAATGGCTAATGCATCTTATGTGCACGTGCCATCCCGAAAGCCTCAAGACGCAGAGGATAAGCTATTCGGAGACCTCGTTAACTTTTCAAAAGTCAAATCTAAGAAAAACTAACAAGCTTTCAGTTTTGTTTTCGTCAATAATTGCCATTACATACTCTTCTCTAAGGCTATATCTGTCCTTTAAGGTTTTTTTTTTTCTTCTATATGTATGTATATGTATATTTTGGGCTTTTTTGTATATAGGTATGTTATGAGCACCTGAAAGGATTATCAATGTGTTTGTATATTTTTCCTACCTACCTTATACTTTTGAATAAATGGATTATATTTTCTTTTTTGTAATGTGTGATCTTGTTGAAATAGTATGACTAACAAAATTCGTCGAAGTTTACTACAAATGTTTTTCTCTTACCTTTATGAAATGTAGTTGTTTGATTGAAATCATTAACATTTGTCTGTTGTAGGTTTGGTTAGAGGCTGATCTAGTTCTAGATTGATTGCAATTTGCAAACCAATACCAAAAATTACATGGGTTGGTTTATGTCTAATAGTTCATCACTCTTTTTTTCGTTAAATGATTTTTCCTGCTAATTGAAAAGGCAATTGTCTATGTTTTTTTAAATTTATACTATTGGTCTCAGGTCTGGATATATAATAAAAGTTTATACTTTATAGTAATAAAAAATTTAAGAAATTCTGAAATATGCCTCAATAGATTGTACCGTGTTTTCATTAGAATATTTTCTTTTTCTATAAAATGTGGTTACACTTTCTTGTTTCTTTAAGGTTTATAAAAGTTAAAAGAATTTTTTATGTAATTTGTGGCTTAGCTTGTCTTTTCAAAACTTGTATTAAAATCTTTAGAAACTATAATTGAATATACAGAGCTTTCACTTTTGTAATCACACATTTATATTATACTAGTTATTAACATTTCTATGCATAAGGGTATTGTAGCTTATGCATAAGGGGGTTTTTCAAAAAAAATTAAATTTTCACTTTTAACACAAAGTTTTTCATTTTTTACATTTTAACTTCTCAATTTTGACTTACTTTTAACCCAAAATTAATTTAATCTCACAACTTTTATATTTTCAACTTTGTTTCTCTATACTTTTCATATTTCGCAAATCTTCGTTTTATGTTTTGTTCTAAGTTTTGCAACTTAACACGACACAACATTCATGTATGTGTGATTCAACATTTTTACGTTTTGTTCTGAATTTGGTAAGTTAACACAACACAATATGCGTGCGTGGTTCAATATTTTTATGTCCATTTTTTCCTTTTGAAGGGTTCGTCACAACTCACGGATCTTAGATCGACTTAGTTATATTTTTATGTGTTTTACGTTTTGGTCTAAATTCTTCGTATTAACACACCGCAACTTCAGTGATGGTGGTCGTTAGAGTTTGTGTGACATTTTTCTTATTTGGCATGGTTTTACGCCTCCGCCGCAACGCGGGAAGCTTATTTCTAGTTTTATCAATATACTAACGGTTTTTTTCCTTTAACTTAGGGTAAAAAAGGGTAGAATTATTTTATAATCAGATATACGTAGTTTTACAGAGATAAATTGTGTATAGAACTTTTGGTAAAAAGCAGATATATACTATTTTGAACGTCATCCAACGTCGTTAGATATTGGGGTTTTCTCCAACCGACGTAACGAACTTCAATTTCTAGGGTTTATAATTCATCACATCAATCTCCAAATATGGCAATTATGGGTGATGCTCTACGACAAACATTCATGCCCAAACACAACTTCTCGATCCTACATGACCAACACAAAGCTTCCATTAAGCTACAAAGCCCCATCTCAATCTTATTTCTCATCTTCATTTTGCTTTTGATCTTCATTTCCACTGCAATCGAATTCAAAATCGTGTTTTCTAGTGATCCTCAAAGCCGGCCTTTCTGCAAAGATCTTTCAATCGAAAGGGATCCAAAGATTTCTGCTTTCTATTGGATGATCGTGTTCGTTCCTTCAGCTATCGTGTTCTTGTTGTCTGCGATTTACCTTGTTGCAGGTGAGAATTTTTTTCCGATTTGATCATTGGAAACAGAAAGAAAGAATCAGAATTAGGGTTTTTGTCGATTTGATCAGCAATTCATAGTGTTTACTCTGTTAATTTTGTATTTAAAGCACAGATTATACATCAGCACTTCAGGTTTGTGTGTAATCAATCAGCTAAAGTTACTGATCTGCAGGGATTACTGTAGCTTATAGTGCTTCAACAAGACATGGATGCTTAAAGGTTGTTGAGAATAGCTGGTGTGCTCCACATAGAGGTACGTTTTGATAATTTGAAACCTAAATTTGTTGAATTGTATGCCTGCTACCTGTTTGATGAAATGCCTGAATGATTCGAATGATTGTTTAGTGTTCCGATTGCGTTTCTGCAGGAGGTTTACGATGTCTTTTCCTTCTCAACTTCATGTTTGCCATGATTTTTATTCTTCTTGCATTGTTTCTTGGTCCACTTCTTCTGTTACTTGATAGCGGCTGTTCAATACCATTGTTCTGGTGTTATGAAATTAAATCATGGGGGTTGGTTATTCTAAATGGGGTGACTGCATCCCTGCTGAAAAAGAAAGCAGCCATGGTTCTTGATGATGGTGAATATGCTGGCCAGAGTATCGGGTTGGAAATGCTGGAAGTTCATCCTGTTGAATTCACACCAGATGTTGAAAGACGAATAAATGAAGGGTTTAGATCTTGGACGGGAGCATCATATACGTCATCTGATGATGAAGATGAATATTAGGAAGTTTCACATTCATCCCACGCCAAGTCATACAGGTAAAGAGTGTGAAATTCGGCATACGTATTAACCTTTTCAAGATTATGCATACAAAAAATGCTAATTACAACATGTTATTAACTTAAGCGAATTAGGTTGGTCAAGTTTTGTCACTCATAGGCTAATGTTGATAGTTTTTGTAGAGATTTTTTTTCCCACCTGGCTTAGTGTATGAGCTTCTAATACGTGATCTTGATTTTTGACATGTGCTTTCATGATAGATATCCTGCACCTAAGGCTTTAGTGGATGTTACAATGCATGGGTAGGAAGGCGGGTCGCAGATTTATATGGGTTCGGGTTGAAGCGGCCAACAGGTCACTTTTTAGTATGGGGTTGAAAGGGGCGAAATTGGGTAGGGCTAACCCACAATTTTTTTGTCGTGTTTTTTTAAAGTTACTACAATTAATTAACGTGTTGATAAAAATGGCATAAAAAGTTATTGTTATACTACAAATTTCAATATTTAGACGAAGCAATTTAGGAGGTTGTATGTACTACATTATGCTTGGATGACGTTCAACCTGATTCATCTTGTCCCCTTTAGCAGTTTTTTTAATGTCTATCCGAGATAAATAACAATTCAAATTGATCACTCATAGGTAAATGAGTTTAAATAGTCACCTCTAGGTCTGTTAGCAATAAGTTAAGCCTTAGGGCTTTTTGTTTCTGTTTGGTGGCAGCATTGTGATGTTCATAATGCAAGTTGGTAGTGGTGGCAAATCAGTCGGGTCAAGAATGTTTGGCTTGAGTCAAAATGGGTGATTTTTAAGTGTAGGTCAAGGGGTTGAGTGGTTTACCTGATCCTGGTGGCCTGATGGGTAGCAAAGTATTAACAAGTCCTGTTAATTTACAGGCAACCGGTTCTCATCTTCAAATTTTAATCACCAAAGGTTAGTGATGGCAAGAAGCCGGTTTTGGGCTGAACCGAACCGGTTTTGAAGCTTGTTCAGATTGAGTTAATGAAAGTCAAACCAGTTTCAAAACCTGTTACTAAAGGAAATCATACCGGATAAGTTTTAAAACCGGATTGATGGTTCACCCAAACCGGTTTCAAACTTAAACTGTATATACCCAAACCGGCTTCTAACTGATGCATTGGATCAGAAGCGAATCGTTTCGCAAAAACTGATTTTGGATCTGGATCCGGTTTAGTTATGCGTCTCTACCAAAGGTGTGACTTGTGAGTGTGTGACAAAAAGTACAATACCCTAAGTATTGGGGCTTCTTGCTCTCACCTTAACTGATCATTGTAAGGCATGATGAAATTATGGTTCTTTTCATAACTGGCCTGGTTACAACCTGTAGAAGAACCAATGTTGTTGGCCCGTTTAGCCTAATCATTATCATTCTTGGGATTCAGATGTTCATTAAACCCAAGCGTATCAAACAAACGTCTGTAATAATTGATGTGTCTTACAATCAAAAGATTGAAGGTTCTAATCTTGTAGGGTTAGGGTGAGAGTTAAAATGTATTTATACTTGATAATCTAGAATGGAAGTAAGACTCAAGCATTGACATTAATTATATTTAATATAGATTGATGATGAACATCAAAATTTGAAGATCCAATCAGGTCAAATCCTAACATGACACATCTATTTTGTGACTCACGTCAATCCATGCCAAAATGCACTGGATTTGTTTAAGTGAAAAAAAGGGTATGTATGGCATAAAGGTATTTTTGTTTCAAGTGATTTAAGTGTTCAAGTTTCATTGCACATAAATGGTGTAGGATTATAGATTAAAAAAACTATCAATAAAAGGAAACCGAAAATATGTGCATTTCATTAAAATTAGCAAAACATTTCGAATACATTGTCATGTAAATCCAAGAAACACAATGAGAGTTATATTTTAAATATATCTTAGGTTTTTTCTATATTTACTTTAAAGTGTAAATTTATGTTTCTTTTATATGTTAATATACTATTTCTATATAATTTTGAATACATTTTTACGATGTGTCAGTAGGGGAAAACAAATATATCAAAGTCGTATGGTGTATTTAAATTTGTATTTGATTTTATATAAACTTCATATGCTAAAAGTTATAAAAACATATAAAATTAAATATTGAGCAAAAAGAAGTTAAAACCAAAACAATCACTTCAAATGAATATGACTAGTAATAATGATGGAAGTAGGGTGCAAGTAATAATGATGGAAGTAAGTTACTTCCAACCAAATCGTTATGAGTTTAGATACCGTAAGTCATAGGTATGATGAAATTGAAAATAAATATGTGTAAAGTAAAGAATATATGTTTAACCCCTAAAAAAATAAGTGGATCCTTACATTAACCACCAAACTGTCCGAACAATGAAAATGTTTAAATAAAGTCCTTCAGCTATTAGCTTTGTGTCACTTGTATCAATTTGTAAGCAAGCGACCATTATACCATAAACATAACAATGGAACATTTCATCAAAATGGGCTACAATCAGTAAGGTTTCTAACACAATCATTGGTGTATTAACGTGCACTGCTAACTTGATTCGAGTACATCTTTCACGGCATGAGATACAAGTCGGCGAAGCATAGAATTTAACATGTTAGACATCGTACTTGCAAAGATTCTCGAATCCCATGTATTCATCCCTCTGAATTTTCCCAATCATGTTTGAAATCCCAACTCCACCTGTAAAAAACACCATTTAGCCATAGAGTTTTCATCAACAACTTCCCTAAATACTAAAATTTGTAGTGAATATATATATATTTCCAATCATGGACGGAACTATAGGGAGTCTGAGGCTCCATTGACCCCCTCCGCCCAACAAAATTTCCCTGTATTTTGCCCCCTCGATGTGTTGTTTCCGCCACCATTCCCTATAACATATATTTGAATTATGTAACCAAGATACTTACCTAATGATATTGCACTAACAAATATAGTGAAGGCGAGGATGAATATAATTAGTGAAGCACGTCCAAGTATAATAATCAGTTTTCTCACAACATGTTGTCCGACAAAAGCAGCAATTGTTGCTACAAGTAGAAAATAAGCAGCTGCCAATACACAAAAAGAATTAGAAAACTAATTTATAATTTTTGTACATGTCAAAATGAGTTCGGTTGGGCTGACCCAATACCCTTTCTGTCAAGTTGTTTCTTAATAATGATTAGTATGACAAATATAAGATACAAAAAGAATAATATTTCAATAATAATCTAACTTATAATGAAATGATTATGAGGTTCTATGAAATGGAAATACACATTGGGTGACTATCAATCTCTTCTAACCTTTCTGACCCATTTTCTATTAAGTTATGCACTTACCATAAGGAACTGGGAAACGCCTTAGAAGGTAGTATTCTACAACAGACATAGAGGACGAAAACGTCATTGCAAATGTGGCTGTTGCACTTGAAACCTGCACAATATATTCAAAAACATTGAGACTAATAATGGTGTTAAATTCGTATTAGATAAAGAAAAGGCAAAATCCTAGAAAACATATTATGAATTTCTCGTGTCTTGTAATAACTTTTTCCTCTTTTTGAGCTTATGGTAGAATAGGAAAAAGAAAAACCCACCTGGGGAGGTACCCCAAGCTCCAAAAAGAGTGGACCCATGATAAAACCACCGCCTAAACCAAGTAAGCCGCCAACTAAACCAGCTAGAACACCACAAGAACAATATAAAACCAATTGTCCTATGCTAAGGTTGCGAGCCGAATCTCCCATTGATGATATAGTTCTTGTTCCATTATATAAGCTAACTGCCTCATACCCAGATACCCCAAAGGAAATTGGAATCTACATGATCCATTATTTGTGTGAGAAGTAATCTATATAACTATTAAAAAAATATGTGATTATAAAAACAATGAGAAAGTATAGTGAAGTTTTCTATAAGTTATATCTTATACCTGTGATAAGTTTATCACCCAATACCATACTGAGCAAGTAGATGTATAATTCTGTCTCCAATATATGCAGACCATAAGTTAATATCAATAAAACTATGAGAAATTGAGAATATTTTTTTGGCAGAGAAGTTAATGTAAAAAGTTATGTTAGAAATTACCTTTCCAAGCTGCAGACCAAGGAATGCAATCCAAACAAAAACAAGAAGCCCGAGTTCTTTCCAACAAACATTCTCAAGGACTGTGACCTGAGATAATGATATATTAACTTTGTTGGAAACTTTTCTATAAAGTTACTCTTTTTTTAGCAGCTGTTTCACCTCTGTTTTTCAGTGATCTTTCGGGTTTGGTTGTACTTCCATTGCTAGGACCACCAGGAAGAATCTTGTATTCTGCCTCAGCAACGTCTGTATTTTATATAATAATAGTGGAATTTTATGAAAAAAATGATGTCTTGTAGTTAATATATTGTTTGTAGGGTTGTGAGAAAGGCAAGGAGAGCCTACTAAACCTACCACTGTTCTCCAAGCGCTTGACAGCCTCCTGAAATGGAAAAAGTCATGACTCATGATCAGGACTAAAGAAAAAATAAGCCATTTTTAAAAGGAGGCATATATAGCTGTTCAGAGGGTGTTTGGATTTGCCTTCTAAAACTGATTATCTGATTATAAACTTGAGGTTGCAAAATTAGCATCTAATGTTTTGATAAACAGGTAATGCCTCTGATTATGTAATTATTTAGGGGTCCGATGACCGGCTTTGGATAAGCAGTTCTATAATGCTGCAACATACCTGATTATGTAAGTGCAAACTATGTGATTAAAGATGTGATTTCACAAAAACGTCCTTTTTGGTTATTTTATCAACTAATTCCTAAACTAATCAGAACTCGTCAAACACTAAAATATCTTAAAATCAAAACTTTAGAAGCACATCCAAACAAGATCTAGTAAGCCCTTTGATAAAAACAGAACTGCTAGGGATAGAAACAGGCTAGAACTTATTGATAACAGAAGGATAGTGGCCCGATTCGAGAGGGGCTAAGTCTCCAATTACAAGAACAGATAAACAAAAAACAACTTTCAATGCCAAAACATAAAAACTAGCCTGCTATTTATACTACTCAAACCTGAAATTAAGTCCTTGACCTTCCTGGAAGATTCTCAATATTGTGGAAGGTCATTTATTTAATTGATTGAATGAAATCATCCTTTAAGTGGATCCAACCAATTTCCGAAAATAGAGTCCAGCTGCCCCATTTTGGCAGCTGTCATCCGATTCTTCTTCCTTGAATACACCTTCATGGGTGGATCTTTATCATTACTTCCCTCCCGGTAAAAACGCCTTGTCCTCAAGGCGAAATGCAGGAAATTGCTCAGCCACTAGCTCATAAGTTTCCCATGTAGACTCTTCTATCGGGCGATTGCACCATGAAATCAACAATTCTAAGACGGGTTGACCCGCTTCAAAGACCCATCGATGAGTGATCACAGAGTGTGGCTGCAAATCAATTTCCCAGTCTTTGGTAATGGGCAATGGGGGTGTTGGGGTCGAAGAGAAAGAACCATGGGCAGGGTTTAAGCATTGAGATGTGAAAAACCGGGTGGATTCTAGCTTCGGGAGGCAGGCATTCCAGCTCATAAGCAACTGGTCCAACAGCTCGTTTGATACGATATGGACCAAAAAATCTGGGGGACAGCTTCTCGTTTCGACGTTTAGCCAAACTCTTTTGTCGATAAGGTTGGATCTTCAGGTTCAGGAAAACATGATCACCCACCTTAAATGCAAGTTCTCGTCGTTTCAGATTTGCTTGGTTCCTCATACGGTCTTGGGCCTTTTGAAGATTTTGACGAAGAAGCTTCAACATATCATCCCGGTCTATTAGTTGTTGTTCCAGTTCTGCGTTCTTTGTCTCTCCTACAACATAGGGAAGTAAAGAAGGAGGTTCCCGACCATAAACAACACAAAATGGAGTGTGGTACCGGTAGATGTGTGATATCCGGTATTATATGAATATTCAGCCCATGGTAAGTATGTACTCCATTTGGTTGGTTGTTCACTAGCAAAGCAACGTAGATAAGCTTCTAGGCATCGATTGAGCACTTCTGTTTGTCCATCCGTTTGAGGATGGTAACTAGTACTCAACTTTAGTTTGGTTTGGCTTAATCTGAACAATTCTTGCCAAAAGTTGCTGAGGAAAACAACATCTCGATCAGAAACAATGGAGCGAGGGAAGCCATGCAACCTGATTACTTCCTTGCTGAAAGCCGCAGCCACTCCCTTAGCTGTGTGTAAGGATGTGATAAACAAATAAAGTGAGCATATTTACTTAGACGATCCACCACAACCAAGATGGTGTCAAACCGACTAGAAGGGGGTAAACCAGCGATAAAGTCCATAGATATATCCTCCCAGATCTGATTTGGAATGGGCAGGGGGCTGAAGTAGCCCTGCAGGAGCCAAAGTCTGGTACTTTTGTTGCTGGCATATTACACATTGCTGGACAAAATTCCGAACGTCTTGTTTCATCTTTAGCCAAAAGTAACGCGACGAAAGGCGTTTGTAGGTTTTTAAAAACCCTCCGTGACCACCAATTGGAGTGTCATGTGCTTCTTGTAACAACTTTAATCTGAGATGTGGGACCTCCGGTATTACCAGCCGCTTGTGACGAAACAAAAATTCATCCACAAGCGAGAAGTCGGGTACGGATGTGGGGTCTTCTTGCAACTTCTTTATCAAATCGCTTGTAAATGGATCAAATTGCAGACCTGCTTTAATATCTGCTACCTCAACACAAAAAGGGACAACGAGTGCTAATAATTCTCCGGAATGGGGTCGGCGAGACAAGGCATCTGCCCCCTTGTTTTCTTTTCCAGCCTTATGAACAATTGAAAAATCATAGGGCATGAGTTTTAGTAGCAGTCTTTGTTGCTCAACAGTAGTAATTCGCTGCTCCAATAAAACTTCAGCGTATAGTGATCAGTACGAATGAGAAAGTGCCGACCAAGCAGGTAATGGCTCCATTTTTGGACTGCTAGTACTAGCGCCAATAGCTCCCTATCGTAAGCCATTTTAATCGGTTAGATGGGGAGAATCCCTTACTGAAATAGGCCACAGGATGGTCCTCCTGTGAAAGTATTGCACCCACTCCGTCCGATGATGCATCACACTCTACCATAAAATGGTTTGAGAAATCAGGTAACCGCAAAACTGGTGTTGTTAGCAGCGCTTGTTTCAGGTCGTTAAAGGCCTTAAAGGCTTCCTCCGACCAAAGAAACCCGTCTTTCTTGGTTAAGGCAGTAAGCGGTCGGGCTATAATTCCATAATTTCGAACAAAAACGCCTATAATAACCGGTTAACCCAAGGAAACCCCTCACCTCTTTTACAGTTGAGGGGTAGAGGCCACGACTTTACTGCTGAAATCTTCTCTTCCTCCACACTAACTCCTTTCGAACTGATTACATGACCCAAGAACACCACTTTTTCTTGCCCAAAACAACACTTTGATAATTTGGCAAAGAATCGGTTGTCATGCAGTAATTTTAGGGCTTGTTCTAGATGAAACTTGTGTTGCTCCATGCTTGAGCTGTAAATTAGAATGTCATCAAAGAACACAAGTATAAAACGTCGTAAATAAGGACGAAATAAATCATTCATAACAGCTTAAAATGTCGAAGGAGCGTTAGTTAAGCCGAAAGGCATAACCTTAAACTCGTAATGACCCGAATGGGTACGAAAAGCAGTCTTTTCAATATCTTTGGCTGTCACTCTGATTTGATAATAGCCTGACCGTAAATCAAGTTTTGAAAATACCGTAGCACCGTACAATTCATCAAGTAACTCATCAATGTTGGGTATCGGGTATTTGTCGGCTATAGTTATCTTGTTAAGGGCCCGATAATCGACGCACATACGCCACGTGTTGTCCTTCTTCTTTACTAATAAAACTGGGCTGGAGAAAGGACTTGTACTTGGTTGTATAAATCCAGCTGCCATCAATTGTTCCACCTGTTTTTCTATCTCATTTTTTTGGGAATGAGGGTAACGGTAAGGGCGAATATTGGGTGGAGTTGAGTTTGGTGTTAGCAGGATTGAATGGTCTTGGGATCTGACTGGAGGTAGGTCTTTAGGTTCCTCAAACACAGCAGTGTACTTGGTGATAATGGGCTGAAGTGGGGCTGGTATACAAGGTAGGTTTTCTGGATCGATGGCTAAATGTTGAAAACTGGATGATTTTTGAGGGCCGGATGTAACACCTTGTAACTTGTATTGCTTCCCATTGATTGTAAATATCATGAACATATCCCTCCAGTTAGCTTGAACCGTATTCAAAGTAGCTAACCATTGGATGCCCAATACTAGATCAGCCCCACCAAGAGAAAAGGGATGAAAGTCTTGCGTGATCTTAAGTTCATTGACCTGGACAGAAAGATTTTTGCAAATATGGCTGCATCGAATCACATCCCCGTTACCGATCTGAACACCGAATGGTGCTACTGGTTGTGAGACGACCTTGAGTTTGCTTACCAAAACATCCGAAATAAAATTATGTGTAGAACCACCATCAATTAAAATTAAAACTTCAGTAGAATGAAGCTTACCTTGGACCTTCATCGTAGTTGGGTGTGTGGTTTCCCTAAGATAGCATGCAAGCTGATTTCAGCTGTTTCTTCTTGATCAGAATCCGAATTATGAAGTTCTGTTACAGGTGAATCCTCCGTATCTCCCTCCGCTTCTAGCACCTTGAGGGTGCTGGTCTTGCACCTATGACCCGGTCCGTATTTATCACCACATCGGAAGCATTCCCTTTTAAGAAGCGATTTTGTTTTTCTGCTTCAGATATCCGGGGGTTATTTTTTGATAGGGTAGATGCGGGTACCGGGGTGAAAGGGGTTGGCTTCGAATCTGGTTGAGAGATCTTCGAATTAGGAGTCCAAGAAGTACTTTTGCTTGATCGGTGGGAGGAGAGTTTGGATTCAAACTCCAAGGCCAAGCTCATAGCATTATACACCGTACGTGGCTTGTGAATCCTCACATCAGATTTCAACTCATCTTTAAGGCCGTTCAAGAATACTCCTAAGAGACAATGGTCGGGCCAATTTGAGACCCGAGAAGACCTCTTTGCGAACTCCTGTCTATATCTTGGACCGACCCAGTTTGTTTGATGCTACAAAGAAACTCATCTGGGTTTTGGAACTCTGCTGGACCAAAATTTTTAGTGAAGGTTTGGGCCAATTCTTCCAAAAAGCGATGGGTTGGTCGTTAGATAGCCAAGAATAGAGGTCCAAAGCATCACCCTCTAGGTGCATGGCAGCCACTTCAACTTTTTCCTCATCAGGTATTTGGTAATACCTGAAATATTTTTCAGCCTTCAGTAGCCATCCACGAGGGTCTCCACCGCTGAAAGTTGGAAATTCGATCTTGTTATGAGGTCGATAGTGTTGCCGACCCCTCCAAGAACTTTCCCCTTCATCATTCTTGCTCCCTCGGGAAAATTCCCCTGCTTTCAAAGCTGCTATATCTTCTTTCATTTTGTCAATTGACTCCAACTTTGCGGCTATAGCAGCCAATTGAATAACAATGGGATCAGGTGGGTTGCTGCCATCGGTTGAGTTATTCCGGGTTTGCACCATTTTCGTTTCCCGGCAATGGAACCAAAATGATAAAAACAGAACTGCTAGGGATAGAAACAGGCTAGAACTTATTGATAACAGAAGGATAGTGGCCCGATTCGAGAGGGGCTAAGTCTCCAATTACAAGAACAAGATAAACAAAAACAACTTTCAATGCCAAAACATAAAAACTAGCCTGCTATTTATACTACTCAAACCCTGAAATTAAGTCCTTGACCTTCCTGGAAGATTCTCAATATTGTGGAAGGTCATTTATTTAATTGATTGAATGAAATCATCCTTTAAGTGGATCCAACCAATTTCCGAAAATAGAGTCCAGCTGCCCCATTTTGGCAGCTGTCATCCGATTCTTCTTCCTTGAATACACCTTCATGGGTGGATCTTTATCACCCTTTCTACTTCAGTTGATTATTTAATTCTGATTATTCAATATCACAGTGAAAACAGCCCTAAATACTAAGCATAAAAGTACCATAACTATAACTATTTATCACCTGTTTCATAATTGTTTCTTTTTTCCATGTTTCAACACCTCTGCAAAAGGCTTTGGTTGATGTGCCTACAGAATTATTAGTCATAGATAAATGGTCAATATAGCAAACATCAAAAGGGAGAAATGCAAATATACAATTGAACATAAACATGACAATACCTATAAAAAGAATAATCAAAAGAACAGTGACCATCCAATCAGCAAAAATAACATTAAATGCAACTCCAATACTTATTCCTAGCATCAACATTGGTTGAATAAGCAATGCCAAATCATAATCAATAATTGGCATATCAAGTGTTGGATGCCTTAACTTAAGATTGTAATAAACAGTTGAGGCTGCTGCCCCCATGATCATACCTGAAAAAAAGACCAATATTGATGATAAAACATTTTAATTTAAATAAGAATATTAACATATTAGGACACTGTTTATTCTTACATTTAGAAATAGCAGTAGCAGATTTAGGATCAAAACCAATAATTAGGGTAAGCATTGGCACAAATATACCACCACCTCCAACTCCACCTACACTCCCAAATGCTGCTCCACAAAATCCGATAAAGCTACCAATAACAATTTTCCACCCGAATTCCATTTCCTGCACATCATATTTTATAAATTTTATTTTTTTGTTTTATTTTTTAAAATCAACAGTTTATTTGGTACAGTAAAGCAAGGTCAACCACAAAAGAATGAACATGCATGATTCATGAACATAAAGCTTTGTTAACTCCCTACCTCATATAACGACTGCAAACAATTGACTTTGTACATATTTAACAAAATTATTCGTCAATTTGTCAATTGCATGATACATTGTTTGATAATGACTTCAAGAAAAATATTCCAAAATCAATAGACTATAAATTTTTGTGATATAAACTATTGCCATATTGAGTAAGGGACCATGTTTTGTTGGGGGCTAATTAATGAACATCTAAATTTTGAAATTCTATTCAGAGAAAAAAGTCAATGCTGCATTTCGTTTGAGACCTTGTAAAATGAAAATAAATGACAATGTTAGTGACAAAAAAGGAATTAGATACATTTTCCCACTTTCCATGAACCAATTTTGTCTGTCTGCATTGTAAGCGCGTGTATTGTACAACATAGTACTATACATTGCCATTATATTGTACATAATACTACACGTTATCTTCTATGGTGTAAGCCGACGATACAAGTAGGACCTCGGATCCCGAAATAGAACATAATATTCTCATGGTTAAAATACTAATTATGAATTAAAGATCTATGAGTAGTAGTTGAGAGAATCAACTTTTTAAGGAAAATATTGTATGTATGTGTATATTCTAACTTCACTTTCTTGTTCGATCCACTTTTTGTTTTCTGTCAGGAGTGGATTTTGTCTTCATACCAAGCATAAAACCTAAGAATTTATAGAAAATAATAATAAAAGACTATAGACACAAGCTCAAAGACAAAGAAATTAGGTGTCCCATCATGTTCATTTGTGTCTGACTCATTATTCCTTCATCCAAGCACTCAAAGGCGTGATTTGCACCTTGAAAAGTGATAATAATATTCAAATAATTTCCATATCAATCACAAACACCTTCCTAAACATTGCACCAGATTTCTCAATCTGATTCATATCAAATGAAAAACTAGATATAAAAACTGTGTATTCTACAATCTGCATAATCAAAACTCCCATATATCACAATAATCCCAGTGTTTTGGTGATAATTAAAGCATAAATCAACAAAAAACTTACAGGCCAAACATGCTGATAACCCGATCCATCTGTTTGAAACAAATAGCTCGCTAACTGCACAAAATACCCCAATTTCGATCCACCATCATCGCCTACAACATCTTCAATCATCACGCTTCTTTCCGCTGAAGCGAACATCGAAGCTAACACGAAGTTCATCACCATCACCGTCACAAATCTCATAATCCTCCATCTACACACTCCAATTTCCGTCATTCGATACAATAACCTAAATGCCTCCAAACTTTATGCAATTGACACACGAATCCTTCGCGATATGTGTGTAATTTGCAACGGTATAGATAATATTATTCTTCTATATCTCTGATTGAACTTGTTCGATAGAAAACGTGTAAAATATTCAGATGATTGGATCAGTGAGATTAGTAAGAAAAAAGCTGAAGATTTGTTGCACAGAAGCCAAGAAATTTGGTGCGTTGTGTTGATGTGTGTGTTTGTGAGTGAGAAATTTGCGTTGGAAGTTATATAGTGTGGCCTCACGTTTGGGTACAGGGTGGTAGAGTGTACAGATTATATGTGCAAGGGGAGAAAATATAAAATTCTGTGAATGGTGTAATGTGCTTTTCGATATTAGTTTGCGCCTTTGTGGCCAAGGCCCGTGGTGTTAATGGTCTGGTAAAAAGGTAGATGATGTGAAAAAAAGGGAGATTTTTAGAAATTTTCTTGTAATATAAAATTGTTTTTTTAAAATGTTCTCATCCTTATCCTCCAAAATGTTCTTACCGAACAAGGGGTTGACGCGTCCGCCTCTTCATCTAAAAGTGCCCCGGCCTCCACCCAACCCGACACACATTCACTTCTATAAAGGCAGCAAAGCCCATCTGGCAATTGTATTGTAGTTGCCTCCACCTCTGGTGTAACTTAATTATTATTATTTATTTTTTATAAGGTTGGACGACTCTATGATATGGTCAGACATCAATACATAAGGGTTGGGGCACCTTTTGGACCGGAAGCCTGTACAAAATGTTTGAGCGCCAACATAGTAGTGTCGAACATCTCTAAAGTATGTGGCTGCATCTTGTATTTTTGGGATATTTGAATTATGACTTGAGAAGGAGGACAATTTTAATAAAATTTAATACTAAAAGGGAAATTTGGGAATTTTCAAAACTAATTAATTAACTTCAGTTAAAATATATGTACAAACCCCGAGTATCCGGTACCTGATTGGTTAATTATAGTTAGGGATTAAACGAAATGAACACTATAAACACAGGCGAAACATTTGATAAATGAAGATTGTTGAGCATAAAATTAAAATTAGCTTAAACATGAAATTAGAAATAACAATGTTTGCGTTGATTAAATTAGTATTCAGTGTATACAACTCAACTACCACATCCATACCGACATAAAGTTCCATACCCAGACAGAGAGACGAAAGATTTCAGATCACGTGCTAGCACGTGATGTATGACATGGAAGACCTATGCATTATGATTAATGCATCCCCCTTCATTAATTATTTATGCAATATATATTTTTTTAACCATAAACATATCATACTTAAATTACTCTATATTAAATTATTGTCTGGATTTAAACCTAGAACCTCTTCTCTAAAAGACAAAGCCTTTACCAAATGAGTTAGCCTCACATTAGCTATTTATATGCAATGTACTACTAAAAATAATGCAAGTGTTATTAATGATTTCCCGTAAACATGATCTGAGTTTATACTTTGCATTGAGCTTAAATGATATTAGTTGGAGAAAAGCCGTTGTTAAAAGAATAATACAATATTAATTTAACTTACATTTAAATCAAAATATGTAATCATAAATTTAATATATATAAACCCTTATTCCTAAATTTATAAATTTAATATAATATGCCGTAAAAAAATAATAATAAATATAATATATAAATCCTTATCATGCTTTTTCATCTTCGAAATGAAAATATGACGTGTGTAGTGGAAATATGAACATCTTTAAACAACTAAGATTCAACCACTTATTTATGTTTCTGAAGCAGGTCAAAAAAATTCCCGAGTAACTTTTTTTTTCAAAAGGGCTTCCTTTTCTTGATGAATGTATATCCAATTTCTAGTTAATCTAGATAATCGTTTATTTAGGTATAAATAGTAAGCACATGTTTATAAGTAGTCCTATTAATATAAAAAAGAATAATGGTCTGCCATCCACGATTATTAAATGTTTATTTATAAATTAATTAATCGGTATATAAAGAGGGAGAGACAATAAAAAAAAGTTTTAACTAAAGAACTAAGATTCATAAGTAAAAGAGAAAGAAAAAGAGGGGGGGGGGGGGACTAAGATTCATGAGCAAAAGAGATTAAAATTAGCCTTTATTTTCTTTATTTTAACACAATAATATAAGACCATGTTCTGTTTTTGGAATGATAAAAGAAAAGAAAATTTGATTAAAATGTATATAATTCTAGATTTAATAGTATTTGTTTTAGAAAAATATAAGGATTCAAATAAAAAAGGTTCCTAATCTAAAGATATAATAATTAATCTTAACCATTAATACTCTTAATTAATGATTGAATTCGAATTGTAGAAAAAAGTTAATTATAATAGTATTTTAGTTACGCCTAGTTTTGCTGACTTTTATTTTAAACAATGACCAAAATGTCTTCTTTTAAAGATAAAAGAAAAAATATACATGTTAAACACACAATCTTTCTTAACATCTTTAGATTAATTTTTTTAAATCCTATTTTAAAAGAATAAAGCATATTAGAGCTGAAAGTCAGTCCATCAGTCTATGTATATAATTAGCCTTGTGGTTTCTATTTTATATCTTAATACACATCTGACTTTCTAATAGTTACTTCTCCAAAATTAGTTATCACAATTACCCAAAGAAAGGGTTTTGCCCCTCACGTGAGGAGCACGTGGGGGAGATTTAACGATTGTTTAATGAAAATTAGACGGAGGTACGTAAAGTGTTAGCATTCGTAAACTCAGGTATGCAAACTGTTAACCTGTGGCTGAACCTCTTAACACCCCTAAAACACATGTATGAAATTTACAATTTACTCTTAAAAGATTAATAAATTGGGTGAATTCTCTCACGTGGGGGGGGATTTAGCGGTTATTTAACGGAAATTGAACTGAGGTACATAAAGTGTTAGCATTCGTAAACTCAGGTATGCAAACTATTAAGCTGGGTCTGATCCTGTTAACACCCCCAAAACACAGGTATGAAAATTGCAATTTACTCTTTAAACAATGACCAAAATGTCATCTTTTAAAGATAAAAGAAAAAATATACATGTTAAACACACAATCTTTCTTAACATCTTTAGATTATTTTTTTTTAAATCCTAATTTAGAAAAATAAAGCATATTAGAGCTGAAAGTCAGTCCATCAGTCTATGTATATAATTAGCCTTGTGGTTTCTATTTTATATTTTAATACACATCTGACTTTCTAATAGTTACTTCTCCAAAATTAGTTATCACAATTACCCTATACATTTATAAGAAAGGGAAATGAATAATATGTTTTTAAGGTTTTGATTTTGACCACATGATAAACCATGTTTTGTATTTTGGTCCCTACTATTTATATTTATGTATAGCTAGAGAGATTGTAGAGAGAGATGTACTAATATAGAACAAGAAATTATAGAGAAATGGGCATTCGGTGTTAGATGGTGCCCGTTTCCCCACCGCCCATGTGATGTCTCGCTTATGTTTTTCCCTTTCTTTGCCTCCCGTCTACCTCCGGCTTGTTTTGTTTGTTTGTAAAGAGAGAAAGCAATGGTGTCCTGCCGAATTTGGCGTGTTTTTTGGGTTTTTTGCTAGATCTCATATCGTTGTTGTTGGTTGCTCGACCGTCGGCTGTGGACGGAGAGAAGGCAACCGGTGGCGGTAAGCTATCGCAACGGCCTATGCTTTGATACACGACTGATTGTGTTGGGGTGAAAGTTTATGCTGCATGTGCAGCTTTGTGTATAGGTCTGGGTTCTTTCTGATCTTTTTTTGGGTTTTGCTAGCTGCCGCTACCGAACAACACTGGGTGGTGGTGTGTTGCCATCTCTATCGGTGGCGCTTGGGTTGACCAAGCGCAACGTTCAGGTGGTTGTTATTGTTGCTACTTCTATTTATTATGTATTTTGCCTACAAGTTGTTGGTTAGTGATGATGGGAAAGACAACCCTAAACCCTCATCCTCTATCAATCTGTGATGGAGGCTCATATGTCGGTGTTATAGTTTGATAATGATGAGACCGTTCATCTGAGACCTCTGTCCCTGTGTTTGCTTTCGTTGGATTAGTTGAGGTCGTCATGGTCTTGTAATAGCCTATTTCTGTTTTGGTTGATGTGTCAATGGTGTTTAAGTCATGATGTTGCTTTAGGAAACATGAACGGATGCTTATTTCAAGTTAGTGATAATGAATATGAGATGTATACATGTTGTACGATGTTGTTCATTTCGTATAAAGTATAATGTCGGGCTGTGATAATAACCAAAAAATGATATTGGTTGCTTTATCGTGGCTGACGTTTATTGTTAGTAGTCATAACTGAAATTATGTTATGAGCATGATCCATCACGGCAACGTGCGTGGATGGAAACCACTAGTTCATTTGATAAAGTCACTTGGTACCTCATACATGTACATTCTATAAAACGATATGCATTAACGCCTTATATATTACATATTAGCATAACATAATATAATGACTATAAATATATAATTACACTTAAACTACCATTAGTAACTCATGTGAATAACAACGAGAAAATATAAAATAGTAAATCACTCAGTGCGTTATGCGTATATAATAACGCCTTATAGCTATGATTTCGATTTGCGTGCACTAGTTTGTGAAAAGGGAGCAAGTGGATGACCAACTGCTTTTCTAGCTTATTGGTTGCAAGATGATGGAGGTGGTTGATGGTTGGCTGAGTTGGTTGGTGGTCGGGTGTGGTGGTGTGGCGAGGGTCGCCCAAAAATTCATCGAGGAAGAGAGGTGATATGGTTAATCAATTGAATTAGGTTTTTTCTTTTAATGTCTTATGTTTTTTTATTATAGAGGTAGTATGGTAATTTAAAAATAGTTAATAGAAAAAGTTAAGTAACATCCAACTCAGGAATGATTGGTGATACGTTTGTGAAAAGTTTTAGACCAACCTTATAATTTTTAAGAGTTAAGTATCAAAAGTGAGATCAGGGCATACCATAAGGATCATCTGTATAAATTAGTCTTAAATTTATAAACACAATAAAAATTAAAAGCAAAATAAATTCAACATACTACACAACTGGTTTATATCAAGTTTCACAAAATATGAATTAATTTAAGGAAACTATGTTCAAGTTCAACAAATACAAATAACCTTATCATCATCTAAACCAAACGAATCAAGCCCGCAACACTACATAACATCAAATAGTATGTTTTATAGTAAATAATAAAGTAAATTAAACAGACAGTCCATGGGGTATGCAAGTATTACATCTTTGGTCCTCACTTTCAATAAAATACAAATGCAAGCCTAAACAATGCATGATATGCACATTGGTAGTCCTCGACGCTAACTTCAGTTCCTATTTACCGTTGGTGTTAAAGGGAGAACTGCGAACTGAAGTTAAGTTTCACTGTTAGTTTTTTTAAGACAAAAACACCCCTTCTTTTATCTTTTCCACATTATAGTTCTCCACATTCAACTCATTACCACCACGACCTCTACCCTCAACCAACCACCACCGCCGCCTCTACCCTCAACCAATCACCACCACCGCCTTCACCCTCAACCAACCTCCACCGCCGCTGCTACACCAACCTACCACCGTTGTCGCCGCTACTACACCCTTGCCCACCACCATCGTCATTGCTACATCAGTACCACCGCGCTGCTGCTACACCCTTGACCCACCACCACGCAAATCTAACCACCGCTACCATTGTACATGATGATAACATCATGAGAGGTGGTCTTTATATATAAATATATGGATTCCTAGTGGTGGTGACGATGGAGTGGTGGTGGTGGTTAAATTCTTACATGGTGGTGAAGAGGTGGTCATGAAGATGAAGATGAAAATGATAGAAGATGGACAGTTAGGGTGAGGTGAGATGTGTGGGGTTTAGGAGGAGTAAATTGGGTTTTATTGAAAAATAATTTATTTTTTAATTTAGGGGTATATTGGTAATTTTACATTGACTTAACAGAAAAACTTACTTTCAATTAGCACAGAGGACTGTCACTGTGCATACCATGCAAATTTGAGGCATGCATTTGTAATTTATTGAAAGTAGGGACTAAAGTTGCAATACGTGCATACACTAGTGATTGTCCGTGAATTCATTCTGATATATAAAAATAATATAAAGCAACAAAGCACCAATAATTTGAGCCATACAATTTAAACGAGTCATTTAAAGCAAGGTTTTTATTTTTATTTTTTTCTTAGTGCCTACAAAGCACAAGGCCCATATAGTATATAACTTAAAGTCTAATGCTTGAATGCTGAGGCCTAAGAGGCCTTAAAAAGCCATCTTTAATAAGCTAAAACTTAAAGCATAAGAACTACGACTAAGACTGATGCAGTCGGAAACAAAGAGATAGATAATTGAACCTGTTGATTCAACAAGAATACCAGGAATAATTCTTCTAACTATCGTTGATTCACAAAAAATACCGATAATCAGGGTTTACACTCACACACACAGTGATAGAGAGAAAAATAGATTTTTCATAAACTTTAATAATACTTTTTCCCATCTCTTACAATCATATAATGAAACAAAAACCAAATTCGAATGGGCCACAAAACATAAACGGGCCAAAAACTGGGCCAAAAGCAAAGTCCAACAAAATGTAAAAATAAGACAAAAATTGAAATAACTCATAAAATAAGCCGTTTTTGGGCCAAAATGATGACCCAAAGCGGTTTGTGAAAACGTGCTCCTCGTTCCAACTGGTTGCAGCCCCAAAACGGAGACTTCTAGCCCAAGTTATGGCCATTTCAGTGAAGCCCCTTTTGATAAGCAATCTTGGGGCCTCCAAAAAGACTAAAGCTTGCTCATCCACACTTGGGCCCATATCAAAGACCCATAAAACATTATACTCATATAACCGAGGCTCAAGAACTCTAAGGGCTCGCTTGGTTCGTTGAACTTGTCGAAATTAGAATTTGAATTGGAATTTGTAGGAATTGAATTTGGAATTCAATAATTTCCAAATGATTTGCAGTTCAATGAAATTGGAATCTATCAAAAGAACTTAAAATTCCAAATGTATTGCAAACCACCATCTCCTCCGACTCATAACCGCCGCTACATACCTTCGACCATGCGTCTCCCTTGCCGCCGACAATCGACTGCGGGCAACAACCGCACCTGCCATTGGCAACCGACCTTATCCCCCCGCTACCGTCACACTTCCACCAACCGATCACCCCTATGCCAAAAACCAACGGTCGCCGTTGAGCGTGTCTAAACCGACACGGTTCAGCGACGACGATCGACGTTCGATAACAGGGGCATTCGATAGAGATGATCATTTTCTGCGTGGGTGTGGTTAGTGACAACAATCGATTGCCAGTAACGGTGATGGTAGGACCGGTTGTCCAGGGTTAGGGCGACAAGCGAATGGGTGGGGCATCAAACGGTTTTGGGCTATTGGCGGTGGTCGTCGATCAGAGTCACGGGCACCTACGAGAGTGGGGGAATGGCAACGACGGTCGATGGCGATCGAAGGTCGAAGGCGTCAAAGGTCGCGGCGGTTGAAGGTCAGGGCGGCGTTGGGCGGTGTTGGGTCAGAGGCGGAAGTGGCGGCCGGAGGTCAACGGTCGGCAGGAAGTGGGTAGGGCGTCAAACGGTTTTGGGCGATCTCGGTCAAGGTCAGTGTGCGCTTGCGGTGCATGGCGAGTGGCAGCGGCTACTGGTGGCTGAGGTCGAAGAACGACGGTGGCAGTCGGTGTTCGATGGTCGTCGTTCAAGGTCGGTGGGCCTCGAGTTTTATGAGGCTCAACGTTCGGCTTTAACCTTTCCCAATTAAGCTTTTATGTTATAGCATCTTTTAGACTTCTATGCCTCTTAGGCTTGAAGCATAGAAGCCTCATGTTGTGGGCCTCACGTATTATGTCTTCAAGATTTAAGATTCTCGATTTTTAGCTTTAGGGCTTGTGCTTTATGTGCCTTTACTTTATGAGCATTACATGTTAGGCCTCACGTTTTAGGCTTTGGGTTGTAGTCTCCTTTATAATTTTATGTCTCTTAAGCTCACGCTTGAGGGCTTTATATGTTAGGCTTAGGCTTCAAGCTTCTTGGGTTAATCTCGGTTTTGGTCCCCATGTTTTATAGATTGACTCCACTTGAGTACAAACGTTTATTTTGTCACGATTATTGGCCTGATTTTTCAAAATCGAATCTGTTTTCGTCCTTTTGACTAACAGTGTTAACATTTTCTGTTAAATTTTTCTTAAAAGACGAAAATAACCTTAGGGCTGAAATGGTTATTACAAACTTTGTTTTTCCTTTTTTTAATTAAACCACCACCCTCAAATCTAATTTCAAGAGATGATGCATACAGATGGATGATGATGAAGGTTTCAGATCTAATTTCAGGGAAAGTTTTAGAGGCAATGGCAGGTGGTTTTGGTGGTGGCTAGCGTGGTGGAGGTGGTGAACTCATGGTGGTGGTGGTTGGTGGTTGTGGTAGTCTGTGGTTGCACAAAGGACGGGTGGCGGATGTGCGGTTGTGACAGCGGCGGTGTGGCAGAGGTGTAGTGGCGACGGTAGTTGTGGTGTGGCGAAGGTGCGGTTATGACAGCGGTGGTACACAGAGGTGCAGTGGCGGCAGTAGCTGTGTTGTGGTGGATGTGCGGTGGCGAGGAAGGTTGTGTGAGTTAGAGGTTGGATAGAGAGAGAGGGAGTTAAGAGAGAGGGCAGAGGGTTGGGCAGAACTTTGTCGAATCGTGATGTTTTAGGGTTGCCGGAGGTTGGCTAGAACCTTATCGGAAAACCTTTGAGGTCGAACCGCCACGAGTTGGAGAACACCACCACCAACATTGGACTCAGGAAACCAAGAGCTACAAAGTGGAGTATAACACTCGTCGAAACACCCCTTCTTGCGCCAACGTCGCCGGTCACCGCTGCATCACCATCGTCGGTGGAAGGGATGTAGTCGCCGCCACCAGCCCCATCTCTGATCTCTTTCTCTCTCTCTCTCTCTCTCTCTCTCTCTTTAGAGTTTCCTTTTTCTCTCTAAGTTTGTGTGCTTTTCATGGTGTGTGGAGTGGGTGTGAAATGAGGCTAGGGGTTTAACAAGGGGTATTTTGATCATTTAACATGCACTTAACCTAACAGAAAATATTAACGACGTTAGTAAAATGGTCTGAAACAGACATGATTTTGAAAACTTAGGCCAATAATAGAGACAAAATAAACATTGGTACTCAAATGGAGACAATCTACAAAATACAAGGACCAAAACCGACATTAATTATATTAGATAAATCAATTAGCAAAAGCAGACAATGCATAGATCCAAACTCTAGTAACTAAACTTCTTAAAGGGATTGCTGGAAGAAAGCAAACGAGCAAACAAACGCTCAAAATAGACACGTTGACAGTTTGCAAATAAGCACTTCAAATTGTTAATTAAAAAACATCAATAAGGCAATAATTAACTATCCAATCTCTATATTTTTCATCCTTTTGGGTTCAAATAGTTTACCAAGAAGCAAATTATGTTCAAAGATATTCACATGAACAATACTGTAAATGTAAGACAAACCCAAAGATGCTCTCAGAACAAAAGCATCAAAACATTCCAAGGGCACTAAAGAAATCAATTAGAAGGTCTAAGGTATTAAACTAGTATGGAACTATAAAGTAAAATTCTATTGAAGTCGGGTTCAATTAATCAAGGAATTTCAAGAAACACATTAGACAAATTAGGGGAAAAGACATAATCCTAATGTAACATGAAACAATATAAAACATGTGAACAAAATTTACTGAACTAAAGCAAGTAACTAGGAACTAATCTCAAATGAAAAAAAGAATTTTAATGACACTACACATATATTGAGCTTGGAAAATGAAAAAAAGGGAAAACGATCATACCTTTGTTATCGCAATATTCTGATAAACAGTATTGGTGTAGTTGGATTCTCTCTAGAAATTCTCCATAATGGAAGCCATTATTTCTCGTATGTAATGGTAATGTAAAAATCTAGTCAAAAAGACCATAACCCCAAAGACAATAGTACACAATGAACTAGAAAGTCGAGTACAAGATACCTTGCAAGCTCAATATTTCAAGAAGTATCTATGTGCCATGGTCGTCTCTGTCTTATCCAAAGAAACTCTCCATAACACGACATGGGGTGTCCATAAACCAACCGAACCACCCAAACCAAAGTAGGTCGCCTCTTTGAGATTTATACTATCTGGTTCACATTTTTTGGTGGTTTAATGGTTTAACCAGTGGGTTGGAACATAGAACTAGTCGTGTAAATCAAACCCGCCTTTTAGCCTTTATTTTCCTTTTCTTTTCTTTTTTAAAAAAATAGGGTATGTTTATTATATTCATAAAAAATTATCATTTCAATAGTTTTAATAAGATATTGACAATTTTCAAAATAATTGGTTCAAACCACTAAACCACCCTTGCAGGCCTACCCAATCCGACTAGTTTGGTTTGTTAGTTCCCGAAACCATAGTTGGTAGTTCACACTGAATTTTTGTTGAACCCAAAAAAACCAAAGCTTGGAGCTGTGCACACTCCCAAATGACAAATGTGGGACATATGATTTAGTACTTGAATTGGTTAGCAAGTAATCATAATCAAATAATAAAAAGCACGAGGGTGGTAGTGACAAACCTTTTCATAGATTTATTTATGTTGAATGGCTGCACATTGCAGTTAGGAAAACATTTAAAGCCACTGGTAATCATTTTTGTTGAAATAGCGACGTCCTTCAATTTGTCTACACATTGCAAATTTGAAACAATATTATGGTAATTAAAAATACGAGACAATAAGAATTTTACAATAACCAAAAATATACGAAGGTTAGACAATAACCAAAAAATAAGCAAATTAAGAGCTATAATCACAAACTGCAACTCCAAATAAATTTCTCCATGTATTGTTGTAATAACCAAATAGGATTTTTAACATAACATGTTTCTGATTCCTGATTATTTATGGGTCACAACAATACGATTTGGATGATCTAGTAAAGAGTTGGCGTAAACGTAAGAAAGATGACTACACCATCCCTATGATAAAGGGATTACTTATCTGATTCTAATTTTCAAGATGCAATAATCACTTCCAAAACCTAAAAATGTAGCACAAATAAACACATGTTGAAGAAGAGGAAAGAGCATATATGCTGATTTGTATAACAAATGCTTCTTGCAATGAAGGAAACAACTCCATCTTTTGAGTATCAGCAAAATCATATATATTAAGCAATCCTAAAACTTACCTCGTTGTGGTCAGAAAATGGTATAATCGCTTTTAAAAATAAAAATGCAGCACAAAATAAAACACATGTAAACGAAGAGGCAAAAGCATACATGCTGATTTGTATAATAAATGCTTCTTGCAATGAAGGAAACAACTCTATCTTTTGAGTATCAGCAGAATCATATATATTTGTATTAAAGCAATCCTAAAACTTACCTCGTTGTGGTCAGAAAATGGTATAATGGATGCACAAACACCCAAATTGATGATGCATGGATTTCACGATGGGTATAAGTATCAGAATAAGATTCCTTTGAATTTAGCCTTGCACTTACAAGAGCCTACATCAAACAAAAAAAATACATTAAATGTGATCAAAAAATTACTAAAATAATGATCCAATTAGGAGGTTGTGAAAACAAAGGTATGTTTTGGGTGACATTTTTAATTATTCGCAAGGTTTTAAAATTTTGACCCGTTTGACTCTATTACAACCCAGATTGACCGGTTTCCACGCTCAAAATTTTGACCCGTTTGACTCTATTACAACCCAACAGATTTATAAAGAAACTTATACAAGTGAACATGGAATAACATGTATAAGAAAATGATCATATTTTAAAATAATTAAAAAAGAAAAGAAATCCTTCTAGTGTGTAAATGATACGATCAAATCAAATTTTGTAACTTCTAGTGTGTGTTTGTTTGTGTAAGGAAGACCAAAAAGAACCCAATTTGAAAAAAACAAGAGAAGAGGGAGATCTAGGGGCAATGTTAGTGAATGAGTGAAATTTGAGTTTTACAAGTCTCAGGTGTGTTTGTGTAAGGTTGAGAAAAAGGAATTCTGTTTGAAAACAAAAACAGACAAAATAGGTCTTCCTTTTGAAGACTTTAATAAATGAACATAAACATCTTTCAAGTGTTGTGGGTCTAGACTCCAATGATAAACGTGAGTACAAATTAAAATGAGAAATTAGTAAACAAAACTATAATAACATGAATTCTATTCAGAAAAGCAAAAGCAAAGTAGAAACACTCCCTTTTGCAGTCTATCGAGAATGAAAACCAACAATTTTGAGCATTGTGGTTCTAGACTCCAAGGATGACCTGCACATGATGTAAACTCAAGCATTAGTAAACTAAACACCTTATGATAAGATGTACACTATATAGAAAAGGATAAACAAAAACAACTCCCTTTTAAAGTCTGTCAAGAATGAACACCTAACAATTTGCTAGCATAAGTGTTGTTTGTCAAGACCCAAAAAGTAACTGTGCACACAATAGGAGCACAAGCACTCCAAATAGAGTGTACTGCATGAGAAATAATGCATAAGTAAGGAGAGACCAAGTAAAATTACAGTAAACAACCATTGACATAGTAAAGTAACACTTAAATTTACACAATTACTAGTTGGTAAAGAATATAATTAACTTTATCTCCCACCACACAAAGGTAGTGTTAGGGGCTGGTGAATTTCTTGGTAACTAGATGCCTTCATATCAATCCCAAGGTTGTCTTAGCTCAACCAAAGTGGGAAACCCAGATTAATCAAAAGAACATATTCTAAATAAATTGTAAAGAGAAAAAGAAAACCTTAATGCGAGCAATGTGGGTACTCACTCATTTGCGCCAAGCTCCTTGAAAATCAACTCTGATAATAAGCTAATAAAGCAGCACAGAATAGGACTGTCTATGTCCCAAAACTGAACACAAAGTAACTCATGCATCATTAAAGTTAACCAACTCAAATAAACTTAAAATAGAATAGATTATTCGTAAAAAATTATCATTTCAAAAGTTTTAATACAAAATTGACACTTTTCAAAATAATTGGTTCAAACGCTAAACCACCCTTGCAGGCCTGCCCAATCCGACCAGTTTGTTTTGTTAGTTCCCGAAACCATAGTTAGTAGTTCACACTGAATTTTTGTTGAACCCAAAAAACCAAAGCTTGGAGCCGTGGACATGCCCAAATGACAATTATGGGACGTATGATTTAGTACTTGAATTTGTTAGCAAATATTCAAATAATAAAAAGCACGAGAATGGTAATGACAAACCGTTTCATAGATATATTGTTGTTGAATGGCTGCACCATATTGTTGTAGTTTGTGTGGTTGGATGCAGAAAGTTTGTTATTCGCAAGGAAAATATTTTAGGGCACTGGTAATCATTTTTGTTGAAATAGCGACATCCTTCAATTTGTCTACACACTGCAAATTTGAAACAGTATTATGGTAATAAAAATTACGAAACAATTAGAATTTTAAATAACCAAAAATATACGAAAGCTTGACAATAACAAAAAAATAAGCAAATAAAGAACTACATGAGACTTTCACAAGTTGGACGAATTGCAACAAGAACCTCCTGATCTTGATCTTCTGAACCAAGCAACCTGAAAAACATAAATCTCAAAAACCAAAAAAATAAAAAATAAAAAAATAAAAAGAATAAACAATAAAATAAAAACTCAGATGAATGGATGTGAAGATATGAAGTCTATAAAATTAACCTCAGGAGCAATAGGAGCCTTCAAACCAGAGTTACTGATCGAGCATTCAGTGCAACGCCAATCACTTTTTGTTCAAACAAGTAGTTTTCCGGAGAGAATAAGCTAAAAATATGTGACAAAAACTCAGAGAGAACATATAATTGTAGTACCTGGTTTGCATAATTATCTGGATGGCAGAAGCACAAGACCTGTAGGTGACCTGCTACTTGATGCTTTCTCATGTCCATTTGTCAGGGACTCTAATATAGGTAAAAAGAAAGCAACCGAATGAACTTTAAAAAACATAGCAATCATGTTATGCACATTTCATTTAAATTAAAAACCGCTCCATTTGGTTTGTTTTTCACTGCCAGCCTGTTTTAACTTTTCCATTCAAATTAACACGGTCATAGACTGAACATAAATATCGACATTTAACGTATGATACAAGGATTTATAATAATCTGATTTCACAGTGGCTCTGCTTTGTAGGTTTGCAATCAAGAATTACTTTGGGTGGAATAGGAATTGCCTATATCATATTTGGGGTGTAAAAAATCCCCAATCATGGTTATCATTCTTAGCAGGATACACAAACAATAATCTAAAATCAATGACACTGAACACGTAATAGGATAACCCTAATGTGAGTTGATGTCTAATATTAATATAATTACCAAAGAACTTTAAAAATCAAGACAAAAAAGTAAGGTATTTATACTAGAACATAAAACAATCAAACTTTTCCAACTCAAAAATATTCTAAGAGCAATTTTATGCATGCACATTTAAACAAAACGAATTAGAGAGCAGAGTAAATCGTACCTTTGCGAGCTCAATTTCCAAAGTATCCCCTACAATCATTTTCTCTATAGAAACTCCATAATGGCAGTTGTTACTTCTCTCACACCATAAAGCGTACCTTTGCAAGCTCAATATGTAAAATGATACTCAATTTACCTTTCAATGTGTGTTTATTTTCTAACTTAAGAAATTACAAAGCAAAAAACAAGAAATAGACAGTAATCAAGCAATATTTAGCAATAGGTGAAGTTTCAAATTAGGGGCTATTACCTTCAACTCTTCAAGTCTACCAGATGTATCAAAGAACAATTAGCTTTCTTTAACTCTTCACAACTCGTACAAGGATGGGAGGTTTGGCAAAATAAGAGGTCTAAATGCAAGAACTAATTAGACTAATCAAATCAATTGATTCAAAACAGCACCTAACAAATGGATTAGGATCACTAATTAAACTCCCAGTAAACCACATTGCACTTTAACTAAGTTCCAAGGAAATAAAACGGTGTCCCGTGATCCACTTAGAACAACCACTATCAAATAGAGCAATATGGGAAACTACGACAAACCCAAACGTGCCTCAAAAGCAACAACTAAGTAATCTAAGGGCTCTAACAAACCGATTAGTATAATATCAATACAATTACACTAGTATCGAACTATAAAGTAAACTTTGAAGCAGTATCCCCCAATCTTCTTTATGGAAACTCTCCATAATGGAAGCTATTACTTCTCTCACATGTTAAATCATACCTTTGTGAGCTCAATATGTACTATGATACTTAATTCACCTTTCTGTATGTGTTTCTTTTCTTACTTAAGCAATTAAAAAAGTAATATATAGCAAACATCAAGAAATAGGCGGTAATCAAATTGAATTTAGTAAAGAACAATTGGGGCTGGAGTTCCATATTAGGGTCAATTACCTTTAGCTCTTCAAGGCTTCTAGATATAGTAACAAACATTTAACTTTATCTCTTCAAGGCACTCTAATTAGAGTGTACTGCATGAGAAATAATGCAAAAGTAAAGAGAGACCAAGTAACATTACAGTAAACAAATATCATCATAGTAAAGTAACACTTAGATAAACACAACTACTACATGGTAACGAATATAATTAACTTTACCTCCCACCATAAAAGGGCTGTGTTAGGACCTGGTGTATTTCTTGGTAACTAGATCCCTTCATATCCAAGAACACATGTTGCAATCAAGTCTTTATGGGAGCAATGTGGGTACTCACACATTTGACGCCAAGCTCCTTGAAAGTCTATGAACTGTCTCTGTCCCAAAACTGAACACAAAGTATAATCAATATCAATTTAATGTGAGAAATAATGTAAAAGTAAGGAATGACCAAGTAACATTACAGCAGACAAACAGATAAGGTAAACGTTGAATATACACAATTACCAAGTAGTGAAAAAATTTAGATTTACCTCCCACTGAAAAAGGCCTGCATGTGTGTTTCTTGGTATCCGGATGCCTTTAAATCCAGGAACACATAGTAAAAACCTCAATTAAAAAAATACATTAAATGTGATCAAAAAGTTACAAAAATCACGATCGAATTAGAAGGTTGTGAAAAAGAAGATATGTTTTGGGTGACATGTTTACTTTTTTGCTAGATTTTAGAAATTTGACCCGTATGTTTGACTGAATTACAAACCAGATTTACCTGTTTACACCTCAAAAGTGCCCCACTAATTACATTGATGGTCATGGAAATCACCCTAGTCTCTTCTTATGTCGTATGCGCAAAGATCATGCCATTCACCGTCTTCAAGTTTCTGTGGAAATATAGACACAAACAAGAAAAAGGTTATTACTATACTATAAAAGATGGAGCTAAATATCATGAAACTAGAATTCTATCAACTATAATATTTGGAACACCCATTGTTGAAGCTCCCGGATGTCTTTCTTCTTTACTTAACATCTCTGCTTCTAAACAATTAATGAAAAGTGGACGACCACAACAGCGATAATTGGTATATTCTTGAAGTTCTTAAATGACTATCTGGAACATGCAACTCCAACTTCCATGTTCACATCAACCTGAAAAGTCAGTAACTAAAGTTTATATCAATAGATTTGGTGTACGTTGACCAAAATGTGCATAAATCTTCATCTAAAAGTTTAAAGCACAAGACCTGTAGGTGACCTGCTACTTGATGCTTTCTCAGGTCCATTTGCACGCCAATAAACCTTAATGCGAGCAATGTGGGTACTCACTCATTTGCACGCCAAGCTCCTTGAAAATCAACTCTGATAATAAGCTAATAAAGCAGCACAGAATAGGACCATCTATGAACTGTCTCTGTCCCAAAACTGAACACAAAAGAATAGATTATGTTTGTTGTATATTAAAATTAAAAAGAAAGATTAACAACCAAACCTCTGCTCCGTAGATTTCTCCAAGTATATTCAATATCAATTTGCGATTATTATCCTCTGAGTACTAAAGAAGCTGCTGTAATTAAGAAGCCGCGGTAAGGCAAGTTACATGTGAAACTAGTTACATGAAGACTAGTCTCATAGGATGCTACGAAACTAAAGAAAATGTCCTGATAACACTACAAGAACCAGCAACAGGGCACTAACAAAAAAGAATGAATTAATATGTGTGTGTATAATTTTAGAAAATAAGAAGAAAGATAAAATTAAAGGATACAACCATACAAGTTACCTTGCTAAGGATAACAAGCACTTCCTCTCAACCATCCACATGCATATCTTGCATAAGAAACAAAAGTGAGGATGACCAATTAGTAGCATTACAGTAGACAAAAAGATAAAGTAAACTTAATTAGAATATACTCAATTACTAAGTAGTAAAAAAAAATAGATTTACCTCCCGGACAGTACTGAAAAAGAGCAGTGTTATCATCATCTATGAACTTTAAAACATAGCCCGGCCTGTACGTGTGTTTCTTGGTATCTGGATAACACATAGCGCGGTAAGGTAAGCGCTTCTCAAAGGTTCTTGAATCCCAAAGTTGTCTCTTAGCTCTACCAAAGTGGTAGACCCAACAGATTTTATAAAGAAAATTATACATGTGAAAATGAAATAACATGTATAATTAGAAACTGATCATATTTTAAAATAGTTACAAGGGGGCACTTCATTTATTGTCATCATTTGAAACATGGTGATCATGTAAAACCTTTTTACATTAACAATATAAAGAGTTGTGAAGTTTGACATCAAAAGATCGATCTCTGTTTTTGTCAAATAACCCAAACCAAACAAACAAATCATAGAAGAACAAAAACATGAATATGTAATGTAGAAAACAGGGGAAAACGATCGTCACCTCCAATTGGTGTCTAACAAATTACCAAGAACATGAGACAGTCAAACTTTACTAACTCAAAAATCCAAGAAGCAATATATGTGGTCTAAAGCAATGTAAAAACTAACCTAGCGGTGGTCAGGGAATGGTATGATGCATGGATGCAGAAACACCCAAATTGATGATGGATAGATCGATTTCATGATGGGTAAGCTTCCTCTGGATTTAGCCTTGCACTTAAAAGAGCCTACATCCAACAGAAAAGTACATTATATTATATGTGATAGAAAAAATTACTAAAAAATGATCTAATAAGGAGGTTGTGAAAACGAAGGTAAGTTTTGGGTGACATATATGTTTACTTTTTCACTATAGAAACTTTACCCGTTTGACTGCATTGTTGAAGCTTCTGGATGTCTTAATTTCTTCTTTACTAAACATCTCTGCTTCTAATGAAAACTGGTATATTCTTGAAGTTCTTTCAAATGACTATATGGAACATGCAACTCCAACTTCCATGACCTGAAAAGTCAGAAATTAAAGTTTACAGCAATAGATTTGGTGTAGGTTGACCAAAATAAACTTTTGTGGATCCCGCAACCATGTACTTGTTCAAAACTCACACAAAAATCAACAAAAAGAAGATTAATGTTAGACATGCATTACATGGATCTAGGTTAAAATAAAACTTGAATTGAAACAAAAAAAGAAACATAATAAATTAAAAGGAATTGAAAACGCTAACCTCGTCGATCTTCGTATTGAGTTGCAGAGGGCGAGAAGTGAGTGTTGTTGTTTGGCAACTTTCTTGGCCTCTTTCAATATATAGCTTCTCCTTCTCCCGTCATCGATCAAACAAACAAACGAAAAAAAACAATATTCGATATCAGATTGATGGTAAACCCCAAGGAACGAAAAAAAAACCCTAAACAACATTGTTCTGATCGATCGATCATCCCATGGCAACACTCGATATGATTATCATCGACACAAACGCGCGTTTAAATGAAGGATTTCGTGTGAAAATCAAACCGTGGAATTGAAGACTGTAACTTTTGTTGTGGTGTGAGAAGAAGAACGTACAGAGGGAAGAGATTTAGGGGGAATTGAATTGAATTGAATTGAATTGAATTGAATTGAATTGAATTGAATGATGAAGTTTGAGAGTCTCGGGGTGTGTATTTGTAAGTACTGAGATTTGGAAATCTTATTATGGCCAAGATACGCACCTACGGCATTAATTATATTACAGATCTTTTTCATTCGACCGTTGTGCTAACTGATAGCACGTTGGTAATTATTTTAAAAGTCATATCAATAATAATCAATTATATAAAAAGAAATTATTAATTTACTTACCGTATATGAGTAAAAAACTAATAATCATATCTTATATTAAAATATTATACTTTAACTCTTCGTGTTTATTACTAACTATAATGCGTTTAATAAATGGGTTTCTAGACTATCTATCTATCTATCATACCATTTTCAAATTAAAAATGTATAATTTAATAAATAAAAACCTATTTTTAATTAAAAACACAATTTTTAAAAATAAACGGTTTATAAAATACAGAATAGAATGAGTTTTTTTGAAGAAAAATCATTTTTCTTAAAACAAAATATTTAAAAATCATAATTATTTTATAACTTTCACATGTGTTTTATTTTTTGCCATTTAAAGATTTTTTTTGTCTCACTTTGTTTTTCACTAAGTGTTCCAGTCCTATCTAATTTTTTTATAAATGTTAAATTCTTTAAAGTTATGTTAGGAAATGAAACACATATAAATCAAAATATAGATACACATATAAATCTTGATTATTTTTTAGTGATTATTTTTAATTCAAACTTTAATTTAACAATTTTCAAAGTTTGTTACTACATTATTGCTTTTTTTCCTTCACAATTACCTTCTAATTCAAAATAATTAGAAAAAAATTCACTTATTTGTGACCAAAATTCATATATATTTCATTTGCCCAACTTAATATATAAAAATTAAATATTTATTAAAATATTACATATGATTAAACATTTATCATGTGAAGTTTTTCAATTTATAAATCAAAACATATATACATACATAACAATCGAGTTGTTTATAAATCCATCAAAATCATGTTCCTAATGGGAAGGCGGATACGCAAAATTTAGTGTCACTCCACATTTAGAGATGACAAATAAACCCAAACCCAAGATATTTAGAACTGGTATGGAGTTAGATAAGTGCGTATGGACCGGGTATTAAATTATTTTTTATTGTTTTTGAGGGTATGGGAAGAGTATGAGATTACATGATATACTTGTTTACTCGATCTGATGCCCGAATAGTGTTTTTTTGTTTATTTTAGTTACATTATAATTCTTTTTAGTTATTTTAATCATATTATAATGTCCACAAAATTTCTTAACTAAATTATACCACCCTTATGGCGATTCTCCTGATCTCCTACTCGAGTCAATTGACAATCAGAATTTTAGTTTTCTTCTAAACCTAGCCACGATCAACGAGAATCAACAAAACAATAACAAATAAATTTTGCCGAAATGTCAAAGAGTCACCCGATAGGTATACCCAACAATTATATCTTATGAAACTAATTAATGAGTATAATTGATTATCTAATGGGTTTGTCTGATGTTGATCGCTAAATATCCGCCATAAACACGATGAGTTTTGGATTGGGCGTGGGACGCATTTCTAAACGGACATGGGTTGGGATTTCTCTTATGCGCCCTAGTGTCATCGCTCTAACGGTGCCTACTCCAGGGAGGGATGACCAACAATACTTGACAAGTGTTAATCAATACAAATGTTAACCGGAGTCATGACTTTGGTATTAACTATACATGTAAATTGCAATACAATTTAGCCTTATTTACATATAGATACTCGATAAAATGGATGGGAGTCGAGGTTGAAAATTACTTCTAGTCAAAACAAATGAACTTTTATTTTGATTGGTTACGAATATATAACATTTAGAAAACTGAGGGTAGTGTTATAATAAAAAAGATATTTCATTTAAAAAACCTAAGAATGATTACGGGTTTGACATCTATCTTTCTATTGTTTTAAATAGAGGGTATTTTGATCATCCGGTCAAATACATCAACTCCTTATGTCTTATACGTTCATTGTGTCATATTTTACATTATTTATTATATGTATTCATCATTGTTTTACGTTTTAGATCATTTGTATTATTTTTTTATCATTGTTTCTATAGATTATAAAAACTTGTATATATCATTGTGTTTCACAATTAGAAGTACGCAATAATATATTTTCACCAATATATTTTTCAAAACTTATAGTGTTGAAGATGACACAATGTGTTATTTTCACCAATATATTTTTCAAAACTTATAGTGTTGAAGATGACACAATGTGTTATTTTTATCATTGTTTTTTTATAGATTATATAAACTTATTATCTATCATTATTATTTACAATTAAAAATTCATATTGATGTAAACTTATAATGTTCAAGATAACACAATAACAATTAAAAAAACACAATGAGACATTAAGTTATTTTGTCATTATTTTAAGGGTTATTGGATTTTGATAATCCTAACTTTCACTTATTGGCCGGGATTAATTACAACTCAGAAAATATTTACAATCACTTCTAACTTTGAACTTATTTTCATCCAATGATCCATTACTAAATGAGAGTTAATCCTCGTTAGTTTTTTAGGAAATGAGGCCAACTTTGAGCCATTTTTCAACTCTAGCACCGCCTAGTCTCAATTAGGTCCGTTTTTCGTTGTCTAGCCTTCATCATCATCTGAAATCTATTCAAATGAATTTCGGGACGAAATTATTTTTACGGGGGGAGAATGTGACAACCCTAAAGTATAAGATTCCATACCATCATATTAGTATGCATCATATATATTTAAATACGTGAACATATGCATGTTTCATACATACTTTTACGTATGCATGCACCATCTTTTGCTAAAATATATATGTACATCACATGTCTATATGAACATATGTGTTATTCATTGCATGCTTGCATGCATATACAAGAAATTACGTATGCATGTATTCATGAACATGATTCCTTGATACAAAACTACATATGATCAAAATACATCAACAATACAACAATAAACAAACCAAATACAACCCAACCAAACATCATAAACACAAGTTAACATCAAGAGAAACTTGACATCAAAACAAATCTAAACAAATCTCCTACACCTAAACCCCAAACCAAAGTACCATTTAGATCAAGAACCGGCTCATTAGCACCCTTGAACACTCGGTTAACACCCTTGAACACCCGGTTAACACCCTTAAACACCCGGTTAACACCTTAAACACCCATTAATGACCTATGACTCAACTCCCTCTTTGTTTGACACCTATCCCCACCTTACCACTAAGCTAAGCCACCACCCGCCACCTAGCACCCTAAGGACCGACTCACTAAGCCTATATCCTCCACCTCACACCCTAAGGCTAGATCTCATGATTGCACACTCCACTATTTGGAGAACTCGGCCGATGGAAACCCAAGACACCAAACCACAACCGAATACCCGCCTCCATTCGGTCGCCTCTCAATCTCTACCCCCACTCCTCACCTCACGGACACCATACACCACCACAATCATCCCCACTCTCGGATATCACCATAGCCACCGCATATTATCACCATTACCTACACATCTCTCGGTTGAATAGCAGCAACATCCAAGCCTCGTGTAAACACCATCTCCCGAAGATTATCAAGAACACCAAAACCAAACGGATTCATAGGCCATCTTCACCGTCTTCTCATACTCTCCCTCTGTCAAAATCAAGGTTTTAACCTCTAAAACCCTACTTGATTAAGATCATAAAAGATAAACATGTGTTTAAATAAACACATGTGATCAACCCTTTTGATTAAACACTCAAGATTTTTATAAAAACATATAAAGTCAAACTTATTTTTCAGACAAATAAAGAAGCTTTTAAGAATCTGAAATAAACAAAACAAACCCTAAAATCAAATTTATAAAAGAAACTATCAACAAAAGGGTTAAAAACCTAGATATAACTTGTTAAAATCAGTTCTTCATGTTAATAATTATGATTGTGGGAACAAACATTGAATATATGTTTAGAATATTAGGAAAAAGAGATCTGAAGATTTTGGTGATGTTTCTTTAAATAAATTAATTTATATAAAATATCTAAGAATTTAAAAGGAAAAATCATGCTGGAAGAACCGACCCTGGCAAATGTATGGAAAAATTATATATTGACTATTACAATTTATAGAACTTACTGAGAAAATTTCGTGACCTAACTCAAAAATATGCCCGAGATATGAATTTTTAATTATTCTGTCAACTGAAAATCGGGAAAAATACTTAAATTATGAAATAAATTATGAGAAATTTATAGAAAATATAAAAATCAAAGTGGAACAGTCTGTGTAAAAATAGGAATTTTTGAGCATGTTCTGATATTTTTAATAAATATTGGTAAAATAAGAAAAATTGTAAAAATTGACTTTACTATGATTTAGGATGTAAGAAAATTGTGAGAAACTATAAGAATTATGAAAAATATTCTGATTAAATTTGACTAATTTTAGAGGCCCGAAGGTATTTCTAAGGAATTATTTAAATAATGTAAAAACTATAAAAAATAGGCTGAAAATAATAATAAAATGAAATTTTAGTATAATATGTCTAATATTAGAATATATCTACTGTAAAAATTTCGTGATATATACATAAGCATAACTTCTAAAACAAATTTTATAGTTTGAGGTGCTAAAAATGTTAAAGAAAATACATTTTTCTAAACTATAAGTATTTTTTTTGTTTATAGGTTATCATTGGAAGTAAAAGGTGAGATTCATAGCCCCATTTTTATTTTATAAAGTTTTGGGGGAAAAAGCATACTATTTATTGAATTGATGCATTATTTTTTTTGAGATTTATGTTACAACCATTAATTCGGATGTGGAACCGTTAGATAATATTGGTAGCGCTACTTAGGAAATATTTCCTGCATTAACAGAATGAGTGTTGTGATGCTATATTATCTGATTTATGAATTATGATATGACAGATATGAATGATCTGATTGCTAAGTAAGGTTTGGTTGTATCTAATGCATCAATGCTAAATGTTTATAATAAACCTATGAAACTCACCAACTTTATGTTGACTATTTTGAGTATGCTTTTTCAGGAGTTCATCATGACTAACAGCTTAATGTTCTCCTTTGATGTGTATAATGGCTGGGGAGAGATAGTGGGAAAAGTTTGTGTAAATCTGACAGTTAACTTGTATGACCTCAGTGTATCGGTGGATGCTCACTTCCATCGTCTCTGAAGATGTTGCTGTTAGATCTTTAATGATGTAATAGGATTATGTTATTTCAAATTTTGACTATCATGAATTAATGTAATCCTAACCTCTATGTTAAGTATGAATTATGTTATGCTTATATGATATTAGTTAAAATTTGTTATGTTATGTTATGAATATGTTGTGTTTACGTGATATTTGGTTAAAATTTGTGAATCAATGAGTTCTGAGCAAACAAGTCACACCCTAAGCATTTCACGCTTCCGCTAGGATGTGACAAAATAAACTAAAAGTTGGAAGTATCTGTTACATTTACTAAGTTGGAATTAACCGCGGCCAATAAATGAAACTTATTATTAAAATCCAATAGCCCTTATTTTTAATGCATTAGTTTAATTAGTTTTTAATTTATTATTGTGTTTTACATACTAGAAAACACAACAATATTATTCTACCATTATATTTTTTTAGAATTCATCATTTTAAAAAAAGTAATAGTACTCACAAAAACACAATAATAAACAAAAAACACAATTAAATGCACTATAGACACAATGACGTTTGAAATCATGCAAGCTTAAAAACGTAAAAAGATATTATTTTTAATATAGCAATACTTACTTGTTTTAAAGATAAAAAATACTCGCTTTATAATTTTATAAAATAATAATATCACATATAAAAAGAGAGTGATTGTTAAGATTATTTCTTGCATTTTATAGTTTTCAGGGTTTTTATATAAACCCTTCCCAAATGACAATAAAAAGAAGAGAATATTTAACCAAGTAACAGCTCATCTTTAATCTTTTATATAACTAAGAAATCAATTAGAAGGTCTAGAGTATTACACTAGTATTGAACTATAAATAAAAACCTATTGAAGTCAGATTCAATTAATCAAGGAATTTCAAGAAACACATTAGACAAATTAGGGGAATTGAATATAATCCTAACATGAAACAATATAAAACATGTCAACAAAATTTTACTAAACCAAAGCAAGTATCAAGGAACTAATCTCAAATCAATGACACTACACACATATTGAGCTTGGAAATTCAATAGGGAAAACGATCATACCTTTGCCAGCGAAATATTATGAGAAGCAGCATTGGTGTAGTAGGATTCTCTCTAGAAATCCTCCATAATGGAAGCCATTATTTCTCTTATCTAATGGTAATGTAAAAATCTAGTTAAAAAGACCATAAACCCAAAGACAATAATGGGCAATGAACTAGAAAGTCGAGTACAAGGTACCTTGCGAGCTCAATATTTCAAGAACAATATCCATGTGCCATGGTCGTCTCTGCGTTCTCCAAAGAAACTCTTCATAACGCGACATGGGGTGTCCATAAACCGACCAAACCACCCAACCCGAAGGTCTGCCGCTTTGAGGTTTATACTATCCAGCTCACATTTTTTGGTGTGTTTAATGGTTCAACAAGTGGGTTGGAACTTAGAACTAGTCGTGTAAGTCGAAACCCGCCTTTCAGCCTTTTTTTTCCTTTCCTTATTCGTAAAAAAATATCATTTCAAAAGTTTTAATACAAAATTGACACTTTTCAAAAATTGGTTCAAACGCTAAACCACCCTTGCAGGCCTGCCCAATCCGACCAGTTTGTTTTGTTAGTTCCCGAAACCATAGTGGGTTGGAACTTAGAACTAGTCGTGTAGTTCACACTGAATTTTTGTTGAACCCAAAAAACCAAAGCTTGGAACCGTGGACATTCCCAAATGACAATTGTGGGACGTATGATTTAGTACTTGTATTTGTTAGCAAATATTCAAATAATAAAAAGCACGAGGATGGTAATGACAAACCGTTTCATAGATATATTGTTGTTGAATGGCTGCACCATGTTGTTGTAGTTTGTGTGGTTGGATGCAGAAAGTTTGTTATTCGCAAGGAAAACATTTTAGGCCACTGGTAATCATTTTTGTTGAAATAGAGACATCCTTCAATTTGTCTACACACTGCAAATTTGAAACAGTATTATGGTAATAAAAATTACGAAACAATTAGAATTTTAAATAACCAAAAATATACGAAAGTTTGACAATAACCAAAAAATAAGCAAATAAAGAACTACATGAGACTTTCACAAGTTGGACGAATTGCAACAAGAACCTCCTGATCTTGATCTTCTGAACCAAGCAACCTGAAAAACATAAATCTCAGAAACCAAAAAAATAAAAGAATAAAAAAATAAAAACTCAGATGAATGAATGTGAAGATATGAAGTCTATAAAATTAACCTCAGGAGCAATAGGAGCCTTCAAACCAGAGTTACTGATCGAGCATTCAGTGCAACGCCAATCACTTTTTGTTCAAACAAGTAGTTTTCCGGAGAGAATAAGCTAAAAATATGTGACAAAAACTCAGAGAGAACATATAATTGTAGTACCTGGTTTGCATAATTATCTGGATGGCAGAAGCACAAGACCTGTAGGTGACCTGCTACTTGATGCTTTCTCAGGTCCATTTGTCAGGGACTCTAATATAGGTAAAAAAGAAAGCAACCGAATGAACTTTTAAAAACATAGCAATCATGTTATGCACATTTCATTTAAATTAAAAACCACTCCATTTGGTTTGTTTTTCACTGCCAGCCTGTTTTAACTTTTCCATTCAAATTAACACGGCCATATATAGACTGAACATAAATATCGACATTTAAGGTATGATACAAGGATTTATAATAATCTGGTTTCACAATGGCTCTGCTTTGTAGGTTTGCAATCAAGAATTACTTTGGGTGGAATAGGAATTGCCCATATCATATTTGGGGTGTAAAAAATCCCCAATCATGGTTATCATTCTTAGCAGGATACACAAACAATAATCTAAAATCAATGACACTGAACACGTAATGGGATAACCCTAATGTGAGTTGATGTCTAATATTAATATAATTACCAAAGAACTTTAAAAATCAAGACAAAAAAGTAAGGTATTTATACAAGAACATGAAACAATCAAACTTTTCCAACTCAAAAATATTCTAAGAGCAATTTTATGCATGCACATTTAAACAAAACGAATTAGAGAGCAGAGTAAATCATACCTTTGCGAGCTCAATTTCCAAAGTATCCCCTACCTATGAACTGTCTCTGTCCCAAAACTGAACACAAAGTAACTCATGCATCATTAAAGTCAACCAACTCAAATAAACTTAAAATAGAATAGATTATGTTTGTTGTATATTAAAATTAAAAAGAAAGATTAACAACCAAACCTCTGCTCGTAGATTTCTCCAAGTATATTCAATATCAATTTGCGATTATTATCCTCTGAGTACTAAAGAAGCTGCTGTAATTAAGAAGCCGTGGTAAGGCAAGTTACATGTGAAACTAGTTACATGAAGATTAGTCTCATAGGATGCTACGAAACTAAAAAAAATGTCCTGATAACACTACAAGAACCAGTAACAGGGCCCTAACAAAAAAGAATGAATTAATATGTGTGTGTATAATGGGATTGTTTTTGAGGTTCAATTTTGGAAAATAAGAAGAAAGATAAAATTAAAGGATACAACCATACAAGTTACCTTGCTAAGGATAACAAGCACTTCCTCTCAACCATCCACATGCATTTCTTGTATAACAAACAAAAGCAGAAAAAGCACTCCAGGTTAAGTTTACTAAGTGAGAAATAATGCAAAAGTAAGGATGACCAATTAGTAGCATTACAGTAGACAAAAAGATAAAGTAAACTTAATTAGAATATACTCAATTACTAAGTAGTGAAAAAAAATAGATTTACCTCCCGGACAGTACTGAAAAAGAGCAGTGTTATCATCATCTATGAACTTTAAAACATAGCACGGCCTGTGTGTTTCTTGGTATCTGGATAACACATAGCGGTAAGGTAAGCGCTTCTCAAAGGTTCTTGAATCCCAAAGTTGTCTCTTAGCTCTACCAAAGTGGTAGACCCAACAGATTTATAAAGAAAATTATACATGTGAAAATGAAATAACATGTATAATTAGAAACTGATCATATTTTAAAATAGTTACAAGGGGGCACTTCATTTATTGTCATCATTTGAAACATGGTGATGTAAAACCTTTTTACATTAACAATATAAAGAGTCGTGAAGTTTGACATCAAAAGATCTCTGTTTTTGTCAAATAACCCAAACCAAACAAACAAATCATAGAAGAACAAAAACATGAATATGTAATGTAGAAAACAGAGGAAAACGATCGTCACCTCCAACTCCAATTGGTGTCTAACAAATTACCAAGAACATGAGACAGTCAAACTTTACTAACTCAAAAATCCAAGAAGCAATATTTGTGGTCTAAAGCAATGTAAAAACTAACCTAGCGGTGGTCAGGGAATGGTATGATGGGTAAGCTTCCTCTGGATTTAGCCTTGCACTAAAAGAGCCTACATCCACAAGAAAAGTACATTATATTATATGTGATAGAAAAAATTACTAAAAAATGATCTAATAAGGAGGTTGTGTAAACGAAGGTAAGTTTTGGGTGACATATATGTTTACTTTTTCACTATAGAAACTTTACCCGTTTGACTGCATTGTTGAAGCTTCTGGATGTCTTACATCTCTGCTTCTAATGAAAACTGGTATATTCTTGAAGTTCTTTCAAATGACTATATGGAACATGCAACTCCAACTTCCATGACCTGAAAAGTCAGAAATTAAAGTTTACAGCAATAGATTTGGTGTAGGTTGACCAAAATTAATGTGGATAAATCTTTATCTAAAAGTTTATATTAATTTGTTGAAACCTCACACCAAAACAAACTTCTGTGGATCCCGCAACCATGTACTTGTTCAAAACTCACACAAAAATCAACAAAAAGAGCATTAATGTTAGACATGCATTACATGGATCTAGGTTAAAATAAAACTTGAATTGAAACAAAAAAAGAAACATAATAAATTAAAAGGAATTGAAAACGCTAACCTCGTCGATCTTCGTATTGAGTTGCAGAGGGCGAGAAGTGAGTGTTGTTGTTTGGCAACTTTCTTAGCCTCTTTCAATATATAGCTTCTCCTTCTCCCGTCATCGATCAAACAAACAAACAAAAAAAACAATATTCGATATCAGATTGATGGTAAACCCCAAGGAACGAAAAAAAAACCCTAAACAACATTGTTCTGATCGATCGATCATCCCATGGCAACACTCGATATGATTATCATCGACACAAACGCGCGTTTAAATGAAGGATTTCTTGTGAAAATCAAACCGTGGAATTGAAGACTGTAACTTTTGTTGTGGTGTGAGAAGAAGAACGTACAGAGGGAAGAGATTTAGGGGGAATTGAATTGAATTGAATTGAATGATGAGGTTTGAGAGTCTCGGGGTGTGTATTTGTAACTACTGAGATTTGGAAATCTTATTATGGCCAAGATACGCACCTACGGCATTAATTATATTACAGATCTTTTTCATTCGACCGTTGTGCTAACTGATAGCACGTTGGTAATTATTTAAAAGTCATATCAATAATAATCAAATACATAAAAAGAAATTTTTAATTTACTTACCGTATATGAGTAAAAGACTAATAATCATCTTCCTACTCTAATAAAAGGGTAAATGGGGTGCCACGTGTCAGCATCACAATCATTGGGATGACACGTGTCAGCACCACAATCATCTTTATTCAACTTTTTCCCGTCTCTCTCTCCTATTAAATAATTATCTTAATTACTAATAATATTAAATACTTTTTAATAATTAATAAATTAACAAAGAAATCTTTTTATTAAGATTATATTGAAATAAGAAAACTTTTGAAAATGACATTTTTAATACGGTTTGTTTTAAAATAAAATATTTATTTTCAATAAAAGAAATTTAAAAACAAAATTTGAAAAAGTTGATATTATCATTTTTTTATTTCAGTTATATCATCTTAGAATATCATTGTTTAATTAATAAATTTATTATATTAATATTTTATTTATTTAAACCGTGTAATACACGGGTTTACTAAAGCTAGTATCTTATATTAATATATTATACTTTAACTCTTCGTGTTTATTACTAACTATAATGCGTTTAATAAATGGGTTTCTAGACTATCTATCTATCTATCATACCATTTTCAAATTAAAAATGTATAATTTAATAAATAAAAACCTATTTTTAATTAAAAACACAATTTTTAAAAATAAACGTTTTATAAAATACAGAATAGAATGAGTTTTTTGAAGAAAAATCATTTTTTCTTAAAACAAAATATTTAAAAATCATAATTATTTTATAAAACAAAAGTTAAAAAAGTACATTTTTGTTTATTTATTTAAATAACTATTTATATGTAATTATAATCATATTTTATCTTCAAACATGGTTTTATAATTCATAAATTTTTATTACTAATTATTTAATATTTTATTTTTTCAACCCGTGTAATACACGGGGATACTAACCTAGTAAAGGAATATGTAAATGAATATCGTTACTTGTTTTTTTTATATTTATATATATGAGGCTGTTTGGTTTGTGGATCTTGATGGAATGAAATTAAAATTGAAAATTAAAATTCTAAGTCTAATGAATTTTTGTTTCTTTGGCACATTCACATGAAAAAGTTTCAATGAAATCCACAATTTATGGAATGCTAAAATCCTTCCACTGCCCTGTGGAATTCAAATCATACCAATGAAATGTTGCTTTTACCCGATTACCTTTCAAGTTCCAACTCAAAAAGCACATGATGAACACCAACTGAGAAAAAAAATTTGAAATCGATGAACAACAACTCAAAACGTAGACCTTGACGTGTGATCCGATGAAGAATACTGAAATCATAATAAAAACCGTAATCAAAATGAAGTTTTAACAGATTCCCAATCTTAATTAAAATATTCGTTTGAAGTTCATACTCCTAACATGTATTTTTTTCTTCTTTCTCACATGCTTCTTTATTTCTCTTGTTTTATAACTTATAAAATCGTTTGAATATGTATTCTAGTTTAAAATTCAACTAATAATACCAACATTTTACAAGTAATCGTATTTTTCCTTTCAAAATTAAACTATTTTCATTTTCAATTCTTTTTACCTAGACGTGTAAATCTACAAGTGTCTTTTACTTCTATTGTCATAAAAGGGTAACCTTAGATAAAAATAACCATATAACTTTCACATGTGTTTTATTTTTTGCCATTTAAAGATTTTTTTTGTCTCACTTTGTTTTTCACTAAGTGTTCCGGTCCTATCTAACTTTTTTATAAATGTTAAATTCTTTAAAGTTATGTTAGGAAATGAAACATATATAAATCAAAATATAGATACACATATAAATCTTGATTATTTTTTAGTGATTATTTTTAACTCAAACTTTAATTTAACAATTTTCAAAGTTTGTTACTACATTATGGCTTTTTTTCCTTCACAATTACTTCTAATTCAAAATAATTAGAAAAAAATTCACTTATTTGTGACCAAAATTCATATATATTTCATTTGCCCAACTTAATATAAGAAAATTAAATATTTATTAAAATATTACATATGATTAAACATTTATCATGTGAAGTTTTTCAATTTATAAATCAAAACATATATACATACACAACAATCGAGTTGTTTATAAATCCATCAAAATCATGTTCCTAATGGGAAGGCGGATACGCAAAATTTAGTGTCACTCCACATTTAGAGATGACAAATAAACCCAAACCCAAGATATTTAGAACTGGTACAGAGTTAGATAAGTGCGTATGGACCGGGTATTAAATTATTTTTTATTATTTTTGAGGGTATGGGAAGAGTATGAGATTACATGATATACTCGTTTACTCGATATGATGCTCGAATAGTGTTTTTTTTGTTTATTTTAGTTACATTAGAATTCTTTTTAATTATTTTAATCATATTATAATGTCCACAAAATTTCTTAATTAAATTATACCACCCTTATGGCGATTCTCCTGATCTCCTACTCGAGTCAATTGACAATCAGAATTTTAGTTCTCTTCTAAACCTAGCCACGATCAACGAGAATCAACAAAACAATAACAAACAAATTTTGCCAAAATGTCAAAGAGTCAACCGATAGGTATACCTAACAATTATATCTTATGAAACTAATTAATGAGTATAATTGATTATCTAATGGGTTTGTCTGATGTTGATCGCTAAATATCCGCCACAAACACGATGAGTTTTGGATTGGGCGTGGGACACATTTCTAAACGGACATGGGGTTGGGATTTCTCTTATGCGCCCTAGTGTCATCTCTCTAACGGTGCCTACTCCAGGGAGGGATGACCAACAATACTTGACAAGTGTTAATCAATACAAATGTTAACCGGAGTCACGACTTTGGTATTAACTATACATGTAAATTGCAATACAATTTAGCCTTATTTACATATAGATACTCGATAAAATGGATGGGAGTCGAGGTTGAAAATTACTTCTAGTCAAAACAAATGAACTTTTATTTTGATTGGTTATAGAAAACTGCGGGTAGTGTTATAATAAAAAAGATATTTCATTTAAAAAACCTAAGAATGATTACGGGTTTGACATCTATCTTTCTATTGTTTTAAATAGAGGGTATTTTGATCATCCGGTCAAATACATCAACTTCTTATGTCTTATACTTTCATTGTGTCATATTTTACATTATTTATTATATGTATTCATCATTGTTTTACGTTTTAGATCATTTGTATTATTTTTTATCATTGTTTCTATAGATTATAAAAACTTGTATATATCATTGTGTTTCACAATTAGAAGTACGCAATAATATATTTTCACCAATATATTTTTCAAAACTTATAGTGTTGAAGATGACACAATGTGTTATTTTCACCAATATATTTTTTAAAACTTATAGTGTTGAAGATGACACAATGTGTTATTTTTGTCATTGTTTTTTATAGATTATATAAACTTATTATCTATCATTATTTTTTACAATTAAAAATTCAATTGATGTAAACTTATAATGTTTAAGATAACACAATAACAATTAAAAAAAACACAACGAGACATTAAGTTATTTTGTCATTATTTTAAGGGTTATTGGATTTTGATAATCCTAACTTTCACTTATTGGCCGGGATTAATTACAACTCAGAAAATATTTACAATCACTTCTAACTTTGAACTTATTTTCATCCAATGATTCATTACTAAATGAGAGTTAACCCTCGTCACTCTAGCACTGCCTAGTCTCAATTAGGTCTGTTTTTCGTTGTCTAGCCTTCATCATCATCTGAAATCTACCTCTAATGAGTTCGGTGGTTCAAATCAAGAGGTGGAGATTAATGGGTGTTTGGGAGCGGAAGTTTCAAATTGGCAAACCTGATGATAGATTTCAACATTCTGTTTTGTGTTTTGCCCACAAAAACGGTCCATGTCATCAAAAAAACTAACGGGGCTAACTCTCAGTTAGTAAGAGATTGTTGGAGGAAAATAAACTAAAAGTTGGAAGTATCTGTTACATTTACTGAGTTGGAATTAACCCCGGCCAATAAATAAAACTTGTGATTATTAAAATCCAATAGCCCTTATTTTTAATGCATTAGTTTAATTAGTTTTTAATTTATTATTGTGTTTTACATACTAGAAAACACAACAATATTATTCTACCATTATATTTTTTTAGAATTCATCATTTTAAAAAAAGTAATAGTACTCACAAAAACACAATAATAAACAAAAAAACACAATTAAATGCACTATAGACACAATGACGTGCAGAAATCATGCAAGCTTAAAAACGTAAAAAGATATTATTTTTAATATAGCAATACTTACTTGTTTTAAAGATAAAAAACACTCATTTTGTAATTTTATAAAATAATAATATCACATATAAAAAGAGAGTGATTGTTAAGATTATTTCTTGCATTTTATAGTTTTCAGGGTTTTTATATAAACCCTTCCCAAATGATAATAAAAAGTAGAGAATATTTAACCAAGTAACAGCTCATCTTTAATCTTTTATATAATATAAGAGATAATAATGAAGAAAATAAATTCAGTACCTTTTATTCACTAAACGGTAACCAGACTTTAACATGTAAGAGATAATCATGAAGAATTTTTTTTCTCACAAAATAGTAACCGGATTTTATAATTATTGCCTTTTAAGTGAACTTGAAAATTTTATCATCAAATTGTAAACATGCTTTATATAAATATTCATTTAAATGACTTCATTTTAATAGTTTAAACATTTATGTAAAATTTCACAACAAACAATAACTAAATCTTGGAGTGCTTTTTATGATTAAAATAATGCAAGTGATTTTGTTTGAAAAGTGTATTGAAACTTAATAAAAATTTCATGATTTAATCCTTAAAAATGACCAAAATGGTCATCGCTTTTAAAAAAACAATATAAGAACACATTTCTCTTTTATTTTCTTAATTTATTTGATATCTTTTAAATGCTCTTGGCTTAGTACTTGAATCCAATAATGTCTATGCACTTAAATTATGAGACTAAAGAAAGCTACAACCTAAATTCGAAAGCCTAACAATTATGGCTCATAATTGCTTGACGCCTATAAAGCACAAGACCCATATAGTATATGGCTTGAAATCTGATGTTTGAAGTACAAGGAAGGAAATAATTCGGGAATAATTCGGAAGATTTGATTATGTACAAAGAAAAATAACTAACTGTCAAATCTTCTGAAGCCAAATACAGAAATTTTTTGAAGCTAAAATGAAGTCTCTTGAAGCTTAAAAATAAAGTCTTCCGAAGCTTGAATACTGAACTCGTCCGAATACTAAGAAAACTTGTGACAATCTGACATACCTTTTTACTTTTGTCAAATGTACAATATGTTATTTTTATTGTAACTTTCTACTTTAGTACTTTTATTATTATTGTATTAATAGGATGTGAGCTATTGACTGTTATAGTCACATATCAAAAGACAATCTGTCTTTTAACTCTATATTGATTTTGTTGTCTAGATTAGTGTCCATGTGTCCTTCAAAGTATGGCCGGTTGTAGGTTGTAATATAAAGTATCTCATGTATTGGTATAAGTTTTGTAACACTTGTAAACATTCGACAACAATATACATCAATTTTGAAAACCAATCTTTCTATTTTTGAGTGTTCTTACTTGTTATTCACTGTTTCACTACCTTGTTCCCTATTTGATCTAGTAAGTGTGTTTAGTTGATAATCTCCAACAATGAAACTATTGTTGAACCATATCCGATTCTACAATTGGTATCAGAGCTTCTCAAGCTATTGATTGTAAGATCTCATCATCTTGAATCACTCTTTAGTTTAGTTGATAATTTCCATCTTTATAAACCAGTCAAAATATTTACATGACATACTAACCAGATTTCATCTAACTGCTTGTAAGGTTGCTAATACAGAGCTAATGGGGAGTGTGTTGATAAATATCAATACAGAACTATGATTGGATCTCTTACGTACCTAACAACCAGTAGACCTGGTATCATGTTTGCTACATGTATATGTGAAAGATATCAAATCAACCCCAAAATATCACACCTAGTTGTTGTCAATAGTATTATTAGATATCTCAAATGATCTCCCAAACTTTGGTATCTAAATTTTTTTGATTTTAATCTATATGAATATACAAAATAGTATTATTAGATATCTCAAATGATCTCCCAAACTTTGGTATCTAAATTTTTTTTATTTTAATCTATATGAATATACAAATAGTGACTATGGTGGCTGCAATATGACTGTCAGTTCTACATTTGGGGATGTCGGTTCCTTGGTGAAAATATAGTCTCATCAATCCTTTGTATCTGCATCAACTACTGGAGTTAAATACATTGCTGATGCAAGCTGCTATGCTCAAGTGCTTTGTATTCAGAATCAGATGCTAGATTATGGATTCAACTTCAAGAAAACTCCTATCCACATAGACAACAATAGAACTATCTCAATCACAGAGAGTCAAGTGCAGCACTCAAAGACAAAACATATTAATATCATATATCATTTGATCAGATTAAGCAGACCCCATACACACACCCATACAGGACAAGTGGAAACAAGAGCTCTCACTTCTCTTGAGTAGCAAACCACTCATATTCCTTCATGTATCGGTGCTGAGATTCCTCATGCTCAGCCTGATGAGCTTATAACCACAGTCTTAAGCCATCATCCTTAGTCTCAACAGTAAGATGATCAACCTTCAGAATAAAGGTACCATTCCCGGCCTTTAGATCTCAACCAACCAATTTCCAACCTTGAATTCTATGATTATGAAGATATGAATTTCAATGAGAACAGAAGATCAATCGATCACGCCTATACCGAAAACTGACAGTCGCTATCGAGCGTGTCTAAAACCGACATGGTTCGGCGGCGACGGTCGTTGGTTGGTTGCGGGCGCATTCAATAGAGATGATCGTTTGTCGCATGGGTGTGGTCAGCGACGACAATCGATGGTCGGTTGCGGACACTTTCAATAGAGATGATCGTTTGTCGCGTGGGTGTGGTCAGTGACGACAGTCGCTGATGGCAGGATCGGTTGTCAAGGGGCAGAGCGAGGCGGGTGAGTGGGGGGTCAAACAGTTTTGGGCAATCGTTGGCGGTCGTTGATCAGAGTCACGAGCGCCTAAGGGAGTAGGCGAAGGGCAGCTGCGGTTGGTGGCTGAGGTTAGAGGTCAGTGGCGACGACTTTTGGAGGTTGATGACGACGATGTCTGTCAATGGCGTCGAAGACCGCATCGGTCGGGGGCGATCGAAGGTCGAAGGCGGCGATGGTTAGAGGCGACGACGGTCAGAGGTCATCGGTCGGCGGGCAGTGGGTAGGGCGTCAAATTGTTTTGGGAGATTGCAACGGTCGTCAGTGAGGGTCAGTGGGCCCCTACGGTGTATGGCAAATGGAAGCAGCGATTGGTGGCTGAGGTCAGAGAACGACGGTGGCAGTCAAAGTTCGATTGCGACGGCGGGTGGAGGCCGGTGGCGGTCGGAGGTTGGCGGCGTCGGCAAGGGTCATTGGTAGTGTCGGTTGGCAGTTGGTTGTTGGCGGGGGTGGTAGGTTGTGGTTGGTGATGGGGCCGGGGGTTGTGGAATTTGAAATCTGTCAAAATTTGAAAGGATTTTGAAATCCTTCTTTTCAAGGAATTTGAGTGAATCAATTTCAATTCCAATTCCAATTTTTTTCGCAATTAAACACGTTAAGAACGGAATTCAAATTCAAATTCCAACAAATTCCTACCAATCAAACATAATGAACAATGAAATTCAGATTCCAATTCTATCAAACTAGAATTACCCCCCGGTTGCGGGGGGCGTAAAACCATGCAAAATAACACCAATGTTACACCACCATTAATAAACATCAACACTGAAATTATGGTGTCTTAATACGAAAAAATAAGAGCAAAGCGTAAAATATATAAAAGTATAACTAAGTCAATTTAAGACTCACGCATTGCGATGAACCTGTTAAAGGGGAAAAATAGACATAAAAACGATAAACCACGCAAGCATGTTGTGTTGTGTTAACTAACTCACAAAACTTAAAACGAAACGTAAAGCGAAACGTAAGGTGAGTTGCACATGCATGTTTATGCCGTGTTAAATTGCAAAACCTAAAACGAACATAAGACGAAAATTTGCAAAATATGAAAAATATAGGGGACCAAAGTTGAAAGTATAAAGTTTTGTGAGATTAAATTGCAAAAGATGAAGAGTTTTGGGTTTAAAGTAAAAATAATTAAATTTTGGAAGGTTATTTTGCAAAAACCTTTGGGTTGAAAGTGAAAACTGAAAAGTCATTTTTTTAAAACACCCTATACATAAGGTACAACACCCCATTATGCATAGAAATTGATAATTAGCATAATATAAATTTCAATAAAATGTTACATATTAAACGCAAGCAATCTAAGGCTTTGAGTCTCACAAAGTGTTTAGGCTTTTGATTGCATCCTCCTTTAGCCTCACTCTTAAGACTTTAGGCTTAAAATTATGCCTTAGGGCTTTATGCTCAGACTTTAGGAGTCACATGATTTCTAGGCCTCATGCTTTATACACAAAGCATTATAGACCTCCTGATATATGACCTCCATTAGGCTTTTATACCTCTTAGTCTTTAGGCCTCCTCATGCGTTGGTCTTCAAGCGTCACACTGCAAGCCTTAACTTTACAGGCCTAAGATGTATAGTATAGGCTACATGGACCTCAAGCTATATGAGTCTTATGTTTTATGGGCCTAACGTTTTAGGCTTTCAGTTTTAAGATTTAGGTTTTCAAGTCATAGCCCCCTTCACGCTTAATGCATATGGCCCCACACTATTTCATTTGTGTTTTTATAATTATTTTAATATATGTTCATAATTATATGTTTTATATAAAATATTATTCATTACAATGTTATATAAGAACTATTATATAAACAAGTATATAATACAATATAAAATACATAAATAAATAGCTCTTTTGCTCAAACTTAATATGTGAAGCTCAAGCTCAAACTTTACATCCCAAGTTTCAGGCTTAGAGGCTGTTTGTCAGTCTTTTAATCAGTCTCTTATTAGTTTAGATGTCTGAATGGTTCAGCACTTAATGGTTCAGTCTGTTTGTTTTGCGAACAAATGTCTGAATGGTTAAGACATTTGCCACTGAATGGTTAAATATTACACTTAGTGCTGAATGGTTAAGTGATCTAATGTTGAATGGTTAAGACATCTTATCTGAAATGGTCAGACATTTGCATTTGAATAGTTATACGTTATACTAGCTCTTAATGGTTCAGACCTCTTAATAGTTCAGCACTTAATGGTTCAGACCTCTTAATGGTTCAGACCTTTTAATGGTTCAGCACTTAATGGTTCAGACCTCTTATTGGTTCAGCACTTAATCATTCAGAAGTTGCCAAACAGACCCTTAATATTAAAGATTCAAGACTTAGGATTCAGGCGATATGTTTTATGGGCTTTAGGTTTTGTAGGCCCCGAGTTTTATGAGGCTTAACGTTCGGCTTTAACCTTTCCAATTAAGCTTTTATGTTATAGCATCTTTTAGACTTCTATGCCTCTTAGGCTTGAAGCACAGAAGCCTCATGTTGTAGGCCTCACGTATTATGTCTTTAATATTAAGGATTTTGGATTTCTAGCTTTAAGGCTTGTGCTTTACCTGCCCCTTTACTTTATGAGCTTTACATGTTAGGCCTCACATTTTAGGCTTTAGTTGTAATCTCCTTTATAATTTATGTCTCTTAGACTCACGTTGGAGGGCTTTAAATGTTAGGCTTAGGCTTTAAGCTTTATGGGCTTTAGGCTTTTAAAAGGCTCAAGTTATTAAATAAATTAATTAGCAAAAGCACACAATGCATAGATCAAACACTAGTAACTAAACTTCTTAAAGGGGCTGCTGGAAGAGAGCAAACAAGCAAACAAACGCTCAAAATAGACACATTGACAGTTTGCAAATAAGCACTTCAAATTGTTAATAAAAACATAAGGCACTAATTAACTATCCTAATAAACAAATTATGTGCAAAGATGATTATCTAAACATTTAGAAGTAAGATTCTAAGGCACATAACAAAAACATCTAAACATTCTAAGGCACTAAAAGAAATCAATTAGAAGGTCAAGAGTATTACACTAGTATTGAACTATAAATAAAAACCTATTGAAGTTAGATTCAATTAATCAATAATGCAAACAAACCCAAAGATGACACATAACAAAAACATCTAAACATTCGAAGGCACTAAAAGAAATCAATTAGAAGGTCAAGAGTATTACACTAGTATTGAACTATAAATAAAAACCTATCGAAGTTAGATTCAATTAATCAAGGAATTTCAAGAAACGCATTAGACAAATGGGGGAATTGAATATAATCCTAAGGTAACATGAAACAATATAAACATGTCAACAAAATTTTACTGAACCAAAGCAAGTATCAAGGAACTTATCTCAAATCAATGACACTACACACATATCGAGCTTGGAAATTTAACAGGGAAAACGATCATACCTTTGCCAGCGCAATATTATGAGAGGCAGCATTGGTGTAGTAGGATTCTCTCTAGAAATCCTCCATAATGGAAGCCATTATTTCTCTTATCTAATGGTAATGTAAAAATCTAGTAAAAAAGACCATAAACCCAAAGACAATAGTGCGCATTGAACTAGAAAGTCGAGTACAAGGTACCTTGTGAGCTCAATATTTCAAGAACAAGTATCCATGTGCCATGGTCGTTTCTGCCTGCTCCAAAGAAACTCTTCATAACGCGACATGGGGTGTCCATAAACCGACCAAACCACCCAACCCGAAGGTCGCCGCTTTGAGGTTTATACTATCCAGCTCACATTTTTTGGTGGTTTAATGGTTCAACAAGTGGGTTGGAACTTTGAACTAGTCGTGTAAATCGAACCCGCCTTTCAGCCTTTTTTCCTTTCCTTATTCGTAAAAAGTTATCATTTCAAAAGTTTTAATACAAAATTGACACTTTTCAAAATAATTGGTTCAAACGCTAAACCACCCTTGCAGGCCTGCCCAATCCGACCAGTTTGTTTTGTTACTTCCCGAAACCATAGTTAGTAGTTCACACTGAATTTTTGTTGAACCCAAAAAACCAAAGCTTGGAGCCGTGGACATTCCCAAATGACAATTGTGGGACGTATGATTTAGTACTTGAATTTGTTAGCAAATATTCAAATAATAAAAAGCACGAGGATGGTAATGACAAACCGTTTCATAGATATATTGTTGTTGAATGGCTGCACCATGTTGTTGTAGTTTGTGTGGTTGGATGCAGAAAGTTTGTTATTCGCAAGGAAAACATTTTAGGCCACTGGTAATCATTTTTGTTGAAATAGAGACATCCTTCAATTTGTCTACACACTGCAAATTTGAAACAGTATTATGGTAATAAAAATTACGAAACAATTAGAATTTTAAATAACCAAAAATATACGAAAGTTTGACAATAACCAAAAAATAAGCAAATAAAGAACTACATGAGACTTTCACAAGTTGGACGAATTGCAACAAGAACCTCCTGATCTTGATCTTCTGAACCAAGCAACCTGAAAAACATAAATCTCAGAAACCAAAAAAATAAAAGAATAAAAAAATAAAAACTCAGATGAATGAATGTGAAGATATGAAGTCTATAAAATTAACCTCAGGAGCAATAGGAGCCTTCAAACCAGAGTTACTGATCGAGCATTCAGTGCAACGCCAATCACTTTTTGTTCAAACAAGTAGTTTTCCGGAGAGAATAAGCTAAAAATATGTGACAAAAACTCAGAGAGAACATATAATTGTAGTACCTGGTTTGCATAATTATCTGGATGGCAGAAGCACAAGACCTGTAGGTGACCTGCTACTTGATGCTTTCTCAGGTCCATTTGCACGCCAATAAACCTTAATGCGAGCAATGTGGGTACTCACTCATTTGCACGCCAAGCTCCTTGAAAATCAACTCTGATAATAAGCTAATAAAGCAGCACAGAATAGGACCATCTATGAACTGTCTCTGTCCCAAAACTGAACACAAAGTAACTCATGCATCATTAAAGTCAACCAACTCAAATAAACTTAAAATAGAATAGATTATGTTTGTTGTATATTAAAATTAAAAAGAAAGATTAACAACCAAACCTCTGCTCCGTAGATTTCTCCAAGTATATTCAATATCAATTTGCGATTATTATCCTCTGAGTACTAAAGAAGCTGCTGTAATTAAGAAGCCGTGGTAAGGCAAGTTACATGTGAAACTAGTTACATGAAGATTAGTCTCATAGGATGCTACGAAACTAAAAAAATGTCCTGATAACACTACAAGAACCAGTAACAGGGCCCTAACAAAAAAGAATGAATTAATATGTGTGTGTATAATGGGATTGTTTTTGAGGTTCAATTTTGGAAAATAAGAAGAAAGATAAAATTAAAGGATACAACCATACAAGTTACCTTGCTAAGGATAAACTTAATTAGAATATACTCAATTACTAAGTAGTGAAAAAAAATAGATTTACCTCCCGGACAGTACTGAAAAAGAGCAGTGTTATCATCATCTATGAACTTTAAAAAATAGATTTACCTCCCGGCCTGTGTGTTTCTTGGTATCTGGATCACACATAGCGGTAAGCGCTTCTCAAAGGTTCTTGAATCCCAAAGTTGTCTCTTAGCTCTACCAAAGTGGTAGACCCAACAGATTTATAAAGAAAACTATACATGTGAAAATGAAATAACATGTATAAGAAACTGATCATATTTTAAAATAGTTACAAGGGGGCACTTCATTTATTGTCATCATTTGAAACATGGTGATGTAAAACCTTTTTACATTAACAATATAAAGAGTCGTGAAGTTTGACATCAAAAGATCGATCTCTGTTTTTGTGAAATAACCCAAACCAAACAAACAAATCATAGAAGAACAAAAACATGAATATGTAATGTAGAAAATACCTCCAACTCCAATTGGTGTCTAACAAATTACCAAGAACATGAGACAGTCAAACTTTACTAACTCAAAAATCAAGTTGAGTGAACCGCACCTTTAGTTGCTCAAAGTATCCTTCCTTCCCCGGGCAGGGGTCTTGGCAAACAGTCAAGTGGTGGTCAGAAATTGAAGTTTACAGCAATAGATTTGGTGTAGGTTGACCAAAATTAATGTGGATAAATCTCTAAAAGTTTATATTAATTTGTTGAAACCTCACACCAAAATAAACTTCTGTGGATCCCGCAACCATGTACTTGTTCAAAACTCACACAAAAATCAACAAAAAGAGCATTAATGTTAGACATGCATTACATGGATCTAGGTTAAAATAAAACTTGAATTGAAACAAAAAAAAAGAAACATAATAAATTAAAAGGAATTGAAAACGCTAACCTCGTCGATCTTCGTATTGAGTTGCAGAGGGCGAGAAGTGAGTGTTGTTGTTTGGCAACTTTCTTAGCCTCTTTCAATATATAGCTTCTCCTTCTCCCGTCATCGATCAAACAAACAAACAAAAAAAACAATATTCGATATCAGATTGATGGTAAACCCCAAGGAACGAAAAAAAAACCCTAAACAACATTGTTCTGATCGATCGATCATCCCATGGCAACACTCGATATGATTATCATCGACACAAACGCGCGTTTAAATGAAGGATTTCATGTGAAAATCAAACCGTGGAATTGAAGACTGTAACTTTTGTTGTGGTGTGAGAAGAAGAACGTACAGAGGGAAGAGATTTAGGGGGAATTGAATTGAATTGAATTGAATGATGAGGTTTGAGAGTCTCGGGGTGTGTATTTGTAACTACTGAGATTTGGAAATCTTATTATGGCCAAGATACGCACCTACGGCATTAATTATATTACAGATCTTTTTCATTCGACCGTTGTGCTAACTGATAGCACGTTGGTAATTATTTTAAAAGTCATATCAATAATAATCAAATACATAAAAAGAAATTATTAATTTACTTACCGTATATGAGTAAAAGACTAATAATCATCTTCCTACTCTAATAAAAGGGTAAATAGGGTGTCACGTGTTAGCAGCACAATGCTTTGGTGAACAAATCAACTAATCAACTAATAAAAGGGTAAATAATAATCAAATACATTAAAAGGTTTTCAATTGAGATTAACTAATCAATGTTTATCATCCCAATAGCTGTAATGAGATATTTAAATCTCTGTTCATCAAATGCTTTGGTGAACAAATCAGCATATTGTTCATTTGAATCAACTTTGATTAGTTTGATAAGATTTTTCTCATGAATATCTCTAATGAAATGATACCTCATATCAATGTGCTTTGTCTTGGAGTGCTTCACTGGATTTTCAGTAATGGATATAGCACTGTTGTTGTCAATATGGATAGGAGTGCTCATAAAGTTGAATCCATACTCTATCATCTGGTTTTGAATCCACAGCAGCTGAGCACAGCAACTAGCAGCAGCAATGTATTCAGCTTCAGCAGTTGATGTAGAGACACAGGATTGCTTTTTGCATTGCCATGAGATGATCCTTCCACCAAGAAATTGACATCCACCTGATGTTGATTTCTTGTTGATGTTGCAGCCACCATAATCGCTGTCAGAGTAACCATAGAGATTAAAATCACTATTTCTTGAATACCAGAGACCTAATTTAGGTGCTCCTTTGAGGTATCTGAGGATTCTCTTGGCAGCAATTAGGTGAGACACCTTTGGAGCAGCCTGATATCTTGCACAGATGCAAGTTGCAAACATGATATCAGGTCTACTTGCTATGAGATACATCAGAGAACCAATGATTGCTCTATACTGATGTTGATCGGTATCCTCCCCTTAGAGTCAGGGCAGAGATCATGGTTTCTGGGTATAGGTGTCTTTGCTGCTTTACAATCCTTCATATCAAATCGCTCTAAGATATCATTGGCATACTTAGATTGATTGATGAAGAACCCTTCCTTCAATTGCTTTACCTGAATTCCAAGGAAAAAGTCCATTTTTCCCATGGAACTCATCTCGAACTTCTTCTTCATAATGCTCTCAAAGTCTTTGCACATTTGGTCATTTGAGGAACCAAATATGATGTCATCAACATAGACTTGAACAAGCAAAATGTCTTTCCCAGACTTTCTAATAAAGAGAGTCTTATCAATGGTACCTCTAGTATAACCATTCTTCAGGAGAAATTGAGACAATGTCTCATACCACAGCCTAGGTGCTTGGTGCAGCCCATATAAAGCTTTATCCAACTTGCACACATAGTTTGGACGCTGTGGGTCTTCAAATCCTGGAGGCTGACATACATAGACTTCCCTATCTATATCCCCATATAGAAAGGCACACTTGACATGAAACTGGTAGACAGTGAAATTCTCGGATGCAGCATAAGCAAGGAAGATCCTAACTGCCTCAAGTCTTGCAACAGGTGTAAAGACATCAGTATAATCGATTCCTTCCTCTTGAGTATATCCTTGAACCACCAGTCTTGCCTTGTTTTTGATAATCAAGCCTCTATCATCTCTTTTGTTCCTGAATACCCATTTGGTGCCTATAGGTACTTGACCAGATGGTAGCGGACATAGGTTCCAAACCTTTTGTCTTTTGAATTGAAGCAGCTCCTCTTGCATTGATTCAACCCAGCTACTATCTTTCAAGGCATTTTCCACCTTCTTGGGTTCCATTTGGGATAAGAAGCATGAGTACAAGCAGACATTCCCATTATAAGTTTGTCCTCTTGTTCTCACACCCTCAGAGACTTCCCCTATGATATTTTCAGCTGGATGAGTATAGTGAATTCTGAGTCTTGGAATCACCTCCAGTTGCAAAGATAAGTCCAAGTTGGACATATTTTGCTCAGGAGCTTGAATACTTGGTCCAGCTGTTGTTTCAAGCTCATTCAATGAGGACTGATTGAATGAAAGAGAAACATCATCATTTCTTTGCTGTGAAGCATCATTAACAGTTGCCTGTTCCTTCAAAATGCTGCTTCCATCAGCTTGGTGTTGTGCAGGATCACCTGAAGAGATTTGAAAATCAGCAGGTGAATCCCTTGTTGAAGTTCCACTATCTCTTGAAATGGTTATACTGTCAGATCTTTCAATAGTGGGAGCTTGATTTGTTGCAACTCTTGGAGAACTTGGAATAGGTTTGGGAAGCTCAAACAGTTGATCTTCATCAGAATTACTTTGAGCACCTGTTCCAGCTGAAACATTCTCACAAGATGGTTTATAATAGTTTGGAAACAATTCTAAATCAAAGACATGATCAGGGCCATTCCCCCTAACACAAAGAGTGTGCTCATTAACTATAATGTTGGAAGATTCCTCAAATTGTTGGTTTTTAATATTATAAACTTTGTATGCTTTAGATTAGGAACAAAGATAGCATCATCTGACTTTTCAGCAAATTTTGCCAAATTGTCTTTTGTGTTAAGTATGGTACAGCTGCTGTCAAAGGACCTTAGAAAGCCAATGAACGGTGGCCTCTTGTTCCATAACTCATAAGAAGTCTTTCCATGGGACTTTACTACAAGAACTCTGTTCTGCACATAGCATGCAGTGCTGACTGTCTCTGCCCAGAATGTTAGAGGCAGCTTTGAATCAGCTAACATAGTCCGAGCAGCCTCAATAAGTGTTATATTTCTCCTCTCAGCAACACCATTTTGTTGAGGAGTTCTAGAAGCACTGTATTGTCTGGCAATCCCTTTTGAGTTACAAAATGAGTCAATAACAAAGTTCTTAAACTCAGTCCCTTGATCACTTCTAATTATTTTAACCTAGTGATCAACTTGATTTTCTATTTTAAGAATAAAAGATTTTAAAGTTTCAGCAGTTTCATCTTTAGTTCTTAAAAAGAATACCCATGTAAATCTAGTAAAATCATCAACTACCACAAGGCAATATGATTTCCTTCCAATGCTCATTATACTTGTGGGATCAAATAGATCCATGTGCAATAAGTGTAATGGAGTGGTGATAGAGTTAACAACTTTGGATTTATGAGAAGACCTATGTTGTTTCCCTTTCAGGCAGGCAACACAGTTATCTTTGCAGAAAAATTCCTTTTTAGGCAAACCATGTACCAAGTTATTTTTAGCCAATTTATTCATTGTCTTAAAATTTACATGACACATTCGTTTATGCCACAGTGTTGACTCATCACCATTAGCTGTGGAAAGAACGCATGATACTTCTCCCATTGGGGAAGCATTGTTCATATCAAGCTTGTACATATCCCCTTTCCTGGGAGATCTAAGAAGCACCAATTCCTGAGGAATTGTCATCCCAGGTTTGAGGATGATGCACTCATGTTCTGTGAAAAGCATTTGATGCTTTTGATCACAGAATTGAGAAACACTTAACAGATTGTGTTCAAGCTGTTGACAAATTAACTTTGTCAACTTTTAACTTTCCATTGGATATACTCCCTCTGCCAGAGATATATCCTCCGGCCTCACCTCCAAACTGAACATGACCTTCATCATAATGTTGAAATTGTTGAAGAAGAGATCTGTTCCCTATCATGTGCCTGGAGCATCCACTATCTACAATCCAAATGTTGTTATTCTTGTCATATGGATTTCCCTGCACATAAGGTGAGATAATTAGTTTTGATTGGAAACCCAAGCCTTATTAGTCTTGGGTTCTTCCAATGATAGTGACATAATTGAACCAAAATTTATGCATGGGGGTTCAATTGATGTCTTTGAAGAAGAGGTTTGGGCTACAACATCTTCCTTGATCTTCCATTCCATCCCTTGGTTGATCATAGAAGATGAGCTTATTGAAGCTTTTGTAGCTTGGCATTCTTCCGAAGCTTCTTTCTTTTCGGAAGAGACCTTCACCACCTTTTCTTCCGAAGCAGTCTTCTTCTGGGATGGTTTCAAGGGGACTCTTTTAATTTTCTGAGTCTTTGCAGCTTTAACTTCCGAAGTCTTTTTCCTTTCGGAAGAAGAGTTTTCTTCCGAGAGAAGCCTTGCTTCGGAAAAAGCTTTCCCTTTTTCATCACTTGAACCATTTGATATGGTCCGAATGTGAAACCTTCCCTGACTCCTTCTCTTTTTACATTATTTGCATAATGTGTGCTAGCAGGATTGTAGTAACAATCTTTAGCCATGTGATTTTGCAGACCACACATTATGCATGCAATGTTAACTTTCTGGGAATGAGAGGGTTGCTGTTTCTTGTTCCTTTTCTCCTCATCAGCAACTTTTTCCTTTAACTTTTGATCCTTTGGTAGGATAGGAGTACTGGTACTGTACTCTTTTCCTGAATCAGAAGGTCCAACCACCTGGAATCCAGCTGATATGAATACACCCTTTTACTTTGGGTCTATCTTTAGCTTGGACTCAGCCATCTTCTTGGCAGTTTTTCTGGCTGCCTTAGCCCTGCTTCTTTTGGCTTTGGTGGTCAGGGTTTGATCATCATTGGCCGGGGAGGGCACAATTACCTGTTCCTTCCCTGTGATGGTCATGGTCTCCATAGTTGCATCACTCTTTGACTTTTTAGAAGGTGGGTCAACAGATGGAACCTTTTGCTCTTCAGTATCACACCTTGGTTGTCTTACAGACTCATAAGAGTGTGGTGGAGAAATTTCATTGGTTCCCAACCCACCTTTGTTTTGATAACAAAGCTTTGAGTGAGAGGATGATGCAAGAATAGCTTGGAAGTTTTGCTCAGAAATAGCATACTTCCTGGCTTGAGCCTCAGCAGTGACAAGCTGGGCTTGAGCCTCAGTCAATTTGGATATTAAATCCTCGATTTGAGTCTTGTAGTTTGTGTGTTCATGTTTTAAGAGGGACACAATTTTCTCTAACTCCTTAATTTTTCTTTGGTAGTCAGATTCAGCCCTTTTAAAATCAGATTTTAAAACATTTAAAGACTCAATATCAGATTTAATTTCCATATTGTAGTCCTGATACAGTTTAACCTTAGCAATGCAAGCAGGGGTACAGAGATGTTCATATACCTTGTTTTCATCTGTTCCTGTCATGAGTGCTTGAGCAGGAGTCACATCTTGAACCATGAAGTTCCAGTCAACTTCTTGAGCCATGGCTGCAGTTTCAGTTGACTTTCCGGTGGGCTTTGGTGTAGAAGGATGTGTGGAGGCCTGTGAGGTTCTCGGGTTGGACTTGGGAGCCTTGCATTCCCTTGCAAAATGACCAAGTTGGTTACAGTTGTAACATTTGGCCTTGCTTTTGTCAAACCCAAACTTGCTGGTGATTGGGTTCTGAGGGAATTGCCTTCCAGTTCTTTTAAAGAACTTCTTCACTCTGTAGGTTAGAAGAGCCATTTGTTGGACTATGTCCACATACTCTATGTCATCCGGGCTAAAACACTCTTGATCATCAAAGCAGTATTGATAGTCATTTGAGTGCCCACTCCCTGAGACAAATGCACAGCCCTCCTGAAAGGAGCTTTGCTGAGCTTGTTGAGACTTTGGAGTCTCAGGAAATGTGATACAAGGCCCAGAGGAACAAGATGGCTGCTAGGTGTAGATCAGGTACTGCTGAGACTGGGAGATGTCTGAGCCTTCGGCAACCATTAAAGCGTTGCTAGCAGGAAGACTCAAGGGTCTGCTTGTCTGGTGACCCCTCTTGCTTTCCATTTCCAAACGGTATCCATCAAGGATCCCATAGAGTTCGGTCATGGTGAGTGTATTCAGATTCTCTGTTCTTTTGATGGAGACATAATAGAATGTCCACTCATTGGGTAGAGCACTCATAAACTTTCTAGTAAGGTCTCTGAGTTCATGAGTGATTCCCACAGATTGAAGGGAAGAGATGAGATCCATGTACCTGAAATATTGCTGGCTAAGAGTCTCTCCAGCAACATAGGTGAAGTTCTCAAACTGCTGCTTCAGTGAGTACTTCTTTGAATCATTCGAGCTTGAGTACATTTGAGCAAGAGCATCAAAGAGTTCTTTGGCAGACTTACAATGCTCAAACCCCACCATGATAGAGTTTGGGATTGCAGTCATAAGAACAGTCATAGCATTGCTGTCTATGTCAAGCTTCTTCATGTCTTCATCAGAATAATCTTCAACGGCTTTCTCGATCATGGCACCGTTTCCACCAGCTACTTTTGGCTTATACGGACCATTAACGATGGATTGGCACATCTTGCTATCCTGGTACCTAATAAAGCCTTCCATTCTTCTGCTCCAAGACCTGAAGTTTTCAGGGGCGATGATGGGAGCTTTGGTCATCATTCCCATCTCAACTTCATATTTGTTGAGGGCCATTTTGAGTGAGGTATAAGGAGGAGTGAAAAACTGTTTGATTAGGATGGTAAGATCTCACAATCAAGAGCCTAAAAAGCTCTGATACCAATTGCAGGATCGGGTTTGTCACTTAAACACTTGTGATTCTCTCAAACTCGCTTATAATATCACTCAAATCAGATGAAGCAATGCCTTTAACAAGAGTTGATAATAATATTATAAGTAATCAAAGGAACAAGCAGAAATATATTTTCAAGGTACTTGTATATATTACTTCTCAACTCAAGATTACAAGACACTTACAAGCATGAAACAAGAGTTACAATGAGAAACTATATATACTAGATCCTACAGCCGGTTATACTTGATACCAGTTGGAAACCTAAGACTAAAGCATATACTACAATGCTAAAGTTAAGGTATCTTAGATAAAGTATTATCTAAGATATGGTAGTCATGACATGTCCATGACTTACCTTTTGTCACCAACTAAAGATGGCAACTGTACTTAACACAAAAAGGTAAACAGTGGATTAAAGTATGGTCAACTACATGGCTTTTGAGAAAACGCCATGCAGTATCTCAGAGATTTGCAGCGGAGTGTCAGATAGGCCATACTTATGTCCACTGGATAATAAGAGTGTCTTCCGAAGGTTAACTGGCTTCGGAAGAACAAGTTCTTCCGAAGCCACTTATACTTCGGAAGATGCTTGAGGCTTTGAGGACTTCTTGTACTTCGAAAGTTGACTTCAGATCTTTGTCTCTAAGTCTTGATCTTCGGAAGTAGGTTCTTTGTCTTCGGAAGTTGGAGTTTTCCTTCGGAAGTGCATTTTACACTTAGACTTCGGAAGAGCTCCTTCTTCCTTCGGAAGTTCCATACTTAGCTTCGGAAGTCCTTTGTATGTTGTACTCAAAATCTTCTAAGTGACTTAGTTTTGGTTGCAACAACCTTTCTAGATCCAACAAGGTTGCTAATACAGAGCTACTGGGGAGTGTGTTGATAAATATCAATACAGAACTATGATTGGATCTCTTACGTACCTTGTTACCAGTAGGCCTGGTATCATGTTTGCTACATGTATATGTGAAAGATGTCAAATCAACCCCAAAATATCACACCTAGATGTTGTCAATAGTATTATTAGATATCAGGTGCTGAAATTGTGGGAGAAGTTAAGGAAGTTTTAGTTTAAATAGTATTGTTATGTGTTATTTGTTTTTGTCTTTGTTTATGTTCATCAAAAGTAAGGTTTATATACCTTGTTATCGGAGATCAACCCATCTCGAACCGGGTCTATTTGTATTTCTTTCCAGCTTGATTCAAGCTTACTGTTTTGGGTTCTATCACTATGTTTAAGTCAACAAATACAAATAACCTTATCATCATCTAAACAAAACGAATAAAGCCCGCAACACTACATAACATCAAATAGTATGTTTTTTAGTAAATAATAAAGTAAATTAAACAGACAGTCCATGGGATATGCAAGTAATACATCTTTGGTCCTCACTTTCAATAAAATATAAATGCGGGCCTAAACAATGCATGATATGCACATTGGTAGTCCTCGACGCTAACTTCAGTTCCTATTTACCGTTGGTATTAAAGGGAGAACTGCGAACTGAAGTTAAGTTTCACTGTTAGTTTTTTTAAGGCAAAAACACCCCTTGTCGCCGCTAACTTCAGTTCCTATCTACCCTCAACCAACCACCACCGCTGCCTCTACCCTCAACCAATCACCTCCACCGTCGTTGCTACACCAACCTACCACCGTTGTCGCCGCTACTACACCCTTGCCCACCACCATCGTCATTGCTACATCAGTACACCCTTGACCCACCACCGCGCTACTGCTACACCCTTGACCCACCACCACGCAAATCTAACCACCGCTACCATTGTACATGATGATAACATCATGAGAGGTGGTCTTTATATATAAATATATGGATTCCTAGTGGTGGTGACGATGGAGTGGTGGTGGTGGTTAAATTCTTACATGGTGGTGAAGAGGTGGTCATGAAGATGAAGATGAAGATGAAGATGAAAATGATAGAAGATGGACAATTAGGGTGAGGTGAGATGGGTGGGGTTTAGGAGGAGTAAATTGGGTTTTATTGAAAAATTATTATTTTTTAATTTAGGGGTATATTGGTAATTTTACATTGACTTAACAGAAAAACTTACTTTCAATTAGCACCGAGGACTGTCGATGTGCATACCATGCAAATTTGAGGCATGCATTTGTAATTTATTGAAAGTAGGGACTAAAGTTGCAATACATGCATACACTAGTGATTGTCCGTGAATTCATTCTGATATATAAAAATAATATAAAGCAACAAAGCAGCAATAATTTGAGCCATACAATTTAAAGCGAGTCATTTAAAGCAAGGTTTTTATTTTTATTTTTTTCTTAGCGAGTTTCAAGCCGCAAGCTATTTGTACAACCCTATCCATAAAATCTTAGTGCCTACAAAGCACAAGGCCCATATAGTATAACTTGAAGTCTAATGCTTGAATGCTGAGGCCTAAGAGGCCTTAAAAAGCCATCTTTAATAAGCTAAAACTTAAAGCATAAGAACATTATACTCATATAACCGAGGCTCAAGAACTCTAAGGGCTCGCTTGGTTCGTTGAACTTGTCGAAATTGGAATTTGAATTGGAATTTGTAGGAATTGAATTTGGAATTCAATAAATGATTTGCAGTTCAATGAAATTGGAATCTATCAAAAGAACTTAAAATTCCAAATGTATTGCAAACCATCATCACCCCCGACTCATAACCGTCGCTACATACCACCGACCATGCGTCTCCCTTGCCACCGACAATCGACTGCGGGCAACAACCGCACCTGCCATTGGCAACCGACCTTATCCCCCCGCTATCGTCACACTTCCACCAACCGATCACCCCTATGCCAAAAACCAACGGTCGCCGTTGAGCGTGTCTAAACCGACACGGTTCAGCGACGACGATCGACGTTCGATGACAGGGGCATTCGATAAAGATGATCATTTTCCGCGTGGGCGTGGTTAGTGACAACAGTCGATTGTCAGCAACGGTGATGGCAGGACCGGTCGTCCAGGGTTAGGGCGACAAGCGGATGGGTGGGGCATCAAACGGTTTTGGGCTATTGGCAGTGGTCGTCGATCATAGTCGCGGGCACCTACGAGAGTGGGCGAATGGCAACGACGGTCGATGGCGATCGAAGGTCGAAGGCGTCAAAGGTCGTGGCGGTTGAAGGTGAGGGCGACGTTGGGCGGTGTTGGGCCGCGTCGAGCGGCGACGATGGTTAGAGGCGGAAGTGGCGGCCGGAGGTCAACAGTCGGCGGGAAGTGGGTAGGGCGTCAAACGGTTTTGGGCGATCTCGGTCAAGGTCAATGTGCGCTTGCGGTGTATGGCGAGTGGCAGCGGCTATTGGTGGCTGAGGTCGAAGAACGACGGTGGCAGTCGGTGTTCGATGGACGTCGTTCAAGGTCGGTGGGCCCCGAGTTTTATGAGGCTTAACGTTTGGCTTTAACCTTTCCCAATTAAGCTTTTATGTTATAGCATCTTTTAGACTTCTATGCCTCTTAGGCTTGAAGCATAGAAGCCTCATGTTGTGGGCCTCACGTATTATGTCTTCAAGATTTAAGATTCTCGATTTTTAGCTTTAGGGCTTGTGCTTTATGTGCCTTTACTTTATGAGCATTACATGTTAGGCCTCACGCATCTGCCCAGAACATCTTTGGAAGCCCTGAATTGATTCTCACACTTCTGGCTCTTTTATTCAATGTTCTATTCATACGTTCAGCGACCCCATTTTGTTGAGGAGTGCTCGGGACTGTATAAATCATTCGAATATCGTTCTCTGCACAATAGTTCTGGAACTCTTTGCTGACGTATTCACCTCCGTTGTCCGACTTCAAACATTTCACCTTCAAATCAATTTCCAATTCAACAGCAGTTTTCCATTTCTTAAATACATCAAAAACTTCAGATTTATTTTTAAGAAAGTAGACCCATACCTTACGTGTCGAATCGTCTATGAAAGTGACATAATAGTAAGCACCTCCCAAAGAAGCAACTGGAGTAGGTCCGAAAACATCCGTGTGAATAAGCTCCAATTTCTGAGCTTTCGGTGGCTTTCCTGTCTTCACAAAAGACACCTTCTTTTTCCCGAATACACACGGCTCACAGAATTCAGATTCGACCTTCTTTAACTCTGGAAGCTTTCCACTAGAAACGAGCATTTTCATTCCTTTTTCACTCATGTGACCGAGTCGTTGGTGCCACAGGTTAGATTGACTCAGGCCACTGGTCACTGCATTTACCCCATCTACAGGAACTTCAACCATGTACAATGTGCCCCTCTTTGTACCTCTGGCAATGATAAGATTTCCTTTCACGACCTTCCATTGTCCCCCACCAAACATGACATCATATCCATCACTATCCAACTGCCCAATAGAAATTAACTTCTTTCTGAGACTTGGGATGACCCGAACATCTTTCAAAGTCCATGTGGTGCCCAATGGAGTCTTCAACACAACGTCCCCCATCCCTGTGATATCAAGAGCATGATCATTAGCTAAATGAACTTTACCAAAGTTACCTGTTCGTAGATTCCTCATCGACTTCGTGCTTGATGTAGCATGAAATGATGCTCCTGAATCCATGACCCATGACTCTGTAGAATCTTCAACACAACATATAAGAACGTCATTTGAATTATCTTCGGCTAGATTGACTTCCCTTTTATCTTTAGGAGCAGATGGTTTAGGGCATTGGCTTCTGAAATGCCCATGTTCTTTGCAGTTCCAACACTGGATGTCTTTCCTAGGCTTTGACTGACTTCTTCTTTTAGACTTTGAACGACCCCTGCTACTACCCCTTTCTTTTCCCCTGCCTCTTCCTTCAGTACTCAACAGAGAACTAGATGATTCACCAGAATTTCTCCTTCTAATGTCTTCCCCAAAAATCAAATCACGGACCCCTTCAAAGGTAAGCTTAGTAGTACCACATGAACTACTAACTGCAGTAACTGTCCCTGACCAACTTTCAGGCAACGAAGATAACAATAACAAAGCTAAAACTTCATCATCAAACTTGATCTCAACAGATAATAAGCGAGAAATAATGGTATTGAAATCATTGATATGAGAGGAAACAGAACCACCTTCTTTCAATCTGGTGTTAACTAACTGTCTGATTAGAAATACCTTATTAGATCCAGACGGCTTCTCGTACATATTAGATAAGGCTTTCATCAAACCATGAGTAGTAGTTTCCTTCACAATATTGAACGCGACATTCTTTGCCAGTGAGAGTCTGATAACAGCAATTGCTTTCCTGTCCAAAGTCTTCCAATCTTTATCTGTCATATCTGTCGGTTTCTCCTCATCCAAGGCTGCCATTAAATCCTTTTGACACATCAGATCCTCAATTTGCATCTTCCAAAACCCAAAATCATGTCCATCAAATTTATCGATCTTTGTTCTCCCGTCATCAGCCATCATTCCCGAACAGCACCAAAATCCCGAACAGCACCAAAAATCCCGAACAGCAGGAATCAAGAAAACAAGCAGCACCAAAATCCCGAACAGCAGCAGTGGCTGTTTCTGCGGCGGCAGAGAGAATTTCCGGCAGCGTCGGCGCCGGAAACCTAATTCGGCGGCGGCTGCTGTGGCGGCGGCGGCTGCTTAACCCTAATCGGGGTTAGGCGGCTGCGGCGGCGGGCGGCGGAACCCTAATCGGGGTTAGGCGGCGGCGGCGGCAGCGGCGGAACCCTAGTTCGGCGGCGGCGGCTGCGGCAGGCGGAACCCTAGTTCGGCGGCGGCGGCGGCGGCAGGCGGAACCCTAGTTCGGCGGCGGCGGCGGCGGCAGGCGGAACCCTAGTTCGGCGGCGGCGGCAGGCGGAACCCTAGTTCGGCGGCGGCGGCGGCGGCGGCAGGCGGAACCCTAGTTCGTGTGTTCGTATTTAAGAGCCCTGAACTGGCTCTGATACCAGTTGTTAGGATCAAATTGCTCAAACACACGAACACAATCACGAGAACAATAATCAAAACAATAGAACAAGACACGAGATTTATAGTGGTTCGGTTACGGTGTGTAACCTACGTCCACTTGGGGCAACTAGGGTTTTCTTTTATTGAGGTGTTAAATGTTTACAAGTACAAGAGATATATTTATACTAACTAGACAATTAGGGTTAACACTCTTTGCCTAAAATAGCAAACTGGGCTTTAGGGCGGCCGTCCCTTAATCTCCTAATTATGTCTTCAGTTAATACCGGGCCCAACCGAGATGGGTCGGAGCCCACAACTTAACAGTTAAGACATCTTATCTGAATTGATCAGACATTTGCATTTGAATAGTTAAACGTTATACTAGCTCTTAATGGTTCAGACCTCTTAATGGTTCAGCACTTAATGGTTCAGACCTCTTAATGGTTCAGACCTTTTAATGGTTCAGCACTTAATGGTTCAGACCTCTTATTGATTCAGCACTTAATCATTCAGAAGTTGCCAAACAGACCCTTAATATTAAAGATTCAAGACTTAGGATTCAAGCGATATGTTTTATGGGCTTTAGGTTTTGTAGGCCCCGAGTTTTATGAGGCTTAACGTTCGGCTTTAACCTTTCCAATTAAGCTTTTATGTTATAGCATCGTTTAGACTTCTATGCCTCTTAGGCTTGAAGCATAGAAGCCTCATGTTGTAGGCCTCACGTATTATGTCTTCAAGATTTAAGATTTTGGATTTCTAGCTTTAAGGCTTGTGCTTTACCTGCCCCTTTACTTTATGAGCTTTACATGTTAGGCCTCACATTTTAGGCTTTAGTTGTAATCTCTTTTATAATTTATGTCTCTTAGGCTCACGTTGGAGGGCTTTAAATGTTAGGCTTAGGCTTTAAGCTTTATGGGCTTTAGGCTTTTAAAAGGCTCAAGTAACTAAACTAGTAACTAAACTTCTTAAAGGGGCTGCTGGAAGAGAGCAAACAAGCAAACAAACGCTCAAAATAGACACATTGACAGTTTGCAAATAAGCACTTCAAATTGTTAATAAAAACTTAAGGCACTAATTAACTATCCTAATAAGCAAATTATGTGCAAAGATGATTATCTAAACATTTAGAAGTAAGATTCTAAGGCACGTAACAAAAACATCTAAACATTCGAAGGCACTAAAAGAAATCAATTAGAAGGACAAGAGTATTACACTAGTATTGAACTATAAATAAAAACCTATTGAAGTTAGATTCAATTAATCAATAATGCAAACAAACCCAAAGATGACACATAACAAAAACATCTAAACATTCGAAGGCACTAAAAGAAATCAATTAGAAGGTCAAGAGTATTACACTAGTATTGAACTATAAATAAAAACCTATTGAAGTTAGATTCAATTAATCAAGGAATTTCAAGAAACGCATCAGACAAATGGGGGAATTGAATATAATCCTAAGGTAACATGAAACAATATAAAACATGTCAACAAAATTTTACTGAACCAAAGCAAGTATCAAGGAACTAATCTCAAATCAATGACACTACACACATACTGAGCTTGGAAATTTAACAGGGAAAACGATCATACCTTTGCCAGCGCAATATTATGAGAGGCAGCATTGGTTATGATCGATATATTTGTAATACTCTTAGCATTGTTCTGATCGAGTCGCAGAGAGCGGCAATGCCGTCAGTGTTATGATCGATCAGCACTCGATTAGCATCGACACAAACGTATAAATGAAGGATCAAATGGTGAAAGAACATAGAGAGGGAAGAGATGAGAGTGAAGATTTAGGGGGAATTGAATTGAATTGAATGATGAGGTTTGAGAGTCTCGGTGTGTGTTTAGTAGTGTATTTGTAACTGAGATTTCCAAATCTTATGGCCAAGATACGCACCTACCACATTAATGATATTACTGACTTTTTCTCATTCGATCGTTGGTAATTGATCTAAAAAGTCATAAAAATAATAATAATAATCAAATATAGAAAAGGAATTTATTTACTTACCGTATATGAGTAAAAAATTAATAACAAATTGAGTGGATGGAAGTTTTAACGACTAGAAATGAAGTAAATGTTCATGAATAGTTGTTTGTGTTCGTTTTTCTTTTGTTTGTGTTCATTTGTGTTCGGTAAGTGTTCGTGAATAGTTCATGAACATGTTCATTTTCTTAATGAACGAACACGAACAATAAATCTCGTTCGGTAAGTGTTCGTAAACAGTTCATGAACAAGTTTATTTCTTAACGAACGAACACGAACAACGCCTTGTTCGTGCTCGTTCGGTTCGTTTGCAGCCCTAGTGGTAGGTGGTAATCGGTGGGGGCGGCGGTTGGTGGAAATTGAAATCCTTCAAATTTTGAAGGAATTTGAGTGAAATTCTAATTCAATTCATTTCGCAACCAAACACGTTACGATGAATTCCAACAAATTCCTACCAAATAAACACAATGACCAATAAAATTCAGATTTCAATTCAATCAAATTCCATTAGATTTCTGCATACCAAACGCAATCAAAGCTTTGAGTCTCACAAATTGTTAGGCTTTATGCTCATACTTTAGGAGTCACATGCTTTCTAGGCCTCATGCTTTATATACAAAGCATTTTATTCTCCAGATATATGGCCTCCTTTAGGCTTTTATACCTCTTAGTCTTCAAGCTTCACACTACAAGCTTTATGCTTTACAGGCCTAAGATGTATAGCATAGGCTACATGGACCTTGAGCTATATGAGTCTTATGTTTTATGGGCCTAACATTTAGGCTTTCGGTTTTAAGATTTAGGTTTTTAAGTCATGGTCCCCTTCACGCTTAATGTCTATGGCTTCACTATTTTATTTGTGTTTCTATAACTATTTTAATAATGTTCATAATTATATGTTTTATATATGATAATTTTCTTCATAATGTTATATAGTAACTATTATATAAACATGTATATAATACAATATAAAATATATGAATAAATAGCTCAAGCTCAAGATTTAGGATTAATAACTAGTATATGTGTTTTATAACTATTTTAATATACATGTATTTTCATCGTATTGTTATATAATAACTATTATATATGATATTTTTTGTCCCGCTCAAACTTAATATGTGAATCTCAAGCTCAAACTCGCTTACATCCCAAGCTTCAGGCTTAACATTCAAGATTCAAGATTTAGGAATTCTGGCAATATGCTTTGTGGGCTTTAGGTTTTATAGGCCCCCAGTTTTATGAGGCTCAACGTTCGGCTTTAACCTTTCCCGATTAAGCTTTTATGTTATAGCATCTCTTAGACTTCTATGCCTCTTAGGCTTGAAGCATAGAAGCCTCATGCTATGGGCCTCGCATATTATATCTTCAAGATTTAGGATTCTGGATTTCTAGCTATAGGGCTTGTGCTTTATGTGCTTTTAATTTATGAGCTTTACATGTTAGGCCTCACATTTTAGGCTTTAGTTGTAGTCTCCTTTATAATTTTGTGTCTCTTAGGCTCTCGCTTGAGGCGTTTAAATGTTAGGCTTAGGCTTTAAGCTTTATGGGCTTTAGGCTTTTAAAAAGGCCTCAAGTTATTGAATAAATCAATTAGCAAAAGCAGATAATGCATAGATCAAACACTAGTAACTAAACTTCATAAAAGGGCTGCGGGAAGAAAGCAAACGAGCAAACAAACGCTCAAAATAGATGCATTGACAGTTTGCAAATAAGCACTTCAAATTGTTAATCAAAAAAGCATAAGGCAATAATTAACTATCCAAATAAGCAAATTATGTGCAAAGATATTCACATGAACAATATTGCACATGTAAGACAAACCCAAAGATGCTCTCAAAACAAAAACATCTAAACATTCCAAGGGCACTAAAAGAAATGAATTAGAAGGTCTAGACTATTACACTAGTATTGAACTATAAAGTAAAACCTTATTGAAGTCGGATTCAATTAATCAAGGAATTTCAAGAAACACATTAGACAAATTGGGGGAAAAGAACATAATCCTAATGTAACATGAAACAATATAAAACATGTCAACAAAATTTTACTGAACTAAAGCAAGTATCAAGGAAGAAATCTCAAATCAATGACACTACACACATATTAAGCTTGGAAAATGAACAGGGAAAACGATCATACCTTTGCCAGCACAATATTATGAGAAACAACATTGGTGTAGTCGGATTCTCTCTAGAAATCCTCCATAATGGAAGCCATTATTTCTCGTATATAATGGTAACGTAAAAATCTAGTCAAAAAGACCATAACCACAAAGGCAATAGTGCGCATTGAACTAGAAAGTCGAGTACAAGGTACCTTGCGAGCTCAATATTTCAAGAACAAGTATCCATGTGCCATGGTCGTCTCTGCCTTCTCCAAAGAAACTCTTCATAACGCGACATGGGGTGTCCCTAAACCGACCGAACCACCCAACCCGAAGCAGGTCCGACGCTTTGAGGTTTATACTATCCAGTTCACGTTTTTTGGTGGTTTAATGGTTCAACAAGTGGGTTGGAACTTAGAACTAGTCGTGTAAATCGAACCCGCCATTTAGCCTTTTTTTTCCTTTTCTTTTTAAGATAGGGTATGTTTTTATTATATTCATAAAAAATTATCATTTCAAATGTTTTAATACAAAATTGACACTTTTCAAAATAATTGGTTCAAACGCTAAACCACCCTTGCAGGCCTGCCCAATCCGACCAGTTTGGTTTGTTAGTTCCCGAAACCATAGTTAGCAGTTCACACTGAATTTTTGTTGAACCCAAAAAACCAAAGCTTGGAGCCGTGGACACTCCCAAATGACAATTGTGGGTTGTATGATTTAGTATTTGAATTAGTTAGCAAAATAATCAAATAATAAAAAGCATGAGGGTGGTAGTGACAAACCTTTTCATAGATATACTTTTGTTGAATGGCTGCACCATGTTGTTGCAGTTTGTGTGGTTGGATGCAGAAAGTTTGTTTTTAGCAAGAAAAACATTTTAGGCCACTGGTAATCATTTTTGTTGAAATAGCGACATCCTTCAATTTGTCTACACACTGCAAATTTGAATATGGTAATAAAAAATGCAAAACAATTAGAATTTTACAATAACCAAAAATATACGAAGGTTTGACAATAACCAAAAAATAAGCAAATTAAGAACTATAATCACAAACTGCAACTCCAAATAAATTCCTCCATGTATTGTTGTAATAACCAAATAGGATTTTTAACATAACATGTTTCTGATTCCTGATTATTTATGGGTCACAACAACACGATTTGGATGATATAGTAAAGAGTTGGCGTAAACGTAAGAAAGCTAACTAAACCATCCCTATCATAAAGCGATTGATTATCTAATTCTAATTTTCAAGATGCAATAATCACTTCCAAAAACTATAAATGCAGCACAAAATAAAACACATGTAGAAGAAGAGGCAAAAGCATACATGCTTATTTGTATAACAAATGCTTCTTCCAATGAAGAAAACAACTCCATCTTTTGAGTATCAGCAGAATCATATATATTTGTATTAAAGCAATCCTAACACTTACCTCGTTGTGGTCAGAAAATGGTATAATGGATGCACAAACACCCAATTTGATGATGCATGGATTTCATGATGGGTATACGTATCAGAATAAGATTCCTTTGAATTTAGCCTTGCACTTACAAGAGCCTACATCCAATAAAAAAAACATTAATTGTGATCAAAATAATACTAAAATAATGATCCAAAGGAGGTTGTGAAAACAAAGGTATGTTTTGGGTGACATGTTTAATTATTCACAAGGTTTAAAAATTTTGACCCGTTTGACTCTATTACAACCCAAATTGACTGGTTTCCACGCTCAAAAGTGCCCACTAATTACATTGATGGTCATGGAAATAATACCAGTCTCTTCTTTTGTCGTTTGCCACAAGATCATGCCATCCACCATCTTTTAGTTTCTGTTGAAAGATGGACACAAACAACAAGAAGTCATTACTATAAAAAAAATTGGAGTTAGATATCATGCAACTAGAATTCTATGAACTACAAAATTTGGAACAAGTAGTTTTCCGGAGAGAATAAGCTAAAAACATGTGACAACAACTCAGAGAGAACATATCAATGTAGTACCTGGTTAAACCATAATTATCTGGATGGAAGAAGCACAAGACCTGTAGGTGACCTGCAACTTGATCTTTCTCAGGTCCATTTGTCAGGGACTCTAATATAGGTAAAAAGAAAGCAACCGAATGAACTTTTAAAAACATAGCAATCATGTTATGCACATTTCATTTAAATTAAAAACCACTCCATTTGGTTTGTTTTTCACTGCCAGCCTGTTTTAACTTTTCCATTCAAATTAACACGGCCATATATAGACTGAACATAAATATCGACATTTAATGTAGGATACAAGGATTTATAATAATCTGTTTTCACAATGGCTCTGCTTTGTAGGTTTGCAATCAAGAATTACTTTGGGTGGAATAGGAATTGCCCATATCATATTTGGGGTGTAAAAAATCCCCAATCATGGTTATCATTCTTAGCAGGATACACAAACAATAATCTAAAATCAATGACACTGAACACGTAATAGGATAACCCTAATGTGAGTTGATGTCTAATATTAATATAATTACCAAAGAACTTTAAAAATCAAGACAAAAAAGTAAGGTATTTATACTAGAACATGAAACAATCAAACTTTTCCAACTCAAAAATATTCTAAGAGCAATTTTATGCATGCACATTTAAACAAAACGAATTAGAGAGCAGAGTAAATCATACCTTTGCGAGCTCAATTTCCAAAGTATCCCCTACCATCATTTTCTCTATAGAAACTCCATAATGGCAGTTGTTACTTCTCTCACACCATAAAGCGTACCTTTGCAAGCTCAATATGTAAAATGATACTCAATTTATCTTTCAATGTGTGTTTATTTTCTAACTTAAGAAATTACAAAGCAAAAAACAAAAAATAAGCAGTAATCAAGTAATATTTAGCAATAGGTCTGAAGTTTCAAATTAGGGTCTATTACCTTCAACTCCTCAAGTCTACTATATGTATCAAAGAAACTTAGCTTTCTTTAACTCTTCACAACTCGTACAAGGATGGGAGGTTTGGCAAAATAAGAGGTCTAAATGCAAGAACTAATTAGACTTATCAGATCACTTGATTCAAAACAGCACCTAACAAATGGATTTGGATCACTAAAACTCCCACTAAACCACATTGCACTTTAACTAAGTTCCAAGGAAATAAAACGGTGTCCCGTGATCCACTTAGAAAAATATGAGATACACAAGAGTTACACTAGATGGACAAATGGAAAAATATTATCCATCTTGAGGTTGTCTTAGCTCAACCAAAGTGGGCAACCCAACTGATTAATCAAAAGAACATATTCTAAATAAATAATAAAGAGAAAAAGAAAACCTTTATGCGAGCAATGTGGGTACTCACACATTTGACGCCAAGCTCCTTGAAAATCAACTCTGATAATAAGCTAATAAAGCAGCACAGAATAGGACAGTCTATGAACTGTCTCTGTCCCAAAACTGAACACAAAGTATAATCAATATCAATTTAATGTGAGAAATAATGCAAAATTAAGGAATGACCAACTAACATTACAGCAGACAAACAGATAAGGTAAACGATGAATATACACAATTACCAAGTAGTGAAAAATTTAGATTTACCTCCCACTGAAAAAGGCCTGCATGTGCGTTTCTTGGTATCCGGATGCCTTTAAATCCAGGAACACATAGTAAAAACCTCAATTAAAAAAATACATTAAATGTGATCAAAAAGTTACAAAAATAACGATCGAATTAGAAGGTTGTGAAAAAGAAGATATGTTGTGGGTGACATGTTTACTTTTTTGCTAGATTTTAGAAATTTGACCCGTATGTTTGACTGAATTACAAACCAGATTTACCTGTTTACACCTCAAAAGTGCCCCACTAATTACATTGATGGTCATGGAAATCACCCTAGTCTCTTCTTATGTCGTATGCGCAAAGATCATGCCATTCACCGTCTTCAAGTTTCTGTGGAAATATAGACACAAACAACAAAAAGGTTATTACTACACTATAAAAGATGGAGCTAAATATCATGAAACTAGAATTCTATCAACTACATTAATATTTGGAACACCCATTGTTGAAGCTTCCGGATGTCTTTCTTCTTTACTAAACATCTCTGCTTCTAAACAATTAATATAAAGTGGACGACCACAACAGCGATAATTGGTATATTCTTGAAGTTCTTTCAAATGACTATCTGGAACATGCAACTCCAACTTCCATGTTCACATCAACCTGAAAAGTCAGTAATTAAAGTTTATATTAATAGATTTGGTGTACGTTGACCAAAATTTGCATAAATCTTCATCTAAAAGTTTAAATTTGTTAAAACCTCATACCAAAATCAACTTCTGTCGATCCCGTAACCATGTACATGTTCAAAACTCACACAAAGATTAACAAAAAGAACAATGTTAGACATGCATTACATGGATCTAGGTTAAACCCGAGCGATATATTTGTTGAAACTTGAATTGAAACAAAAAAAGAAACATAATAAAAACGAAAACGCTAACCTCATTTTCGTATGGAGCTGCAGAGGGCGAAAGTTGTCTCTAGCACAACCACAGTGGACAACCGAACAGAATCATAATGAAAATTATACATGTGTAAATAAACTAATATGTATAAGAAAATAATAATATTCTAAAATCCTAAAAAGAGAAAAAGAAAGAAAATCTTAATGCAAGCAATCTGGGTACTCACACACATTCTGCAGGTCAAGCTCCTTTTAAAGAGAGCAGCAATGAGCCCACAAGATCAATCCTCCTGTTACCATAATGATTCTGAGCTCCCTCTTTCTTCAGTCCTCCAACCATGAGCGCATAACAAAAGTGTTAAGTAAAAGAAAATTAAAAGATATTAAGAAAAACTAGGCATCACCAAAGGCAAAAACATATGAAAACAGATAAGATTTACCCATAGTCCCATAGTAGTAGCATGACTTTTTTTTGTTTTAATACTCTCCAAACCCAAAATAGCATTTATTTTCAAAAGAATGTGAATTAAAAATCAAGCAAATGTGTTAACATGAACATTTAAGTTAATAATGTCGAGCATATAATTAACCACCATTTTCTGTCTAGTAGAGTGAATGGTATCAATAAATAGAATATAAATCCTATCTAGAGATGGTATTCTTCTCTCTATCAATCATACCTTCCTAACTGCATTGTCCATGGTCAGAAGATGTAACAGTCAAATATATCTATTCTATCATTTCACCATTTGTAACGATCAACAGGAGTTGAAGATATTACAAGTTACAGATCCAATTACAAGGGGGCACTTCATTTATTGTCATCATTTAAAACATGGTGATGTAAAACTTTTTTACACTAACAATATAAAGAGTTGTGAAGTTTGACATCAAAATATCTCTGTTTTTGTCAAATAACCCAAACCAAACAAACAAACAAATCATAGAAGAACAAAAACATGAATATGTAATTTAGAAAACAGGGGAAAACGATTGTCACCTAGCTCCAATTGGTCTCTAACAAATTACCAAGAACATGTTTACTAACTCAAGAATCCAAGAAGCAATAGTATTCAATCTAAAGAATAAACTCAAAAATGGTATTATACACATGCATTCAATAAAAAAGTTGAGTGAACCGCACCTTTAGTTGCTCAACATTTCAGTATCCTTCCTTGCCCTTGTTTATCAGCAAAATTATAACATATATGTGGTCTAAAGCAATGTAAAAATTAACCTAGTGGTGGTCAAAGGGAATGGTATGATGCATGGATGCACAAACACCCAAATTGATGATGGATAGATTTCATGATGGGTAAGCTTCCTCTGGATTTTTAGCCTTGAACTTAAAAGAGCCTATATCCAACAGAAAAGTACATTATATGTGATAGAAAAAATTACTAAAAAATGATGTAAAAGTACATAAGATGTTTACTTTTTCGCTATATTTAGAAACTTTACCCGTTTGACTTACCACAACAGCTAGCGATAATTGGTATATTCTTGAAGTTTATTCAAATGACTATCTGGAACGTGCAACTCCAAAGAACAATCAGTGTCGTAGTTCCAAACTAGGATCGATTACCTTAGCTCTTCAAGGCTTCTAGATATAGTAAAGAACATTGACTGACATTGAGCTTCAACTCTTAGCAGCTCCTACAAGGATGGGAGGTTTAGCAAATAAGAGGTTAAAATACAAGAATGAATTAGACTTATCAAAACATGTAATTTAAAGGAGCACCTAACAAATGGATTAGAATCACTAAACTCCCATTAAACAACATTGCACCATTGATTCAGATTTAGTATACTGTTGTAATTGCATTATGTCCAAACTGGTAGTTGATATTCAAGAGAGAATCAACCAAAAATATGTGACAAAAACTCAAGAGAGAACACATCAAGTTAAACAAGTACCTGGTTTGTAGGTGACCTGTCACAAGATCATGGCAGCAACCATCGTCAGGAGTTTCATGTGAAAAGATAGGAAAACAACAAAGTTATTTATTTAGTGTTGAGACAACTTTTAGGACAATATTAAACTTCACAGTTCACACATATGCTTCGTCTGTGAACTAAACCAAATAAGAAATAAAAATGAGTAAAACCTTCCAACATCTAAAGAATAAACTCAAAAATGGTATTATATAGCGAAAAAGTTGAGTGAACCGCACCTTTAGTTGCTCAACATTTCAGTATCCTTCCTTCCCCTTGTTTATCTGCAAAATTATAATATATATGTGGTCTAAAGCAATGTAAAAACTAACCTAGTGGTGGTCAAAGGGAATGGTATGATGCATGGATGCAGAAACACCCAAATTGATGATGGATAGATCGATTTCATGATGGGTAAGCTTCCTCTGGATTTAGCCTTGAACTTAAAAGAGCCTACATCCAACAGAAAAGTACATTATATTATATGTGATAGAAAAAGTTACTAAAAAATGATCTAAAAGTACATTAGATGTTTACTTTTTCGCTATATTTAGAAACTTTACCCGTTTGACCACAACAGCTAGCGATAATTGGTATACTCTTGAAGTTTATTCAAAAGACTATCTGGAACATGCAACTCAACTTCCATGTTCACATCAACCTGAAAAGTCAGAAATTAAAGTTTATATCAATTGATTTGGTGTACGTTGACCAAAATGTGGATAAATCTTCATCTAAATGTTAAAACCTCATACCAAAATCAACTTCTGTCGATCCCGCGAACCATATACTTGTTCAAAACTCACACAAAGATGAACAAAAAGAACAATGTTAGACATGCATTACACAGATCTAGGTTAAACGCGAGCGATATATTTGTTAAAACTTGAATTGAAACAAAAAAAAAGAAGAAACATAATAAATAAAAACGAATTGAAAACGGTAACCTCGTTTTCGTATGGAGTTGCAGAGGGCGAGAAGTCAGTGTTGTTGTTTGGCAATTTTCATTTTCGTCAGAGCTTCTCCTAACAATGTTCTGATCGAGTAAAGCACATCAGATACATGGAATTTAATTCATGAACGAAAAAACCCTAACAATGTTCTGATCGAGTCGCAGAGAGCGGCAATGCCGTCAGCGTTCTGATCGATCGTCCCATGGCAGCACTCGATTAGCATTGACACAAACGTATAACTTGTGGTGAAGAACATAGAGAGGGAAGAGATGAGAGTGGAGATTTAGGGGGAATTGAATTGAATTGAATTGAATGATGATATTGAGGTTTGAGAGTCTCGGGGTGTGTGTGTGTATTTGTAACTGAGATTTCCAAATCTTATAGCCAAGATTTATTCTCATTAATGATATTACAGATTTTTTCTCATTCGACCGTTGGTAATTGATGTGAAAAGTCATCAAAATAATAATAATAATAATCAAATATATAAAAGGAATTTATTTACTTACCGTATATGAGTAAAAAACTAATAACAAATTAAGTGGATGGAAGTTTTAACGACTAGAAATGAAGTAAATGTTAAGTACTCAATAATACAAAATGTGTTAGGACCAGTTTTTATACCCTCCGCGCGTTCGAGAAGGATCGTAGGTGGCTTGAAAAGATATAGACTACAATCGCCTCGACTTGTTTCCGAACTAAATTACACCAATATCCGAGTCGTTTCAATTGCGGTTTATTAACAACATTTCTTAAATGTGTTTGAATGTCATTTTTATGATTTAGCCACTGACGTTTTTAAAACTAAAAAGTAAAAGCTAAAATAAATATGCCGAAGTTGTATAATTGTTATTACATAATTGCCATGAAACAATTGTGTTTTTAAAAAAGTTATTTTTTCTGATTTTTAGAGTATGTAACATATTATCAAATAAATCTCAACGAAGAAGAAAACAGATTTTTTTAGTTATAAAAAAACCGTAATCAAAATGAAGTTTTAACAATCTCAATCAAAATATTCGTTCGAAGTTCATACTTCTAACATATATTTTTTTTTCTTCTTTCTCACATGCTTCTTTATTCTTGTTTTATAACTTATAAAATCGTTTGAATATGTATTCTAGTTTAAAATTCGACTAAAAATACAAACATTTTACAAGTAATCGTATTTTTCCTTTCAAAATTAAACTATTTTCATTTTCAATCCTTTATACCTAGACGTGTAAATCTACAAGCGTCTTTTACTTCTATTGTCATAAGAGGGTAACCTCAGATAAAACTAACTATATAACTTTCACATATGTTTTATTCTTGTAATTTAAAGATTTTTTTTGTCTCACTTTGGTTTTTCGGTGAGTGTTCCAGTCCTATCTAATTTTTTTATAAATGTTAAATTCTTTAAAGTTATGTTAGAATTGAAACATATATAAACCTTGATTATTATTTAGTGATTATTTTTAATTTTTAAATCAAACTTTAATTTAACAATTTTCGAACTTTGTTACTACGTTATGGTTTTTTTCTTTCACAATTACCTTCTAATTGAAAATAATTAGAAAAAATTTCACTGATTTGTAACCAAAATTCATATATATTTCATTTGTCCAACTTAATATAAAAAATTTAAGCATTTATTAAAATATTACATATAATTAAAACAAATGATGAAAGTTGAGAGACTATAAATAAACAAAAGTAGAACATATAGTAACTCTATCATGTGAAGGTTTTCAGTTTATAAATCAAAATATAGATACAGACACAACAATCGAGTTGTTTATAAATCCATCAAAATCATGTTCCTAATGGGAAGGTGATACGCAAAATTTAATGTCACTCCACATTTAAAGATGACGAATAAACCCAAACCCAAGATATTTAAAATAGGTATGGACTTAGGTAAGTGTGTATGGACCGGGTATTAAATTATTTTTTTTATTGTTTTTGAGGGTATGAGAAGAGTATGAGATTACATGATATACTCGTTTACTCGACCTGGTGCCCAAAATAGTGTTCTTTTTGTCATTATTTTTTATAGATTATATAAACTTATTATCTATTATTATGCTTTACAATTACAAAAACTCATAATGTTCAAGATAACACAATAACGATTAAAAAACACAATGAGACATTAAGTTATTTTGTCATTATTTTTACTGTATTAGAATAATTAGTTTTATTATTGTGTTTTACATACCAGAGAACACAACAATATTATTCTACTATTATATCTTTTTAGAATTCGTCACTTTAAAAAAATATAATAGTACTCACAAAAACACAATAATTAACAAAAACACACAATAAACTGCACTAAAGACACAATGACGAGCAGAAATCATGCCGACTAAAAACGTAAAAAAATATTAATTTTAATATAACAATAATGTATTTGTTTTAAAGATAAAAAAAGTTCGCTTTTATGGTGTAATTTTTATAAAATGATAATATCATATATAAAAAAGAGTGATTGTTAAGATTATTTCTTATAAGATTATTTCTTGCTTTTTTTAGTTTTAAGGGTTTTTATTTAAACCCTTCCCAAATGATAATAAAAAGTAGAGAATATTTAACCTGGTAATAGCTCAACATTAATCTTTTATATAACTAAGTAATGTACATACTATATATAACTTTAGTTATTTAATATATTATTATTTTCATGTAAGAGATAATAATGAAGAAAATAAATTCAGTACTTTTTTTCCCTAAATAGTAACCAGACTTTAACATGTAAGAGATAATCATGAAGAATTTTTCTTTCCACAAAATAGTAACCAGATTTTATAATTATTGCCTTTAAGTGAACTTGAAATTTTTATCATCAAATTGTAAACATGCTTTATATAAATATTCATTTAAATCACTTCATTTTAATAGTTTAAATATATATTTATGTAAAATTTCACAACAAACAATAACCAAATCTTAAGTGCTTTTTATGATTAAAATATGCGAGTGATGTTTTTTGAAAAGTACATTGAAACTTAATAAAAATTTCATGATTTAATCTTTAAAAATGACCAAAATGGTCAACGTTTCAAAAAAACAATATAAGGACACATTTCTCTTTTATTTTTTTATTTATTTGATATCTTTTAAATGCTCTTGGCTTAATACTTGAATCCAATAATGCCTATGTTCTTAAATTATGAGACTAAAGAAAGCTACAACCTAAATTCGAAAGCCTAACGGTTATGGCTCATAATTGTTTGATGCCTATAAAGCACAAGACCCATATAGTATATGGCTTGAAATCTGATGTATGAATGTTAAATCCTAACACATAGACCCATATAGCCTGATACCCATAATGTCTCGGGCCTTAAAGCCTAAGAGGCTATTAGGCGATACACATCATGTATAACAATTGTAGCACATATTTGGTCAAGCTAAAGTATAGAAGCAGATTTATTCAGTCAAGCTAGTCTATAGGACCTGATTTATTATATTATCCTTATATAGATTAGGAATATATTTGTATATATAGGGGACTAATGTGAATGAGAAAAGACAGCTTAGATTATATGAGTTACACCAAAAACTCTAAGTTGTCGTTGCTCGTCCCTGAACTCAACTAACCCTCCGGTCCAACTACACATATCTTCTCTTTCACCTTCTTTTCCCCATCTTATCTACAACCATGGACAAAGTTCACCTTGCTATCACAGTTTCCAACATCGCTCCATGTTCTCTAACATTTTGACTAGAAAAATATTAATCTTTTTTAAACGGCTATAACTGTTTTTTCTTTACCCACATCTCCTAATTACACATTTTTCTAGGATCAAGCAAGGACCTCCGTCTAAGAGAATTAAGTCTCTATTATGTGGACTAGACTCACAACTCAAAAAATAGTTAATAAATGATGTTAGAATATTTGATTTAAGATTTGGTTTAAAAAATGATAATTGTGTTACTAAAAAATGTAATTCAAGAGATAAAAGTTCGTTGAAGTGGTTATGTTTTGTATGGAAGAAAAATGTAAAAAAATAGCTGCATAGAACTATAAATATTTTATAACAAATTTAGATAAAACGTGAGATAAATCTTTTTTAAAACTTCAACATGTTTCCTCCTTTTTGCAGGTTAGCATAATACTGGAAACTCAAACAATAAACTTCAATAATATTCACTTATTATAATAGACATGAGAGTTGTATAAATTGAACACTAACAATAAACCGTTAGTGGTAATAATTATAATATTTAGCAGATATAATATAAAGATTTGAAAATAAAAATTAATTACTAAAACTGTTTGAAACAAGTTATATCTACTAAAAATGATTAAAAAACTAATTATTAGAACTACTCGTGCAATGATATTAAGTATTGGCTACCACGCAGAACGACACACAAACAAGGGTACTCAACTGTTTAGAGGCATGTCTTAGGTGTTTTGCTCGTGAACAGCCCGCTTAATGGTGATCCTTTCTCCCATGGCAGAGCACTCTTACAACACAAGTATCATTCCTTTTACCGGAATTACATCATTTCAAGCTGAGTATGGGCGTGATCATCCATAGCTCATCTCTTATACTACAGGGCATACTATGAATGCACGAGCTCAAGCAACAATTAGTGACCGGTGATGAAATGTCAAAGCTACTTCAAACCAACTTGAAGAAATCTTAAGGCCAGAAGATTGATTTGCAACCATGTGCTATGAAAGCTTATCATTAGGTTCAAGAAGTCGAGGTGGTTCTGATTTGTTGATTTCATAGTTCAATTTACCTGAAGAAGAAACTACGTGGGAAAATTATGATTTGTTGGTCAAGCCATTCTCTTCGATTACACCCTAGATCCTGTGGGTTTTTACAAGCAGACGTTGAGTAGCTAACAAGCATCTTCACTTATTTACACCCTAGGCTTAGGATTCAGGATTCAGGATTCAAGATGCAGGCCTTATGCTTTATGGGCTTTAAGCATTTAAATTTAACCTTTCATCTTTAAACTTTATGTTATAGCTTTTTTAGACTTATATGGATCTTAGGCTTGAGGCATATAGGCCTCATGCTTTGGTCCTCGCGTGTTCGGTATTCACAAATTAGGATTTAGGCTTTAGGCCTTGTGCTTTATGTACCTTGATTTTATGAGCTTTACGTGTTAGGCCTCACTTTTAGCTATAGGCTTTACATTTCAAGCATTAGGCTTTAGGTTGTAGTCTCCTTTATGATTTTATGCTTCGTAGGCTCGTGCCAGAAGGCCTTATATGTTAGAATTAGGGTTCATGTTTATGGCCTAAGGCTCTAGGGGCCTCAGGTTATTAAATAAATCAATTAGTGAAAGCATACAGTGTAGAGATTGGTAACTAATTTTTTTACCACTTAAAGGGATTTATAGGAAGTAGACAAACTGAAAAAGTATGCAAATAAGCACTTCAACTTACTAATCAAACCAAAATCAATATGACAGTAACTAACTAGGTAATCTCAATAAACGAACGAGTTATTTTTCAGCCTTTTAGTTCAAATGATATACTAAGAAACAACATCTATACATTCCAAGGGCTTTAAATGAATAAATTAGAAGATCTAGAATATTACACTAGTAAGTAAACCCTATCCAAGTCAGATTTAATAAATCAAAGAACTTTAAGCAACAAACTAGGCAAATTGGGGTAAAGACCATAATCCTTAGAACTTAGCCTTAGGCTTCTAGACTTCTTAGGATCTAGGCATCCTTTTAAGAGCACCACTCGTCATAGAATTCAAACATTACACGCCTCCCATCGAATTATTTGCCTTAGTGTCTACGGGCCCATCTTTAGGCCTCACAAGGTAGGCATAAGGCTTCATGCTTATGCTTAAGCACTCAGGTTATATAGTTATAGGCCCTATGCTTAATAGGCGTTATGCGTTAGGTATTAGTGTAGCTTCCTTCAAGCTTTTACACTACTTAGGACGACTTTAGGCTTTAGAATTCAAGCCTTATATTTACGTGCCTTGTGCTTTATAACCATGAGCTTATGGGTTTTACAAGTTAATGTTTTAGCCTTTGAACTTTAGGCTTTATGTAATAACATCCTTTAGTCTACAAGGCATTTTATGATTTAAGTTTGCTTTAGGGGTCGCACGGTCTTCCACCTCATTTAAAAATGGTCTTTTGGTTCATGATACATATTAACCATTCTATGTTTGTATTTTTTTCTCTTAAGCAAATACACAATCTATATATATATACATATATACATATACATATATATATACATATATATACACACACATACATATATACACACACACACACATATATATATATATATATATATATATATATATATATATATATATATATATATATATATATATATATATATATATATATATATATATATATATATATATATATATATATGTATGTATATATATATATATATATATATATCTGTATGTATATGTATCTATATATATGTCTATCTATCTGTATATATCTATATATGTCTCTGTATATCTATCTGTATATCTCTGTCTCCCTATCTCTGTCTATATATCTCTGTCTGTATCTATCTCTTGTCTGTATATATATCTGTCTGTCTCTCTGTCTGTCTGTCTCTATGTCTCTGTCTGTCTCTCTCTGTCTGTATCTCTCTGTCTGTGTCTGTCTGTCTCTCTCTCTCTCTCTCTCTCTCTCTCTCTCTCTCTCTCTCTCTCTCTCTCTCCTCTCTCTCTCTCTCTCTCTCTCCCCCCCCCAGCCCCAAACATTAAGCAAAGAACAATTAGAGCATGAATTTCAAATTAGACCCATTACCTTTGTCTCTTCAAGGCTTCAAGAAATAGGCAAGAACATTTAGCTTCAACGATTCACGCCTCCTACAATGATTGAAGAACCGGATTCAAATAAGATTTATAAAACAAAATTGACTATTCCAAATATTCAAATCATTTGATTGAGTATAGCACCTGACAATTGGAGTAGGATTACTAAACTTCAATTGAACAACATTGCATCACTTAATAAGTTTTAAGGGAAAATCATGGTGTTCCCTAATCCACTTAGAAAAAAAAGGATACGTGAGTGTTACCAATCTAATTTGACAGGTATGAAAAATCACTATTTGTAAGCAAGCAACAACAATAGTCACATGAGCTTCCTCATCTACAATACACATGACATACCTAGGATGAACATTCTAGAAAGTTGAAATCTTCTCCTTCCTCCCCTCTGTAGTCACAATGTTAATGACAGAATTACACAACATAGATAAAATGCATTTAATTTTTGTATAAATTCAAGCATGTGTGTCCGTGGGATAAGAGAAGCTGATTTATAAGTGGCTTTTGAGATCTAGCAACCCCCTTAATAATTCAGACCTCTTATTGGTTCAGCACTTAATCATTCAGAAGTTGTCAAACAGCCCCTTAATATTAAAGATTCAAGACTTAGGATTCAGGCGATATGTTTTATGGGCTTTAGGTTTTATAGGCCCCGAGTTTTATGAGGCTCAACGTTCGGCTTTAACCTTTCCAATTAAGCTTTTATGTTATAGCATCTTTTAGACTTCTATGCCTCTTAGGCTTGAAGCATAGAAGCCTCATGTTGTAGGCCTCACGTATTATGTCTTCAAGATTTAAGATTTTGGATTTCTAGCTTTAGGGCTTGTGCTTTACGTGCCCCTTTACTTTATGAGGCTCACGTTGGAGGGCTTTAAATGTTAGGCTTTAAGCTTTATGGGCTTTAGGCTTTTAAAAGGCTCAAGTTATTAAATAAATTAATTAGCAAAAGCATCCAAAGCATAGATCAAACACTAGTAACTAAACTTCTTAAAGGGGCAGCTGGAAGAGAGCAAACAAGCAAACAAACGCTCAAAATAGACACATTGACAGTTTTCAAATAAGCACTTCAAATTGTTAATAAAAAACATAAGGCACTAATTAACTATCCTAATAAGCAAATTATGTGCAAAGATAATCACATCCAATATTGCAAACAAACCAAAAGATGCACACATAACAAAAACATCTAAACATTCTAAGGCACTAAAAGAAATCAATTAGAAGGTCTAGAGTATTACACTAGTATTGAACTATAAATAAAAACCTATTGAAGTCAGATTCAATTAATCAAGGAATTTCAAGAAACATATTAGACAAATTGGGGGAATTGAATATAATCCTAACATGAAACAATATAAAACATGTCAACAAAATTTTACTAAACCAAAGCAAGTATCAAGGAACTAATCTCAAATCAATGACACTACACACATATTGAGCTTGGAAATTCAACAGGGAAAACGATCATACCTTTGCCGGCGCAATATTATGAGAAGCAGCATTGGTGTAGTAGGATTCTCTCTAGAAATCCTCCATAATGGAAGCCATTATTTCTCTTATCTAATGGTAATGTAAAAATCTAGTTAAAAAGACCATAAACCCAAAGACAATAATGGGCATTGAACTAGAAAGTCGAGTACAAGGTACCTTGCGAGCTCAATATTTCAAGAACAATTAAGTATCCATGTGCCATGGTCGTCTCTGCCTTCTCCAAAGAAACTCTTCATAACGCGACATGGGGTGTCCATAAACCGACCAAACCACCCAACCCGAAGGTCCGCCGCTTTGAGGTTTATACTATCCAGCTCACATTTTTTGGTGGTTTAATGGTTCAACAAGTGGGTTGGAACTTAGAACTAGTCGTGTAAATCGAACCCGCCTTTCAGCCTTTTTTTCCTTTCCTTATTCGTAAAAAATTATCATTTCAAAAGTTTTAATACAAAATTGACACTTTTCAAAATAATTGGTTCAAACGCTAAACCATCCTTGCAGGCCTGCCCAATCCGACCAGTTTGTTTTGTTAGTTCCCGAAACCATAGTTAGTAGTTCACACTGAATTTTTGTTGAACCCAAAAAACCAAAGCTTGGAGCCGTGGACATTCCCAAATGACAATTGTGGGACGTATGATTTAGTACTTGAATTTGTTAGCAAATATTCAAATGATAAAAAGCACGAGGATGGTAATGACAAACCGTTTCATAGATATATTGTTGTTGAATGGCTGCACCATGTTGTTGTAGTTTGTGTGGTTGGATGCAGAAAGTTTGTTATTCGCAAGAAAAACATTTTAGGCCACTGGTAATCATTTTTGTTGAAATAGCGACATCCTTCAATTTGTCTACACACTGCAAATTTGAAACAGTATTATGGTAATAAAAATTAAGAAACAATTAGAATTTTAAATAACCAAAAACATACGAAAGTTTGGCAATAACCAAAAAATAAGCAAATAAAGAACTACATGAGACTTTCACAAGTTGGACGAATTGCAACAAGAACCTCCTGATCTTGATCTTCTGAACCAAGCAACCTGAAAAACATAAATCTCAGAAACCAAAAAAATGAAAATTAAAAAAATAAAAAAATAAAAAGAATAAACAATAAAATAAAAACTCAGATGAATGAATGTGAAGATATGAAGTCTATAAAATTAACCTCAGGAGCAATAGGAGCCTTCAAACCAGAGTTACTGATCGAGCATTCAGTGCAACGCCAATCACTTTTTGTTCAAACAAGTAGTTTTCCGGAGAGAATAAGCTAAAAATATGTGACAAAAACTCAGAGAGAACATATAATTGTAGTACCTGGTTTGCATAATTATCTGGATGGCAGAAGCACAAGACCTGCAGGTGACCTGCTACTTGATGCTTTCTCATGTCCATTTGTCAGGGACTCTAATATAGGTAAAAAGAAAGCAACCGAATGAACTTTTAAAAACATAGCAATCATGTTATGCACATTTCATTTAAATTAAAAACCGCTCCATTTGGTTTGTTTTTCACTGCCAGCCTGTTTTAACTTTTCCATTCAAATTAACACGGTCATAGACTGAACATAAATATCGACATTTAAGGTATGATACAAGGATTTATAATAATCTGATTTCACAGTGGCTCTGCTTTGTAGGTTTGCAATCAAGAATTACTTTGGGTGGAATAGGAATTGCCTATATCATAATTGGGGTGTAAAAAATCCCCAATCATGGTTATCATTCTTAGCAGGATACACAAACAATAATCTAAAATCAATGACACTGAACACGTAATAGGATAACCCTAATGTGAGTTGATGTCTAATATTAATATAATTACCAAAGAACTTTAAAAATCAAGACAAAAAAGTAAGGTATTTATACTAGAACATAAAACAATCAAACTTTTCCAACTCAAAAATATTCTAAGAGCAATTTTATGCATGCACATTTAAACAAAACGAATTAGAGAGCAGAGTAAATCATACCTTTGCGAGCTCAATTTCCAAAGTATCCCCTACCATCATTTTCTCTATAGAAACTCCATAATGGCAGTTGTTACTTCTCTCACACCATAAAGCGTACCTTTGCAAGCTCAATATGTAAAATGATACTCAATTTACCTTTCAATGTGTGTTTATTTTCTAACTTAAGAAATTACAAAGCAAAAAACAAGAAATAGACAGTAATCAAGCAATATTTAGCAATAGGTGAAGTTTCAAATTAGGGGCTATTACCTTCAACTCTTCAAGTCTACCAGATGTATCAAAGAACAATTAGCTTTCTTTAACTCTTCACAACTCGTACAAGGATGGGAGGTTTGGCAAAATAAGAGGTCAAAATGCAAGAACTAATTCGACTAATCAAATCAATTGATTCAAAACATCACCTAACAAATGGATTAGGATCACTAATTAAACTCCCACTAAACCACATTGCACTTTAACTAAGTTCCAAGGAAATAAAACGGTGTCCCGTGATCCACTAAGAACAACCAAAATCAAATAGAGCAATATGGGAAACTACGACAAACCCAAACGTGCCTCAAAAACAACAACTAAGTAATCTAAGGGCTCTAACAAACCGATTAGTATAATATCAATACAATTACACTAGTATCGAACTATAAAGTAAACTTTGAAGCAGTATCCCCCAATCTTCTTTATGGAAACTCTCCATAATGGAAGCTATTACTTCTCTCACATGTTAAATCATACCTTTGTGAGCTCAATATGTACTATGATACTTAATTCACCTTTCTATATGTGTTTCTTTTCTTACTTAAGCAATTAAAAAAGTAATATATAGCAAAGATCAAGAAATAGGCGGTAATCAAATTATATTTAGCAAAGAACAATTAGGGCTATAGTTCCATGTTAGGGTCAATTACCTTTAGCTCTTTCAAGGCTTCTAGATATAGTAACAAACATTTAACTTTATCTCTTCACGGCTCTCCAATTTGAGTGTACAGCTGCATGAGAAATAACGCAAAAGTAAAGAGAGACCAAGTAACATTACAGTAAACAAACATTAACATAGTAAAGTAACACTTAAATAAACACAACTACTACATGGTAACGAATATAATTAACTTTACCTCCCACCATAAAAGGGCTGTGTTAGGACCTGGTGTATTTCTTGGTAACTAGATCCCTTCATATCCAAGAACACATGTTGCAATCAAGTCTCAAAGATTTTTAAATATTATCCATCCTAAGGTTGTCTTAGCTCAACCAAAGTGGGCAACCCAACTGATTAATCAAAAGAACATATTCTAAATAAATAATAAAGAGAAAAAGAAAACCTTTATGCGAGCAATGTGGGTACTCACACATTTGACTCTAAGCTCCTTGAAAATCAACTCTGATAATAAGCTAATAAAGCAGCACAGAATCGGACAGTCTATGAACTGTCTCTGTCCCAAAACTGAACACAAAGTATAATCAATATCAATTTAATGTGAGAAATAATGCAAAATTAAGGAATGACCAACTAACATTACAGCAGACAAACAGATAAGGTAAACGATGAATATACACAATTACCAAGTAGTGAAAAAATTTGGATTTACCTCCCACTGAAAAAGGCCTGCATGTGTGTTTCTTGGTATCCGGATGCCTTTAAATCCAGGAACACATAGTAAAAACCTCAATTAAAAAAATACATTAAATGTGATCAAAAAGTTACAAAAATAACGATCAAATTAGAAGGTTGTGAAAAAGAAGATATGTTTTGGGTGACATGTTTACTTTTTTGATAGATTTTAGAATTTTGACTGAATTACAAACCAGATTTACCTGTTTACACCTCAAAAGTGCCCCACTAATTACATTGATGGTCATGGAAATCACCCTAGTCTCTTCTTCTGTCGTATGCACAAAGATCATGCCATTCACCGTCTTCAAGTTTCTGTGGAAATATAGACACAAACAACAAAAAGGTTATTACTATACTATAAAAGATGGAGCTAAATATCATGAAACTAGAATTCAATCAACTATAATATTTGGAACACCCATTGTTGAATCTCCAGGATGTCTTTCTTCTTTACTAAACATCTCTGCTTCTAAACAATTAATACAAAGTGGACGACCACAACAGCGATAATTGGTATATTCTTGAAGTTTTTTCAAATGACTATCTGGAACATGCAACTCCAACTTCCATGTTCACATCAACCTGAAAAGTCAGTAACTAAAGTTTATATCAATAGATTTGGTGTACGTTGACCAAAATGTGCATAAATCTTCATCTAAAAGTTTAAATTTGTTAAAACCTCATACCAAAATCACTTCTGTCGATCCCGCAACCATGTACTTGTTCAAAACTCACACAAAGATTAACAAAAAGAATAATGTTAGACATGCATTACATGGATCTAGGTTAAACCCGAGCGATATATTTGTTAAAACTTGAATTGAAACAAAAAAAGAAACATAATAAAAACGAAAACGCTAACCTCATTTTCGTATGGAGTTGCAGAGGGCGAAAGTTGTCTCTAGCACAACCACAGTGGACAACCGAACAGAATCATAATGAAAATTATACATGTGTAAATAAACTAATATGTATAAGAAAATAATAATATTCTAAAATCCTAAAAAGAGAAAAAGAAAGAAAATCTTAATGCAAGCAATCTGGGTACTCACACACATTCTGCAGGTCAAGCTCCTTTTAAAGAGAGCAGCAATGAGCCCACAAGATCAATCCTCCTGTTACCATAATGATTCTGAGCTCCCTCTTTCTTCAGTCCTCCAACCATGAGCGCATAACAAAAGTGTTAAGTAAAAGAAAATTAAAAGATATTAAGAAAAACTAGGCATCACCAAAGGCAAAGACATATGAAAACAGATAAGATTTACCCATAGTCCCATAGTAGTAGCATGACTTTTTTTGTTTTAATACTCTCCAAACCCAAAATAGCATTTATTTTCAAAAGAATGTGAATTAAAAATCAAGCAAATGTGTTAACATGAACATTTAAGTTAATAATGTCGAGCATATAATTAACCACCATTATCTGTCTAGTAGAGTGAATGGTATCAATAAATAGAATATAAATCCTATCTGGAGATGGTATTCTTCTCTCTATCAATCATACCTTCCTAACTGCATTGTCCAGGGTCAGAAGATGTAACAGTCAAATATATCTATTCTATCATTTCACCATTTGTAACGATCAACAGGAGTTGAAGATAATACAAGTTACAGATCCAATTACAAGGGGGCACTTCATTTATTGTCATCATTTAAAACATGGTGATGTAAAACTTTTTTACACTAACAATATAAAGAGTTGTGAAGTTTGACATCAAAAGATCTCTGTTTTTGTCAAATAACCCAAACCAAACAAACAAACAAATCATAGAAGAACAAAAACATGAATATGTAATTTAGAAAACAGGGGAAAACGATTGTCACCTAGCTCCAATCATTGGTCTCTAACAAATTACCAAGAACATGAGACAGTCAAATTAACTTTACTAACTCAAGAATCCAAGAAGCAATAGTATTCAATCTAAAGAATAAACTCAAAAATGGTATTATACACATGCATTCAATAAAAAAGTTGAGTGAACCGCACCTTTAGTTGCTCAACATTTCAGTATCCTTCCTTCCCCTTGTTTATCAGCAAAATAATAACATATATGTGGTCTAAAGCAATGTAAAAACTAACCTAGCGGTGGTCAGGGAATGGTATAATGCATGGATGCACAAACACCCAAATTGATGATGGATAGATTTCATGATGGGTAAGCTTCCTCTGGATTTAGCCTTGAACTTAAAAGAGCCTACATCCAACAGAAAAGTACATTATATGTGATAGAAAAAATTACTAAAAAATGATGTAAAAGTACATTAGATGTTTACTTTTTCGCTATATTTAGAAACTTTACCCGTTTGACCACAACAGCTAGCGATAATTGGTATATTCTTGAAGTTTATTCAAATGACTATCTGGAACATGCAACTCCAACTTCCATGTTCACATCAACCTGAAAAGTTAGAAATTAAAGTTTATATCAATTGATTTGGTGTACGTTGACCAAAATGTGGATAAATCTTCATCTAAAAGTTTAAATTTGTTAATATTAACCTCATACCAAAATCAACTTCTGTGGATCCCGCAACCATGTACTTGTTCAAAACTCACACAAAGATCAACAAAAAGAACAATGTTAGACATGCATTACACGGATCTAGGTTAAACGCGAGCGATATATTTGTTAAAACTTGAATTGAAACAAAAAAAAAAGAAGAAACATAATAAAAACGAATTGAAAACACTAACCTCGTTTTCGTATGGAGTTGCAGAGGGCGAGAAGTCAGTGTTTCTGTTTGGCAACTTTCATTTTCGTCAGAGCTTCTCCTTCTCCCGTCATCAAACAAACAATATTCGATGTAAAGCACATCAGATACATGGAATTTAATTCATGAACGAAAAAACCCTAACAATGTTCTGATCGAGTCGCAGAGAGCGGCAATGCCGTCAGCGTTCTGATCGATCGTCCCATGGCAGCACTCGATTAGCATCGACACAAACGTATAACTTGTGGTGAAGAACATAGAGAGGGAAGAGACGAGAGTGGAGATTTAGGGGGAATTGAATTGAATTGAATTGAATGATGAGGTTTGAGAGTCTCGGTGTGTGTTTAGTAGTGTATTTGTAAATGAGATTTCCAAATCTTATAGCCAAGATACGCACCTACGACATTAATGATATTACAGATTTTTTCTCATTCGACCGTTGGTAATTGATGTAAAAAGTCATCAAAATAATAATAATAATCAAATATATAAAAGGAATTTATTTACTTACCGTATATGAGTAAAAAACTAATAACAAATTAAGTGGATGGAAGTTTTAACGACTAGAAATGAAGTAAATGTTAAGTACTCAATAATACAAAATGTGTTAGGACCAGTTTTTATACCCTCCGCGCGTTCGAGAAGGATCGTAGGTGGCTTGAAAAGATATAGACTACAATCGCCTCGACTTGTTTCCGAACTAAATTACACCAATATCCGAGTCGTTTCAATTGCGGTTTATTAACAACATTTCTTAAATGTGTTTGAATTTCATTTTTATGATTTAGCCACTGACGTTTTTAAAACTAAAAAGTAAAAGCTTAAATAAATATGCCGAAGTTGTATAATTGTTATTACATAATTGCCATGAAACAATTGTGTTTTTAAAAAAGTTATTTTTTCTGATTTTTAGAGTATGTAACATATTATCAAATAAATCTCAACGAAGAAGAAAACAGATTTTTTTAGTTATAAAAAAAACCGTAATCAAAATGAAGTTTTAACAGATTCCCAATCTCAATCAAAATATTCGTTCGAAGTTCATACTTCTAACATGTATTTTTTTCTTCTTTCTCACATGCTTCTTTATTCTTGTTTTATAACTTACAAAATCATTTGAATATGTATTCTAGTTTAAAATTCAACTAAAAATACAAACATTTTACAAGTAATCGTATTTTTCCTTTCAAAATTAAACTATTTTCATTTTCAATCCTTTATACCTAGACGTGTAAATCTACAAGTGTCTTTTACTTCTATTGTTATAAGAGGATAACCTTAGATAAAAGTAACTATATAACTTTCACATATGTTTTATTTTTGTCATTTAAAGATTTTTTTGTCTTACTTTGGTTTTTCAGTTAGTGTTCCAGTCCTATCTAATTTTTTTTATAAATGTTAAATTCTTTAAAGTTATGTTAGAATTGAAACATATATAAATCTTGATTATTATTTAGTGATTATTTTTAATTTTTAATTCAAACTTTAATTTAACAATTTTCGAACTTTGTTACTGCGCTATGGTTTTTTTCTTTCACAATTACCTTCTAATTGAAAATAATTAGAAAAAATTTCACTGATTTGTAACCAAAATTCATATATATTTCATTAGTCCAACTTAATATAAAAGATTTAAGCATATATTAAAATATTACATATGATTAAAACAAATGGTGAAAGTTGAGTGACTATAAATAAACAAAAGTAGAACATATAGTAACTCTATCATGTGAATTTTTTTAGTTTATAAATCAAAATATAGATACAGACACAACAATCGAGTTTTTTTATAAATCCATCAAAATCATGTTCCTAATGGGAAGGTGATACGCAAAATTTAATATCACTCCACATTTAGAGATGACGAATAAACCCAAACCCAAGATATTTAAAACAGGTATGGACTTAGGTAAGTGTGTATGGACTGGGTATTAAATTATTTTTTTATTGTTTTTGAGGGTATGAAAAGAGTATGAGATTACATGATATACTCGTTTACTCGACCCGATGCCCAGATTAGTGTTCTTTTTGTCATTGTTTTTTATAGATTATATAAACTTATTATCTATTATTATGTTTTACAATTACAAAAACTCATAATGTTCAAGATAACACAATAATGATTAAAAAACGCAATGAGACATTAAGTTATTTTGTCATTATTTTTACTGTATTAGAATAATTAGTTTTAATTTTAATATTGTGTTTTACATACCAGATAACACAACAACATTATTCTACAATTATATCTTTTTAGAATTCGTCATTTTAAAAAAAGATAATAGTACTCACAAAAACACAATAATTAACAAAAACACACAATAAACTACAATAAAGACACAATGACAAGCAGAAATCATGCCGACTAATAACGTAAAAAAAATATTAATTTTAATATAACAATAGTGTATTTGTTTTAAAGATAAAAAAAAGTTTGCTTTTATGATGTAATTTTTATAAAATAATAATATCATATATAAAAGAGAGTGATTGTTAAGATTATTTCTTATAAGATTATTTCTTGCTTTTTATAGTTTTAAGGGTTTTTATTTAAACCCTTCCCAAATGATAATAAAAAGTAGAGAATATTTAACCCGGTAATAGCTCAACATTAATCTTTTATATAACTAAGTAATGTGCATACTATATATAACTTTAGTTATTTAACAGATTATTATTTTCATGTAAGAGATAATAATGAAGAAAATAAATTCAGTACTTTTTTTCCATAAATAGTAACCAGACTTTAACATGTAAAAGATAATCATGAAGATTTTTTCTTTCCACAAAATAGTAACCAGATTTTATAATTATTGCCTTTAAGTGAACTTGAAATTTTTATCATCAAATTGTAAACATGCTTTATATAAATATTCATTTAAATCACTTCATTTTAATAGTTTAAACATTTATGTAAAACTTCACAACAAACAATAACTAAATCTTAAGTGCTTTTTATGATTAAAATAATGTGAGTGATGTTGTTTGAAAAGTATATTGAAACTTAATAAAAATTTCATGATTTAATCCTTATAAATGACCAAAATGGTCAACGTTTTAAAAAACAATATAAGGACACATTTCTCTTTTATTTTTTTATTTATTTGATATCTTTTCAATGCTCTTGGCTTAATACTTGAATCCAATAATGCCTATGCTCTTAAATTATGAGACTAAAGAAAGTTACAACCTAAATTCGAAAGCCTAACGGTTATGGCTCATAATTGCTTGATGCCTATAAAGCATAAGACCCATATAGTATATGGCTTGAAATCTGATGTATGAATGCTAAATCCTAACACACAAACCCATATAGCCTGATACCCATAATGTCTCGGGCCTTAAAGCCTAAGAGGCTATTAGCCGATACACATCATGTATAATAATTGTAGCACATAGATTTATTCGGTCAAGCTAGTCTATAGGACCTGATTTATTATATTATCCTTATATAGATTAGGAATCTATTTGTATATATAGGGGACTAATGTGAATGAGAAAACACAGCTTAGATTATATGAGTTACACCACAAACTCTAAGTTGTCGTTGCTCGTCCCTGAACTCAACTAACCCTCCGGTCCAACTACACCTATCTTCTCTTTCACCTTCTTTTCCCCATCTTATGTACAACCATGGACAAAGTTCACCCTGCTATCACAATTTCCAACAAAACCTCCATGTTCTCTAACATATTGACTAGAAAAATATTAATCTTTTATAAACGGCTAAAACTGTTTTTTCTTTACCCACATCTCCTAATTACACATTTTTCTAGGATCAAGCAAGGACCTCCGCCTAAGAGAATTAAGTCTCTATTATGTGGACTAGCCTCACAACACAAAAAAATATTAATAAATGATGTTAGAATATTTGATTTAAAAAATTATAATTGTGTTACTAAAAAATGTAATTCAAGAGATAAAAGTTCGTTGAAGTGGTTATGTTTTGTATGGAAGAAAAATGTAATAAAAAAGCTGCATAGAACTATAAATATTTTATAAAAAATTTAGATAAAACATGAGATAGATCTTTTTTAAAACTTCAACATGTTTCCTCCTTTTTGCAGGTTAGTATAATCCTGGAAACTCAACCAATAAACTTCAATAATATTCACTTATTATAATAGACAGCTTAGTTGTATAAATTGAACACTAACATTAAACCGTTAGTGGTAATAATTATAATATTTAGCAGATATAATATAAGGATTTGAAAATAAAATTTAATTACTAAAACTGTTTGAAACAAGTTATATCTACTAAAAATGATTAAAAAAACTAATTACTAGAACTACTCGTGCGATGATATTAAGTATTGGCTACCACGCAGAACAACACACAAACAAGGGTACTCAACTGTTTAGAGGCATGTCTTAGGTGTTTTGCTTGTGAACAGCCCGCTTAATGGTGATCTTTCTCCCATGGCAGAGCACTCTTACAACACAAGTATCATTCCTTTTACCGGAATTACACCATTTCAAGCTGAGTATGGGCGTGATCATCCATAGCTCATTTCTTATACTACAGGGCATGCTATGAATGCACGCTCAAGCAACAATTAGTGATGGTGATGAAATGTCAAAGCTACTTCAAACCAACTTGAAGAAATCTTAAGGCCAGAAGATTGATTTGCAACCATGTGCTATGAAAGATTATCATTAGGTTCAAGAAGTCGAGGTGGTTCTGATTTGTTGATTTCATAGTTCAATTTACGTGAAGAAGAAACTGTGTGGGAAAATTATGATTTGTTGGTCAAGCCATTCTCTTCGATTACACCCTAGATCATGTGGGTTTTTACAAGTAGACGTTGAGTAGCTAACAAGCATCTTCACTTATTTACACCCTAGGCTCCAGGATTTAGGATTTAGGACTCAGGATTCAGGCCTTATGCTTTATAATGGCTTTAAGCAATTAAAATTTAACCTTTCGTCTTTAAACTTTATGTTATAGCTTTTTTAGACTTATATGGATTTTAGGCTTGAGGCATATAGGCCTCATGCTTTGGTCCTCGCGTGTTCGGTATTCACGAATTAGGATTTAGGCTTTAGGCCTTGTGCTTTATGTACCTTGATTTTATGAGCTTTACGTGTTAGGCCTCACGCTCTTAGCTATAGGCTTTACATTTGATTAGGCTTTAGGTTGTAGTCTCCTTTATGATTTTATGCATCTTAGGCTCGTGCCTGAAGGCCTTATATGTTAGAATTAGGTTTCAACTTTATGGCCTAAGGCTCTAGGGGCCTCAGGTTATTAAATAAATCAATTAGTGAAAACATACAGTGTAGAGATTGGTAACTAATTTTATACCACTTAAAGGGATTTATAGGAAGTAGACAAACTGAAAAAGTATGCAAATAAGCACTTCAACTTACTAATCAAACCAAAATCAATATGACAGTAACTAACTAGGTAATCTTAATAAACGAATGGGTTATTTTTCAGCCTTTTAGTTCAAATGATATACTAAGAAACAACATCTATATATTCCAAGGGCTTTAAATTAATAAATTAGAAGATCTAGAATATTACACTAGTAAGTAAACCCTATCCAAGTCAGATATAATAAATCAAAGAACTTTAAGCAACAAACTAGGCAAATCGGGGGTAAAGACCATATCCTTAGAACTTAGCCTTAGGCTTCTAGACTTCTTAGGATCTAGGCCTCCTTTTAAGAGCACCACTCGTCATAGAATTCAAACATTACACGCCTCCCATCGAATTATTTGCCTTAGTGTCTACGGGCCCATCTTTAGGCCTCACAAGGTAGGCGTAAGGCTTCATGCTTATGCCTAAGCACTCAGGTTATATGGTTATAGGCCCTATGCTTAATAGGCGTTATGCGTTAGGTATTAGTGTAGCTTCCTTCAAGCTTTTACACTACTTAGGACGACTTTAGGCTTTAGAATTCAAGCCTTATATTTACGTGCCTTGTGCTTTATAACCATGAGCTTATGGGTTTTACAAGTTAATGTTTTAGCCTTTGAACTTTAGGCTTTATGTAATAACATCCTTTAGTCTACAAGGCATTTTATGATTTAAGTTTGCTTTGGGGGTCGTACGGTCTTCCACCTCATTTAAAAATGGTCTTTTGGTTCATGATACATATTAACCATTCTATGTTTGTATTATTTTCTCTTAAGCAAATACACAATCTATATATATACATATATATACATATATATACATATATACATATATATACATATATACATATATACACATATATACATATATACACACATATATACATATATACACACATATATACACACATATATACACACATATATACATATATATACACATGTATACACACATATATACATATATATACATATATATATACATATATATATGTATATATACATATATATATACATATATATACATATATATATATATATATATATATATATATATATATATATATATATATATATCAAAAACCAAGAAACAGGACCAAGCAAACATTAAGCAAAGAACAATTAGAGCATGAATTTCAAATTAGACCCATTACCTTTGTCTCTTCAAGGCTTCAAAAAATAGGCAAGAACATTTAGCTTCAACGATTCACGCCTCCTACAATGATTGAAGAACCGGATTCAAATAAGATTTATAAAACAAAATCGACTATTCCAAATATTCAAATCATTTGATTGAGTATAGCACCTGACAATTGGAGTAGGATTACTAAACTTCAATTGAACAACATTGCATCACTTATTAAGTTTTAAGGGAAAATCATGGTGTTCCCTAATCCACTTAGAAAAAAAAGGATACGTGAGTGTTACCAACCTAATTTGACGGGTATGAAAAATCACCATTTGTAAGCAAGCAACAACAATAGTCACATGAGCTTCCTCATCTACAATACACATGACATACCTAGGATGAACATTCTAGAAAGTTGAAATCTTCTCCTTCCTCCCCTCTGTAGTCACAATGTTAATGACAGAATTACACAACATAGATAAAATGCATTTAATTTTTGTATAAATTCAAGCATGTGTGTCCGTGGGATAAGAGAAGCTGATTTATAAGTGGCTTTTGAGATCAAGCACCCCCCAATAGTAAAGTAAAAAAGATCAGATCCTGTTACCAATTCAGCTTTTCAACGCATTTGTAACAGAAGTAACGTACCTATTTAATTTGTGATTTTGACAATTTTACATCAATCTTTGAAGTTGGAAATTTATTATTGCACGCCTTTTCCCATACATGCAACAGAGGTTGGTGTAAGCCACCACTAATTCAGATACTAAACTAAAATCCAAGTTTTAATTACGTTAGAATCATATTATCTCTGTTTTTAATCGTTCAATAATGCAAACCAAACAGGTCACTGAAGAACATGAAAATCTACTTAAGGGTTAAGAAATCAATTAAAAAACTAAGGAAAAGCGTTCGTAACCCCCAAGGTGATGTCTAACAAATCACATTAAAACATTAAACAATCAAACTTTGACAGCTTAAATTTCCAAGAATCAATAAGAAAGTTGAATGAATAGTACCTTTGCAGCCCAATATTCCAGTCAGCATTCTTCCCTTTGCAAGGACTTAACAAACGGCCGGGTAGGATCTGGCAGGATTCGGGTTCGTTTTAGAAAACGTTCTTTTGGTTTAGGATACATAATTCTCCTTTCTATGTGCAGTTTTTTGCTTAAGCAATTACACAAGCGATATATAACCAAAATTAGAAATAAGATAAAAATCAAGCAAATATTTAGGAATTCACAATTAGGGCAGAAGTTTAAAATTAGGATGGATTACCTTCAACTCTTCAAGGCTTCAAGAAATAAAGAAGAACAAACTTGTGTCTGAAACCAAATTCAAATAAGATGTTAGAATACAAGAACAAATTAGATTCAGTATAATGCTTGATAAATGTAGTAGGAATACCCAACTCCCATCAAATAGAATTGCACCAGAGACTAAGTTTTAAAGGCAAATCACGTTGTCCCCTCATCCACTTAGAAAGAGGAATACATGAGAGTTTCACCGATTGGACAAAAAAAACAAAGTCACCTGAAAAACATAAATCTCAGAAACAAACAAAGCAATCAAGTTGTGCACATGTTATATAAAATAAAAACCACTCCATTTGGTATGATTTTTACAGCCGGTCCATTTTAACTTTTCCATTCAAATTAACACGATAACTGAATATAAATATCAACTTTTAAGGTATAATCTACTACGCAGATGGTACAAGAATCTGTAATAATCTGATTTCATAGTGGCTCCGCTTAGTAGGTATGCACTTTCATATACCGGATGAAAAAAAAATATGTGACTCAGCTTGCAATCAGGATTAACTATAAAACCATACCCTTGAGCCAACACATCTGACATTTCTAGACGCAGAATGTGAAAAAGAGAGACAAACCTGGGGCAAGATATCCAAGATGCCAGCAATAGCAGTAGCCAAATAACCTTTCTCGTCTACAAAAAGCTTAGTACGACCAAAATCAACAACAAAAGGCTCAAGAATTTCATAAAAACTACGAATAATTTATAAATCTATACCCCTGTGTGGTTGGGACTACAATCATGGTGTCAATATGCCAATCCAAAAGCCAAACAGTAACCTACTCTTAAACGGGCATTCCAAGTTAACATTTGATCTCCATCCTGACATTCTAAATATACAAATTCAAAAAAAAACGTTAAAATAAAATAAAAACATCATTCTTTGCTTTCACATCAAAGTATGAAGCTTACCATGCATTCATGTACGAAATTTTCAGTGCTACCAGTGGCCACATAATCACACATGAGAAGCTTTAAATCATGTGATGCTTTCTTCCCTGAAAGAATTTTAATATGCTCTTACCTGTTGAATCACTCACGTACTAAAGAGCAACCAAAATCAAATAGAACAATATGGGAAACTAAGAGAAACCCAAACATGCCTCAAAACAAAACAACATCTAAATACTATACGGGCTCTTAACAAATCAATACTATAAGGACCCACAAGATCAATCCTTTGGTTGCCATAATGATCCTTAGCTTCCTCATTCTTCAACACTCCAACCATGAGCACATAACAAAAGGTGTGTTGGGTTAATCTTGAATTTAGTATTATTATTAGGTGTTTATTAATTAGTGTTTGTTTGTTTTAGTTAGAAACTGAATAGAGGCAGTCAAGTAATTTGACCAGGTTATGTGGAAGAAAAAGAAACATTGGAGAATGGCTTACAAGTAGGAGAACGTGGGTTTTAGTTGGGTATTTGTAGGCTATTTATAACCTTTACTTTGGTTGAATAAAAGAACACTTTTCTGAATATACATCTTCAATTCTCCTTCTGCAAAATTTACTTTCACATATACATATAACTTACATGAGTGTGTGTGTGGTTGAGAGTGTGGAGCGTGGGGCCTGAACTAACATTTGGTATCAGAGCTTGGAGGCTGTTTTGAGAGTCGTTTCAAGAAGGGTGCAGCCCTTTGGCTGCAGGGCTAGTTGGAGACGATGAAGAAGGGAGCGATTACATGTGAATCGCAAGAAGAGGCGTGAAGACCGGCAGCTACAGTAGCAAAGACCGAAGAAAGAGACCATCGTCGAAAAGGAATAACCGACGAGAAGAAAGAAAGACCGTGCCCAGAAAGTGAGTTCCGGCATGAGACCGAAACAACGACACAGCTGCAAGGACCGGTGGCTTGAAATTTTAGACCGATGGCCGAAGAACGTAACCGAGACCGGTGGTTTACCTGAGAAAGAAAGACCGACCAACAGACCGTACAAGCCTTGTTGACCGAAGGCTTAGGTGGTGTTTGTTTTTTAAGAAAACATCTTCCCCACCTCTTCATCTGCGCGCACGCAGACGCGGGAAGATGTTTTGAGTGCACAGACTGTTTGTTTTTCAGAAGACGTTTCATTAAAAAAGGTCTGCGCAAGGTCTTCTTGGTGCAGACATGGACTAGTGTCTTCAGGTGGGAAGACATTTCATCAAACCTTTTCTCCCTTCACAAATCATCTTCACAAATCATCTTCACAACTCATCTTCACACACACCACCACACACCACCGCCGGACCACCGCGCCACCGCCGGACCACCGCACCACCGCGCGACCGTCGGACCACCGCACCACCGCGCCACCGCGGCACCCTCCGACCGCAGCCCCCTCCCCCTTCGCGAACCGACCGCAGCCCCCTCCCCCTTCGCGAACCACCCTTCCCCCTTCCCCCTTCCCCCTTCCCCCTTCGCGAACCACCCTTCCCCCTCCGACCGCAGCCCCCTCCGACCGCAGCCCCCTCGCACCACCCTTCGCGACCCACCTGCAGGTACTTTTTTTTTTTTTTTTTTTTTTTTTTTTTGATTTGTTATTAGTATGATTAGTTTGTTTGTATATGGTTAGTATTTTTTTTGATTAGTTAGTTTGTTTGTATATGGTTAGTTTGTTTTTTTTTTGATTTGTTATATGTATTTTTTTGATTCTGCAGATGTTAAAAACAAACAGTCTTTTCCTTGCAGACTGCAGACATTTGGTCCACCTCTTCTGCTGCAGATGTCTGCAGATGTGGTTCGCAGACTGCAGACGTTTTCCTGCAAAAAAACAAACAGCACCTTAGAGACTGAATGGTATTTTCGTATCAGTAAAACCGAGAAAAAAAAAAGAAGAATGTCAAGACCGAAAGAAAAAAAAAAGTAAGAATGGCGATGGTCAAGTCTATGTAGCTGTTTCAGGTGCTTTGATGAAAGTGTTATGCGTGAATTTGATTTTGTGTGAATTAATTAAAAAAAAAGGAGATCAAAGGCAGCAGAGATAGAGTTTGAGGCAGTGCCTAATTTGCTTGGTTGAAAAGTCAAACAAAACAATCAATTTTGATGATTGTGTGATGAGTGTACGAAGAGAAATAAAGTGATATTTATCTTTTTAGGCTTGAGTAAAGAACGTGAACAAGAGATCGAGTCATCGGATCTGTTTGAACCGATCATGCAAGAAACAAGCAACGATGGGTGTTTCGAGCCCAGATTCGGGGCTGAAACGGTGATCAAATTACGCCTGATCATAGTGGTAGCAGCTACAAGAATAGGGCAGCAAGCATGACAGTAGTTTGGTAATTTTGGGTTCGGAATCAAGGCCGGGAATGGCAAATGAATCATGGGGTTCTAAGCAAGTTTATGAGAATGAAAGCAAGGAAAAGAAAGATAGCAAGAGTAAGAGCAGCAAGAAAGTAAGTAAGATAGCAAGAAAGATGATTAGAAGTAAGCTAGCAAGAGAGGCTCGAATCAAGTAAGAAGATTAGCAAGAAGACCGATTTTGGTTATAGCAAGAAAGAGCAAGACTAACCAAGAAACGCAGCAAGATTAAGCAAGTAACGAGGCAAGATAAGCAAGAAAAGAAGCAAGTTCAAGATCAAGATTAAGGGGGTGAATGTTGGGTTAATCTTGAATTTAGTATTATTATTAGGTGTTTATTAATTAGTGTTTGTTTGTTTTAATTAGAAACTGAATAGAGGCAGTCAAGTAATTTGACCGGGTTATGTGGAAGAAAAAGAAACGTTGGAGAATGGCTTACAAGTAGGAGAACGTGGGTTTTAGTTGGGTATTTGTAGGCTATTTATAACCTTTACTTTGGTTGAATAAAAGAACACTTTTCTGAATATACATCTTCAATTCTCCTTCTGCAAAATTTACTTTCATATATACATATAACTTACGTGAGTGTGTGTGGTTGAGAGTGTGGAGTGTGGGGCCTGAACCAACAAGGTGTTGAGTAAAAGATGAACTTTTAAAGATATTAAGAAACACTAGGCAACGCCAAAGGCAAACACATATGAAAACAAATAAGATTAACCCATAGTAGCAAGCCTTTGTTTTTTAATACTACCGAACCCCCAAATGGCATTTATTTCCGAAAGAATGTGAATTAAAAATCAAGCAGACTTCTTAACAACTTAACATGTACATTTAAGTTGATAAAACAGAGCATATGACCAGCCTCCATTTTGATGTCTAATAGAAAGAATAGTATCAATAAATGAAATATAATTCCTATTTGGAGATGATATGTTTCTCTCTATCAATCATACCTTCCTAACTGCATTGTCCATGGCTAGGAGATGTAATAGTCAGATATATCATAATAATCTATCATTCCATCATTTGTAACAACCTACGGGAGTTGAAAAAAATACGAGTCACAGATTCAATTACAAGGACACCATTTATTTTCATCAATTAAATTTATGATGATGTAAAACCTTTTTACATTAGCACTATAAAGTGTATTGAAGCTGACATCAAATTATCTCTATTTTAGTCCAACAACCCAAACCAAATAAATCACACAAGAATAAAAACATGAAATGTAATTAAGAAAACAGGGGAAAACAATCATTACCCTCAATTAGTGTCTAAACAAATTACACAAGAACATGAAACAATCAAACTTTGCTTACTCAAAAATCCAAGAAGCAATAGTGGTTTTCAATCAAAAGAATAAACTCAAAAGGGGTATAATGCACATTTAAGAAAAAGGTTGAGTGAAACGTACCTTTAGCAGCTCAATATTCCAGTGTCCTTCCTTTCCCGGCAAGGGTCTTCACATGATATGTTATTTGTGGTCACAACAATACGAGCTAGATAATCAAGTAAAGAGTTGTTGTAAGAAAATGACTATTAAGATCAATGCACCATTTTTTAACTCCCCATATCTCTAAGCAGTTGATAATCCATTCTAATTTTCAGCTACAATAATCATTCTCAAAAACTAAATTATGCAGCACAAAGTAAAACACATATAGAAGAACAGGCAAAAGCATACATGCTGATTTGTATAACAAATGTTTGATAAAGGACGCAGTAACTGCATCATATGAATATCAGCAAAATCATTACATATGTGTTCTAAAGCAATGTAAAAACTAACCTTGTTGTGGTCACGAAATGGTATAATGGATGCACAAACACCACAAATTGATGATGGATAGATTTTACCAATGGGTATAAATATCATAATAAGATTCTTCCGGATTAGCCCTGCACTTACACGAGCCTGCACCCAGCAAAAAAATACACTAAATATGATCAAAGAGTTGCTACAATAATGATCCAGTTAGGAGGTTGTAAAAAACGAAGGTATGTTTTGGGTGACATGTTTTCTTTTTAGCTAGCCTTTAGAAGTTTAACATGTTAGACTGTATTACAACCCAGATGGACCTGCTTCTAAGCTCAAAAGTGCCCGAGTAACTACATTGATGTTCATAGAAATCATAGTAGTCTCTTCTTCTGTCCTTTGCCACAAGATCATGCCGGCCACCATCTTCTAGTTTATGTGAAAAGATAGACACAACACAAACAACAAGTTACATTTCTCAAGGCAGAAATATAAGCATACCAAAAGAAATAAGAAAAAATAGATGATGTTTGACTCAAAAATATTGTACCCCGTTTGATTAGAAGTTCCAAAGCTCGGGATGCAGCTGATCCAACAGTTCTACGAACCACCAAGGCAAGGATTTTCACCAACCAACATGCTTTATTTGTCTCTTGCATTCTTCATTTTCCATTTAATTTTCACCACAAGATCATGGCAGCAACCATCTTCAGGAGTTTCCTGTGAAAAGACAAAAACAAAGAACAAAAAATTATTTATTTAATGATAAGACAATTTCTTGGATAGTACTAAACTTCAGACAGTTCAGTGAACTGTTGTAATCAAAACCAGAGACGAAATAAAGTGAGTAATCAAACAATAAACAACTACTACAAGGTTAAGAAAATAATTAACTTTACCTCGGGGAGCACATTGTGGCAAGCGAGTCACGGAAGTTCTTGAATTATCATCAATCCCAAAGTTGTCACCTAGCTCAACCAAAGTGGACAGCCAAACAGCTTTATAGAATAAATTATACATGTGAAAATAAAATAACATTTATAAGAAAATAATCATATTCTAAAATAATTAAAAAGAAAGAAAATAAAAGAAAACCTTAGTGCAAAGAAATTTGGATACTCACACACATTCTGCAGACCAAGCTCCTTTAAAGAGAGCTGCTAATAAGCTACTAAGTTTCCAGTCCTAAGAGGGAATTCAATTTACTGTCTAAGTTGTAATGCCAACTGATACAATAACTCGCCATTCTAAATAAACCACCAAGCAATGGACCTACAATATCAATACTCTTGTTGCCATAATGATCCTGAGTATCCTAATTCGTCAATCGTCAGCACTCCAACCATAAACACATAACAAAAGGTGGTGGGTAAAAAATAAAACTTTAAAAGATATTAAGAAACACTAGGCAGCACCAAATGCAAAACATATGAAAACAAATAAGATTAACCCATAATAGTAGGTCTTTTTGTTTTAATACTCCCCAACCCCAAATGGCATTTATTTCTGAAAGAACGTGAATTAAAAAAAACAGACATTTTTAATATGAATTTAAGTTAATAATACAGAGCATGTGACCAACCTCCATTGTTGTCCAGTAAAGTGAATAGTATCAATAAATAGAATATAATTCCTATCTGGAGATGGTATATTTCTCTATATCAATCATACCTTCCTGGCTTTCTAACTGCATTTTCCATGGGCAGAAGATGTAATAGTCAAATATATCATAATATTCTATCATTTCATTATTAGTACCAGCCTACAGGAGTTGAAGAGAAAATGAGTTACAGATCCAATTACAAGGGGACACTTCATTAATTTATTGTCATCATTAAAACATGATGATGTAAAATCTTTTTACATTAGCAATATAAGGAGTTTTGAAGTTGACATGAAATTATCTCTGTTTTTGTCCAACAACCCAAACCAAACAAATCACACAAGAACAAAAACATGAAAATGTAATTAAGAAAACAGGGGAAACAATAATTACCCTCAATTGGTGTCTAACAGCTTACACAAGAACATGAAACAATCATACTGCTAACTCAAAAATCCAAAAAACAATAGTATTCAATAGAAAGAATAAACACAAAAAGGTCTATTAGGCACAATTAACCAAAAAAAACTGACTGAAGCATACCTTTAGCAACTCAATATTCCAGTCTCCTTCCTTTCCAGGCAGGGGTCTTGGCAAAACGGAAAAGTTGGGTCGTGCGGGGTTCCGCCTCGTTAAAAAAAATGGTGTGTTTCTTTCTTGAGCAATTACAAAACCTATTTACCCAATGTAATCTAAGGCCACATGCAATTAGAGATAGAAACATGGAAGATTACTATATTATTTATGAATGATGAGGCCATTATCTTAATTTTGACAATAATCATAGAAATTAGCAAATTAACAACTACAATCACAAACTTCCTCCATTTAGAGGGTGCTTGAATGTTCATTAAATTCTTTACTGTTATTCCATGTTGTAATAATCAGTTAGGAGTGTTTAAGGAAACATGATATGTTATTTATGGTCACAACAATACGAGCTACATAATCAACTAAAGAGTTGTTGTAAGAAAATGACTACTAAGATCAATGCACCATTATTTAACTCCCCATATCATACATGCTGATGGAAGAACAGGCAAAAGCATATGGAAGAACAGGCAAAAGCACAAAGTAAAACACATATCAGCAAAATCAATTTCAAATAATCAATTTCAAAAACTAAAAATGTAGCACAAAGTAAAACACATATGGAAGAACAGGCAAAAGCATACATGCTGATTTGTATAACAAATGTTTAATAAAGGACGCAGTAACTCCATCCTTTAAATATCAGCAAAATCATTACATATGTGTTCTAAAGCAATGTAAAAACTAACCTTGTTGTGGTCAGGAAATGGTATAATGGATGCACAAACACCACAAATTGATGATGGATAGATATCCAGATGGATATAATATCATAATAAGATTCTTCCGGATTAGCCCTGCACTTACAAGAGCCTACACCCAGCAATAAATTACATTAAATATGATCAAAGAGTTACTAAAATAATGATCCTGTTAGGAGGATGTAAAAACGAAGGTATGTATTGGGCGACATGTTTTCTTTTTAGCTAGCATTTAGAAACTTAACCTGTTTGACTGTATTACAACCCAGATGGACCTGCTTCTAAGGTCAAAAGTGCCCCAGTAACGTTCATGGAAATCATAGTAGTCTATTATTCTGCCATATGCCACAGGATCATGCCAGCCACCATCTTCTAGTTTCTATGAAAAGATAGACAAAACACAAACAACAAGAGGTTATTACTATAGAGATGGAGTTTTATGTCATGAAACTAGAATTCTACGAAATACAAATTTGGAACACCCATTATTCAGGCTTTTGGATGTCTTTCTTCTTTTTCAAACATCTCTGCTTCTAAACAATGAAAATTGGACGACTTCAATCTTGAAGTTCTTTCAAATGACTATCTCGAACAACTCCAAATTCTGTGTTCATGTCAACCTGGAAAGTCAGAAAAGCTTCAATCAAAAAATTTGACGTTGACCGAAATATGCATATATCTTTATCCAAAATTGATAACATTATAAATTTTAGATTACTAATACTCACTCTTCTTCCTAATCTTCTCTTGATCAACAATTGACAAAGATTTTTGTAGCTTGCAGGGGGAGAACAGGAGACATTTTTTAATTAAGGCAGAAATAAAATCGACAAATCCAGGCTAAATGACTGGATTCCAAATGACATTATTTCATAAACAGTAAAAAACACCTGATAAAAACAAAAATAACAGACCTGATTTACATGTGAAGTCGCAGATTGGGGCAATTAACTCCGTCTAATCCGCAACCGTGTTACCTCAGAAATTCAACAAAAAACCAAAATTCAAGGTTAGATGACTACATTCCGAAGGATATTATTACATAAACACCAACAAATACCTAATAGATATGAAAATAGCATACCTAATTTAAAGTCGCAGAGGGAGACGAAAACTCTGTCGAATCCGCAACCGAGTTCTTCATCAGACCTCAGAACAAATCAACAAAAAACCGCAATTCGAGGCTAAATAACTTGAGTCCGAACGACTATATTTCAAAAACAACAACGAATACCTGATTGAAACGAAAATAACTGACCTAAATTCCTTACTCTGTCGAATCCGCAAGCGTGTTACCTCGGAAATTCAACATAAAACCAAAATTCAAGGTTAGTGACTAAAATCCGACGGACATTATTGGAAATTTTGAAAAGAAGCTGATGAAAACGAGAAGGACTAACCTAATTGATGTAAGGAGTCGCAACGTACGTCAGCTTCAATAACTTCAATGTAATCAAATCATCCAATTCTTCTGTAACGTCAATGTAAAAGGATGATTACTTGTACAGAAAGAAGGCGATCAAGTCATCCAATTCTGTAAAAGAACAAATGATTTGTGAAGAGGAGACTGATTTGGGGGATTTGTGTTGTTTGGGGAAGAAGGTACGTAAAACTTATGTATGTATGTAATCTGAGTGTTGTATGTATGTATGTATGTATGTAATATGAGTGTTGCGGGTGTGTGTTTTTATAACGAGGATCCTGGGGTAAAAAGATATGGAAATCAATAAAATCATCATGACATAAGATACGCACATGACACGCTAATATTTATTTCAAGGTTATTTCTGTAACTGATTTTATATCACTTACCGTTGTGGTAGTAATATTTGGTGATATATAAAAAATGTTATTTGATAACCGAATATGAATGCAAAATCTAACTACTAGATATTATTTTATGATGTATCTAAAATACAAGTTTTCTATTAGTAATATATGTTCATTAATAATATTTTTGGCTTCAAAATTTCACTAGCAGTGTAAATAATTTAGTTTCATAATGCTACTTTTTTAAGTAAAGAAAATGTTGTTGGGACCGGATCGGACCGGCCGGTCCGGTTCGCTATGAATCGTTCTGGGATGGTCGAACCGGTGGTTGGACCAGGAAACCGGACCGGTTCGAACCGGATTTTGATATTATTTTTTTAACGGGTAAAAACAAGATGTTAAACCATAAATTAGTGTGTTGGATATACAAATATAGTTAACTTTTATATATAACTATGAAATACATATATAAATTACTTATATTTAATTATATATATAACTATATATATATAATATACTATATATATAATTATGACGTTATCCGGTTCTTAAATGCGGTCCGACCGGTCCGACCACCAAACCAGTAAGGCATCCGGTTCTGAAAACATTGTAAATTACATGAATAGTTCTTGTGGTCCAGTGAAATTACAAATTCGATTCCTACAGGTACTTTCTTAGAGTTTTAATCTCTAGTCGCACTCTCTTTCTCTTTGCTTTCAATTATAATCTTTGGGTTTCTAAAAGTTAAATTGGTCAGGTTTCTTTATGATTTTAGTGAGCCCTTCCCACCCACTCTTCCTCTACCAAGGTGAATTTGGCATCAGATGACTATCTTATAATGCAAGTATCGATGCAGTGTGTCATGGATTGATTTTGTTTTAGATTTTAGAGTAAAATATATAGATAGATCCTCTACATAACTTCCTCTACCAAGGTGATTTGGCATCGAATGACTATCTTATAATGCAAGTATTGATACAGTGTAAAACACATAGATAGATCCTACACATAAAGCTAAGACGTGTTAGAGTGTATTTTTTAAAGATAAAATAGTATTTCAACTAAAATTAACCTAATTATATAATAGCATATTAATATACCGATAACCATACTTGAAAGCAAATAGTTTCATTAGGGGCCAAATCTATAAAAAAAAAATAAAGTTTAAGATTAACTTAACAAATCAAATCTATAATTTGACCCGATATAATAATAACTACTCGTGTAAACTTGAAAATTATATGTTTACTCAAATCATATTTCAAGATTATTGTATTATATGTATTAAAAATCTGTGTTTTAAAAAATACATGTAATTTTATAAGTTAGAAGGAGATATTTAGAACCAGCACGCTTTTGTTCCCTTTGCCTTTGATACATTTGGCTCCCTAGCGTCAGAAGCTATCAACTTTTTGACCAGGGTCCAACGGGTCATAGACAACCATTGCTCAACCCCGGGGAGGCAAGGATTTGTTTTTGGAAGGTTAGGATTTGCTATTCAGAAAGGGGTGACGGCGCAGCTTGTTGCCCGTCTACCTTCTATTTTGATGTAACTTGACAAAACATTATTAATGGACTTCCAACCGATCAAAATATATATATATATATATATATATATATATATATATATATATATATATATATATATATATATATTTAGAATTTAACACTTGAAATCGTTTTTGTTACATAATTATATTTTTGAAGTTTATATGAAGCTTAACACATGAAATATTTATAGAATTTAACACTTGAAATCGTTTTTGTTACATAATTATATTTTTGAAGTTTCAACTCTTGACACTATTGGGGTTCCTAACCTTGTAAATTCACATTATTCTTCACCGTCATGATTACGTGTGAAGTACGCTGGATGTCCTAAACTCATTTATACTCAATTAAGTTCCATCAAGAACAATATTAACTAGCAATAAAAACACTTTTATTAGAGTTACATTGATACATAAGCAAGCAACCATTTTATTAATCCATTTTCACTTATTAAACATCTACAAACCCCTTGAGTTTTTATTCATTAATTATCCTTAATATCTTCATAAATGATGATCAAGTGATGCTAATTGAAGCTCAACTGACCATACTTTGGTTGTTGATTAGGTGAAAAGATCCCAAAATGTTTCTCTACCTCAGCCCCAGGTTTCTTATTTTCATCAAACATTGCAAACAAATATGTTTGTATAGATCTTCCAGGCTTCAATGGTGTCCCATTTGTCCCTCTAACATGTGCAATCAGGTTCCGATAATAAGTCCCCGCGTTTCCCACCGTCGCCAATGTGTCGCCGCTCGAAGGCCACCCGCTCTCGGACACGACAATCTCCACATTGGGCCCGCCCAGGCGCGCTTGAGCCGCGTAATGCGCGTCTAACATGGCGTCGAAAAGGTTGAAATATCGCCTGCCGTTAATGTCGTTCACTGGTGGTTGTGTCGCTGTGAACAACGCGTATGGGAGGTTCGAGCCGGGGTTACCGAAGTAAGGGTAGATATTGGCAAGCATTGGGAGATTGTTTTGTGCTAAAAAGCGTATGATCGGCTCGATGAAACCTCGAACATTGTCTCGAAATGCACCATTACTTGGTGGAGACGAGGAGCCTAGGAGACCGGTGTAGGTGGCGGTAGACACCTTAATTCGGTCTCCTAGGCCCGCGGCTCTAATCGCGTTATGAACATTTTGCATTGCTCGGAGTACGAACTGTACGTACCGACTGTTCTCGTTGTTTGGATCAACTTCGTTTCCGACAGCTATGTATTTGAAATTCACATCAGGGTACCTTTGGATGTTGTCTCTGACCCATGTATTTGCGGCATTTGGATCGTTGAGCGATTGAAGAGCGTCGTTAGGGACGCCGATCATGAGCTCGATGTTGGTTCCTTTTAGTGCTTCAAGAGTAGGTTGATGCGGATCATAGATCCGCATCTTGGTTATGCCGTTTCTTTGAAAGAGGCTAACCACGTCTCGTTCAGAGGGCAAACCGTCGCCATTACGACCATAGCACACGCCCACGGATTGGGCATCTACATTCAAGTAATCACCAACATGTTATTTAGCTTTCTTATAAACATAAAGATATTGAATACGTTTATTTCATAACAAATAATGTGTTAAATAAACTTAGGTTAAGAGCTAACTTATAGTTACTTTGTATAAATATAAATAAGATGTATACAAACATGAATATAACATAAATTATGTTTTTAATGGAAACGGAAGAGAGGAAACCTTTGACTATGAGAATGTTTATAAGTAAACCGAGTAGTAGAAGCTTTGTTGCCATAACTTTTGGTTTATGAATTTTTTTCTTTGAGATTATCCCATATATATATAGAAAAAATTTACAAGAATGGTCCATATATTTTTTTGATATTGAATATGTTGTTATATACTATAAACTTTACTTTTTAGTCTAAAAGGTTGTTTTTGTCAAGATTTCATATTTATATGACGATCCGTCGTCAAAACAATCTCGATCATTAAAGGGGAAGAAGAGAGGGAAGGGGTGGCTGAAAGTGGCGATGATCAGGATGGCAATCGATGGTGTCCGGGGAGGAGGCTAACGTGGTGTGATGAGGAAGATTGACGATGTTCGTTGTCAAATGGACAACGAGGAAGAAGGGGGAGAAAGTGGGTTTTATCATTTAAGGTAATAGTAAATTTTAACATCTGCTAATGTTAGTACTAAATCTGCCCGAAAATGGCCAGGTATCACACAAGTATTGATAATTTCGTTTTAAGTTTTTAATCAATGCCCGTTAGGATCAAAGATATTGGGTATAATTATTTATAATCATATGTGATTAAAAGGTATATGTTAATATGCTCATTACTTGAAACGCAACATCAAGCTAACATTAAAACCGATTTAGAATTTCAGATACTCATTTTTTTTTCAAATAATCGCATGTCCAAAAGTTTTATATTTTTTTAATACTAATCGCATGATAAAATTTGAAGATATCTATCTTAAATTTTCGGTTTTGAGTTTTCTAGTTAAGGCATCAAATAATTAGGATCAGTAATTTCTAATGCTTAAAGAACTATATTAAAATTTGAAGACACCACGTGGCCTACTCATTTAATTATTTTTATTTACGTATACAAGTAAAATTTAACTAGTTTTTTCTGCCGCGCGTTGCCGCGGCTATGCGAGTTTTAACATAACCCTAAACCAAAATCGAAATGAAGGTTCAAAACCATAAAATCAGCAAAACACACAAAGTAAAACACACCAAAACCCTAAATCCATAACACACAAGAATATTTAGAACCCAAAACTAAATCAAAACCCAACACCATACACAAAACAAACGAAAATCAAAGCCGCAAGAAGGCGACAGTCAAAAATAGAATACCGACGAAAACCAAAGCCCCAAAAAAAGCAAACAAAAGGAAAACCCAAACCTTAGTAGCGAGGATCGTCACGGTATCGATGACGAAAGAAAGAAAGTAGGAACCCGGAGAAAGACAACGACAACGAACATAATCGAAACACACATCAAAGAGACGTGCCCGGACACAAAAAACCAACAAGAAAAACCTCACCCCTAAACCTCGAACGCACACCTCAAACAAACTGTATAAAAACACATACAAATACAAAACAAAACAAAACAAAAAAAAAAAAGGAAAACCATCACAGACCAAAGGTTTTAATTAAAATAGTAATCTCTCTTATACAAACATTAGACTTATTTAATTTAATATGTATATAACGCGTCAAATAAGCAATTGAAATTTCCACACAGCAAGTCATATAAGTCGTCTCATTATTATTTGAGTCACTTTCGTCCTTGAAAAGTCTTTTAGTCATGAGTTCGATGAATTGTTTTCAGCCCGTATTTATCAATATGATTGATTAATGCTATGAAAAATATTCTTTAACTAAAAGAGAATATCTTATAGCATTACAAAATATAAAATAATAAAAAACCAGTATTGTGTTGTAAGGGTGTGCAGATAACCGACTTAATCAAACCATAACCGAATGACCGCATTAACCGAACCAAATTAACTGAATCGAACAATTAAGTGGCCGTTCGATTAAGGCATAACCAATTAACCGCATATGGTTCGGTTTCGGTTTTGATGTACAAATTAACCGAATTAACCGCACCGAACTGAATGACATTAATGTACAAAAAGATTTAAAATACTATTTAACCTTATTAATTCACATTTAAAAAAAATATTTACATAGTGGAATTACATTATGTGTAGAAGGAACCCCCTAAACAAGCAAAAATAACGCAAGGTGCGCGCACAAATTGTTTTATACACTCCGACTTCGGTTTAGGTTTTGGTGGGACCTTAAAAACAAACCGTATCGTTGACATCTTTATAAAGTTGGTCCACAACTAGCCTAACAATAATTTATTAGTTAAAATTTTATTTTAAAAGGATATGTTAAATGAATAAGTTTATTAACCGAAATTAACCATAACCGACAGTTAACCGAAGTATCAGTTGCGGTTTTGGTTTTGAAAATTGTATTAACCGCACTAGCGATTTTGGTTTCGAAAATAGTCTTAACCACACAGTGCACACCGCCATTTTACAAATATTATTAATGAGCTATTTATAATATAACGATTATAATTAGATATAAACTAGTATTAAGCCCCCGCGTTGCGGCGGGGGGCGTAAAACCGTGACAAATAGCACCAATGTCACACTACCATCAACGACCACTTAACACCAGAAAAACTCGTATTGAAAAAGAGAATAAAAACGAAAATAAAATATAAAACCAAACGAAAAGTAGACGTAAAAACGTTGAACTACGTGCGCGAAATGTAAAACATAGAAACATTAACTAAGTCGATTTAGGACCTGGCGCGGTTAAAAAGTAAAAAATAGGTGTGAAGACGTTGAACCGCTCACGTACGTTGCAGCGTGTAACTCGTAAACGTTAGACCATAACGTAAAAAGGACAATATGTAAAAAATAAAAAGTATAGGAGACAAAAGTTGATAGTGAAAAAGTATTAGGGTTAAATTGTGAAATATATAAAAGTATTATAGTTAAAAATAAAAAGTTCAATAAAAAAAGAAGAAAGAAACCAAAAGTACAACTCATAAAACACAATTTACAACCCATAAAGCAAATAAAAGTTGATAATTAGTATATAGTTAATAAACTCAAAAAAATAATATGTCATAATTATTATAGTAAAGACTATAACAATAAGCCATTATTAATAGATTTTCTGTATATTTCTTGGAGTCGAAGCTTGAGGAAATCGGTTGCTCATAATAATTCGAAAAACTCCATGGTGCAATGGATCTAAGGGCATAGTAACAGTGACATGAGACACGATACCAGATATAAGTGACATGAGTCACGACCGCACGGTAGGAGATACGATTATGGTGGCTCCACGATGATTCAAGAAAAATAAGTAAGCCTAATCTATATGTTAGGTATAACACCTTCTTGGTACAAGACAAGAAGGTCAGCTACAACTGTGACGGTGGAAGATACTACTGTTTTTTTCTATCAATATCAAAAGTTAAAAGAGAAATCGCGATAATATTCTATAACTAAAAATGTGATTGTTGGATATACATAGTATATTTTGTTGTAATTTTTTTATTTTAAAGTTTTAATAAGTAAGAAAGTTGAACTAAATGGACCGCGTTCATACTACCCATAGATATCCGTATCATATTGGAGTTTATATGTCTAGCATGATTCTTAAATTTGTGCCGTATATATTCATATTCATGTTAAGTTTTCGGATTCGTACAAGTTAGAATCCACCAACCATCAAACACAACCAATTTAACATCTTTGAAAGATCGATCTGGTTTACCACTTTACATTTTTCTTTTTTAGGTTTTGATCCTAGTTCAGAACTCAGAAGGAAGACTAGAAAGGTATAGTGGTAGCGAAGCGCTACTGAGCAATTCACGTCTCACTTGATACGGGCAACTTCTGATTTTCCGCCGGACCAGTGTTGAACACTAGTTAGAGTATCCTAAAATTCAAACATGGGTTAGTTATTTCTCCAACTTCAGTTCTGAATATCCTTTCCATTGACTAAAGAAGATTTCATACATTTATTCCACAACAGATTGTGATAACTTTTAATTTCAAAAATAATATTTAAATTTACAATAAATTAAATTAGTGAAAAAATTACAATCTTATAAAATGAATATGATTATATGCAAATTGTAAATTTGCAATATTAGCTTAATCAAATTCTTTTAAAATGCAAAAACTGAAGTCGTTTTTATTTTCTAGAATTTGTATTTTCTTCTTGCTTTGCAATTTTCCTCATGGCACGTGCGAGTGAATAATTTTCTCATGTAATGTGATACAAAGACAAAACACTCTTTTGGATCCTGCCTAACCTTGAAAAATGTCACCATTGGTATGTCTAAATGCAAACAAACAATTACATCATTTATGTTTAAACAATACAATTATGTGTACCTAAATTCGATTTTTCAAAGTCCTGGTAACGAAACAAAGTAAGAGACGTTTAATACAAAACTAGTTTTAAGTAAGAACCACATGACCACATAAACAATTATACATACTGTTAAAAATATAGTCAAAATAGAGACAATACACATTTATATAAGTGTTTGTATTTATTTGATTCTTACTATCCTAGCTTACAATTAGTTCTGAATCAAATACCACAATAAACAAATACATGTATCATATATTAAAAAAAATAGCAAGTAGATTGCCAACGAGGCAACAGTTTTTTGGTTTTTTTGATACATAAAAGTTGATAATAATATTAACGTAGAACAATTTCTCCTTTCAATATATATGTTCTTTTTTCTAGATTGAATAAAACAATCACTATACAAGAAATAAAACCATGCATTGTCACCTGTACATGCCGCTTTTGGGATTGTACTATTTCCAAGCTGCTCGTGTGATCTCAAAACCTCGTTTTCGTCCATAAGTGCTAGATTTGTACATCAAATTGCTTGATCATTGCAGGTTCTGTATGCTCTCATGCAACCTTTTGCACTTGGGTATTTCGATGACAAATTGCATCTAAATAGATAATACATCATGAATGTCTTGAATATTGCCATCGTTCTTGACCCTTAGATTGTGAATAAACCGACGGTCTCCAAGAATCTTGGAATCGCCTGCTTCCGCCATATGTAGGGCTGTGGAAATCTGCAGCCATTCTTCCAGAACTGCTTCTTGTAAATTTGTTGATTTCATTTCTCATTTCTTCATCCATATCATATTGTGACCTCTAAAAAAATTCAAATTATGAATGGGTCGAAGTGGTTAGTATTTTATCTCCATAAAACAAGTTACAAAGGGAACATTCAAATGGGTCAAACCCATTACAAACTTGATCATTTATTGAAATATTATACATTGGGTAATCTTTGACACATGAACAATGTATAAATATAACATTTTTGGATAGCAAATGTCAATCCAACCCAACCCGTTTCAATCCTTACGGAAAAGCTATGTTTTTGACCCGCTACCCAACCTGTCCATTTTGCCAGCTTTAAACATGAGAGTGTTCTTGAGTTTGGCGATCAGAAAGTGAGTTAGAAACGAAATGCTAAATAAAAGTTAACTAGGTCAAGGATAATTCTTCATTCGAAACAATCATAAAGCCTTCCACACCTTTATATCCAAGACTTCCCCTAATATTTAAAACTTCACAGGAATATGTGTATTTGTATGTTTTGTGAAAATCTTTTCGCAAAAAGCCTAAAACAATTTATTTTATCTTTTTTTTCATTTTCACATTGTACTAATCTTATTTAAAATGTGGATGTTATTAAATCACCTTGGAAGGGTTTGAAAGTACAGCATAGGCTTCTCCTATCATTTTGAAAAGCCGATCAGCGTCTTTGTAAACATTTTCAGATATTTCCTTCCACAATCCATCGTCTCCGTTATCACTTCTACTCACCAATAAGGCTGCCTACATCAGCAAAAAAATAACCATTTTAGATACAGATGAGGGTTTCAACATATTTACTTGTAAACGGGTCAATTCGGTTATATTCTACCTCTAACAGGTCAAACACGTAAACAAAAAATGGCTTAAAAGAAACCAGATCAAATGGTTCTAATGTCACCCAAAAGTGTATTTTAATGCATAAAACTTCCAAAATTGTTTTTTAGCAACTTACATCAATATGGAAATAATATAAGGTTTGTAATAGCATTCCACACGCTAATAATATATTAAAATCTGAACAATAAGTGTTTCGGATCAGCCTCACATGACCTGCTTCAACCCTATTTACTTATCAACAGATTGATTCAAGTTATGCTTTATCTCAAGGGGTCAAACAGGTAAACAAAAGAATAGCTTAAAAGAAACCAGGTTAAATGGATTGAAGTGCTAAAAGTATAATTTATGCACAAAACCTACTATATAGTTTTTATCCATAAGAATTGGATTTTAATAATCCAAACTATGACTGATTGGCCAATAATAATCCGTACTCTATAGTATCAATATGACCGACAATAATCCAAACTTTTATTTTTGTTGTTGAGGGCAATCCTACTAGCATAATCATTCATTGATTTACACATAATTTTTTACTTGATTTTGCTCACGATGATGCTTTTAAATAAAATAGAAAAACATGTGACAAAATGGAGTGAAAAATGAGTGGAAGTCAAGTGTGAATCGATGATAATTATGCTATTAAGACGGCCCTTAACAACAAACATGAAAGTTAGGATTATTATTGACCAAAATAATAGTATGGATTATTATCGGCCAATAGGTCATAGTTTGGATTATTAAAATCCTAATTGCCTAAAACTTATAATGATTATATCAAGTTTGTAATAATATTCGACACGTTAAGTTTTCAAAACTTCTTTCACAAAAAGTTTCAGGTATGCACGACTGGTTTTCGAAAAATACAAAAGGTACCCATCTTAACCCGAACCCACCCTCCCCCCGTTTCGACAAGAAAACAACCTTATCAGGATGGTGTTTTAGTGCAGCTTTCCGATATGCCTTCTTGATTTCTGATGCAGCAGCAGTTGATTCAACTCCCCTGTAAAGTTTTAAAACCTCGTTACCACTATATACAGAAATAGCTTTTTGCTCTTTCAAACAAAATCTTGACTATTTGATTAAAAGAACTTACAGTATAAGGTACATATTTAAGGGAATTTCTTTTTTGGATTCTTCTTCAATGTTATAGAGCCGCATCTGATTTTGTCTTAGCTCATTCGATTTATCTATTTGTGATGTCAGCGAAGACACCAATCTCCTAAGATCTTTAGCCGCCTCTCCATAATCTCTAATCATCTCATATAAGCTGGCCCGTCTAGAAATAGCCTGAAATTAAAGTACATAACTTTTATAATGTCAATAATATATCCCTTAAGAAAGAAAAGCTTACATTGCTGAAACCATTTACTTAGATCATGATTGACTATAGTTATCATTGTTGGACCCCACAACTACCCTTTTTATTACATGTTTACAGATTTGACCAAAACCCATTGTGGCCCCGACACCAAACCTTTTGCATCCTTCTCATGTTGTCACCTCTATTAATGAGGCACCAAGTTCTAGTTGTTTACCATTTGGACATACCCATTGGTTTTAACAGTCAATTATTTTTATTTAACTACGTGCCAAGTCAAAAGTTGAACATTTGTTTGTGAAAGTCAGAGAAAATGCCAACATATGCAATTCTTGTTTAATTGGTCAGAATGGCAATCTTATAAAAAAAATGTATGTTCCTCACTCATTAGTCATACCCCTGATTTATTGCATAAAACTCAAGACTATAATAATTAACACTGCAAAAGGCGGTGCAAATTAGCAAACCTTGAGATAGCTGGGATCAAGAGCTATGGCTAAGCTGCAATCTGCGATGGCATCTGAAATTTGGCCCAAAGCCCTGTATGCTGCAGCCCGGTTGCAAAAACATATGGCTGCAAAAGGGCGTGATTCAACACTGCATGATAGGGCAGAAGTGTAATTTTCAACTGCTTCTGAATACCTTCCAGATTTATATGCTTCATTTCCTGCTGCCTACAAAAAGAATAATTACATCATATTGTGCCAAATCTCACGGGGTAAACTAGTCATTTAATTAAACATGATATCACAAAGTTTTGTTATGTTTTAGAAAAATAAGAAGAAAAACTGCAACTATTTCCACACCTTGCGAGATAAAAGCTCACATATTGTGTCTGCTAAAGGTATCATCGACTCCAAGCTCATGCTTTCTAATCTGAAAATTAATAAAATATTGTCAGCTTTCAGTCCACTGAAATATGAAAACACACGAAAAAAACTTTTTTAAAGAATTTAACAAAATGACGAGGTGGCAAGATGAGTCGGAGGGGCAGATGGGTTGGGTAACAGGTTTGAACTGAAACTGATCATTTTTAGTGTGAGCCAAAATTCGTTGGGTTAGTTTGGGTTGATCAGAAAACTTTTTCAACCATTTCTTAACAAATAGATAACTCAATGAATATGATTACCAAAACCAAACTATTACAATAATAATCTGAATCTTTGAATATAAAGATTAAGGAGGTTGTGCGCAATTATATATAAATATCAATATATCATACAACTTTCAACCTGTTTGACCCTGCCAGTCCCATTTGACCCATTCCCTTTTCTAGCTAATTTTATTATTCAGCTAGTTTGAGGTTCAAAAATGATTTGAAAGTCCCACCTCTAGCTAGATGTTTATTTTATTTTTTTTAAAAGATACCTCTCGGTAATATGCCCGGAACTCTCTTGTTTTTTAATAAATTCATTAGCTTCCTCGAGCCTTCCTAAATAGAAATAGGATTTAACAATCAGGTTTGATCTCCATGACTCTGACCCAGCAGAACTCAGAGTCTGCTCACACATCTGAATAATTTGTTCATATCGCTGTAACTGCAAAACCAGACATATCATTACCGAATTCAGAACTAAGTTATCAACAATAAGTAACAAAAATCATAAAGTCGAATTACTTTCCTAGTCTGGCAGTCCCAACTCTCAGGATATGCAACATCTCCTTTTTTTGGTCTGTTCTCGATACATATTTACTTTTTTCTGATTAGTAGAGGTGGCAGGATAGGTGGATTGGGTGATAGGTCAAAATAGACCATTTATTAGCAAGTGCAGAAATAGGTCAGGTTGACAGGAATAAAATTATGGTCCATTTTACAACTTTTTAGTAATAGGAAATTAAGGAACTACATATGATGACCAACACAATATTATCACAATAATAATCTAAATTTTTAAATAAATCGATTAAGGAGGTTGTATACTTGTATGCATCGAAATATACTTTGGGGGACACTCAACCCATTATGTTATAAGCTAATTTTTTATTTGAGCCGTTTGAGTAAATGGGTTGAACTCGCCACCTCTGCCCGTTATTAATCATTACTTGTCGCATGTAACTTCTACTTTATTGTGCCATTAAAGGACATATTGATATTTAGACAGTACATAAACATTTTTATCTGTCAAATAAATTTAAACATGTTTATTAACTGTGATACAAACCATGAGTAGGGTATCTGCTTTCATCTGAAGCAATTGCTCTGAATAACTGCTTATCTGCAAAGCTTCATCAATAACTTTCAAAGCACATTCTAATTCTTCTGGTGTTCTTCGTGGAAGTTCAGTATATTGCTTAAGGCATTGTGTCACTTTCTGAAAAACCAAAGATTTGTATAAAAGTAAATAAAAGACAGAAATTAAGCAGGGTGTATATCATGTGCACAGCCGGGTAATATTGAAATGTTATAAATACTAAACACAATGAAAAGATTAAGAACAAGAAATACCTGTGCCTTTTCTAAACCCTCAGAGGCATCTACTAACAACTTTCTGTCCACACAGACATCACTCCCTGACTGCAAGCATTTCATATACTGAAGAGTTGCATTTTCAACTTCTCCAATAGCAAGGTAACAACTGAATATACCAAAGATTATTATTTTTTAAACTGAGATACCAAAAAAACGATATAAAAAGATTATTAAAAGGTAACAAAAAGCTATTATTTATAAGATCATTATTGACCTGAATGTTCAATTTCAACTAGGTGCTGGCAACTCATTACAGGCCAATTCTTTAGTATGGAAAGCCCAAAATGTGCTAGGCCATTTGGAGGGAACCTTGCACTGACCTCGTTGACTAGTCAAGCGGAAGGAGTCCCACATATCAAGGTTTTTATTTGTTAATAGATGCACACATACAAGTATTTATATGTATATATGTGCATGTATACATACACATACATATGCATATGTCCATGTATACATACATATGTATATGAGGGTGTGCGCGGACACATGTATATATGCAACTGTTTATGGCATATTTGATAATCGATATGCATGAACACAATAAAAACGGAGCTACACATGTAACTAGAGGTGACAATTACAACCCATTACCTATAAAAGAAAAATTTTGGGTTATGTTTCCTCTCTAATGGGTCAAATGAATAAAACCAAAAATAAGTTAAGCTAAAAAAGAAACAGGTCGCAAAAAAGCTGCCCATAGTGTACTTTTTATGAATAAAATCTCATAGAAATTTACATTATTATTTAGATAATATAATTTTGAAATCGTATATGTCAACCTAACTATTTAGCAGGAAAAAGTTCATTAAAAGTTCATGTTTTGACCCGTTACCCAACCAGTTTGGTCAGTCCATTTTGCCACCTCTGTGTTTAACAGATAGAATCTTTAATTTTCACAGTACTCTAGCAACCAACAAATTAAATAATAAACCGGCATCCATTTTCACACATAAAGATCTAACCAAATTACTTTGCAAACCAATTAAAATTATAGAAAAGTAACAAAAGTGAGACTTACTGTGCAGCACGAACTTGAACCTTGAGAAAACTAGGATCTATTGCTGCAGCCATCAGACAATCTTTTAAAGCGTCTTTCATCCTTCCAAGAGAAATCCTGGCTGCTGCACGGTTGCTATAGCATAGCATCAAAGACCTAAGACAACCTCTAGATTTCTCAGTTTGAGAAACCGAATTAACCCCCTGTGTGTAATAATCCTCTGCTTTAGTAAGATCCCCATTCCCATAAGCTTGGTTTCCCCTGGAATAATTCAAAATCACTCTTAGAACAAAATCAAGAATTGCTAATTGTAGAGATAACAAATGGCTGAGTTAGGTAACTGGTCTAATCCTTTTTTTTAATTGATGGTTAACATATTGGATATGATTACAGGAAGTTATTATTACAATAAGGGCAAATTGCATAAAAAGGTAACAAACTTCGGTCGCGTTACTATTTGGAGTAGCACAGTTTGTTTGCACCCACAAAAAGGCAAGATCGTTATAAGGTTTCCATCAGAGATAATCTTGTAAGTTAACCATTTTTGGCACCAATTCCGGGGGAAAAAGTCAGCATGATCAAAGTTACCAATATGTCAGTCGTCACATCATCATTTTGACTTAGGTAACTCAGATTATCCTAATTCGAATTTCTGAAAGTTTAAGCCCTTTTTGTTTAAAAATAAAGAATAATATGTTTGAGCCTTTTTTTTGGTGCAAATAAAGTGTGTTATCCCAAATAGAAATCCAACCAAAGTCTGTTACCTTCCTATGCAAATACCAGCCTATATTATTTGGATTTAATGATTCATGTGGCTGTATGCAATGAGACTACCCCTTGGACGACTTTTGAGGCAGTTAAAATAAAACATAACCAAATCAACCTGTTTATTAAACGGGTAGAATTTGCCACCACTAGTTATTAACTAATAAAACAATTTAAGTTTTATTGCCGTATAAGTAAAACATTGCCCTCCAAAAGGAAAGAAAGAATCTAACACCTCAATCGCCATTTCTCGCAGACCTCCTCTGCTGCAGTGCTGACTGATGTAGTTGCTAAAGTTTCATGCTTTGAATCTTGATCATTTACAGGTTTTAAATCATCCTTCTTTTTACTTAACATTGTAGACGTGTCCACTTTTTGGGTGTTCCCAGGAGACAAAATCGAAGAAGAAGATGATGCATATAAGTTTTTTGTATCTGATGTTGAGCTGTAAGAATGTGGACCGGTCTTCAACCGATGTTTCTTTTTATGCTTACGCGTCTCGGGTGACATTTGACTTTGAGCGGATGTAGAAGCAGCAAAAGTGAAATTCTCCTTGCTTATATTTTCTAATTTTGAACCAAACTCAAATAACTGAGTGCCTGATTTTTCTTGAGTCCCAGAAGTTGCAGTTGAGCTCAATTCAGAATCCAGTGCTGTAGCAAAAGTATCACTGCTAAACTCCATGTTTTCCATTGCAGTTTTAAACGTTTCTACCTCAGAAACTTCACATTTTACATCATCATCATTAACATCTAACCGTTCTGTAGCAATAATTAAATCTTCATCTGTTGTCATATTTGTATTAATAAAATGTGATTCACTTGACACGCTATTTTGGTCATTTATTTGAGAAGTAGCATCATCTGATGTCACAGAAGTTCCCCTAGAATAATTATCAGCTAATGTTTCTTGATATGGAGAAACATCCATTGGTGAGTAAGCTTCAGGACTGTCAGAAACCTGAAATGAACTTTCACCAAACACAAAATCTTGTTTAGGCTGCTGTTGACTAATCACAGGCTTTCTAACTTTTCCTTTCTTTTTCTTTAACCTAGCTTCGGGTATGCTTTTTGCACTAGAAAACAACCCTCCCCTAGTATCAGGTGTTTTAAATTCAACATTAGGAGCCTGAGAAGTATCCAATTTGCTAGAAAAAGTAAATTCAACATTTGTTTCAGGTCTACTTGCAAAATTAGCATTACCAAATGCTTGGAAATTGCTAGATGTTGTGGCTTCGTATACCTTTGGTTCAACATTTCGACCAAACACAAAGTCTCCTCCAGCAGCACCTACTTTCAATTCTCGCATCCTGTCTGATATTAAATCCGCCTTCATAGGTTCTTCATTATGCTTACTGTTCAATCCAAATACAAAATTTTTCAAATTATCATCTTTATCACTACTTAGTTTCAGCTCCCCAACCCTATCTGATATAATATCAGCCCTAATACTTTCTTCACTACGCTGCTTACCATGATTTACAGACTCCGACTTCCCAAATACAAAGCCTTTCACATTATTACTATCCGGCCCCACATTTCCCTGGTTACCAAGGTTCAGTTTGTGCATTTCGTGTTGTAATTCCATCTCCAATTTGCTTCCAAATGTATTGGTAAACTGGCTCTTAAACAGATTCTCATCTCGAACATTCCCTGCACTTCCAAGATTGCCCCTCCTACCAGAATCTCCAATGTTCAGTTTGTTCATTTCCTTTGGTAGTTGATCAGCCAGTGGCTGACTAAAACTGCTCTTATTCTCGTTTTCAAACGATTGAAAGCGAAATGCAGCATTTCCCCCAACAGCATTGGTATAACTCCTACTACTATCGATTTTCAATTTCGTCAAATCATCAAGAATCCCACTATGAACTCCCAAATTTGGGGTGGGATTGTTACTACTACCAGCTGCAAATGTAAACGTCTCCTTTGGAAGATTAACAGAACTCGAATCTACGAAAACCGATTCAGATGAAGTCCTGAATGGATTAAACCCTAGACCATCGTCACCCTCATCCCCACGGCGGCCGGAGACCGGAGTAGACCTAGGGTTAATCGAAGTTTGCCTTCTCATCTTCATAAGCCGTGGTCGTACAACATTTGCACCCGCACCACCGCCGGCGACTCCTCCGGTGTTCCGAGAAGCCGCTAAAGGCGTCGAATTAAACCCTAAATTCGAATTCGCATCATACGAATTCCGTAATCCGTAATTCGAATTCGACGATGAAGAGTTCATATCGTTGTGGAAATAACAACACGATGAAGAATATTTGAACGAGAATTACTGACCGTTGTATGAATCTACAACCGCCGACGGCGACATGAACGGCGGAATGAAGACATTAAACCTGATGATTGCTGTTGATGTTGACTGGTGTTTCGATCGATGTTGATGAAATTAGGCATACGAATCAATGATTTAGCTGTTGATTTGGGTTTGATTCGTTGTTGCTGTGTGAATCAAAGAGAAGTGTGTTTGTGTTTCTTGATTGATTTCATCAAACGAATCTTTCGAGAAGGCTGTTGCCGTGTTGAGATCTTAATCAAATGAGTGAGAAAACATTGAGATTACATGGATTTGAATGTGGATGAACGCTATGTTAATACTCTTTGTGTGTGTAGTAAACCTTTTTTTACATCTTGTGTGTGTTATTTTAAAGAAGTGTTTTTTTTCAAAAAAGTTGTTAAATTTGAAATAAAATATAAAAATAACATGTTTGGGTCTTTAGGTTGTTACACGATCGATGATATACAGCTATCAATTTTTATTGAGAAACAAAGACGTGCTTGGTATGAAAAAATCAGAATCTAAAGGCGTCGGATGTTAAATATGTAGTTGTCTTCGCCACTGCCTCGTTTGAAAGCTCGTCATTAAAGATTGACAAAGGGAGGTGTAATGAGGTTCTATGTGGTAACATGGAACTCATATGAAAAAGAAAGAAAAAAGGAAATGAAAAAAGTGATGATGTCAAAAAAAATAGTAACAAATATAGTCAATGGTGAGGATGTTGGAAGAAGAGTGATGTAGCATGGATTCATGGAAGCTTTGCTTTGGTTTTCCTTCTAGTTTGTTTCATTATGGTCGATTAATCGGCGAGGAATCAGAAATCGAAGGGCAACCTTGTCGATTTCATGTAAACGGAGCCAATAATCGGTAATCGGTCAACAGTGATCAAAATCTGACCTAGGCGGTCTTAATCGGTCAAAAATCGGTGATTCCGGCAAAATTCTGGTAGGGTTCCGGCGGATTTCCAGCGAGATTCCGGCGACTTTCAAGGCTAAAACTTGGAAATTCCGGCCAAATATGTGTATTTATACATAAAATTGAACTTTTTTTTTATTAAAATTACATATTAAAGTGTGTGTATTTATATATAAAACTAAAAATTATATATGAAAATTTCAATCCGATTAATCCCGATTAATCTCGACTAATCCCTAGTCCCTATATCGTTGTCCGACTAGCGCCTAGCGATTTTTACAACATTGATTATGGTATGTAAATGAAAAATGATCATTATTACTACATTTCACTAATAACTGAGTTATCATTTCTTCCGATCTTATTGTATTTGTAGTGGTCACCAGTATTTTCTAAAAAATATAGGAATGATCACCGATTGTTATTCTCACTACTTATAGTAGTGATACCCTTTACAAGGTCTACATAGTCTCAACATGTGTTATACTCACTTGTTTTTTGAAACATGAAACTCATAAGTTATGTAGGACGAGGGTTCAAGAGAGCATGCTTATTCCACTCACAAAATGCGAGGGAACGAATCCGAATAAAAGGAAAATTGGCGATAATGAAATAAAAGGAGATGGAGGAGGATGATGCCATTAAAGATGGTGGTGACGTGTGTGGACGATGGTTTACTTGAAAGTTTGGTGATGTGGAAACTTGGCGGTAGTTTTTCCTAACTAGTGTTTCAACATAAAAATACATATCACTACGTAAATAGGATGATCTATAGTGGTCTTTAACTAAACATACACTAATAAATATGGTAGTGATTACTGTTACATGTTCAATTAACAAAACAATGATAACCTCTTTTCGCTTACTATTGTAGTAGCGGTAGTCATCATTCGTTTTTCTAGCTACGTATGGTAGTGACGACCTTACAAACAACGTAACAAGTGACTCATAAAGTGAATGCAATTTTTATCATTAGACTTAATATATGTAATGATTATCACATGTGAGAAGTAACATGCTTATATAGTCTAACATTTAACCTGACCACAAGTATAAAGATCAATATTATATATGATGTGAGACATGTCCTAGATGCATGTAGTCAACAACCGATTCGTTGTAACAACTTGCATGACAATGTTACGAAGTTAGCAAACTCTACTAGTGAACACCGGTACCGCATTAAACGAATGAAAGCATCTTTAAGAACAAAACTCAATACAAAACAATACCAATAGCAGACTGCATGATTAATTTCATAAGACAAGTGTATTACAAACCAAATATTTAGTTCAATACTATGTTTCTAGTTCACCACTCGGTGGAACACGATCCCAAATGCAAGTATGTAGTTACTCACACATCATCGTTGATAAATCACTAATCTCAACAAGAAAGGAATTTAAAACATGGTACACAACTTGATTTTGGAGAATGTTGGAATGTTCAAATAAAAAGTATCTTGAAACAAGTATAAATCGAATATTGTTAGTTTGTTGTGTGATAAACACAAAAAAACGTATAACTATCTTTATATAAGTTATATACATATACAGAAATGAAAATTTTATTTTCAAGGCTATATGTTTTGTATATTATAAAAATACGATGTTCTAAACATTTTTAATTAGTTAATAACTAAACTTGTTAAAAAAATATTTTTAGTGAGTATCTCAGTCCCTTAAATAATGTCCATTACGACTCATGCTATATTGAAAATGAAGCTGCAATAAAAGTATTTCGAGACAAAAATGGGAATGCCTTCAGTTTGATTATCACTTGAAGCAAAAATGGTTCGGGTGGAGTTAGAGCATCACCGATAAGAGACTATAAAAACATGTTTAGTCACTGCCATATCATAAAACACTAATTTCTTAAAACTATTAAAAATCTATCCAATAATGTATTTTAAAAACATCAAAAGACATTATCACATCATCACTATTTTTTATATTTATTTCTAATTACCAACCCATCCGGGCCCACCCTTGTCCCACCTACCCTAAAAAATGGCGTTTTTTCAAGTTCATATGTATGAACAAGGTTTGTAAAAAAATCCCCCTTAATGGTTCTTGATCTAAAAACCGGATGATGTGGCGTTTTTGAGGGCTAAAAACGCTCAATTGAAGATGCTCTTAAAGATTTTTTTTTTTTACAGTTAACTCCTAAGATAACTGGGGGTGCGATCCAACTAAAAAACGAATAGGTGAGTCGGGTAATAATCTGAAAAATTGTCGTACATTTGACGTTAAAAGAACGTGATAATAAAAGAAAGGGAAAACTTTATAAAATAGTAACAAAGTTTATGAGTGTTTCAATCAGATCATTTTATAAAATAAACAAGATTTGTTTTTTTTTTTTAATTTAGTTTATTGTTTTACCGTGTCGATAATCACTTGGAAACCCTAGGGGCCTGGATTTGCATTGTGAGTTGCTGAGAAGATGAGCGGTGTAGGGAAGAAAGTGGCGGATGTGGCATTCAAAGCATCAAAATCAATCGATTGGGATGGAATGGCGAAGATGATCGTCACCGATGAGGCTCGTAAGGAGTTCTCCTCTCTCCGTCGTGCTTTCGAAGAAGTCAACTCAACTCTGCAGACCAAATTCAGTCAGGTATCCAAATCAAACACACTCAAATTTCAACGATTATATGTATATATCTATGCGTACGTATTGAATCTGTCGATTCTGTAGATGTTAATGTGTTGAGCGATATGGATCTGCATTTGATCCGATTGTTGTTAGGGTTTTTTATTTGAATTGGAAACGTTCGGATTATGTTTGATACTGAAATGTTACATTTGGTTACTCATGTTATGGCCTGCGATCTCTGCGTTATTAATTCGTAACTAGTTTTGTGCATAAGTGGAAGAAGTTGGAGTCCTGCTGATAATTTGATGTATGTTGTGGAGGTGGTGATATTGTTGCATTGGACTGCTTAAAGCAGTTGATGTTAATGTGTGTGTTGAGTGATAGGGATCCATGTTTGGTTAGATAGTAAGGGTTTCTATGAATAGAAAGACCAAAACATGTGATGAGATGATGTTATAGGGGGTGGTTTTTTATTTGTTTCACTGGATAGTCTGACTTGATTGGTGATAAATTGATGCGATTCTAGAACTAGCCAGTTAATTGTTCATACAACCTGTATACTAAGATAAGTGATGTTCTGCACCTCAATAGATTTGGTATATTGTATGGTTTTATTCGTGATATTTGAAAGGCGATTATGTTTTTGACCAGCGTCACTATATTTCATTTGGAATGATTTTTCTTATTGGATAATGCAGGAACCAGAACCTATTGATTGGGAGTACTACAGAAAAGGGCTTGGATCTCGCATCGTTGATTCTTACAAAGAATATTATGAAAGTACGTCTTGCTCTTCTAAAATTCAAAGTGTATACTTCTTTTCATAGATAATGTTTCAGACTTATGCACGGTTCAACTCATAAATAAGAGAGTGGAAGTCGTTGGTATGTGGTTATCTTGAACAGAAGCTCATAATGATGTATGGTTTCGTCTTATGAAGGAATCGGAGATTTAGCACCCAATTTGTAGTTTTGCACATTTATATATGTTTAATAACAAAAATGTGCGTCTAGGTATTATGGGCTTAGGTGCTTGCTGGCAATGGTAGATCCTGTAATTAGGTCACAAATCCTTCAGAGTTATATATTATCTAATAACAAAAGTATGTGAATCTGTTACTTGCAACAACGGTGAAGGAATGAAATTAACATTTGATTGACTTTAAGATGTTCTAGAGTGATATTTGCAATCTTCCCTTTGTTATTTTTATCCTTCAAGAGTTGCTGGAAAATAGATATTTAATTTCTGTAGGCACTGATCTATGCGTTATAGATTTATGTTTCATAAACTACGGGTTTGTCACTTAGAACGCTAATTGTAAGCGTCTATAACATATATATGTCTGTTTGGACCATATGTTACATAGTCCAAGTGGGAACTTCAGAAAGGATGAATCTGGTCTCTGGGACTACCAATATTTTTGGATGGAATTATGGAAATTTTGAAAGAGATTTTGTGATAGCCAATTACCCATGTATATGGATGTTTAATATGGAACCAATTAAGTAAAGAACTACAAGAACTGCATAAACACTCATATCTATTGCTTTGCCTTTAACTATGAAGTTTGAATCTGGTTTTTAATTATTAATTTTATTTTGTGGGACAATCTATACGCTACTAGGAGCAGTATACTTACATAAAATGACATAATGTATTCATAATTTTTTGGCTAGCAGTAGAGAGTTATTGCATTTCTGATTTTAAATTTATTTGATTTAATATCTAGCATGTACATTCATGACCCTTTTCTTTTACAGGTGTTGAAATCCCCAAGTTTGTTGATAAGACAACTCCAGAATATAAACCCAAGTTTGACGCACTGGTAAGAATTCATATATGACACGAAGTACTAAAATTATGATCTTAATATGCTTTTCCTTTTTTTAGTACTCGGTCATGGATGATACCATATATTATGCTGATAAACCAAATGGCAAACTGTTCCTTATAATGAACCAAGTTGTTATTTGTACAAGCATGTTAGATTAAAATGTGTAAGAGAAATAAAGATTAGTGTTACACGCAATATAGTGGTTGTGGGTATATAACTTTTTGTTTAAAAAAATGTGTAATCTTGAAATGACAGTTGGTGGAACTGAAAGAGGCTGAGCAGAAATCTCTTAAGGAATCTGAAAGATTAGAGAAAGAAATTGCTGAAGTCCAAGAGCTGAAGGTAACAATGATACTCTGCTTTTGGTATGGTTGGGTTGACCTGATTCACTTTTAGTATAATATATGATTACAAAAATCATATTATTTCACTTGTTCATATAAATTTTGAAATATAGGAATCTTGGAGGTTATATGCATTAAAAATGCCCTTTCAATAATTTTTAATCTATTTGACATGTTCTTTGTTTAGTATAATTTTTTATTTGACTTGTTTTGAGATAAAACACAACTTAAAGCCACCAACCGATTTTAAAAACCATGAAATGGAACACTCCCCCATCGCTCTATAAGTCCCACTGATTTTAAAAGCCGGATGTCATCAAATTAATTTAAATTTTTTAAAAAACATAGAAAATACAAAAATTTAGAAATAGAGGGCCGGAGGAGAACTTCAAACATTTTCGAATTCTTTTTTAGAGTTGGGGTGACTTGCTATGATTATTGAAGAAACTTTCATTTTTCTTTTAAAAACAAAAACATGTTCAGCCATTAACCATTGATTTTGAAACCTAACGGTTTTAATGCACGATGACTAAACCGTTTAAGAGGCCGGTCAAACCGAGAACCAATTTGGTTTTGCTTTTAATACCTGCCACTAATGATCGCGTTTGAATTTGTCTTTGTTTTAATAGATCTGATTGTTTTGTTATAACAGAAAAAGCTTAGCACCATGACTGCTGATGAGTACTTTGAGAAGCACCCAGAATTGAAGAAGAAATTTGATGATGAAATCAGGAATGACTACTGGGGCTATTGATGCTGGTTTCTTCATGTGAAATCTATTGCTTTTTTTTCTTTTAGCATACAGAAATAAAAGCAAAATCATTGTCTTTTGTGTGTTTGGCAGCAATTGTCCGACCGCATAGGTGGTCATGTTGAATACACTCGGTTGCTTATTAATATTATTACTCGTTTATGATCGGTTGGAACAGTATCAAAAGCTATAGGCAAACACAATACATTACAAAGAAATCTGCAAATCATATGCATATGTACACCGAGTTTTGACCCGTAACCAAGACCAAATCCAAGCAAAATTAACAGTTTGATTTCTTGTTTCCAGACAGACTAGAACTGTATCCAACTAGGTCGGGCTTTCTCCATGCGGGTCTCTCCATAAGGTTCATCATTATCCATCCTCCGATTGTTCCTAAAAGCCGCACAAGCAACAACATAAGCAATGACTAGGAGGACGAGAACAACGATGTTGATAACCGACACCTTTCTCCAACTCTTCTTTAAACTAGCGAGCACACCAGCCTTGCATGAGTTACAGTTGTAACAAAGCTGTTCTTGGTCGTTGCTCCAACGGTTGCAATCAAGATTGTTCACCGTTAACGCGGAATTGATCGGGTTCCATGTTGTCTCATTCACATACACAAACCCGCATTCTGTTGGTGGTTTGCAACATCCCGACTGTAATAATCACAAGATAGATGATTACATTACATTCTCATGCAAAATATAAGTTTGGGTGCCTAAAGATTATATGTGACATGGATGTTATTAATATTTTTAAGAGGGATGGGCCATTAAGTTTGTGAGATGGGCCTAGGCTTCCCCAACTACTCAATGCCATGATATTTTCAAAGGGACCCGCTTGATAAAGCAAATAATTGAACATCGTCCCTATCATAATTGAAATTAAATTGTTATCATTTGGTGACCCCTAAAATCTTGATTGAAAGGCTACAATGAGATACCGGAATGATGGATAAGGTCTGGATTAAAATCATGAAAAATCACCAATAATAACCATTTTGAATAAGTGTACATACTATTTAGTACTTTTTTTCTAATCTAGAAAAATACTAATCATCGAAAGTCATCGAGAAGAACATTTTTTTGTGATTGTAAGTAATCCGTGAAAAAACATACAATTTAACCATCGACAACATGACACTTCTTGGGATCTAGACGCACACATCTCGTTCTCTATGGATAAAGTGTAAAGTTTATCACGGATCATTGACATTCAAAGAAGAGTGAAAAGATATTGGTGTTTAGATTTTTCAGAAAGTGAAAGATTGGTTAAAGTCATCAAAATTGGTCAAAATGGCTATTTTGGCAACCCCAAAAACATGCTAAAACCTTCAGATGATTTGGTGGATTAACGGGTTAAGCACGCTATAAGTCTGGGATTTTTGGGATTGTTCGATAAAACGACATGTATGTCTATTAGATTGGGATAAAGTCCCACAAAACATCTTTAAACTAAAACAATCACTACACATTACTTCATTCGTAATAATCAGATAAACAATATTAATAAATGATAATCAACCCGAGACAACCTCAAAAGAGGTTATTACGAACCCACATCGCGATAGACACATAAGCATTTCTAGTAAGGATTCCTTAAACAGATTTTCATGAATAGAAGGGTAATAAAAGGGGGAAAAACAGCAAGTTGTACATGAGATGAGGTGACTTTAAATAGGGAGAAAGAAGGTCAGAAGAGAAAATGCAAACAGCAAAAGTAACGTACAAGGAATCAGTTGAGATTTGGGTATCTTCATTGAAACTTTGACCAAGCAACCAATTGAAAAGTATAACAAAAGAGAATATAAAAACCTATTTCCTTTGATTAACAGGTCTAGTCTCAAGTCTCACAATGAACAAGATTTAAAGAGTGTGCTATTTAACTATTCTAAATAATGAGTCTTTTGAATCTTAGAGATTAGGTGATGTTTGGGTAGAGGTTTTAAGAACACTTTATTTTGATGAAATAAATAAAATTCATGATGTTAAAAGTCGTCAAATGACATTTTTATGACGTATAAATGACATGTTTTTCTAAAAAGCATATGATAATTATTCACGCATAGTATTGAACACCAAACGGTCAAATCTTTTGGCAACTTACAAGTGTCACCGTTCTCTTTTACTTTTTTTTTTTAATTAAAAGTATATCAAAACCTATGAAAATAACCTAAGATGATTAACTATAACTTACAGAAAAAACTTATAACGAGATATCTTTTAGTTCATACGTTACATGTTCCATCAGTTCATACGCTACGTGCTCCTATGCGTAACAACGTGCAACGTCAACAAAATCTTTTCTTACATGTGTTCTTTACGTGAAATATCAACCATTTATTATTTATTTTATAAACAGATCACTACAGGGTACATATCATCACACGCGTTTACAGAATTACAGTTTGCTTTATGAATATATTTTGAGAGAAGCTAAATGCACACTCAACCCGTAATTCTCAATTTTTAATACTTTCTGTTAGAAAATATCAAATCAAATAAATCAACATTATCTTTTAGTGTAACAAAAAGAACTTTGACGTGAGAACCTTAAAAAAAGTAAAAAAACAAACAAGAAGTAAAAATGGAAAAACGGGACGTAAGGAGTTGGAACACGTTTATCACAAGTTCACGACCCACATTTGCTTTATGTGAACTGTGCTAAATGCATCGTTATTTATCATGTTCGCTGGTTATAATTTTTTAAGTTGTCACGTCAGTTATATTATTCAACGAACTTTAACATTAAAGGATAAAATAAATTCTACTGATCTAACAGTTTCAAAAATGAAATGCGATAAAAAATTAAATAGTTAAAGTTCGATTTTGCTATTTAAGGTTTGTAAAAAATAATTATCCATTAAAAAATTAAAAATATTAATTCACCTTCAAAACTTTTAAAAGTTGTTTCAATTTTAATAAAAATTCCATTAGTTGTTTAAACCTTATCCAAAATAATAAAATTTTTAAAATAAAACTGAAACAACATATAAAACTTTTAGAGTTAAATTGATAATTTTAATCTTTTAAACGAAAATATTTACTTTGGTCAAATTTTAATGATCAAAATTAAAATTAACTTAAATTAAAAGATTAGGGTACATTTAACCAACTCTATTTTATTATACTTTATAAAGTGAATAATAATAATAATGCTAAATAAAAAAAAAAAAGCACTTACCTCAATAGGATCAAGCTTGCGTCGGTAAAACACATCAGCAGGCTCCGGATACCCACCAGTAACCCGACCCATTTCCCTACAAACACCCGAATCCCGTACACACGAGCTTATCTTCCTCCAATACTCATCACTGGCGACCCGATCCTTCAACCAACCCGAATAGTCCGGCAAATAATAATCCTCATACCCACGGTTCACCACGGGTCGACCCGACCCTTTATCCGTCACCACATACGCGAATATCACAAACCCTATGAGCACAACGATCACGAAGAACATCACCCAAAGGTACAGGTACATCAGGAAGGTGTTGCGGTAGCACGCGCCGGCGAATCCGGCGAGTGAGACGACCATGATGACGACTCCGATGACGATCAACGGCCACTGGAGGAACCGCATGCAGTCGGTGGTGTTTGCGCGTGTGCTCAGCCAGATTCCGCCGCCGAGGATCGGAATTGATAGAAGAAACGTGAAGAAGTTCAACATTCCGATCAGGTGATTGCTCGTCCTCATGATTTCAATCAATCGTCTTCTTCAATTTCTTCGATTTTGCTTCAAATGATCTTCTCTGTGTGTGTGTGTTTTACAGGTGTGTGTTTGTGTGTGTGTGAGGGTTTAGTTGAATGATGGGGAAAGAGGGGGAAGAGTACAAAGATGAAAGTGAGGGAGGTGAAATGACGAGAATGGGGTTGTGGTGGGGGTTGTAGAGGGGGAAAGTGGAGGGTAATTGGGTAAATTGACGTTTGAAGTGAGAATGTAAATATCTACGTTGTCGATGGAGTGAAAGTGAGGTGTCATGCGTTCGTTGAGTCTAAAAGTGGTTAACAGATAATCAGTGTTTGTGTTGAAATTTGTAAATAAAAAATAATAAAGTATGTGATTGATTAAAATTTTAATTATTAAATTTGAGTAGCAACTTTCTTTGAAGTAAATATATCCTGTTGAAAAAGTTCTAAGTGTAAGGAGTTTTATGTAACGTGTTAAAAATAAGTAAAATATCAAATCAACCAAACTGTTTTAAATAGAAATACACAAAAAATATAAGCAACTGATGTTGTTTATATATGATATCTATTAAAGACCGTATAATTCATATTTGTTTTCTTTCCCGTTATATTTCCATGATTGTAAGTGTTTATGCAATTAAACACGGCTATTATTTGAAGACAACATCGACTTTAATTTTGGTCAGTAGAAGTTGTTCGTTCTGAAAAATGATTAATTTGAGAAATGATTAATTTCATTTTGAAACAGGACCAAATAGAGTTGCATTTGTTTAGCTAAACACATGAAACACATGTGAACAAGTGGTGCTCCTATATGTCCTTCAATTAGCAATAAATAATTAAATACTAAGACCTCTGATTGTGAATACATTCATGGAAAACCAATTGGCATTGCTTTTAATGGCCATAAATCCAAGCTTCACATTAGAAAATAACAGAGAAATGGAATTGCTATATGACAACAAAATAACAAATTAAGAAAAATTAACACATCAATCATTATAATTACTAGTCCATATACATAAATAATGCTGTTAAGGTATCATTCTACCTCTGAAAACCAATTCTTTTGTAAGGGAAACAAATATTATGTTTTATAACCGAGAACAATACGCATATAAGCTAAAGTCACCTTACTACCAGTCTACCAAGTGGAGAAAGCAAACCATTAAAGGACTATGCAGAAACAAATTTACGATAGCGATACCTTCGGCCCGCGGTACACGCTATGGTTGATACCGAAACCGAAACACCACCGATGCCGCACTAGAAACATGTGTTTACATCCCACATCGACAAGTTTACAAACACACATCTTATTTATAAACCGCAGATAGAATGCATATGTCGCCGGGCTTGGTAACGTGAGCCTGTGACTCGAGTGAGGGCTTTAAAGTGGGTGAACTGTGATCGAGCCCAGAATGGTTGGGTCAAGCTGTTGCAATATCTGATGTGCCCGTTCCAAGTTCAGAGTTGGGTCATGTGGTTCGAGCGAAGGCTTGAGCCATGTGACTCCTAAAGCAGAGGGCAATGCGTTAGGCTGGTTTCACAGAGCTGCGAAAACCTCTCGCTCTGAACAGTGGAAGGATAACATGTTGGTGCAACCTTGATCCGAATAACCATCTGGGTTCCTTCTAATGGACTCCCACTTTTTTCATCTTGTTTTTTTCATTGTAATCTGAATAAAAATTTAATGTTTCTTGATTTTTATATCGATCAGTGGATTCACACTTGTTTAAATCCGAGGCACGTGTCAACAACTCGAATCAAGTTGGATTGTTTATTAACGGCTGAATGTTGTGATCGAGTAATCATATACTTTTCTTACATATTTATTTTTATGTTAGATAATTTTGTTTTGATTAACTGGTTGATTAAAATGGTTAAATTGTTGATACGGCATACTCTATTTTAGTTAAATATTATTAATCTAAGCATGGCCGGTCTTGAGAATTCCAAAAGACCCTGGGTCGGGGCGATAATAAAAATGAGCCCCTATAATACGACGTTTAAAAAAAGTCTAAACCGAATAACTTTTATAATGCAATCGAAGTGCCAAAGTCGATCGCCGATTGATCTTCTCACCTCTAACCTTGAAATCTTAAATGAAGTTTTTCTTCTTCTTTTTTTTAATGTAGGTATCATTATATTAGATTAGGTTTAAATTATGTAAATAGTATTGACTTAAACTAAATAAATATTAATTGGCTTCAAGGTAATGCTTAATATGCTAAAATAATTAAAATATTATTGGGTTTGTTAATGGGTTTATTAATAGTTTATATGTTTGTTTAAAAAATATATAATATATATAAAAAAATTTAAAAGATCCAGACCTTTGAGGAGATTGGGTCCTGGGCGGTCGTCCACCCCACCTCCCTCAAGGCCGCCCTTGAATCTACGTCTTGTAAATAACTCTTGTATCTCAATTGTCAATAATCGATGGCTAATGAGAAGCGACCCACTTTTTTCTTTTATTTTTTTAATTTTTTTTATATATGTGGCGTTGAGAAATAGTTAACAAAATGTTTGCTGGTTGCTTCGGTTGAAGCTTTGGCCTTGTGGCTCTTTACTCCAATGAAAAGTAAAAGGTTAAAAAAAACAGGCTAGCAATGGGTTAGTTTGGGTAAAGGATTTTTGGATTTTGGGTAGCATCATAAATTCATAATAGAACTGAATCCGTTTCGACCCAAACCTATTCTAACACATACCATCTTAATCTTTTTTTTGTTGGCCTATTTTTATCCACACCCATCCGGTCCTAATATCTAATCCAATCCAACCTGTCCATTTTGTCACATGTAATGCTAACATACAACAATTTAAAACTATATAATAATAATATTATTTTTTATATTTTGGTTAATTTTGACGAACCAATAGAAAATTATTCTTCCTCAAGTTACCAAGACATCTGGAAATTAAAACATGATGACAGAGATTTTAACTATTTCTATTTCAACAGTTTTTTGACAATTCAGAATCTTCTTTTGCAAAACATGAACAACTAAGAATATAACAACATATAATCTTATTAGGATCGGAGTTCATATTTTGGGGGTGTTACAAAGCGGATCAGAAGCAAGGGATTGGATCGCAATTGTATCCGCTTGAACCGATTCATCGTCATCATTTCTACGCCACGACCACGACGCAAAACTTTCACTCGCAACGATCAGTTCCCCGTGACCAAAACTAGCCTCACGAAATGCCGATATATCCGGTTGTGGTTTTATCAACCTACAAAACATCAGACTCATCAAACACTACTATAAAACAGACTTTTACCAATAAAATATTCACTCGTCAGTAAAAACACTCTGACATGTAGTGAAAATAATCATTTTAAAGAAAACTCACTCGGGAGCAAGGCCTTCACTATTTCCTCCATCTCCAATTGTGATATAGATCGGGGCACATATAACTTCTTCTTGTTTGTACACGCGATTCTGTCAAAACAAAAGCAATATTAGTCTGTTTATCGCGCGATTGCTTAAATTTCAAGCGATAAATATTTAAAGCGGCTTACAAAACGCTCATAAGCATGAACATGCCCAGCAAACACGATATCCACACGAGCATTATAAAGCAACTCCTCCATCGATTCCCTCATACCAACAGACTCTTTTTCCCCTTGGTGCGCGCCATTAGAATTATACCATGGCGCGTGAACCACCACAAAGAGCCACGGTGTCATGGTCCGGTTAACATTCCTTAGATCATTCTCTAGCCATTTATACTGGTCCGAGCCGTGACCAAACTCGGCGTACGAACCCAACATGATCCAATGAACCTTTGACACCTCAAATGAGTAGTAAAGGTTAGATGTTGATAAACTCTCTTCATATGGCATATGCCATCTTGCATTATAGGCCGTAAAGGGTGTCCTGTGCCCGAGTGGATGTATCTCGGTCTCATGGTCACCCTCGGTGACCATCCACGGCCGCCTGCTCGCCAGTGGCTCGATCAGGCGGCCGAACGAGTCCCAATACCGCTGAGCCATATCCGCATACGACAAGTCACCGGGTAGTATAAAGACATCATAGTTAGATTTTTCAATGTGTTGGAGTGTAGATAGGGTCCATTCACTTTGACCAAGGTCACCGGAGACCACAAATTTGATCGGAAATCTCGCCGGAGGAGTCTTGAAAGAATATTCCGGCGAGGAACCACCAAACCAATAATAATATATTGTGTTGTGTTCGGGTAATGGGCCTATTACAACCTCATGTATTTCACCGGAGGTGTAATCCATGTATTGGTAAGATGAAACGGTGCCGTTTGATGAATAATCGTATTTTCTCGAAGATGTGCCGTAGTGTACGGTGGCTGGAGTATGGTGTTGAGTAATCCATGAAATACGCATTTTGTCTCTACCAACTAAAGATATATGAACCTGTTATAATTATTTAAAATTAATTCATTTATAAATATTCCATTCTAAGATACATAACGGATACAATATAATTGATTTTCGTAGGTGATTTTTGGATTATTAATTGCACGATTTCTAGAAAGAAGCGAGATTTGTTTGAAAAATAGATGTTTCGTTAGTCAGATTACGGGATGTAAGTAGATAAAATTAACCTGAAACTACACCTCTGAATGTACTATGTAAGTCTATAAATTAATTTTTATGTTTTTTTATATAAATTGAATTTTACTAATAACTTGTAATAGTTATATTGTTTATAAAAACTGAGTTCGTCTGAGAAAACTTATTATTTTAACATAATATAATACATTAAAAACTAATAATCAAAATCCGTGTTTCTCTGCAATGTAAGACATCCATGACCCTAACGTATGAGGTGCCACCTCACCAAAATATGCTAGACTCGCTATGGAACACCTATTTTCAAATGATTCTCATTTCTCGTTAGAAACCATGTAAGAAGCTAAAAACATATATATTAAAAGAATTCCAATATAATCATCCACAACACGATGTGTATGCTGAGATTTCGAGAACGGATCGCATTGTCTGAGATGTTGACACACACGTCATGTTCTGGATAACCAAATTGTCATTAAAAGTGTCAAATTAAAATGAAAATCTTAATAACCGGTTACCTGTTGTGGATAAGTAGGATCAATATTATCATTGTAAGCGACGAGATTCTTCCGCGGTGGATGCCTCTTGTACCCCTTACAAACACTTCCAGTGAACGCTACAACCACCACCACAACGGCTAACAACCACAACTTTTGAAAGCTCATATCGGAGACGTGATAGGATATATGGCCGGGGAGAGAGTGAGGGATTGAGGTGTGGCGATTTGAAGTTCATATAAAATTGTGTCTAAAAGAATGGTGCATTCAATGTTACATATCATATTATGTATAATATTCTTGATATGTTACATGTTACAAACATAAATGCACTTATCTAATATACAATCAAATTCGGAGATATTTAGAATTGATTAGTATGAAAAACGATGTAACATATATAAAAAAAAATAAAAAGTTGTATGAAACGGAAATTTAATATGGGTTTTCTGAAATTTAGATATGATTGACTTAAACTGAATAAGTAGAATAAAATTAAAATAAAAATGGTATTTAGTAAAAGTTCACATTCTCATGACTTTGTATCAGTTAAAAATCTCTTGTATGAGTTTGTACCGTCAATATGAGTAAACGATAAAACAAAAGTGTTAAGGAAAATAAACATTTTGAAGGAAGTAAAGGAATAAAGTTCACACAAAAGCTAGTTACATTTGTATTTAGTTTTTTTAACTGTTAATTGGATCATTGACTGGTTACTAGTCTTTTTGATCATCTTCATTACTCGAACCAATGTGATTTCATATCTTTGAAAGAAAATGATGCTATAATCTATTCAGAAATAAGGAGATCCTTCTATATCGAAATTTCAGTTTCTAAAATCATAGGAAAATCCCTGGATAGCCCGGTAAGAATGTGGAGAAGAACCAAAACGGAATGGTTCTGATTACTTAAAACTAAGAGGGGATATATAGAACCTTAAGAAATTAGGTTGACACGTCCCAAAGAGAAGCTCGTATATCAGTTCGTCTCCATCAGTTCCGAACTTGATACCACCGTCAGGAGAAAATTCACCTTAGATGAAATAATCCCATGGTCCAATCTGAAACCCCCTATATTTTGTCACATGTGGGACTTAAACCCAATAGCTTCCTCTTTTAATGAAGTCTTGTAGTAACTCACTTCAACCACTTAAGCTAAATATAATTGGTATTTGTATTAGTTAAATGCTAAAACATGTTAAGGCGCTAAGCTGAGCCTTTTTTTTTAACGACAAACTCATATACCCACTAAATTTGCTTTTAAATATACCTTATTTTCTTATGATAGGTCTAGACATCCATATTCACCCAAAATTATCTATTCGTTTACTTTTGATCAGCTAAAACTAATTACTTACTTCAACTGTAAACTACAAGTTGAGGGGAAACCCACCTAAAGAAATCAAAAGTGAGGAGAAGAAAAACGAAACGACCGTAGAGATATCGGCGCAAACAAACCGCCGAATCATCAAGCTCTTGAAGGAGGGACATGGATGACCGATGATTGCTACTAAAACCACAACACCACTGCATCGACATCCATTACTGACACCATCGATGAGATGATATTTTCAAAATCAAATCGCATAGTGAACCAAGTGCTTTATCAATTTACTCTAACCAGTTGAACAAATTTACATTCATAAGTAATAAAAAAACTTATAACTAATTATATATGTCTAATTTAAAATGTTATATGAAAATACTATTAGTTTTGGTTACTCTCCAACTAAAATTCAAATCATGATCATACAGTTAACAAAAACTACGTTCACTTGATATTCAATAATTCATCTATTCTTTGACAAATAGATAAGTCAACCGCATGAAACTCGTGATCTCCCGCCATTACCACAGATAATCAGATATTCAACAAATTCATTTGGGGATCTGTAGAATTTGTTCCCCAATCAACATCCAAATGTGATTTTCGCCAACGGAGACGAACAGTGATGAGCTCCGACGATAGCTGCCGCCGGTGGTGGCGGAGATCGGAGCTTTCGAAGGTGGTGTCTGTTTTGCTTCTCGGACAGTTGCTCTCTTTTATACTAGCACTTCTGAACTTCACTTCATCTCTATCTGCCAATTTAGGTAATCAATCATCCTCTTACACATTCGTTTTTGTGAATTTTGCAATTATGATTTGATATTTTGGCCGATTGCAGTAATTAGGGAAAGTTGATGTTCGATGAGGTTTTATGTTAATCGATGTATGTATATGAACGAGAAACTGATTTTCTTATGGTCATTAATGTGCACATATGCAATCACTGGTTAACTAAATCAATTTTAGTCGATTGTGATAATTGGGGGAAGTTGATTTTGAGTAAGGTTTTGATGTCAATCAAACGTATGTTACGAGAATTGTTTTGAGTGTTGTTGAAAATCGTAGAACATAAGCTAAATTTGATTCGGATAGAATTTGCTTCAGAAGGATAAATTATGGATGGTAAAACAAAGAGTGAAGATACATAGCCCTAAAACTCAACCTTATACATTCGATGCTTGACTTATGGATAGCAAAAGTTATTTAATACTGAAACTTCATGAATGGTTAAGTTATTCAATTAAGCTAGACAGTTATTACAAAAGTTTATGTCATTGTTCAAGGTCTATCGAAAATCTGTCTGTTATGAATCCTATCCTGTAACTTTAAGAAAATATGTTTTTGAGCACCCAGTTTAAGGAAAGGAGAAAGAAAGCAAAGATAAACACTATGGCTTAATATAGTGTTGATATGTGTTAATAATAACTCCTTACATGTTTAGCAGACCATGTCACTGCTTCTGGATTCATCTTATGGAGATATGGAGATGAACAAATCTGCCCTTGTTTTATGCCACACTGAGTTTAAGTCACTACACGTTAGGGGGTATTTGGGATTGCTTGTTGAAACTTCCTATCTGCTTACCTTGTTTTGATGCACCAATAAGCTGTTTTGAAATGTCTAAAGATTGATTTTCCAATCTGCTTATTTAATTATCGTGAGGGACATAAGTTGTTCTGAATAAGTGGTTTAAACTTTGCAGATGCTTGCTCCAAACAGCTTATTTCAAAAAAGCAGATAAGCACTTTAAAACTTGTAGTAAACAATTCGAAATACCTCCTTAATCACATCTAAAAAGCATTCTTAAACAGATCAACAACTGCTAATACTAGCATACAACAAGTCTACAACAAGGCAGCTCTTAACGCAAAATAAGTACACAACAGCTAGAAATGTAGTATTTGTATAGTATATGCTTTTTTAAATTTGTGTGTGTATGATAGATATAATCAGAAACACATTTTCAAAACATTTGAAACACAAACTCAACTAACAATTTGTATCTTATTTTACTCCAATACAAAGAGGCTAACACTTAATAAACCTACAATTCACAAGAAAACAAGAACTTATGTCTACTTAATAATCATTCTATTCCTAACAGAAAACTATGTCTGTTGCCAAGTTGACATTCAAAGTCAAAATGTAAACTCTTTTTTAATGGTGGGAGCTGTTTTTCCTTTTTCTCTTATTTGTTCACTTCTAGTCCGTTTTACAGTGATTAGATCTCCTTGGTGGGTTTTATGGTAATTTGACCTATATGTATGGGTTGTTTTTCTCTTTATAGGTGCTAATTCACCTGTTACTCTGGGGCTTTTTGGCTATCTGGCTTTGACAGTGGTCAGTGGTAGCATCTTGTTGTACCAGCACCATGAACTCGTAGTACTGTCATCTTTCTTCACACTAGTCAGAAACTTATATATTTGTGTGACTGTATTACGCTTCATTTTTTTATTTTCCTTATCGTGTGTCAATTCGTGGTTAGGTTCCAAGTGAATTGCTTTGAAGTTGATCATTGTTTTATGATATAAGAACGATAAGTTACTTTGGAAATTTTGCAGATTCCATGGTATTGGTATGCTCTTTTAGCATTTTTCGATGTCCAAGGAAACTATCTTTGTAGGTTTGCATCTCTTACTTTTGACTTATGTACCTCAATTTTGTGCAACTAAATTGAATTATTTTAGAGGTGATAATTTCAACCCTTTTACTTCTGAATTGGTAAATTTGGGTTGTGTTTAACAAGTCAGGTTGGTCAAGTTAAAAACTTAGCCATTAGGGTCTAGGGAAACAAGTCAAACATGAAAATGTCACCCAAAGTCTATTTATAAAGCATATAACCTCCTTTATCATTTTATTCAAGGATATATATTACTTTTTGTGTAATTACAATTAACACTTCATTAATACTAAAAAATATTGGACATAAAATTGGGTTTGTGGACCAGCCTCACTCTGTGTTAGCATGTACTAAATCACCAGCTTTGATGTGTTACTTATCCTCCCATCTTCCCACCTCTAATTATGGGCAAGTGAAGCATAGTTTTACAAACTTACAATCTATTTTTGTATTGTGATTTAGTACTTAGGTAACCTTTTCAGTTCTCATATGAAGATATTGACTATTCTACTATTGACTGTTGACTGCAGTTAATTCAGCATATTACTTCACATCAATCACAAGTGTAGCGTTATTAGATTGTTGGACAGTTGCATGGGCCATACTTTTTACTTGGATATTTTTGGGCACAAAATATTCTCTATGGCAGCTCCTTGGTGCAGCTCTTTGTGGTTTAGGCCTTTGTTTAGTGGTTCTTTCTGATGCTGGGGTTGGTGGTGGAGGTGTCCAGATAAACATTTAAATTATAGTTTTTGTACCAGATAAAATAAATCCTAAATTGATAATTATTTGCATTTCAGGTGGTTCCAATCCACTTTTGGGTGATATACTTGTCACTGGAGGGACAATTTTCTATGCACTGAGCAATGTTGGTCAGGTCAGACAATGTGCATCTAGTTAGAGGCGATAAAATGTGTGGGTTGGGTAATGGGTCAAAATGGGTAATATTTATCATGGATCAAAACAAGTCAGGATGGATTGTGTTTAATGCCAACTCATAAATACTTATATATACATTTTTTTGAAAACTTAAGTTATTATAAAACTATTTTATTACAAAAACAATCTATTTTTCGTGTGAAGATCTAGGAGATCTTTATGCATTCGAATAGGCTTCGGATGTTTCCTTTGTAGTTAAATCTTTTTAGCTTAACCCATAATCCAACTCAACCTATTTATATATTATATATAAATGGTCAAAATTTCCACCTTTAAGGCGTAATATTCTATATATGTATCGGTTTTGCAGGAATTTTGTGTTAAGAAAAACGGTCGTCTTGAAGTATTAGCAATGCTTGGTCTATTTGGATTGCTCTTTAGTGTGATTGAGATGTATCCTTTTCTATGATACAGGATATGTTTTGCATGAAGATTATAGGAACTTTAAGAGATTAAGCAAAGTTACCTAAATACCCTTTCGCTAAATCATATACCTTATAAACCAGTGTCTTTTTATGGCATTTTACAATATTATGGCATTCTACAACTACTATTGCGAAACACTTCTAAACAACTATCTAATAATACAATAGTTCTCTCCATTTCTATAACAAATTTCTAGAGCCATATTTGAGAGGAAGAATCTGGAGGCAGTGACATGGTCTGCTGAGATTGTAAGTAGATACAGTGCTTCTTTTATTAAATGGTGTGACAATATATGAATTATCGATGAATGGATCATTTCATAATCTGTTCTTTTTATCTTTACATGCAGATAGTAACATTTGTTGGTTACACAGCGACGTTCTTTATGTTTTACACTTTAACTCCTCTTATTCTACAGGTTTGTTCTTTTCTTCTCGACACCCTTAGCAACGTTTGTACAAATTTTAAGGTTGCTAGGCGCCTAGGCATTACATAATGTCATTAAAATCTATGCAGACAAGTGGCTCCACGTTGTTCAATCTGTCACTCCTCACAGCAGATATGTGGGCTGTTGTCATTCGCATTTTTTTCTACCAACAGCAGGTACGAATATGTTGTCGCGACTCTTGATTCTTTTTTATTTCTTTAAGATGTTGAGTTTTGCCAATTGCATCCATGACCATATCGGTCTTTTATCTGCAGGTAGAGTGGTTATACTATGTATCGTTTTCAGTTGTTGGTGTTGGTCTTTTCATATATTCGAAAGCGTAAGTCTCCCTTTTGGCGTTATTGTGTTCGTTTGTTTAAAGTTGTTTAACTTTATTGGTTAACCAAGTGTGACGGTTTTAGCCCGTTTACTTTTATAAATGGGTTGACCTGGGTCATGCTTCATCTAAAGTAAAACTAAGATGTAATTCTAATGCAAAAAACCTCTTGGATCTTTTTATTCAAAAAATTAGATTAACACTGAAATGATATAATCTTTGTAGCTTTATTTGGCACACTAATCTATATGAAGAAGATAACAATATTTGGAGAAAACGTGTTTCGGGTCAACCTAACCTAAACCCGCTTAAACCAGACGGGCCCACTTTGCTATTTCTACTAATAACATATGAATGTTGATTTCTCAGGGAGCAGAATCCCAATCTTTCAGAAGAACCTGAAAATGGGATCCCCAACCCTCAATACCAACTGGTTCATGAACAGGTATCAGTTGATATATAGTCATTTGCAGTACACCTTTATACCATTCATGTTATATCATAACATGTAATTAACACAGCTTCTTTAAACATATCATGCATGTGTATCTCAAAACCGAAAATTGGTATATGTGAGATGTTAATTTACTTCATGTTTGGTACACACTACGCATCGTTGAATGCGGTGACAAGTTTGCACCAGTCATAGCCATGATGGTGACTTAATGGTTGAGGACATGTAGCATAAAACAGAAGTTCGGAGATCAAATCTTGATGCATTTTACATCTATCATTTTGGCAAAGGTTTGTGTTGATTAAATCCACAAAATGTTATTGCAATTAAAGTACCATTATCTCATAATACTAAGGGTTAATGCTTTAAGAAATATAAGACCCTTTCTTCCTTTTCACGAAACATCTTTCAACTTAGTTTTGGTATATTGAAGTCTATGAATTTGTTTGAACTACATATTTTGAAAAATATATGTCACGCCCTTAAACAATACAAATTTGATGATGTGACATTTTAAGAGTGTAACAATGCTATCGTGAATATTTTTTGATTGTAGAAACGATAAGGACTTTATTAAACGTTTTGGTTTTTCAAAGGTAACAATTCATATTAGCAAAAGTCTACATTTGCATATAGGTCAACAAAAACTGACTACATAGACCCTGCATATGTAATTAGGGGCGTGCATGAAACCGATATAGCCGAATCGTAACCATAAAAACTAATGCATTTGAACTGAAATAACTGAAACCAAACAAAAACTGGTAGTTTGGACTGAAGCTTTTTCAAAAACCGAACTTTTGGTTTTGGTTTTGACGTAAACAAAAACCATAAAAATTGAACTGAATCATATTACGATCAAACTGAACCACATATGTACCGAACTAAATCAAAACCAAAAAAACCGAATCAAAACCAACCAAAGTGTCTATGTATGATAATATACTAATAACGTATTAATTACGAACAGGGGCGAAGTTTAATAGGGGCCGGGGGGGGGGGGGGGGGAGCCGCCGTGCCCCCTATTTTTTCGTCCGTAGTGTTAAATTTTAGCCCGATAGTGTAAATTTTTGGCCCGGTAGTGTAAATTTTTATATAAATATCGAGTTCGCCCCCCTAAAAAAAATAATTTCGCCCTCGCCCCCCCTACAAAATTGGTTAAGCTCCGCCACTGATTACGAACCATTTGATAAAAGATAAACGCTTTGATTGACCACCTAGAATATATATATATATATATATAAATTGTTTTATTTTAGTTTAAATATGCTTGGTTTTTTTGATATTACGCAGTTAGCTGTTATTTAAATTGGCATTACAAGATCAATAAGAACATAGATTATTTTTAAAGATTACAAAATTTCAGTTTGAAAGCTAAAACTAAAACCCAAGTGAAAACCGTAAAAGCCGAAACCAAAACCGAAACTAAAAAAAAAATCGAAGGGTTTTAGAAACCAATTTTTTTTATTTTTGTTTTAGGTCAAAACCAAACGAGCTGACCTATACACGCCCTATATATAATGAGCGTGTTAAAAGTTGTCGTTTACTAAAGATTTCACTTCTATGTATATTTAAACAAGTTGGTAAATTGCAATATACTAAAAATACTTTATCCATTTCCTTTGTTAAAGCAATTAAATAAAACAAATATATTTACATAAATTTGATTTTTCTGTATAATATAATTAAGTAAATTAATTGATGTGATTAATGGGTTTGAGTGGGGAAAACATTAAACGGATACGTAAAGTAAAGCCACGTGATATCTAAGTTATTATTTTATTAGAGTAGATAAAAAAACATATAAAAGTGATAAATATATTTTAAATGAAAAAGAAATACGAGTGTTAAATAGTAAAGATATTAATTTGCTTTTCTTTTCTAGCGATGTAATTTTCTAAAGTGAGGTCATTGAGATGTGTTACCTCTTATCTATTTGAGTAATTAAGAAAACATATAAAGGTGATAAGTATTATAGATGTAAATTGATAAAGAATACGAGTGAAGTGCTAAAGGTATATTTATTTAGTATACAAAAAATATTATAACTTATATTAACAGTAAAATATAAATTATTATTACATATATTGATAAAAACAATTTTCATGAGGTGATTGGTGCATAATTAAAATGATTCAATATTAGTAAGAGACGTAATAAAAACACACAAGAAATGTCTTTGTAGTGTAATTTTATTGTATAATTGGTTGGCATAAAAGGTAAGGGACCACAGTTTTCTTGAGCTCATACTTTACTTTTGTCTAACAATTAGGTGTTTGACTGGTAAATTGTTGTTCTTTCGTATAGATTTTAAACAAGTTCCAAAGTTTTTCTTTTTCCACATTTTTAAGATATAAGTGTTTGTTAGACAAAAAGTGAACCTCACTACTCACATCTTAACCCGGTTTAGATTCATGAGTTGGTTGCCTCTGGTAATGTTTTGGAGCATTAGCAATTCCAGTAAACTCATTTTTTGTTAGACAAAAGTAATATCCACCTCAAAAAACTTATAATCACGTATTAGATTATTACATCTTTATTCAACTATCCACATATAAATATATATTTCTTTAAAGGGGGTTATTTTACATAAAAATTATCAAGCTTTTTAGTTGTTTTATTAAAATCACTCCATTTTTTTTCCTTTAAACTCATTCAACCTCCATTTGATTTGAATCTTATATAACTTTCTATTAATGCTAAAAAATTAAGATTAAGTGAGATATACTAAAATACACGAATGCACACCGTTTATTATTTTTCCCAATTCAAGTATTGAATAGTTGTAAACTTGATCATTATTTAGAGAATTTGTTTACTTCACCATCCACCTTTCATTTAAAGCTATTCAAAAAAATTCACCAAATTTGTAAATATTTATACATATGTCAATTATTTACCTTTATTTAAAAAAAATATACTTTTAAAAACATGTTACAAGTTTAAAACACATTTTCCACATCACAATAGAAGTATATATTTCATTATCACAACCTTTTATGGTAGTTTCGTTGTAATTTGAAACACCTTTTCCACATCACATCACAACTGAATCAGATACGATATCCAAAAAGCCCATAGGTGCATTCCACTTTTCTTCTGATCTTATTTCCCTCGATCGAAGGGGCGATTCATCTTCAATTCACATTTTACCCCCTTTTGATCTTTACTACACAACATTTAATAACCTAATTCATGGATTCCCCACCAGTCACGTTGAATTGCAACGGTGTGTTGGATTCCGATGGTGAAATCTCTGAGAAGATCATCATTGATACGGATCCTGGAATCGGTATATTCTGATTTCAGTTTTTGATCGTTTGTTTGTTGATTTGTTGAGTTTGATTTGTTTGATGAAGTTGAATTAGCTTTTTATGATCTGTATTTAGTTCAATCTAAGGTCGACTTGATGGAAATTGTGAAATTGGAGATGTGTTTTTGTAGTGATCAACTGATCATCGTTACTTTAGAATCGAAATAAGACGATCGGATGATAATCATGATATTGTGTGGTTTAAGTTGGGGATATTCAATCGATCTGGTTCAAATCTGAATGATCACAGTATTAGAGTCATGATCAGGTTAGGGATGGTTAACCGTTAATGGATCTTACATCTATTTGTTTTCTTAGAATAGATCTGTATCTTTAACTCTGAATAACTCATGACTACTATGACTTCAAATAGTAGCAATTTGTTTAAACATACATCCAAATATCCTTTGAATATCTTGGATTGTAAGATTGGATCATATGATAAGCCTGTTTTTTCGTAAAATTTTATCAAAACTCTGTCATCAGGTTAAACTTCAAGGATGAGAAGAACTGAGTCTGAAATCTGATTATTGTTAAATCTCTTAGTTTTTGTGTGTTGGTTCATGTATTTAATTAACAGTGTTCATTCTATGTGTGTTGCTAATAGTTTTTGACCTTTTTGTTGGTGGGGGTAGTCATTTCTAGACATAGAGTGGAATAAATTTGGAGGAACAAATCAATTAGAAATGTTTGATCATAAAAATACAAATAAGTATGGAGTTCAATGTTAAAAAGAAAAGGAATAATTTAGCTTGAGGTCATCAACGAATAATGTTAACTTGTAGTGCATCTAGAATTTTGCATCAAATTCTAGTGGTTGGCGACAATGTAGAAGCGATCAATTTATTCTAGTGGTTGGCGACAAATTAGCTTTAAACATTATGGTAATGATCACTCTTTTGCATAGGCACACAACATAATGTAGTATATATACTTGATCGTAATGCAAATTTCTATATTTTGATCAGTCAAATTGAATAAAAAAGTACATGAGTTCTTATTGTTCAGATGATAGCATGGCAATCATGATGGCTTTTCAGACACCAAAACTGGAGATCTTAGGATTGACAACAATATTTGGCAATGTTTCTACAAAAGATGCAACTCGTAATGCCCTGCTTCTGGTACTCTTTTGTCTCATATTCATGCCATAAGTTTTTTGATTTTCATTCATTTTTGGACTTCTACATGATTAGTACCCGTTTTCATGTGCAAAAGGATAGTGTGAGATTGCAGGATGTCCAAGTGTTCCTGTCGCTGAGGGTAGTCCAGAACCACTAAAGGTACACCATATTATTGTGTATCCTCTCAGTTTGGTTCTCTATTTAACTAAAAATTTAAAATGTATATATATATACTTCTAATTGTGTCAGGGAGGAGAGCCAGAGATTCAGGATTTTATTCATGGACCTGATGGGCTTGGAAACTTAAATCTACCCTCACCCAAATCGAAGAAAGTAGAGAAATCGGCATCTGAATTTTTAGTTGATAAAGTTACACAATATCCTGGTGAAGTATCTATACTTGCACTTGGTCCGCTAACAAATTTGGCTTTGGTAAGTTGAAAACTTCTTATAATGACATAATGCAAAAAAATATCTAGCATAACCCTTTTTTCGAAAAGGTCAACAAACTGACACACAAATGTTTGTAAAGAGACCCTAACATACAATGAAGGATTCTAAAGATCCAGTGATGTCATTGGACTGGATGTGGCAAGATGGGCTAGGTTGAGTAATGTCCCATTTTTTGTCAGGTTGACCTTGAAACCCTTATTTGTTCAATTCTAACAAACAAGTAGTGCATTAAATATGATTACAAAAGCAATATTATCATACATAGTTTTGCTAACAACGGAATCTTTGAGTAAAAATAAAAAAGATAAAATATCAAACAAAAAACCACCAATCTCCTAAAGGTTACACCTGAGCTATCAATCACTACTCGCATTAAGTTAATATTCTAAAAGCCATCTAAGCAACGAGTTAAAATCATTTATGAATAATCTGTTGTTAACCATCACCCTTAAGGCTATGGTTAGCATTTCAATACTAATATCTTAATAGTTAAGCACAAATGATTTAGGAGGTTATATTCATCAAAAACACACATGGGGCGACTTCAACCTGTTTGACCCACTTAGCCAATTTGAGTCATTTTATTTTAAGCTAAACTTTTTATTCGAGTAATATTAGATTGGAAACAAAAATCAATCTGACTCATTCATTAGTAAACAGGCCGAAATTGCCACCTCCACAATGGACCAATTTCTCTTCATAATTATCTTGTGTAACTATCTGTAATACTAATCTGTTCTTATCTTAATATAGGCAATTAAAAGAGACTCTTCGTTTGTGAAGAAGGTTAAAAGAGTGGTCATACTTGGTGGGGCTTTCTTTGCACTTGGAAATATTAATCCAGCCGCTGAAGCAAACGTATGTAAAAACCAGTCTTTAAAACTAATTTCTTTCATTCTCTATTGTAGGAACCAAATAGATAAAATTAAGTGTTTTTATGACATAATAAGAAAATTTTAACATCTTTTATGTAATTACAGATATACGGGGACCCTGAAGCAGCAGATATTGTATTCACTTCTGGTGCAAATATAGACGTTGTTGGCATAAACATCACAACACAAGTAAAAATGTCAGGTTTGTTTCATCTCTTTTACTTCGGTACTAATTCTAATATAGTAAATACTCATTTTATAAAAAGGGTTGACAACATTTGTGGCTTCAGATGAGGATCTTGATGAACTTAAGCAATCCAAGGGAAGGCATGCTCGGTTTTTGTGTGATAGTAGTAAATTCTACCGTGACTGGCATGTGAAATCTGATGGTGTTTATGGTAATCCGTTTTCTATGGGGCAAACTGCAAGAAATAGAAGCACCGCGTTCCTGATTTTTGCAACCAACTTTAAATCATGCACAAAATAGACACCAACTTGCATTCTAGTTTTAATCTTAGCAACCATTATATATTTTGCTGATTTTTGAAAGTTCCAAATGTGTCGTTTAATTATCTATTTAAATAATATTAAAAGCGAATATTTTTCAAACTTTTAACTGAATTTAGCTTAAGTTTTCAAGAGTAAACATTTATTGCGTATGTGGCATTTGATGTGGCTGCCGCATGGCATCAACCAATTTCCACATCAGCAATTTACATGTTAAATAAGCTAAAATGAGGTTGGTTGCCAAAATCAGTAATAAACTGTAACAAATTCTGAGTTGAGTCTTCTGTAGAACAGTTCGAAGTTTCTTTCTTCTTTTCAGTTTGCTTTTTCTACGTCTTTAACAAGTAGATTCATCGATGCCCTTCATATAATATAAATGAAAAATTATAACATATAGTCTTACTGATATGTTTTATTTCTCAGGAATTTTTCTTCATGACCCTGTTTGTTTTGTGGCTCTAATTCGGCCCGATCTTTTCACCTTCAAGAAAGGGGTCGTGAGGGTCGAAACACAAGGCTTATGTGTAGGACATACTTTAATGGACCAAGGATTAAAAAGGTGAATTTCCTAATCATTCTTTGAGATTAGAACCATACTACCTTACCAAATGATAGGCATGCTTGACTTTTTAGGTCAAGCTTTGACTTTCAAGTCAACTTTGACTTTATTTTTTTACTGTAAAAGTATCATTCATTTTTAAAAGTTGTGCAAAGTCTATTCTAATGCATACAACCTTTTAATTGGTTTTTTTCAAAGATTATTATGATAATAATATTGTTTTTGTTACACGTTAATCATCTCATAAATAAACAAAAAAGTGTTTACATGTCAACCCAATCCGGCTAGCTTGTTTCGACCCATACTTGAAAACAAACCTGTTTTGACACGCTACCCGACCCACCCATTTTGCTGCTTCTGACTAATATTTATGATGTATGATACTTTTTAATTGTGATGCAGATGGAATTCTGAAAATCCATGGACTGGCTATAAACCAGTTTCAGTTGCGTGGACCGTGAATGTTGACGAGGTTCTTAATTATATTAAAACTGTGCTAATGATGCCTTGAATTAAAAAGAATACGAATTAAAAAAATAAACAAAACAATATTTATTTGCTCGAATTGATCATTGTTTAATCTTCATTTGTGCCAAATTGGGGAACTAATATTTTTACATTTTAACCATGAATGTCAACCACATTTAACATCTTTCTGTAAGGTAATTAGAATTATTTTGGTATAACGAAACTAGCGACATGCTACTTGTGATTCTGTGATATTAATTAATTAAACGGGCTATAGTGATTATGTGATATTAAATAGTTAGAATCGTATGGTTTGATATGATAAAACTAGCTATGGGCTACCGGTGATTATGTGATATTACCGGGCTTAAGTGATTACGTGACAATTAAATAATCAGAATTATATAATTCGGTATAATGAAACGGGCTACAAGGGATATCCTTTGGATGTTTTTACGTTGTTTGAACTGTTGATAATCTATATATAATTTTTATAAAAATCTAATTAGAGGGTTTACACTTTACATGCAATAGCAATTAAATGATACAAATGGGCTTTGTTAAAAACTGGTTGGGCCGAGCCCTAAAAGATTGCCTAGGCCCAGTCCCTTTGTAGTTTTGTGGATGTAATCTTATATATATCACCGTTTTTTATAAACTATAGTTTATATCTCCTTTGTATATTATGTTTTTTATTGATGCTATATAAAACTTATATGAGACATGCTTAAAAATAATTTGTTAGTTTAATTGATTATATTAAAATTTTTAATTAAATAGTTTTGAAGAAGTTCGACTTAACATTTGTAAAACCAACTCTTCGTATTAGTTTAGAAAACAAAAGCCTAAAGTTCCTATCCGGACTATTTAGGTTCTAAGTTTTTAGCTAGGACCCGATTTTAGGCCAATTTTTGTTATATAGGCATAGGCATCGCTAGCGAATCGGGCTGGTCTGGTAGGGTAACAGGTCGTTTTATAAATGGTCAATTGTATTGGGTCGGAACCACTCGTTTTAAAAGTGGTCGATTCATTTCGCGTTAGAATGGTTTTTTAAGGATCTTTAAAAACCATAGGCCTTTTAAATCCCCAAATCCCACCCACATGTTGATAAAAAAAAGGTAAAAACGACCATTTCTTAAAATATTATCATCAAGAAACATTATACGCTCTATGAAATTCTAAAATCTTTAATATGTGTCATTTATTATTCAAAAAGATACTATTGCCACACATTCGTTTATATGGTTCACAATTCGGATATCACGTTACAAAACAAGTGGAATGCCTAGACTTCAAGCCCATTATTGATATAACCACTCACAAAATTAGGTGGAAATGAGTTGTTTTTTTTTTTTTTTTTGCTTTTACCAACAATTCGATCAATCATATCATAACTTTTTAAAGTACATCATTGTTGAAAAAATAGATTTATAAATATTTTGTATATTTTTATATTTATTATATTGTTTATATATAACCGTTGGTATCTTGGCCTAGCTTTTTGTGATGTAATTACAAATCATATCATGATATCTAACTAGATATCAATCGTAGTTGAGCGGTTCTTTTGTTGAGTTGTGAATATTCATTGTTGTCATTGGATGATTTAGCCATGAGCTCAGGAGACCGTAGGTCCTTTGTTGATGTTTTTCGAAGCGTCCCCTTTAAGCTTCTTCATGGGCAACATCCGTTGAAGGAAAATTAGGATTAACAGTCTAGATTTGATCATATAAAAATTTCACCTGACTTGAATCTAGCTACAAATGAATCTCTCACGTAATTTTAATTCCTAAAGCAACTAACACTCACTCTGTACCAAATGTATACCATCTATCTATCAAAACTTGTGAATTCAACTCATTAGAGGCATGTCAATGAGTTTTCTTTTTCCATACATAAAAGTTGTGTAACTCCTAATAGAAATGGGTACTAAGGGGCTGTTTGATTGCGCTGACTGAGTAAGAAGCTGATCCAGTAAGAGGTTCTGACTGAGTCTGCATCTAACTGAAACTTGGCTGTTTGATTTAGTATCTGACTGAGTAAGAAGCATACCCATATATATACACATATACATACCCATATACATACACATCTACATACCCATATACATACACATATACATACCCATATACATACACATCTACATACCCATATATATACACATATACATACCCATATACATACACATCTACATACCCATATACATATACATCTATATTCATAAAGGAATGATGATTACCGTAGGTATGTAGAACTTGGTGCTCGGTTAGGGCTCGCGAACTTGGTGCTCGGTTAGGGCCGATCGAGAGCGCGGAGGGGCTCGGTTAGGGCTCGGTCGGGAGGGGATGAAGCCGATCGAGAGCTCAGGGGGAGGGGAGGTTGGCCGATCGAGAGCGCGGGGGGAGGGGATGAAGCCGACCGAGAGCGCGGGGGAGGGGATGAGCGCGACCGAGAGCGCAGGGGAGGAAGGGGCGCCGATCGGGTGGGGTGGGAGAGTGTTGCCTGGGTCAGCAACTTGTTTTTTCAAGTTTGGGTCAGACATATATGACCCAAACAGCAGTTACAATCGCATATCAAACGGGCTGACCCGCTGACCGAGTCAGCCGGGTCAGCCCGGTCAGACCAAAACAAACAGCCTCTAAGTATATCACGTTGATCAATTAAGCCATCCAAATTTTGTGCATCCTTTGTTTCAACATGTTTTACTTTACATTGTAGTTATTGTTGTGTCTTGTATGATCATGTATGCGAATTGTTGTTTGAGTGCGGTTTTACAGCTCGAACCATACAAATTTTAAATCGAACAGAAAAACCTTATCGTGAATTAAAAATAAAAACTAATTAATTTGATTATCAAACACGTGAATGAATGGACAGTTTTATATTATATCCAAACTCAACCAAGAGGAATTCAATCATAAGATTCCTTATAATGAAAGCTCTAATCCAAGATCCCAAATTCCAATTGGCTTCCTCAATTTGTCCATTAGTTCGTGGGGAAAATAGTAGATTATGTGCCCTATAGACAACCACATATACAGAAATCTTTGTCATCATCAATTTTAGGTAACCATCGTTAAGATGACTCGATGGTAGGACCCTTAGATGTCTCCTTTGAGAACCAGGTTTGATTTTTTCTAGGTGCATCTAACGCTAGTCAGTCTACTAGTAAAATGAAAGGTATAAGTAAGTAGCATGATGTGAATGTGTTGTAGGATTAGAAGTTCAAACCCCACGTCTATCAATTTTAGGTAATTCATCTGTAACAAAATTTGAAAAGTCAAATAAAAAATGAAATTCAAGAAAAGAACATGTAAATATGTGTGCAATACATGTGGTTTCACTTGTCGTTTTTGAGTCTGAATAAACTCTGAACTTAGAACCATAATTTATCTTAGAACTAAGTGTGACTATAAAATAATTATCGGATGAAATTGAAGATATATTTAAAATCATATATAAACTATGAGATATATTAGATACATATTCATACATGATTGTTTTAACTTTATATTTAAAATATTTAAGTTTATTTTAACGTTCAACCTATCAGTATAATCTTCAGGCAAATATGAACTTTGATAAAAAGCATATTAGTAGACAACAGGTTCAGGTTTTATAGAAATTATCTCCGCTCAAAGATAAACACAAATAATACGAGATGACTGTATACAAACTATAACTTATTAACCAATAATAATTTATAATGTTGATTTGACTTATTCGCTCCTATTTTTTACTTGTAAAATTGTAATCTCACCCATATAATTATTAAGGGAAGTGTTATTAAAAGGAAAAAAATACGGCATTATTAAATTATTTTGTTGGTTGTTATAAGACCCACTCTTCTTATTGTGTCGATCCACTATTGCTGACCTCTTTTCTGAAATGACCCAAGTGTTTAGTTGAAATGAAATAACTATTTTCTATATTGTTTATATTTTTTAGTTTATTTGAAACAAGTTTAAACCATTATGATTAAGTTTCTGTGGTACCTATTCGGTTGAGGTCTTGCAACTATGTAGTCTTCTTGAGTATTTATCGGTGAAGAATAGGATGAGGAAGAATGTTTATGAATGGTTTCTGTGGTACCCATTCGGTTGAGTCTTGTAACTTTGTAATCTTTCAATTTTGTTTTCTCGTGTAGCCAGAAAATACTCTGCTGTAATCTTTCAGTTTTGTTTCTTCTATTGTATGTTTTTTTGGGGTTCTAGTTTCTTGCTAGTCTCTTTTTTAATATAACTTTTTGCCGTTAAAAACATATAATTAAGTAGGTTTATTGTATATAAACAAATCCTTTTATACAATTTAACAAAGTAATGCGTGCTAATTAATGTGTAATTGTGGCCCTTATTTTTGACTGCTTTGGATATTTAAGTTTACCTCCTCTATTTTCAATGTATCAATCAACAATTAACAACATTTATAAAAATAATAAAACAAAAAAAATTAGTAAGGTGTAAATAAAACCAAAAGATGTTACGTTACATCATTTATTGATCAAATTAAATAGTGTTAAGACCAAACGTAATGGGACTTTAAGGGGCATAAAGGGGTATTATATGATCAAATTACATAGTGCTAAGATCAAATGTAATGGGGCTTTGAGGGGTATTAAAAAAGTATTATAGCATTTTAAAACGCCCTTACACTACCGCTGAGCATTATAAGGGCGTTATAGGTGGGGGTGTTTTCACTATAACACCCTGACATCTCATAAGTATTATAAATAGGTAATTATTAAAGGAGCATTAGAACGCATTAAGCATTACATATGCTTTTGATTAAAATTGTGATGCTAAGTTGACGCTGATTTAACGTAAAACATCTCTTAAAAAGCATTAACCATTACATATGGTCTAACATTTTTAAACAAATATACAATTATTCATCTAACGACCTTTTTAATATTTGTTTAATATGCAATAAAAGTATTCTCTATAAACTTAGCAAGCTAACCATATGTATATTATTTTATTACAAAATTATCTTAGGTCGAGAGGGGAGGTTGATCAGGAGACTTCAAACGGTAATTTTAAAAAATCAAGATCATGGGGTCTAGATGATGTCTGTAACACCCGGCCACTCACAACAACAATATTGTCCACTTTGCCCACGAGTAGCTCACGGATTTACTTTTGGTTGCCCGAGTGAAAACTTTACAGGAAGGTCACCCATCCCTGGATTGCTCCCACCTGAGCACGATTAACGGTGGGGTTCTCCTCTCATCCACAGCCAATACGCCCAAAACGCTTTGTTAATGTTAGAGGCAGGACATTCCTTATGAACCAGGAATCTCTCATGTCCACAGCCGATGTGGGATTTATGTAGGTTGTCACAATGTCCTCCACTGGCAAGATCAATATTTCAGCCATGACGTGCTATCGATGATGAAATTTGATTTGTAAGTGATGAAAATGACTTATCCTAGACAAGTAAACATCCTATCAAGGCACGCTTGGTTTGACTGCTTACCGACTAGAGTTAACCTGTGTCGATTTACACCCCATTAGGTCCAAGCCAATTCTATGTTTGAATATTCATGTAACACTTTATTCGGTGTAGTTGAAGAACTAGAACAATGTCATCTTTACGAACTCTAAACACTACATTACTCAATCATTCTAAGAGTTTGATTTACGTCACTCCATGAGTTCGTAGTGCTTCGATGTAATTAAAGAACTAGAACCTCTTCTTTAGGAAACCTAAACACTTCATTAGTGAGTCGGTCGAAGATGTTAAAAAAAGTTAATTCTAATTCTAATTAATTCTTATAAAATAATAATATTTTAACTTATGCGAAAGGGTTCAAGATGGTTTTTTAACAATATATAACTAGTGATGTATTTGTGCATTGCTCAAATGCTCATTGTATTTGAAAAATAAAAATCATTTGCAGTTCCAACCACGTCCTTTGGGGACATATGAAATTTTGATTATATTATAGTTAGCCATAAATATTTATAAATTATAATTATGTATTATATTTTATTTAACTTATTTGTTAATAACAAGTTATTTAACTAAAATTGTATACATTTTACTTTTTTAAAATTATTTTACATGCTTTACATTAGGTTTCTCTAATATTCACCCTAAGATACTAGTGACATGTCATTATTTCTTGATAATTAGTTGATGACACAAGCATATATAGATGTGAATAACTGAATACATGTGTGTAATTGTATAGAGAAGAAATTGTAAAAAGTATGCAGAAACCATTGGAATATGACATGTGTGTTTTGATAAATTAAAGTGTATGTATGTCTATATAATTAAGCACCATACTTAACCAACACATACACTTTATCACTCGGTGTACGTGTGTCTACATTTTTGTATATATAATAATGCTCGGTTATGTATATGGTTATGTAAAGTTATACGTACAACATATCAACTTTTATTATTTAAAGAAGTCATCTTAAAAAATATACATATTTATATATTATAACATAATTTTCAAATTAAATATAATAATATTTCTAAGTTTATGATAAAGTTATTTAAAATAGAGAAGTAAATAATACATATTAAAATTAAACATTGGTGAGTAATAGAATTATTCTTAATTTTTTATCAATATTCAAATTAAATAGTAAATGATGAAGACAAAATTTTGTATTATTTTATCAACTAGCAATTTATAACTCCTTATTTTTTACGAAATATCTAAAAATTCGTCATGACAAAAACGTGTTATATTTTTTAGTTTTAAGAATGATGAATAAATCAAAGAATCATTTACCTTTTAAGATTATTTTCTTGTGTGGTACCTGTTATTTTATAAAAGAATAATCGCACGTGGTTGTGTATTTTGCATGTTCACATTTGGTGACTTAGAAAGATGTGCCCTATTAGTGTCTCACTATATATTCCCACATTTTTTATATCTTCATGTACAATTCTGTCGAATAGTATTGTACACCCATGCTTCTTTTCTCAATATAACTTTTAAGCACATTGTATTTTAAAATTTGTTTATTCAAGATTTAAGTCTAGTTGTTAATTAAAGTACATAGTGTGTATTTATTTTCAAAATCTTATTTGGATACATAATATCTATGTTTTTAAAGAGACATTCTGATAGCTAGTAAATTACAGGTATACAATAATTAAAAGGATTATAGAAATAATTTAATAGTTGTTCTATAAAGCTTACATATCCTTTTTTGAGCAACTTTTTTATACAACATATATTTTCGTCTATCTTTCGTAAAAATTTGAAGCCATACTATTTTCATGGGAACAAATACCATACCGCCATATTAGTCATCAGTAAAAAAAATTATATAATATCTACTTATTGTTACTTGTTAATACATACCGAAGAAAAACTCAAACCCATACCTTTTAGTACTTTTAAACTTGCTTACAATTTTTTAATGCATCCATATCACAAATTATTTTTTTTACCTTTTTCACATAATCATCAAGTTGATAAAATGTAAGATATAAAAATAAGTCTAACACATCTGGAGTTTATAAATGTGTTTCATTCTTTCAAAAATCCAAATTCACTAAATAAACGTACGTTACTAGGACCAAACATATTCTGTTAATTTTGAGTTATGAAAATGAAAATATGATGTATCTCTAAAATTTCCTTAATATTATATATTTAATCAACTTTTGAAAGATTAAATATTTCTTTTTTTAATAACTTTTATCATTAAGATAATTTTAACCTTTTCCTCTAATTTGGATAAGCTGTTGGCAGAATTAATATTCTTGCGGTTTATTTCTACAAACCTAAGATCTTCCAATTTCTTTTGTCAAATGCTATGGAAAAGGCTTAATAGTACAAAATGCTATTACTAAATTTTACAGTAAATAAAAACAAGAAGAACCATTTAATCAACACGGAAGATATTGAAGAATTTTAATTACAATAACAAGCTTTGTGCACTTTGCACCATTATAATTTTTTTATATGAAAATTGAACACGAATATTTTTCCCATATGTTAATTAATTTTAAGGGCATATAGCCTTGTATCCTAATGATATTGGCGATTGTCCCTTAGAAATATGCAAGTTTAAAATTAGGTTTTATTTTAGAGTAAAAAAATTGTTGTTAGTTAAAACTAGTTTCAGGAGTTAAACTTGCTCGAAGTAAATTTGTAGATTGCAACGATAAAATTGAAGGTTTGTATCAACAAAGCAGAAATGGAATTAGAATATATGAAACTCTAAAAGTGCAGTAGAAAACGATACAATTTTTGAGTAAATATGAAACTCTAAAATTAAAAAATAAGAGTAAAAAAATTATCTTAAAAATCATTTTTTACAGAGTATATGGATATATAAATATAATATTTAAATTATTAAAAAGTGGTATATATTTAATATTTAAAAGTTCCATCGGTATATATAATATTGGTACGTAGTTTCATACAAGGCCGGGTATATAAAATTCACCAAAAGAAAATTTAATAATTCATGAGGTATATATATATATCTTTATATTATATTACTATATTAGAAAACAATATTGAATAAATTAATACATTTATAAATTCTTGTAAATATCTACACGTACATAATGCTGATATCTAACGTGACTTTAACTTCAAAGTACAAATATAAGACTCCATCCCTCTTCTAACTTCCCACATTGAACTCTTCGTTTTATCTTCAATATTATTCAATTCATCAATGGCGATCGAATATGTATCCATTTTTCTAACAGTTTTCATACTGTTTTTATCTCTTTTATGCACCTTCATCTTCTACAAAACTAAGGTTCATTGCACATGTGAAATCTGCCATGCTTACGTTACAGGAAGTTGGTCATTCGAATTCGATAATCTCTCCGATTGGTACACTCATCTTCTTCGAAAATCGCCTACGAACACCATACACGTACATGTTCTTCACAACACCATAACATCCGACCATCGAAATGTCGAATACATGCTCAAAACCCGATTTGAAAACTACCCGAAAGGGAAAGCTTTCTCCGCGATTTTGGGGGATTTTTTGGGCCGCGGTATCTTCAACGTCGATGGAGATTCGTGGCGGTTTCAGAGAAAAATGGCGTGCCTCGAGCTCGGAAAAGGGTCCATGAAAGCTCATGCTTTTGAGGTTGTGAATGATGAGATTGATCATAGGCTTATGCCTCTTGTATCGATGTTTTCGCGAAAAAAACATGAGGTTTTGGACTTGCAAGATGTTTTTAGGCGGTTTTCGTTTGATGTTATTTGTAAGTTTTCGTTCGGGTATGACCCGAGGTGTTTGCATGAGTCGTTACCTATGTCGGAGTTGGCTATCGCGTTTGATCTAGCCTCGCGGTTGTCGGCTCAGCGAGCCATGACACCGTCGCCGTTGGTGTGGAAGATGAAGAGATTGTTTAATGTTGGGAGTGAAAAGAGACTACAAGAGTCAATAAAGATGGTGAATAAGTTTGCACAAGAAGTTATTAGACAAAGAAAGAAGTTAGGATCTTGTTGTAGCCATGAAGATCTTCTGTCAAGATTCATGGCTACAACGAAAGATTCTAACTACTTACGAGACATTGTTATAAGTTTTCTGTTAGCTGGACGCGATACTGTCACGTCCAGTCTAACTGGCTTATTCTGGTTGTTGGCCCAACAACCAGAGGTAGTGGCTGCCATCAGAGCTGAAGCCCTGATGGTTACACAACGTGAGTCTCTAACAAGCTTAGAGCAGTTGCGCGAGCTCCACTACCTGCAAGCAGTTGTTTACGAAGGGATGAGATTATTCCCACCCATTCAATTCAACTCTAAGTTTTGCCAACAAGACGATACGTTACCCGACGGCACGTTCGTCAAGAAAGGCACACGGGTCACGTACCACTCGTACGCGATGGGCCGGATGGAGACTATTTGGGGGTCCGATTGTTTAGCATTCAAACCCGAAAGGTGGTTAAAAGACGGCGTGTTCTATCAAGAAACCCCTTTCAAGTATCCGGTATTTCAAGCCGGATACAGAACATGTTTAGGTAAAGAAATGGCACTTGTGGAGGTGAAAAGTGTGATTCTGTCTCTTTTACAACGATTCGATATCGAGTTAGCGCATCCCAGCCCGACCCCTCGGTTTTCGCCTGGGCTCACCGCGACCTTCACGGGTGGGCTACCGGTTCGCGTCAGTGAAAGGACTCAAAGCTAGGTCAGATAAGATGATGTAGCCCAAACTGAACCACATGTAAAGCACAAGTTGATGGTCCATATGGACCACACTAATTGATTTGTTGCTGTTTTCAACCGTACAATGATATACATATGTATGTTGATTGGCTTTAAACCAATTGGTTGAGTGGTTTTCAATCAATTGCAACCGTTTTACGTGGTGTTCGGTTTTAGTAAGAACCACCTAAAGTCTAAAGATATTGTTCGGTTTTAGTAAGAATCACCTAAAGATATTGTTCGAATATTGTATTTCTTTATGTCACTATCTATATATCAACCATTATGTTGCACTATGAAGGTACGAGGACGATGGGTGACAATAGGTATTTTTAATTTTTTAAATATTATTATATGGGAAGAGGATGTATTTATGGTGGACCCAAGTTCATGACATCCACATATGTTGTCGTAACGACTAACGAGATAACATCATTAAATAAAGAGGTTTTTTTATTAGCTCCGATATCTATATACTCCCTTATTATAAATCAACACTTTCAATTTCTATACAGATCGTATAGCACCATACGTGTTGTATAAGTTGTCGTATAGTCCTATATAGGGCGTATAACCTCCCTGGGAGTCTCCTGAAATTTTCCTCGTAGTTAGTGTTGAAATTTGTTATACGTATCGTATAACCATGTATGTGTCGTATAGTAAGTCATATAGTGTTATATGAGGTGTATAGCCCTTTGACAGTCCCCCGAAATTTTCCTTGTTTTCAGTTTCTTCGACCCTATATACAGCGTATGGTGCTATACGAGACGTATAGGGGGGTGTCGATTTATAACGTAGGGTGTTTGTATATTAGGATCCGTTTTTATTTGAACTTTTTTATATGTAATAACAAGATATTTAATTATATGTAAATGACGATTATTAATAACATAATAACGTATTTGTATTGCTCCGTGTCTTTCATAGTTCATATGTATATATGCATATGTACTTATGGTTATTATATAACTTAATAAAAAACAACCTGTTTAACCTGGTATGCAAAAGTTAAATATACAATTGAAAAGTTAGTTACATTAAAAATTACTAAAAGTTTGGTACATAAGGCAAGTTAATAGCTAATATATTGTAAGGTTCAAAATCGTCACCTTAAAATATGAAAATGTTAGTTAACTCAACTAAAAAGTTTGGTAACATTTTACTGAAATTTCCTCTGTAAATAAGTAATATTTTAATATCTAATTTACCCATACACGCGGGGGGATACGATCGCATTTATCGTCTCCTATGACAACTAGAATTTTTTCAACTAAATTTTTAGTTGTTTTAATATATAAAATTATACATGTTCTGATATTAAAATCTAGATTCTTATCGTTTTAATAAATAAAGATTATTACTATACCATGTGGTAACATGGCGGAATTTTCTTTTTTATAAGTTGTAATATGCACTTGTGGTTTTTGTTGCTAGAAGTTTCGTATATATTTGTAAAATCTCGGATGTACCAGAAAAATAAAACTATTCCATGTGTATCCTCGTGAATTCGTCATTAATTATTAGAGAATATAATTAGTGTTAACATCTTTCTACATGACGGACCCCCTAAACAAATGTTCAAATTTAGTTCTTGTTTCATGGATTGAAATTTTTTAGGAGGTCAGACGGTCAATTCTTATATTAGGGTTGTTATTACTCAAACGCGTTTAAAGTTGAAGTTGATTTCTTGTTATCTATGCTCAATATATGCCAACGCGCTAATGATATTTGAGTCAAGATAATTCTTATGAACAATATTGTCTTTGTTTTGCCCATATGAGCCTTCTCAAAGGCATTATAATGACTTTTATTTTGATTTATTATAAGTATGCTAAAATAAAAGAATAAACCTTAAATTTTTCATATTACACTCAGAAAAAGTTATACCAATTTTCATATTTAATAACCCTTGTTCTAATATTGCAAATTCTATATTCTTATCTATCTAAATAAAGACTAAAACTATCACATGTGTATTATCATGAAATCGTGATTGATAATTTAAAGTCCATCAGGTCGTACCCCAAAGCATCCTAGAAAAGACTTTGATAAGCGACAAAAATTACGTACCATTTTAACATCAAAAAATATATAATCAATTTGATTTTTTGTGTTAGATAAGGCTTAAAAGATATAGTGTTTGTTTGAAACACGTAACACCTTTTACTTTTATTAATCATAGAAGTTACATGTTAAAGATAAAATATAACATATATCTGACATTTTTAGCTAGTCTTAGTTGAATTTACCGTCTTGTTTTTCCTCTTACAACCATGAAAGTCATATTTGATTCAAAATATGATAAACCATCTTATAAGTTTGTAAGTTTAGATTCTTATCATTTAATAAAGGATGTATCTTCTTTTTGAACGACCAACGAATAATTTTTAAGCCCGGTCCACTCGGGTAAACCCATTGGCGAAAGGCCACCCACGCCCGCGAACACAGACAGCGCTGGTGACCCGGCTCGCCCACCATTCCAAGGGAAACCCACCACCCAAAGGCTCATTGTGGTAAAACTCTTAGCCCACTTGGAGCATATTGCACCTAGTGAAACCCCAACCCATGACCTCCACTTTAGAAAGTCATGGGGTGTCTCCTCCTAAACCACTTGATAAAGGATGTATCTATATCATATTTTTCTGGTAGAAACGAATTGAGTTAAAACTTAGGCTTGATTAAGCTTGAGTTGACTAGTTTAACTTTAGAAGCTTGACTCCTACTTGTTTACCTAAAAGCATCCTGTGAAAAACTTCAATCAGCAACAAAAAATTATGTACTTTCAAGATGATGACCAAAACGTCAAAAGATATTATCAAGTTTATATTTTTAGGTTGGATAAGGTCTAAAAGATATAATCTACGTTTTACACACATGTCACATTTTATTTTTATTAGTTGTAATTTTACTTGTTAAAGTTTAAATATAACTTGAATACACTTTTGTAGCTTCAATTCATTGAAATTGAATCCTTTATTTCTCCTATTACAACCAGAAATCACATTTTATTTTTATTAATTGTAATTTTACTTGTGATAGTTTAAATATAACTTGAATACACTTTTGTAGCTTATCATTGAAATTGAATCCTTTATTTCTCCTATTACAACCAGAAATCACATTTTATTTTATTAATTTCAGTTTTACTTGTTAAAGTTTAAATATAACTAGAATACACTTTTGTAGCTTCAATTCATTGAAATCGGATCCTTTATTTCTCCTATTACAACCAGAAAAGTTATTGTTGTTTCAAAAATATTACATATCATGTTATTCAATCACATAATAATATAACTCCAAGTTATGCCATCAAAGATAATCATGAATAAAGATGGTTTCTGTCATCAAAGATAATCATAATAATATAACTCCAAGTTAATTATCATTTTCGTAATTAAGTTTTGGCATTTTTTAATTTTCATCCAAAAAAGTTTTTTTTTCTCTTTTAGGTCCTTGTTTTTTTTAAAAGTTGTCATTTTATCATTTTAGTTAACTTGGTTAATTGTGTTTGTTAAATCAAGGACATTAAATTATTTTTAAGTTTGCAATTAAAAGATTTGTATAATGACTTAAAATGTCCCTAACCTAACTAATACAATTAACTGAGTTAATAAAAACGGATAAAAATGTCAACTTTAAAAAAACATAGACCCGGAAAGGGGGAAAACTTTTTGATGGAAACAATAAAATTAACAGATCAAAACTTAGGGGCGAATATGATAATTAACTTTATAATATGTTCTGAATTATATCAACTCTTATATCTTTCTCTATAATTTTCTATCTAAATGGGATTGCTTTCAACTATGACTCATTTTATTCTGTGGGACAGTCCAACCAGTTTCTAGCCAATAAATTATTCATGTTTTTTTATGGAAATAATAACTTCTAGAAAGAGCATCTAACATGATATTTGTGTTGTGGGGTAGGTGTAAAGGAGACATAATGTGGCCAAATCAAGTTAAGACCACTGGTTTTAAATGGTTCTTATCTTAGGAAGACAAATTGTTTATGTTGTGAGTGACAAATGATAAATTGAGGTGTGGCCAGTTTAGCAAGTTGTTGCAAAATCGAAAATACAATATATTAATAGAGAGGGAGAGAGGATGAAACATATTTTGAAATAGATGTTTAACATGATTATATTACTTTAATAAAATTTATTGTATTACACATATCAAAGCTTTATTTGGGTTTTTGATCTAGATTTGATATTAAATGATGTTGTTAGTAAGTGCAATAATCTTTCATATAGCTAGTGTGTTTTGAAACTCAAATGGAAAAACTTTAATATACTATTTTTAAATAATAATGATTAAATGTTAGAAATATATTTTGTTATTGAATATGTGTTTATATTTTTTTGAACTGCTAACGAATACTTTAAACCCGTTCACCCGGGTAAATTTATTGGCGAAAGACCACTCACACCGACGAACACAGACAATGTTGGTAACCCGGTTCGCCCACCATTCCAGGGGGAACATATACTTACAACCACGAGAGTAGTCATATTTGATTCAAAATATTATAAACCATCTTATAAGTTTGTAAGTTTAGATTCTTATCATTTGATAAAGGACATATCTATATCATATTTTTTGGTAGAAACGAGATGAGTCAAAACTTAGGCTTGATTTTTTTTTTAACGGCCGACAAAAAATATATCATTAACAAGGCTAGCAAGTGACTAGCAACATACAATTACATTCACCATAACAAGATTAAAGTACATATACTTAATTATCAAAACACTGCAGATTAAATGAGGACCATTGTTCCCATGTAATCACCGCTTTCTTATATCACGTTTTAACCCATAGATATACCAAAGTTTTTGTTTCCTCCATTAGATTACCGAGGATCACCTTCTTGCAATTGAAAATGAGCCCTCCAAATGCTCCACAAGGCTGTTAGGACAATAGCTTAAACTTGAGTTGACTAATTTAACTTTAGAATTAGAAACATACACCGAATGCTTTTTAACTTGTTTTAATAGTTAGATGAGTGTCTTTGTAAGTCAACCCTTGAAAATTAAGATGTGTTATTAGTAGACGATTGGTTATGGTCATCGAGCATTCACATCTCATTATTTATTTTTATTTTTATAATTTTATTAAAAATTATATTTTTCCTCTTTATTGAATAATAATATTTTATACATTTATTATTACTGTTTATCTCTTCTACACTCATAACCAGGTTTAAAAATATTTAGAAATATATAAGGTGAACAGTGAGTTACAAAAACATACAGATAAACAATATTATTTTTTTCCACTTACAACCACTCATAAACATTACATATAATATAAAAAATAAACTCACAGAAGTATAAAGAACATCCAAACATAAAGAACATGACGTTAACGTTCTTATTGAATTTAAGATGGTAGATGATAACGTTAATCATCAACCTATGATCATCTGACTTTTAAAAAACTTAATCACGACAGTTCGAGTCCATTTCAATTTGAATATTGTGGGTAAAATTCTTTAAGGCATATAGGAGGCATTTGTGTACAATTGCCGTCATACAGATTTTACTTGGATATTTTTGTTGTTTTTGTTGCAATTAAAATGATAACTTTGTAAAGTGATAATCAAATTTTAAGATTGTTCTAATTAATTCACTCATCAATTTTTATCCTAAGCAAGCAACTTAAGTCTACTTTTATGTTTTAATTTTATATATTTAACCTAAATAACAGGTTTGCCATCACTTTATGTCATCCTTAAATTGCAAAATAATTTAAAAAATAAAATATACAAAAAGTTAATATTATTTATAAGAAACTGAGTTATGAAAAAAATTATAAATTATTTTTTAATAATACAAAAAATATAAGTGAATTATTTGGAATGTTCTTAAAACTTTAGTGATATAATTGAAATAAATAAAAATAATAAATAACCTGATTATAACAAATAAAAATATAAGTGATTAATACATTCTTAAAACTTAATTATAATTCTGTGAAATTTTCTCCTATCCAAAATATGACAATGTAGTATGTAGGGAATGGAATAAAACCTGGATCTGGTGAAAAATCGAACTCTAAAACATAGGGAATGGTATGAGATTAGTTATACAATTTTTTTGTATCTTTAGATATTCAAGTATGGAAGTATGGGATTAATTATACAATTTTTTGTATCTTTAAGATTATCTGAAACACATCACATATCTATTTAGCTACAGTGAAAATAAATATATTGGTAAGATTATATAATCTCAAAAGTAGATTAAATAGTATTTTGAAGATAAAATTTTATATTATTAAAAAATATAGAATTGTTTGAATTATACTTGAATATTTAATACTAGCTTTAGTAAACCCGTGTATTACACGGGTTGAATAGATAAAATATTAATATAATAAATTTATTAATTATACTATAATATTCTAAGATATAATATGAATGAAATAATAAAACAGTGATATCAACTTTTTAAAATTTGTTTATAATTTAAAAAAAATTGTTTTAAAACAAAACGTATAAAAATGTCATTTTTTAAAAATTTTCTTATTACAACTCCCAATTTTGATTATTTTTTGTTTCTAAAAAATAGACTTTTTAAAAATATCAATATTTAAAAATAACCTTAATAAATAGATTTATTTCTTAATTTATTATATATTAAAAAGTATTAAAATAATATTATTAGTAATTAAGGTAATATTTAATAGGAGAGTGAGGCGGGAAAATTTTGATGAAAATGATTGTGGTGCTAACACGTGTCACCCCATTTACCCTTTTATTAGAGTAGGAAGTAGGGGTGTGCATGGTCGGTTTGGTTCGGTTTTGGCCTAAAACCGAAACCAAAAAACGATATTTCGGTTTCTAGGTTTTTAAAACCGTTCGGTTTCGGTTTTTGGTTTTCGGTTTTAATTTCGTTTTTGGTTCGGTTTTTGGTTTTGTCGGTTTTACCATTTGTGCTTCAAGTTTTAGAAAAAAAATTATTTTAAAATAATGAATTTAAGCCAAAAACTTTGGCCTTACATTATTTTGTTGATCTCTGAATATAATCTATATATTTTTATAATTTAGTTGACATTAAAATTAAATGCAATTCATAAAATATAAGAACAATATATCCAATAAAACATTTTAATCTATCAATTCAAATAAAAAAATTAAATATTATTCTTGAAACCTAAATATTTAATCTTTTTTAGATAACACACGTTAAATAAGTAACTAATATGCTAATAATTTTTATAAATATATGATTACACCTCTAAATTTACAAGTTTGATTATAAGGTTTCGGTTCGGTTTTTTCGGTTTTTGTTACAAGCAAAACCAAAACCGAACCAAAAAATTCGGTTTTTAAAAAATCATCAAACCAAACCGTCGGTTTTCTAGCGGTTTCGGTTTTATCGGTTCGGTTGCGTCGGTTATTTTGGTTACGATTCGATTATTTTGGTTTTTTGCTTACCTCTGATAGGAAGATTCCAGCTCTATCTTTTGTGATGATTTTGAGATTGTGCTTCGAGTATTATATATATGTAAAAACAGGTGCATATTTTATCATTACTAAGTTTCAAGCATGTTTTTTCATTACTAAGTTTTAATGCGTTAAATAATCATATTTGAGGATAAGTAAACTAAAGTCTGGATGTGTTGGTTAATCTTTGTTCCTTAAAGCATGTGCTGTATGTTCGAAACCTACTCTCGCTCATGTTGTTATGTGTTTTCTTATCTATTTATTTATTTTTATGTTTTAGTGTAGTGACACCATGGAGGCTACAATCGTTAATTCTCCGAATTAATATTTCATGTATAGATTATCATAATATATATAAAAAGGTATTTTAAATTTATAACTATATATTTATATGTTTTAGAATCATATAAGTATTTATGAATGTAGACGAAATGTAATTCCTTATATGAAAAAACAAAAAATAAATAAAGTTTTATATCAAAAGTAATAAAATGAAAATCAAATAAAATTTTAAAATATAACTATACTCTATTTGATCCGGTTCTATTTTAAATAAAAAATATCATATCATAAGACTGATAAAAATAAGCATCTCAAACCTTTATAAAATTCTAATGTTGTCATAATGGAGTGTAGGGGAGTACATGGTTCGATTTTAGGGTAAAACCAAAACCAAAAACCGATATTTCGGTTTCGAGGTTTTTATAACTGTTTGGTTTCGGTTTTTGCAGTTTTTGTTTTTTGTTTCACTTCGGTTTCGGTCTTTTTTGGTTTTACCATTTGTGCTTCAAGAAAAATTGGTCCAAAGTAATGAATTTAAATTAAAATTTTGCTCTTACATCATTTTATTGGTATTTAAAGATAATCTATATATTCTTATAAATTACTTAACATTTAAATGAATTGCAATTTATAAAATATAATAATAAATAGTTCAATAAAGCATTTTAATCTATCAATTTAAACAAAGAAGTTTAAAGATTACTCTTAAAACCTAAATATTAAAAAAAATAGATAACATAAGTTAAATAAATAACTAATAGGCTATCATGATTATAAATATATAAATGCACCTCTAAGTTTACAAATTCGGTTTGTATGGTTTCAGTTTGATTTTTTCGGTTTTTGTTACAAGCAAAACCGAAACCAAACCAAAAAAATCCGTTTTTAAAAAACCACCAAACCAAACCGTCGGTTTCTTATTGGTTTCGGTTTTTTTGGTTCGATTTCATTGGTTTTTTTGTTACAATTTGGTTATTATGGTTTCCTACGCACCCTTAATGGAGTGCTAATCTTTATCTACGCTTCAACTTGAAATTTGTTTGAACCAGTGCGACTTACTTATTTTTTATCAATGTTTCGATGTGAATTTTGTTCGAACATGTGCGACTCAACATTTTAACGTGAATTTTGTTCATGGGTTGAATGCTAATGTACAAGTCGTCAAAATGAAGCCTTACAAATTCTAGCACTTCCGCTACAATGCATGGGTGTGACTACTAGTTGAGAATTCAAACATGTAATTTCATTTAATGGAATTTCTTATACCCTCATGAACCCCCAAACCTAATGCTTGGTGCGTAATTGGATACTCGATATGCAACATGATTTTAAGTCTGAAATGCAGTTTTACAATAGAATTTAACTTATAATACTCTGATTACTAACATGTGAAATTAAAATATTATTATATTTAGATGATAGCTACAATACAATGACCTATCTCTTCTTACCTAATAAATATATAACTGGTTGCAACACGTGTCAATGTTCTATACGTCCAATATTTTTTCCGCTTGTCTTGTTACTTGTGTTCTTAGTATCATTATTGTGGTTAATCCAGTTTACTGTTTGATTAAGTTTGGTTAATCTCCTCTTTGTGTTGTTGTGTTGTAAGTGACCACCCTTCAACGGTCCTGCAAATACTAATTACCAAATTCTTTGTGTATTATGAGTTGTACTTTAGGTTTAATAGGTTGTATTTATTTTTGTTTCTTTTAAATTTTTACTTTTAACCCCAATACTTTTACTTCTTTTACAACTAAACCCCTACAATTCTTCAACTTCAACTTTGGTTGCATATAGTTTTCATCTTTTATAAAATTTGCGTTTTATGTTTATGTTTAAATTTTACGTTTTTTAACACGCCGCAACGTGCGCGTGTGGTTCAACGTTTTGACGCCTATTTTTTCCCATTCAAAGGCTCCGTCACAACGGTCATTTATAGATCGACTTAGTTGGTTTTAATATTCTACGATTACGTGTAGTGTTCAACGTTTTTACCTCTACTTTTCATTCGGTTTTATTTTTCCCGATTTTATTTATTTTTAATACAAGTTTTTTTCGGTGTTGGGGAAACGTCTTCCCCGATCTCTGCTGGTGTGTAATGCCGGTCAAGGTATAGAACAATCTATTGAGATGGCGTATCATGATCATTCAATAGTGGACTAGCCCTGGTTGTTATTTGTTATTATTTTACGGCCCCGCTGCAACGCGGAGCGTTGTTTCTGGTTATGAACCAAAAGTCAAAACCCCTTCTTGTTCGACCAAAACCCTGCGACGAGTAGCAGCCCTAATATCCCCTGTTCTTCATCGATTTTCTTCCTTATTCATTCGATTTTGTTTCAAACATCCTTCATCTCATTCAAACCACTCACATCTCTTGTTTTGCAAGTTACACTCTGCTTCAGAGTATATTTAATTCCTGTACATATAAGTTAAAATTTTCATTACGTTTGGTTAACGATGGAGTATCGACGACAATCTGATCATCATGATAACGAAGTTCTTCCACCAGGAGTTTCGGTCTCCAAGTTCGATTTTTCAGTTGAAAATCACTTCAAAGCGATGGATGAGATCGCTATGTGTTGTGGAGGATCAGATTGCGAGTATGAACAAGTTGAGATTCAGCGATTGAGGTCTTCTGTTACTTTTTTACGGTGCGTTTGCTGACTAAGTTGTTGTTTGTGATTGTTGTTCTACTTGCAATGTAGTATAGTTGAATTGTAAATGTGAATAGAGTTATTAATTTCTGATGAATTTGTGAATGATGAATCAAACCTAGTGTTAGTTTGTTTGATTCTGCACATATGCTAATTTTTAGAGATGCTATCTGCTATCAGCACAAGATATTGTTAATTTTGACCAAAAGGATCAAATGTATCGGCTATCAGCCCAGGAAATTGTCAATACTGACCGGTTCCTACTATACATACATCAGACGTCATCATATGGGCCGTATGAGAAGGCGAGAAATGGTCATACAGGCGGTATGGCCTTTTGAATGGTGTGCTTGGTTACATTAGTCACTTTCATATGGAACTTATAACTTAAAGGACGCCTCATACAGCCTCGTGTAAGGCATCATACGGCCCGTATAACACGTCAGTGGCGTGTGGAAAGTGTGAGAGTGGTGTATGTTTAGTTCTGCCCTTTTGACCAAAAAGATTAAATCTATCAGCTATCAGCCCAAGAGATTGTGGGTTTTGACCAAAAAGGTCAACCGTGTCTCCCCTTTTCCTCTTTCACTGTGTAGAAACTTTGAAGTTTACCTTGTGTGATTACCTAACAGAATTAAATGCAGTGTATGCTTCCTTTTTTACAAAGTTTGATTTTAACAACTTCCATTTGCCCATAGGATTGATGAAAGATCTCTTTCTAAGCGAATTGATGACATGTTAGAAGGTAGGACATGGACAAATTTTCTTGGATTATTGTATACTTATGAAGTTATGCTCAACAGAATTAGCTTCTGAAATTTTATATTTTCTTGATCACTAATGTGATGTTGGCATCTGGTTGTTCGTATGATTTACTATACAATAAATTTTCGTGTATAAATAAATAAAACTAGAGGAAGTTAACTAATTGAAAATAAACAAAATACATATCAGTAGCGATAATGTTCTAAACTACTGCATTTCAGTTTCCATCTCATGATGTTCATGCAATTGTTCTTGGTTTCTTAACTTGAGATTTTGGTATTAACAGTAAATGGAGAGATTTCCGTTATCAATCTCGATCTATAAGGTTTGCTTGTGAAGATAAAACTTCTCAGGAGAAGGCCGTCACTGCCCAGATCAATCTGCCTCAGTTTTCTTCAGTAGCTGTTCCCAAGGTACAAATTGATGTAATTAATTGACTGTTTTAATATACACAACCATTATACATTATATTTAACGTTTCATTCAAAAGACGCCTTATTAGATTAGGTATAATATTTATGCAGGATATGTCAGATGGAAACACAAACTCGTCACCATTAAGGTACGTTATCATATGATATTTCTCTCTTTCTCTAGGACACTGTTTCCTCAATTCAGTATTGTATAGTTAGCTATAATATACAAAAAGCCAAAACTAATTTGTTATAATGAGTTTGAAAAATGAAGGATTCAAATTTAGTATTAACTCCTAATTATTTATCTTCAATTTGTTTCCTCAATTCAGTCATCAGTATACGTGTTTGACAGTTGATGTTTATTCGTTGGTAATTATAAGATTTTCGAATAAATTTTGTGTGTATGTACTTTAGCTTTATGCTACATGATTGTTGAAGATCTTAACCTTGGAACTTATTCGTATTTGACTAATAGAATCCATAATTTTATATTATTCAATGTTTTAGTTTGTGAGTATGTATGGACATGTCTTTTATTTTCTGTAAGTCATACATCTGTTTCCAATGAGGCTTGCACTGGTTACTAATAGGTGAGTGTTCTTCACACCTTAAATAATGCTGGTTTTGACACAAAATAATCTGTTTTTTCTGGTTGATGAGATGTATTTTAATGTTAACTTCTACTTCTGATACGTGATTGAGGCCTTATGTTACATTTTTGAATGTTTTTAAAATACTTGGTATGAGTGTCATAATTTAGGGTTTATTGGAGAATTTCACCTACTCATTGATATATCATATAGTTTTCCTATAAATTTCATCTTATAACATTTTGCTGCAGCAAAGATATTGTAATGCATGTTGGAGGGCATGTTTGGGCATTGGATTGGTGTCCTAGAGTTCAAAGTTCTACCTTTGACACAAATGTTGAGGTACATATTTTACATAAACGCCCTCCCTCCCTCCTTTTCCTTCTTATGTTCAAATGTTTTCACATGGTGCTTGAATGTTCTTCAACAATGTTTTCACATTATAATTAACTAAAGGCATGAACTGGCTGCTTGTTCTAATATATAACATTATAATACGAGGTAGGCAATGATTCTCAAATATTATGAATTAACAATTGTAATTTTGTTGTAGCATCACATATTTTGCAAATACATTGGAAAGGTTGTTGATCATTTTTCTGTTATAGAATAGTGAAACGAACATCTTATTGATCTTTTGTTCTTTCTTTTGTAAATGGGTTCTAGTTCATTGCCATTTCTGCTCATCCTCCAGAGTCTTCATATCACAAAATTGGTGCTGCACTTACTGGAAGAGGTCTCATTCAGATATGGTGTTTGTTGAATACTGGTGTAAAAGACCAAGATTTGATCCCTTTAGTCAAAGCCAAACTAAGGAATTCTTCCACAAATTTTGATTCAACAAAGTTAAAAAGACCCAAAAATAATCCTATAAATGAAATGGATGACAGTGATCAATCAATGCAAGATTCGTCTCTTCAATCTCCTGAAAATGCAAACAATTTACTTCAATTAGTTGCCAAAGAAGAAGCTGATAAATATTTTAAATCTCGTAAGCCACAAAAGCCAAGAGGAAGACCTAGAAAGAAACCAATGAATGTATCGTTAAATAATTTCGAAGGTAGCAATAAACATATTCAATCACTTACTGAATTTAATAATAGGTCACCTAAAAAAAGCTCACAACCTCTTGCTGTTGAATTTCCTGATAAAGTTATGCTTTTGACCCCTGAAATCTTGACCAAGGAGGAAGTCACCAAAAAGGAATATAAAGTCTATACTCGAAGGCCAAAAGATTTCAGTAAAGACCACACAGCAAAGTCAACATGGACATCTTTAAACTCAAAATTAACAAAATGCCAAACATGGAGAAATAGTCAAGTAAATGGTGCTGAATTACATATTTTATCTCAAAATTGTGAAAGTCCTGTTGGCCAAGATGTTGCTTTGCCTAGACTTGTAATGGGCCTGGCCCACAATGGAAAAGTTGCGTGGGATGTGAAATGGAGACCTTCTGATTCCTGCATTTTTTCCAAACACATAATGGGCTACCTTGCTGTCTTGCTTGGGAATGGTTCTCTTGAAGTGTGAGATTATTAATTTTTATAATGATGAGTCAATATGTAATTATAAGTTATATTCTTTTTTATATTTTTTCTTCATTATGATACTTCTTATGCAGGTGGGAAGTACCTCATCCTCATGTTATTAAAGCTATATTTTCTTCTTGTCAATTGGAAGGTACTGATCCTCGCTTTCTTAAATTGAAGCCAGTTTTCATATGTTCAAAGTTGAAATGTGGTGATAGACAAAGGTAATAGCTTTATACTTTTTTATGCAAATGTCGTTATATATTGCAGTATCAAGTTATGTTCTAATTTCTATAATCTATTTTGTAGAATTGTGATGGTATATATGATCGCATTAGATCTTACTATTGTATCTGTTATTTTTACTAGTAAATCTTCTTTAACATTCGTACTTTGTCTTGAACCTTCTTTTTCAATATATTATTTTTATACAGTATTCCCCTGACACTGGAGTGGTCAGCATCAGCTCCTCATGATCTCATTCTGGCTGGTTGTCATGATGGACTGGTAAACTGAATTTTATATAACATCCAAATGATGTGTATTTGAATCATCCCCTAAGACATCTGTATGCATTCAGGTTGCCCTTTGGAAATTCTCTGCAGATGGTCTATCTAAAGGTACTATTTTATGTTTTCACTTACCATATTTTAAATTCTTACCGTTGGTTTATAACTAAGTTTGAGATTGTTGGACTCAACTGGATAGAGCGAACACATTGACAACCGGGTTTGTGACCAACTCCCGGACACGACTGTTTTCTATCATATTGATCGAAAACCACACAAAAACAATAACCCTACACCTCTAGTTATACTAATAAAGCTAATCTATTCCTAACTGACTCAATCTTCTATTTTCTATTGAGATATACACACCATACTAATAAAACAATGCCGAATAAACAAATAAAGGCTTTTCTAAAAACTTTAAGTATATCTCGAGTCCTTGACCAAATTTTTTCAATCAAGATTAACCCTGTAGGTATTTTTTTACACGTGGTTATTGTGATTTGTGACCAATATTGTGATTTTTAATAGTTAATTTCAGTTTTGTGCCATTTTTGCAGATACTAGACCTTTGCTTTGCTTCAGTGCAGATACTGGTCCTATACGGGCTCTTAAGTGGGCCCCTGTGGCCAGGTCAGAGTCTTAGAATAAAATTTGTTTTTTACTTATGATTTATCTGCCTGGTAAGAAAATTAAAATACATAAAAGCTTTTGTTAATATCTTCAGTAATCCTGAGAGTGCAAATACAGTTGTAACTGCAGGACATAAAGGTGTAAAGTTTTGGGATATACGGTAAGTATCTAACTAATCATCTTTATATTTGCTTATGCACATACCAAGCTTCGATTGTGGGATAATTATCCATCTAAACATCTTTCAATCCTCATTTTTTTTATTTGCAGTGACCCTTTTCACCCTCTTTGGGATGTACCTGTTCAAAAAATTATTAATAGTTTAGATTGGGTGCCGAATCCAAGGTACCATGGGACCTTTTTTGTAATTTTCTTCATGTTATCTTTTGTTTTATTAATTTTATATTTGTTTTTGGTTACAGTTGTGTTGTTTTATCTTTTGATGATGGGGAAATAAAAATAGTCAGCTTATTGAAGGCTGCTTGTGACATCCCTGTTACTGGTATGCCATGTAATAAGACACAAGATCATGGATCGTATTGTTATTATTGTTCATCATCTTCAATTTGGAGTGTCCAAGTATCTAAATTAACAGGTAATTTCCTTCATAATTATTTGGATATTATTAATGGTGGAATGTTTAACGCATTTATATGAAAACAGGACAATTTAGGCTGTATATTAGTTTGCTTAACAGGTAAAATATAAAAAGTAGTAAACGGGTCCAATGGGTTAAAGGGGTCACGATTTAAAAGCACTAACGTGTATTTGAATGCCTAAGTTTTACACAAATTGTTTCATTTATAATAAGTTATATTATTATTTGAACATGGATTGCAGGCATGGTTGCATATTGCTGTTCAGATGGTAAAGTTATTCATTTCCAGGTGCACTTTTAACATTTTATATTGTCATTTGATAATGTTTCCATTTTAGACATAATTCATATGCATCATTATACACATTTCATTCTGGTAAAACAACCAGTCTTATATCTACAAGCATGATCATCAGCTTACAAACAAAGCAGTGGAGAAAGATCCTCGAAGAAACTCTGAACCTCATTATCTTTGTGGGTCCCTAACAGAGGAGGATTCAACTCTTACTTTGTTATCTCCGCTGCCAAACGTCCCATTTCCAATGAAGAAATCTTCCAATGAATGGAGTGATATCCCCAGATCCAGACGTGGTGTTGTTTCAAAGTTGAATCAAGAAAAGAGAGCCAAGGATCAAATCTCAAAACGCAAAACACCACATAAGCAACCATCAGGTTCATCTCATCTCTCTCTATATATATAGGGTTAGATCATTTATTAACCTGTAAATATCTTAAGAACCGTGAGAAATAATATCAATAGGTCATATTTGAATTCAACCATATATATCTGCGTGTATGTGAGGGTCGGGTTTTTGTTGCGCTGATGATATAGGTCAAAACTTTGGTTCAGAAGGCACATTGATGGTAGCCCAAAAGACCAATACCTCACGAGAAACACAAACCAACCAAGCATTAGTGTGCATAGATAATGACAATAAGAGTGAAGAAGATAATGAGAATGAAGTTCTTCCTCCCAAAATTGTTGCAATCCATCGTGTAAGATGGAACATGAATAAAGGTAGTGAGAGATGGCTATGTTATGGAGGTGCTGCAGGAATCGTACGGTGTCAAGAAATTAGATGATTCCGAACGTTTGTTAAAAACCTAGACTTCATGAATAGTAGGCGGTTTTGTCCGGTACTCGGGTGCTCGCAACTGATACACCACCGCTGGCGTAACGTATTTAAAAGTTTTGTCCGCCATTGATTATGAAGAGGGTGATAAAGTTCTGATCAGTTTTCAATAGTATAGAGAGACGATCAACAAACATGTATGTGAATTATGAAAAATATGAAGGTTATATGCAAGGTTGTGTGCGTATTATGTGCATGATCAACTAAAAACACATATTAATACCATTTTTTTACTTTGTCTTAACCTTTAAAAAACCAAGGTAACAACCTGGTCCTATAAAGCTAGAAAATTCAGGTTTTTCTAAGTTGAGGTGGTTGTAACAAGTTATTAGACCTAATTTTTACGGATGTCATATTGGATAATATTATATTATTATACAGAGTAAATCTACTAGTGGAGATGGTTACATAATCTCAGCTTATAATCTTATCTAAAATGACAAAGAATGATAATTATACCATTGAAGATATATTCTCATTTTTCAGTGTGTTTAATATCAATAAAAGATATTTTTTTTAAGTTTGTATTATATGTTTATACTAATAAATATGTAAATTTATCTTAGACTTTGTTTTTGTAATACTTAGTTATATAAAGCAGATTATACACTACTTCTTAACCATGGACCCAATAATTGAGGGTCCACAAATGGCTTAAGGTTGAAAACGGTTTTCTGTCTTTTAAATTACATAATCTTCGACAGAAACTTAAACATCATGTTATCTAAGTACAAATACTTAGCGATTAACATAATAATATTTGAGTTTGTTTAGTTTTTGTGTTTGAGAGATCAACGTCGCATCCTCAAAATTTCTTCAATGGGGGGCAAAGAAGGTTGTGTACAAAAGGGTAACAATTGCGTTAAATTGTATTTGAATATTTATTTCAAAGCTTGTTAGTAACATCACGTATCACATAGATGTATAACGTATTATTTAAATAACTTTAAAAAAAGATATTACTACAATTAATTATTCTGCTCCGATAAAATAACAGAAGTAACTTATTATATTAGTTTAGTTTATGTAAAGCGATGAAAACCTTGTAATTTCTCTCTGCTTTAAAACATCATGTAAATCTCTCTTAGAGTGACAATTAGTTTATAGACCCTTTACATGTCAAAAGTTGACTTTTGGCCTACCCAACACTCATTAACCCATGACTTTGCAAACAAAAGCATCACTTTCAGAACGTTCACAGGGCACGTGCTATAATCATTCTTGAATAACAATAGACTTAGTTTATAATGTTAAGGATGCAATGATTTATATGGCATAACAATCATTTTATGATATGAATGTCAATGAATATGTTATCATATCTCTATTGTTTAACTATATATATTCTGAGAAGGTTAGCTATTATTTTCATATGTTGCTATGAAAATCATGTGATTGGACTTTGGTTGTTGATATCCAACCTTGAACGAAGGTGCATGACTGTCTAACACTCGAGGCATTGTCGGAGGAGCAACCTTAGGCTCGTCTCACTCTCATCACAATGAGATTATGAAGTGTCATGGTTTCAACGTTACAATATGAATAGAACGTATTGAATGTCTTTGTCCTAAAGAGTATTGATAGCACTACAACACATTTTGTAACAACGAAACAAACAAAAAATTACCTAAATCCCACCCATTACATCCAATGGTGTCTTTTAGCAAAGGATGTTCTCCATAATTTCGAGCTCTTTAATACGGCCCTTCCAAGGAGGGTGGCAAATAAGCCAAGGGCGGCACTTAAGGGCACCCACTTAAGGGCGGCACTAAATTCATGAATTTGAATGTTTTAGATTTAAAAAATATTTCACTTAAAAAAGCTTCATTTAGATTTTGAAACCAATTATATAAAAATTACAACCGTATAAGATTAGTCTTTTATGAAAACCTAATGATTAAAATAAACTCATTTTATAACGAATATATTGATAAGTTATTATTTGAAGTAATTATTTTCTTCCATTTGAACATATGTTAGGAGCTGCATGAGTAGTTGGGGACATGCCTCCTATTTCAATTTTGACTTTGGTTTTTCAAAAAGAAAAAAAAAACTCGTCAGTCGAAAAACACATCAAATCCACAGTCAAGCCATGACATATGTTATGAAGCTAACTTTTTAAGTTTTATAATTTTAAACTGACTTATAACATTCAATCTAAAGTATGACCGTAATAATAACCGAAATATTTGATTTTTACAGTAACCAAAGCTCATGTTAAATAAAACAACTAAGGTCAACTTCGTTTGAAATCTTTAGATGATGCATTAAATTTATTATTCTCAAACTACGTACTTAATTTATGAGCATTTATACACTAGTAGAATTAACTCACATCACGAGAATATTATGATTTGTTTCAAAAATCAAAGTTTTAAATCACCTGATGTAGATACTAAAAAGTTGAGGGGCCAAACGTCAACATCAAATACTGTCGTTATACGCCTACATACATCACCTCCATTTATCTCCACATGATGCTCTGTACCCCAACCTAGGGTTCCAATTTCTGCTCACTGATTGAACCCTAGATCCCTAAATCCACATTCATTCATCTTCATATGAGTTTGATTCTACTACTATTGATCCAATTTATGTTCAGCTGTTGAAGTTTGATCCAGTTTCCCAATCGAAATCTCCGCTTTCGATTTCCCAATGTTCATATCCGTAGTATGTATGCTGTAAGTTGTAATCTGTATGTGCGAATCTGTTTGTTGACGCTGCAGGTGCTAATTTGGAATCCGTGTGTGTGTGATTTTCAGTTCAATGGTAACTTTACCCTCTTCATTTGGTAGTGTGTTTGTTGGATGAAGTGGTGAAGCTGATGACTGTCAGAGATAGTAGATCTCTTCCGTGGTATTGACAGCTGGTAAGTTATTTGAAAATGATTAATCTTTCGGAGTTCTAGTGATTTAGTGAATCATATGGAAATGTTGTTTCAAGTTTTGTTATTGTTTGTAGTATGTTAGATCCACACATTCTGCTGCATATTTGTTGATTTGTAGCGTATTTGCTTTGATTGGTTATGTTGATGAACGATCTGCATTTCTGCAATTTGCTCATAGACTCATGATTAATTGTATTTATTAAGGTCTTTGGGATTCACACCAATTTGGAAATCTGCAATATCAGTAATCAAAATCTAGATAGTAAACTATAATGGTAATCCACAAAAGAGTATTGTATTATTTCTTGCATAATATCTTTCAATGATCCACACATTTCAAATTTCATCTTGCTTTTTTAGTTATACAGTGTTAAAAAGTGATAGAGCAACTTTCCAGCGTTTATTCATCTCAAGGGATTGATTTGAAGCATAAGTGGTGATTGAAATATATAAGAAATAATGCTAGTATATTGGCACATGAGAACTAAAATTCTAGTACTATGTTATCTTTCTGCACAACTGTTTTGCTGTACTAGTATCATTGTTCCACTGATTCGATTACTCGGAAAAAAGATTGAAAATATCCCCTTTAAGTTGATAAAAGCTGATTAATGAAAATAAGTTGATAAAAGTCAATTAATTATCAATTAAACTTTTGAGCTGTGCTAGTACACTATACGTTTAATGATCATGATACAAGGCAAGAAAAATGACGTGGCTAATTTTGCTTTGCATCATTGCAGGATTCATCCCGCTTCTGTTTTGCCTACAAAGTAATCTTATGTTCTGACCTGGATTCTGGTCTGTAACCCATGGTTGAAGGCTAAGGCATGTATTTTGTAATTTTACCAACCATTTTAAGCATCCTCAAAGTGATAGCTACTGAAGGATACATACGTGCTTGCACCATATAATCATCAAATTAAGTAAAACGTTATTATAAATGGGTTCACCCTATGGTACCCATGAGATTGTTGAGTTGAAAGACGAACCCGACTTGACTGATTTCTCCAATGGGAGAAAGAAGTCAACTCAAGGGTGCAGTAGATATCTGGAAAATGACATCAATAAGCTATTTGAGGGTATCAATATTAGAACTTCATTCAATGGTTCAAGTTTCTCTGATGAAACAGGCGGGCCCTCACCAAGGAAAAACCCCTCAAAGAAACCAATGAGAATGAGTTTATCCTCTTCATCAGGAATCGGGTATTCCGAGCCTGTTTCTTTGAAACAAGCTTTAAGGGGGTTATGCATTTCTCAAGCTTCAGAATTGGCTGCCATGAAACGTTTGTCAATGCCATATAGCAACAGTGCTCAATCTACCCCTCGATTTCATCTTGAAAAGTCAACAAAAAGTGCTGACCTTTTAAAGGAAATTTTACGTGCACCAGAATCAGATAGTCAATCTTCAAGTGAACCAGTGCAAGAAAAGAAAGTTATTTCAATTCACCCTGAAGCTTCTACGGGGTCGGTCAGTTCTGAAGTAAATCCAGTAAATAATCGTGACAAGAATAATTATACATCAAATAAGCCACCAGCAAAGTCACGTCATAAAGGAAGGCCGATAAGAACTTCACCACGTGTAGTCAAGACGGTAATTCGGACGAAGACCCTTGTGAAGAAAAAGTTAAAACAGGAGTTGAATTCCATCACTCCTGCTTCCAATGCATCAGTTGTGAATTCCCAATTGATATGCCAAAAATGCAATTGTGCTATTAAAGATGCGAAAGTTGAGCCCAATAGAGACTCTCAATCTCCCCATTCTACAAGTAGTACAGATGATGGTATGCAAAGAAAGCTCAACACTTTGACCAGCTATGGTAAAACCATCTCCTTACTACACAGTAAGAACTCTAAATCTGGAGATAGAGGAGAATTCACACAAAGTTCAAATAGCAGCATATATGAATACAGTAGCAGTACCAGTATTAGTGAAGAAAGAAATCTTAGTGGGTGTATTATCATCAATAGACCACATATGTCAAAAGACATCAGATGGCAGGCGATTAATCATATGATGAAACAAGAAGGGTTTCTTGGATTGAGACATTTCAATCTTTTGAAAAAGCTTGGTTCTGGAGATATTGGTACAGTTTATCTTGCTGAATTATGTGGCACAAATTTCCCTTTTGCCATTAAAGTTATGGACAACGAGTTCTTGGAAAGAAGGCAAAAGATGCCTAGAGCCCATATGGAAAGAGAGATTTTAAGCATTTTGGATCACCCTTTTCTCCCTACTCTGTATGCTCATTTTGTTTCTGAGAATTTATCGTGTTTGGTCATGGAGTATTGTCCAGGTGGAGACCTACATGTCCTCAGGCAAAAGCAGCCTGCCAGATATTTTCATGAGCAAGCAGCACGGTAAGTCATACTTCTGGTCTCCATCTCATGTATTTTATACCCAAACCGAATACGCAAAATATTTGATGACGTGACATGATATAGGATGCCAATAATGCCATTGTCTGTTTTCTTTAACTGAATTGTCGTTTTAAATAGCATTCTGCGTCATTAGATGATAAATATAATGGTTTTAGTTAGTGTCATTTATTACATGATTTTAATTCTTTCATCAACAATTTTCTTTAGGTTATTTGTTTATGCATCAGTAGATGATAAGTTTAATGGTTTTAGTGGGTGTCATTTCCTTACACGATTTTGATTCTTTCATCAACAATGTTCTTTATGTATTTGTTTATGCATGTGTTATGTCAAACCTAGAGGTGGAAATTTTAGCACATCTACTTATGAATGAGTTGATTTGAATTGTGTTTTATATCAAACTGGTCAAATAAAAAAAATCAGCCAGAGAGCTGAGTAAACAAGTTGAAAGTTCATGTAAAGTCTTTATTTCATGCATACAACCTTCTAAATTTTTTAACTTAAGGTAGGATTATAATTGTAATAATCATGTTATTATAATCATATTAAAGCTTCATTTATATATAGAATTGGGATAAGACAAAATAATATATATAAATGAAATATTGTGGATCAACCCAACACACCTGCCCCTTCAACCTGACCTGCCCATCACTAACTTAGATATTGCATCTGCATGCAGATTTTATGTTGCAGAAGTTCTTCTTGCCCTTGAATACTTGCATATGCTTGGAATCGTGTATCGAGACTTGAAACCCGAAAATATTTTAGTTCGAGAAGACGGTCACATCATGGTTACAGATTTTGACCTTTCACTCCGGTGTTCAGTGAATCCAACTTTAATCCAATCACCTTCATCGGGCCCGTTGGAGCCACCTAGGATGTCAGGCCCGTGTGCTGGTTCGAGCTGCATAGACCCATTCTGCATCAAACCCACCTGTCAACAAGTCTCGTGCTTCAACTCCAAAAAGTTACCCACATCAAAAGCCGGGAAAACAAAACCCAACCTTGCGGCACTCAACCGCTCACTACCACAGCTTGTTGCTGAGCCAACAGAAGCTCGATCCAACTCATTCGTTGGGACCCACGAGTATTTAGCTCCGGAGATCATCAAAGGAGAGGGCCATGGAAGTGCAGTCGATTGGTGGACTTTTGGTATTTTCCTTTACGAGCTTTTATATGGAAGAACACCATTTAAAGGCCCCGGAAACGATGAGACACTAGCCAATGTGATCCTGGAAAACCTTAGGTTTCCCGAAACGCCCCTGGTTAGTTTTCAGGCTCGGGATTTGATCAAAGGGTTATTAGTGAAAGATCCTGAATATCGATTGGGGTCACAAAGAGGGCAGCTGAAATTAAAAGCCACCCATTTTTTGATGGGTTAAACTGGGCTTTGATCCGATGTGCATCTCCGCCCGAGGTGCCTGAGCCGTATAATCTCACGGTTTCTAAAGCGGCTTCGTTAGAGAGAGCTAGAAAGTATTTGGATTACACTGGTTCTTCAGATGGCCATCTCGAGTTTGAGTTGTTCTAGCAAAGGGGCCATTTCTGTTGGAGAAATTGTACAAGTTATTGCTAAAGTTTTGTAATCTTTAATCGATGCGGTTGTGTAAGTTATTGCTTAGATTAAATGAAATTTCGGTATATTTGCAATACGAATGTTAAGAGGTTTTGAGGGTTTTTTGGGTGGGTGTGTGCAAATATCGGTTCGACACACAAACCTGTTTAACTTGACCGGGATGGAAACGGTTGGGACCAAACTGTTTTCTTTATTACAAAAATCGGTTCGACACACAAAGTCCTAGGTTGGAAACGGTCTCATTGCTGGATGTTCCATGGTGGTATATAACAAGTCCTGATCACGTTTGCCTCATTCGTGATTTTTTATGGGTTTAAACGAGCTCCATGTACCTAGTTTTATGGTATTTTTCGATCGATTCTCTTGGTTATTTTTGGTTATTGTAGGGGCCATCCATCATGTTTGATCCTTCTTTAATTTGTTCATGATGTCGATAGTAGGAAAAACATTTCATGCATAATTTGGCTATTGTGGATATTCGTAAAAATCTCTGTGTGTTGATGGTTGTTTAACATGCTTTGTTTCGTCCAGAGTTTTGAGTTTGATAAGATTGTGTTAAGCAGTAGTAGAATGTTTGATAGATCTGTACAATAATATCTTTTAAATGGTAAGCAAAAGCACATGGCATTCTATCTTTTAAATTACATATAAACAACGAATAACTTTATTATCAGATCTAAGAAACATAAGAAATAACCAATGTTTTAAGAAGCGGATCAGACGTCAAACCAGACACCTTACTGGTTTGGTGGTCGGACCGGATTTAAGAACCGGATGACGTCATAATTATATATATAGTGGCCATGTTTGGCAAATTTTACAAAAGTAACTTTTTGACTTTTGGAGGGGTAAAAAGACTAAAATACCCTTCCAGAAAAGTTAAAAAGTTAAAAATTTTGACTTTTTAACTTTTTTGGAGGGGTATTTTGGTCTTTTTACCCCTCCAAAAAATTAAAAAGTTACTTATTTGGCATTGCCAAACACCCACAGTATATTATATAAATAGTTATAGATATAATTAAATATAAGTAGTTTATATATGTACTAGGCTAAATTCCCGTGTAACACACGGATTCAATCAAAAAATATTATTGTTGTTTAAAAAGATGCATAAGTTATAATGTTATTGATAATATTTTGTATATCGATTTTTGTGTATAATTTTTAACATTAGTTATATCTAACATTAGTAGGTTTTCTCTATTAATATTTATACATCAAAAGTGTATAATATGGAATGAAATAAATTTATAAATAAGAACTTTAACAAATAAACAAATTAAATTGAACATGAAAAATAATATTTCAAATTCATATACATCCAAAAATTTATTTGTATACAACATTTGGTGTTTTGTTAGTTATTTTTCATCATTATCTAATATTAATAATTTTAACATCTATCTACTTTTAACTCGAGATAATACAACATAGAGCTAATCATTATCCATGTTTTAAAACAAACCAACTTTGTATATCGATTATCATTGGCTCTTGTTTTATTGTCATTGCATAACACACTGAGGAGTCGATTAAAAAATTCCGTAACTTTTGTCAAGATTTGAATATAAATCGAGTATTTAATAGAAAAACACAATCAAGGAACCATTTTCATAGATGAAGAAAACCATAAATGATTTGTACAGTTTCAATTGATAAATTATTTGAAAAAAGAAAAAATATCAGGTATGATTTAATTTTAAAAAAAAGATGTGCTTTAATTTAGGGTTAATTTTCAAACTTTCCTTAAATATCTCTTGTATATAAGTTAACTTTTAGTCAAATGAACCTAGACTAACACTAAGAACAGATACATATTTAGGCGGGAACTAAAAAAAATAGAGGGTTAAGAGAATGACATGTGGCACTAAAGTTATTGTTTTATTAATAAGTATAGATTTTATAATTATATATAAAATTTAACTATATTTTTATATCCAACACACTAATTTATGGTTCAACACCCCGTTTTTACCCATTAAAATCCAAAATAAAAAATAAAATCAAAATCCGGTTCGAACCGGTCTGGGTTCCCGGTCCGACCACCGATTCGGGACGAACCGGCCGGTCGAACCGCCCCAAAACGAGTCGATGCGAACCGGACCGGCCACCTATCCGTTGGACCGGCCGGTCCGATCCGGTCTCAACAACACTTACAAATAATCATCGACATAAACTTAAACATCATGTTAGCGATTAACATAATAATATATGAGTTTGTTTAGTTTGTGTGTTTGAGAGATCAACGTCGCATCCTCAAAATTTCTTCAATGGAGGGCGAAGAAGGTTGTGTACATAAGGGTAACAATTGCGTTAAGTTGTATTTGAAAATTTATTTCAAAGCCTGTTAGTAACATCACGTATCACATAGATGTATAATGTATTACTTAAATAACTTTAAAAAAAAATATTACTACAATTAATTATTCTGCTCCGATAAAATAATAGAAGTAACTTATTGTATTTGTTTAGTTTATGTAAACTGATAAAATCGTTTTGATTTCTTTCTGCTTTTATTATAATTTACTAATGAAACATCATGTAAATCTCTATTAAAGTTATTAGAAGAGTGACAATTAGTTTATAGACTCTTTACATGTCAAAAGTTGACTTTTGGCCTACCCAACACTCATTAACCCATGATTTTGCAAACAAAAACATCACTTTCAGAACATTCACAGGGCATGTGCTATAATCATTATGAATAACAATGGACTTTGTTAAGGATGCAATGATATATATGGCATAACAATCATTTTATGGTATGAATATCAATGAATATGTTATCATATCTCTATTGTTTAACTATATATATTTTGAGAAGGTTTAGTTATTATTTCCATCTTGTTGCTATGAAAATCATGTGATTGGACTTTGGTTGTTGATATCCAATCTTGAATGAATGTGTAGAACCGTCTAAGACTCGAGGCATTGTCGGAGGAGCAACCTTTAGGCTCGTCTCTCTCTCATCACAGTAAGACTATGGAAGTTTCTCATGTGTCATGGTTTAAACGTTAGAATATTAATAAAACGTACTGAATGTCTTCGTCCTAAAGAGTAACTAAAGCACTACAATACATAGTTCATCATTTCATCTGTTCTTCGTGCATGTTTGGGAGTGCTTTTCAAAACAACTTATGACTTTTGGAGGGGTAAAAAGATAAAAAATGCCCCTCCAAAAGTGAAGTTAGAAATTGTAACTTCTTGTGATTTTTGAAGGGACATTTTTGTCTTTTTACCCCTCCCAAAAATCATAAGTTGTTTTTAAAAAGCAATCTCAAACATTCCCTTCGTCTCTGTTCATCTTCTTAGTTCAGCGATTTAGGTCTAGGGTTTTGTGGTTATCGATCTCAGCCTTCGAGTCTGTATCTTCTTGTAGCAGTTCATCTCGAAAGAGTTCTTGTAAATCTGTACATATATGTTTAGGTTCTAAGTTGATTGTATTGGTTCGCTTGTTTTTTACTACATTTGTAATCAGATTTGGAGTTCTTGAGATTTGTAGTTTACATGTTGTGTTTTTCTGACATTTTGTAAACAACGAAACAAACAAAATATTACCTAAACCACAGCCCATTACATCCGACAGTGCCTTTTAGCAAAGGATATCCTCCATAGTTCCGAGCCCTCTAACGCAGTCCTTCTAAGGAGGGTGGAAAATAAACCAAGGGCGGTACTTAAGGGCACCCATTATGGTCTTAGTTTATTTTTACTTCTAAAATTGTCTAAAGTCATATGTTTTAGATTTGAAAAACTTTTCACTTATGAAAGCTTATTTTAGGTTTTGAACCCAATTATCCTATATATTAATTTACCAACGGAATGAATAGTATCGAGGGCACTTGTGTGATTTCGAGTGGCTGACAGAGTGATGTGTAGACACCGTCGTGCATTTAGATCTAGCCTCCGCTGACTAGGTTGGGGGTGGCGGTTAGGTTTCCTTTGCCCTAACCAATCGGAACCCTCTGCGGCGGTAGTGTGGTTGAAGACGATGTGGGGTTGAAGACGATGACGATGAAGAAGAACAGGGGCGGAGGATAGTGGGGACCGGGGGGGGGGGGGGGGGGGGGGGGCGTCGCCCCCCTCCTTTTTTCGTCGGTTGTTAAAATTTAGTCCGTTAGTGTAAATTTTGACCCGGTAGTGTAAATTTTTATATAAATATCGACTTCGTCCCACTAAAAAAATTAAATTCGCCCTCGCCCCTTACGGGGATGTTCAAGCTCCGCCACTGAAGAAAAACATGATGATTGAGATTCTTCTGTTTTTAAAAGAGCTGGTGTTAGTACCCTACCGCGTGATGTTTCAACCTCTATTGTTTCAGCTTGTGTGTGTATGGATAAACCCTAAATTGCTCGGGCGCTCACCACCAACGTACGCCACACTGTCGCCGACATTATTCGGCTTTCTCATCGGACTACTAAGCCAATTTCAACACTAACTTATTTGTGTGGCTTTGATACGCTTCTAAGGTCATGTATTCATCTCTTTTGTATCAAATTTATATCAACTGATTTTCCTACTGCTTCATCGAATTAGTGTTGTTGATTGTTTATATTTGCGTGGTTTTAGGTTTTGGAGTATTACGATTGCATTGTTAGATTGGATTCTTATGTTTGCATCAATATTTACTAACTACTGAATTTTGGAGAAACATCAGAAACTCTAGCCATATATGAAAGTGCTTCATATATGAAACAGATTAGTGAATTAAAGTTTGACTTTTTATGTATCTTTGTTTATTGATGTTTAGACTTTTGATTTCATCATTTAAGAAAGTAGATTATTCATAACTATTAGGTAGCGTTTATTACGCAGGAATGATGGGTGGAATGAAATGAATCATTGAGGGTGAATGAACAAAGACATGTTTGGTTAGTGAAGATAATGAAATGAACAATTACATAGTTGATTTCATTCACTCAAATTCATTCCATCCAACCCCCTTTTTTTCATTCCACCCATTCTTCCATCATTAGTCACCACACCACTTACTCACCCACTACAACCACCACTACCGCCGCCGGTCACCACCACCCTAGGAACACCACCGCCGGAGCCCGCCGCCGCCACCGAAGGCCACCGCCTCCACCAGGAACCACCATTGGCCACTTCCGTCGCCGGAAACCACGGCCATTGGAAACTACCGCTGGCCACCGCTGTCGCTGGAAACCACCCTCGGGCCACCGATGCCGCTGTCGGAAACCACCGCCGGCCACCACCGCCGCCGAAATCCGCTGGAATCCACAGTCGGCCACCGCCGCCTCTGGAAACCACCGCCGACCACCTTCGTCGCTGGAAACCACCCTGGGGCCGCCCTCGCCACCGCCTCTGGAAATCACCGCCGACCACCGCCGCCAGAAACCACCCTCGGGCCACCTCCGTCACCGCCGAAACCACCACCAGCCACCGCCGTCGCCGAAAACCACCCTCGGGCCACCGCTAAGACGCCGCCACCGGGAACCACCGCCGCCTCCTAAAACTACCGCCGGCCACCGCCGCCGCCGCCGAAAACCACTGTCGGCCACTGCTGGAGCTGGAAACCACCCTGGGGCCGCCGCCGTCTCCGGGAACCGCCGCCTCTGGAAACCATCGCCGGCCACCGCCGCCGCCTCCAAAAACCTTTCCGGCGGAAACCACCCACGGGCCACCACCGCCGCAGGAAACCACCACCGCTCGTCATCACCATCATAACCACTTTTACATTTCATTGATTCGTTTTTTCATACCTAACAAACAACACAAAGTAAGAATTAATTATTTCTTAAAGTGTAACCAAACAGGACAATGGAATGTAATGGTTTATTTCATTCTCTTATCCATTTCATTCCCTCAATCATTCACTTCCTTCGTTCATTCTTTTACCTCATATCAAACAGACCCTTAGATCCCCTGGGTAAGACCTTGAGCAGATAAGTTCTAATGAATTTAAAAAATATAACAACTAAATTTGTCAAAGAAAAAGCTTATGTTCAATCAAAATTATAAATGAAGACGTTTACATCTGTTTAATACCAATTTATCTTAGGAAAGTTTACTGTTTTGACGTTGGTTCAATTAGTTTAAGGATTGCTTATTTCTGTGTGTTGCCCGGGTTCAAGACATACTCGCCTTTATCCTTTCTTTTCCCTTTTTCCCTGTAGGTGATACATTTTTTTGTGCCTTTCCTTTAATCTGTTGTCGTTCTCCTGGTTTTTAAAGTTGTACCCTGCGTTTTTTTGCCTCGCATCGTTCTGACCTGTGTATCTATTTGGTTTGTGTGTTTGTATCTGCATGACGATTGATTCCCTTATATTGTTCGTTTCTTCCTCTTTTCTTGGTGCAGGTTTAAGGGAGTCGTTTGCTTATTAAATTTCTATTGCGTGTTGTGATCACGAGGTAAGTTGTTTTGGATTTGGTTTAGCTATCTCCGGTTTGTTCTTTGCGACGGATACCACCGATACCAGCGGTTCTTTTTTTGGCTAAATTCAAATATATTTTGTACTATTGAGTGTTCATACCACTTTTAAATGTTCAACTTTTGGACTTCTTAATATCAAAAACTATATTAAAGGAATGAGTCATTTAACAGAATGTTTGATATGAACTTTTATAAGGATTGACAACTTAATTTGCATTTTTTCTATTTTCCTTTTGCTGCAATATGTTTATTGTTATGCCTTGTAAGATTTACTGCTATTTCACCCCTACCTTCTTTTATAACTCCTAAAACAAATGTTTGGAATGTAAATACCAGATGGACAACAATCATTTGCAATGGCTAAGGCATTTCGTATACACCTAGTTATATAAAAATTACAACTATATAAGATTAGTTTTTTTATAAAAACCGAATGATTAAAATAAACTCATTTTATAACCAATATATTCATAAGTGATTATTTTAAATAACTATTTTCTTCCATTTGAACATATGTTAGGAGTTGTATGAGTAGCAGGTGACATACCTCCTATATCAATTTTGACTTGATTTTTCAAAAAGAAAAAAAAACTCGTCTAGTGAAAAACACATCAAATACACGGTCAAGCCATGACATATGCTATAAAACTATCTTTTTAAGTTTTGTAATTTTAAACTAACCCATAACATTCGGTCTAAAATACGAATGTAACAATAACCGTAATATGTGATTTTCATAGTAACCGATGCTTATGTAAACCAAAATAACAAAGGTCAACTTCGTTTGAAATCTTTAGATGATGCATTAAATTTAGGGAAAATTATCAAAATGACCAATTGACTAAATCAAATTACTAAAATAACCGGTCAACATTGTAGTTTATGAAATAAAATAACCAATCGTAGCCCGCCACGTGTCCATCCTTCGCTGACGTGGCGAGAGATTATGAGAATCCCTCGCCCAGAAAAGCGCGCCGGCAAGGATCTCCAATAATCCCTCGCCCACGTGTACTTCCTCGCTGACGTGGCTTGATCCCTCGCTGAGTCAGCGAGGGATTATGAGAATCCCTCACCCGAAATTACGAAAATGCCCCCCTCGCCCATAATTAAAAATAATATATAATTTTTTTAACCAGAAAAATCTGAGATTTTTAATTATTTATTGTTTTTTAAATAATTAAAAGTTTAATTTAATTTTTTTTGCCCTATATAATACAATGTTTACCCTTAACAAATTTATTTCTTTATGAAATCTTACATTCTTTTTCACTTTCTTGTTATTTTCTTTTAAAGTTCTCTGAAACTTTGTAAAATATCAGTATATATCATACTATGCAATGGTGGTAAATGACATTTTGTAAACGGTGTTGAAGAATAACTACTATTAAAAGGTAAATGTGTTAGACATGTTCTTAGTTTATCTATAATATAACGTTTGAAGAATTAAAGGATATTATTTCTTCAACTGAGAATTCAAAGTTATATACGGTTATCGTATAAAATTACTACCTGTACTCATTTTCTTGATATATCTGATGATAAAGATTTACTATATTTTATGAATGTTGTTCTTAATGGTCAAAATGAAAATTTTATGTTATTCGTCAGTGAAGAATCAGGTGTTGGTAGTAGCTCTGCTGTCCACGAAAAAAAATTAAATTTTACAAACGACACTGAAAAGTTTATTTATGACTTAAACGATATTCTTGTAGATGACGCGAGTTATAGTGATGTTAAGCAAGAATTGATTTTGAAAACAAAAAAATAAGGATTTTTATGAAATAGAGGATCCGCCTCCCTATTATTTCGAGTATAAAGTTCATGAAGATATAAATTTTTTTACAACCGGAGTCATTAGCGTATCCTACAAATAATCCACTCAAAAATACAAGCTCTGTGTTGTCAACTACTTCTGAAGGTGATTGTTTCAACAACAAAGAAAAATTACAACTGAAATTGGGTACGATGTGTCTTACCGAATGTTTTGAGTATAAAGTGGTTAAATCATCAAAAAGTAGATTTGAGGCGTCATGTCGTAACGATGGTTGCGATTGGTGTATCCGTGCGCATTGTTTTAAAAATACAAGTATATTTCAAGTTAGATATTTTAAATCAGTACATACTTGTTCAAGAACATAAACTTATCCCAATATTCATCAAGCAAATAAAAAAGTATTGAGTCATATCATTAAAAACCAATTAAAAGATAGCGGTCGAATTTACCGGGGTAAAGAAATTATGAATGATATTAAAGAGAGATTTAAAGTTAGCATATCGTACGCTCAAGCTTGGCGTGGCAAGGCTTATGCGCTCGAACTTTTAAAAGGATCACCAGAAGAATCGTTTTCGCATCTTCCGGTTTTGACTTTCCCCTCGCCTAGCTTGTTGTGTCGGATGTGACCTCCACGTTTGACTCGGCGAGGATCTGGTCACATCCCTCGCCTGGATACTCACGCCCTCACCTCGATACTCACGCCCCTCGCATCTTGGGTCCAATCCCTCACTGACATGGCTGATATTCCTCGCTGACATGGCTGGTACTCACATGTATTTTAAATGATCAATGGTTATTTTTGTTATTAAGTTGGTCAATTGGTCATTTTTGTAATTTTTCTTTAAATTTATTATTCTCAAACTACCTACTTAATTTATGAGTATTTATACACTAGAAGAATTAACAAACATCATGAGAATATTATGATTTGTATCAAAAATCAAAATTGTAAATCACCTGATGTAGATACTAAAATGTTGAGGGGCCAAACGTCAACATCAAATACTGTCGTCATACGCCTACATACATCACCTCCATTTATCTCCACAAGATACTCTGCACCCCAACCTAGGGTTCCATTTTCTGCTCACTGATTGAACCCTAGATCCCTAAATCCACATTCATTCATCTTCATATGAGTTCGATTCTACTACTATTGATCCAATTTATGTTCAGTTGTTGAAGTTTGATCCAGTTTCCACCATTGAAATCTCCGCTTTCGATTTCCCAATGTTCATATCCGTATCACATATGCTGTAAGTTGTAATCTGTTTGTGAGAATGTGTTTGTTGCTGCTTGTATGTACTAATTTGGAATCTGTGTGTGTGATTTTTAGTTCAATGGTAACTCTACCCTCTGCATTTGGTGGTGTGTGTGTTGGATGAAGTGGTGAAGCAGATGATTGTCAGAGATAGTAGATCTCTTCCGTGGTATTGACAGCTGGTATGTTATTTGAAAATGATTAATCTTTCGGAGTTCTAGTGAATCATATGAAAATGTTGTTTCAACTTTTGTTATTATTTGTACTTTGTAGTATGTTAGATCACACATTTTGCTGCATATTTGTTGATTTGTAGCGTATTTGCTTTGATTGGTTATGTTGGTGAGTGATCTGCATTTCTGCAATTTGCTCATAGGCTCATGATTGATTGTATTTATTAAGGTCTTTGGGATTCACACCAATTTGGAAATCTGCAATATCAGTAATCAAAATCTAGATAGTAAACTATAATGGTAATCCACAAAAGAGTATTGTATTATTTCTTGCATAATATCTTTCAATGATCCACACATTTCAAATTTGATCTTGCTTTTTTAGTTATACAGTGTTAAAAAGTGATAGAGTAACCTTCCAGCAGTTATCATCTCAAGGGATTGATTTGAAGCATAAGTGGTGATTGAAATATATAAGAAATAATGTTAGTATATTGTATAGGCACATGATAACTAAAATTCTGGTACTATGTTATCTTGCTGCACAACTGTTTTGGTGTACAAGTATCATTGTTCCACTGATGCGATTACTTGGAAAAAAGATTGAAAATATCCCCTTTAAGTTGATATAAGCTGATGAATGAAATTAAGTTGATAAAAGTCAATTAATTATCAGTTAAACTTTTGAGCTGTGCTAGTACACTATACGTTTAATAATCATGATACCAGACAATAAAAATGACGTGGCTAATTTTGCTTTGCATCATTGCAGGATTCATCCCGCTTCCGTTTTGCCTACAAAGTAATCTTATGTTCTGACCTGGATCCTGGTCTGTAACCCATGGTTGAAGGCTAAGGCATGTATGTATTTTGTAATTTTACCAACCATTTCAAGCATCCTCAAAGTGATAGCTACTGAAGGATACATACGTGCTTGCACCATATAATCGTCAAATTAAGTAAAACGTTATAATAAATGGGTTCACCCTATGGTACCCATGAGATTGTTGAGTTGAAAGACGAACCCAACTTGACTGATTTCTCCAATGGGAGAAAGAAGTCGACTCAAGGGTGCAGTAGATATCTGGAAAATGACATCAATAAGCTATTTGAGGGTATTAATATTAGAACTTCATTCAATGGTTCAAGTTTCTCTGATGAAACAGGCGGGCCCTCACCAAGGAAAAACCCCTCAAAGAAACCAATGAGAATGAGTTTATCCTCTTCATCAGGAATCGGGTATTCCGAGCCTGTTTCTTTGAAACAAGCTTTAAGGGGGTTATGCATTTCTCAAGCTTCAGAATTGGCTGCCATGAAACGTTTATCAATGCCATATAGCAACAGTGCTCAATCTACCCCTCGATTTCATCTTGAAAAGTCAACAAAAAGTGTTGACCTTTTAAAGGAAATTTTACGAGCACCAGAATCAGATAGTCAATCTTCAAGTGAACCAGTGCAAGAAAAGAAAGTTATTTCAATTCACCCTGAAGCTTCTACGGGGTCGGTCAGTTCTGAAGTAAATCCAGTAACTAATCGTGACAAGAATAATTATACATCAACTAAGCCACCAGCAAAGTCACGTCATAAAGGAAGGCCGATAAGAACTTCACCACGTGCAGTCAAGACGGTAATTCGGACAAAGACCCTTGTGAAGAAAAAGTTTAAACAGGAGTTGAATTCCATCACTCCTGCTTCCAATGCATCAGTTGTAAATTCCCAATTGATATGCCAAAAATGCAATTGTGCTATAAAAGATGCGAAAGTTGAGCCCAATAGAGACTCTCAATCTCCCCATTCTACAAGTAGTACAGATGATGGTATGCAAAGAAAGCTCAACACTTTGACCAGCTATGGTAAAACCATCTCCTTACTACACAGTAAGAACTCTAAATCTGGAGATAGAGGAGAATTCACACAAAGTTCAAATAGCAGCATATATGAATACAGTAGCAGTACCAGTATTAGTGAAGAAAGAAATCTTAGTGGGTGTATTATCATCAATAGACCGCATATGTCAAAAGACATCAGATGGCAGGCGATTAATCATATGATGAAACGAGAAGGGTTTCTTGGATTGAGACATTTCAATCTTTTGAAAAAGCTTGGTTCTGGAGATATTGGTACAGTTTATCTTGCTGAATTATGTGGCACAAATTTCCCTTTTGCCATTAAAGTTATGGATAACGAGTTCTTGGAAAGAAGGCAAAAGATGCCTAGAGCCCATATGGAAAGAGAGATTTTAAGCATTTTGGATCACCCTTTTCTCCCTACTCTGTATGCTCATTTTGTTTCTGAGAATTTATCGTGTTTGGTCATGGAGTATTGTCCAGGTGGAGACCTACATGTCCTCAGGCAAAAGCAGCCTGCCAGATATTTTCATGAGCAAGCAGCACGGTAAGTCAAACTTCTGGTCTCCATCTCATGCATTTTATACCCAAACCGAATACGCAAAATATTTGATGACATGACATGATATAGGATGCCATTGTCTGTTTTCTTTAACTGAATTGTCGTTTTAAATAGCGTTCTGCGTCATTAGATGATAAATATAATGGTTTTAGTTAGTGTCATTTATTACATGATTTTAATTCTTTCATCAACAATTTTCTTTAGGTTATTTGTTTATGCATCAGTAGATGATAAGTTTAATGGTTTTAGTGGGTGTCATTTCCTTACACGATTTTGATTCTTTCATCAACAATGTTCTTTATGTATTTGTTTATGCATGTGTTATGTCAAACCTAGAGGTGGAAATTTTAGCACATCTACTTATGAATGAGTTGATTTGAATTGTGTTTTATATCAAACTAGTCAAATAAAAAAATCAGCCAGAGAGCTGAGTAAACAAGTTGAAAGTTCATGTAAAGTCTTTATTTCATGCATACAACCTTCTAAATTTTTTAATTTAAAGATAGGATTATAATTGTAATAATCTTGTTATTATAATCATATTAAAGCTTCATTTATATATAGAATTGGGATAGACAAAATAATATATTTAAATGAAAATTTGTGGATCAACCCAACACACCTGCCCCTTCAATTTGACCTGCACATCACTAACTTAGACTTTGCATCTGCATGCAGATTTTATGTTGCAGAAGTTCTTCTTGCCCTTGAATACTTGCATATGCTTGGAATCGTGTACCGAGACTTGAAACCCGAAAATATTTTAGTTCGAGAAGACGGTCACATCATGGTTACAGATTTTGACCTTTCACTCCAGTGTTCAGTGAATCCAACTTTAATCCAATCACCTTCACCGGGCCCGTTGGAGCCACCTAGGATGTCAGGCCCGTGTGCTGGTCCGAGCTGCATAGACCCGTTCTGCATCAAACCCACCTGTCAACAAGTCTCGTGCTTCAAGTCCAAAAAGTTACCCACATCAAAAGCCGGGAAAACAAAACCCAACCTTGCGGCACTCAACCGCTCGCTGCCACAGCTTGTTGCTGAGCCGACAGAAGCTCGATCCAACTCATTCGTTGGGACCCACGAGTATTTAGCTCCCGAGATCATCAAAGGAGAGGGCCATGGAAGTGCAGTCGATTGGTGGACTTTTGGTATTTTCCTTTACGAGCTTTTATATGGAAGAACACCATTTAAAGGCCCCGGAAACGATGAGACACTAGCCAATGTGATCCTGGAAAACCTTAGGTTTCCCGAAACGCCCATGGTTAGTTTTCAGGCTCGGGATTTGATCAAAGGGTTATTAGTGAAAGATCCTGAATACCGATTGGGGTCACAAAGAGGTGCAGCTGAAATTAAAAGCCACCCATTTTTTGATGGGTTAAACTGGGCTTTGATCCGATGTGCATCTCCGCCCGAGGTGCCTGAGCCGTATAATCTCACGGTTTCTAAAGCCGCTTCGTTAGAGAGAGCTAGAAAGTATTTGGATTACACTGGTTCTTCAGATGGCCATCTCGAGTTTGAGTTGTTTTAGCAAAGGGGCCATTTCTGTTGCAGAAATTGTACAAGTTATTGCTAGAGTTTTGTAATCTTTAATCGATGCGGTTGTGTAAGTTATTGCTTAGATTAAATGAAATTTCGGTATATTTGCAATACTAATGTTAAGTGGTTTGTGGGTGGGTGCAAAAACGTTTCGACACACAAAACTGTTTAACTTGACTGTGATGGAACCGGTTGGGGCCAAACTATTTTCTTTATTGCAATGTCCTACGGGATGGTCTCATTGTTGGATGTTCCATGGTGGTATATAACACGTCCTGATCATGTTTGCCTTGATCGTGTTTTTTATGGCTTTAAACAAGCTCCTTGTACCTAGTTTTATCGTCTCTTGGTTATATTTGGTTATTGTAGGGGCCACCAATCATGTTTGATCCTTCTTTAATTTGTTCATGATGTCGATATAAGAAAAACATTTCATGCATAATTTGGCTGTTGTGGATATTCGTAAAAGTCTTTGTCTTGATGGTTGTTTAACATGTTCTGTTTCGTGCAGAGTTTTGACTTTGATAAGATTGTGCTAAGCACTAGTAGATTGTTTGATAGATCGGTACAATAATATTATTTTTCTTATTGACCCCTTGAGGGGGGTTTCATCCTTGGGCTTACTTATATGCCCAATTTATACAATAACTTCACATAGATACTTGGATGTATATAAACAATTTAGAAATATAGATGTTTAACATTGCATCCAACTTTTTAGGTTTGGTTTACTATTATAATTAGTTTAGATTTACATTATATAATGCCGCGTTTATCTCGATACAATGGTGCATACATCTTAAGTTTGATTCGCTATGGTAATGAGTTTTGATGTATATGTATACAAGAGTGTGTCCAACTCACAATAGTGTGTCAAACACAATAAAAACGACGTGTCAACATTTTCAATCTTGAAGCAAATATTAATTTCGCGTGTGTCAATGGATGTACCTTCCTTTTAAACTTTAACAAGAAAAATATTGGGACACATTTGCAAAAAAATGAGCCTCTAGTATTCTAGTTTGAATCTTTCTATTCTCCTAACAACATCAATGGCGGATGTCCATCTCTCATTCTTGCTTCTAGCATTCTAACATACTTCCTGTATTTTTTAAACTCATCGTCCATCACCCCATCAAAAATCCCTAATGAATATGGCGACATCCAAGCTTCTGCTACAGGTGCTCGTGTCATTATTTTAGCCAGCGACCCCAATAAGCTTGTGAACACCCAAAACTTTATCCTACCCTCCACGGGCATAATTGCATAAATGTTGATGTCAAGAGTGTTGATATACGTGGTTTTAAAGCTGTTAAGAAAGTAATGGGAAGTGTTTGCCTGATTGATATGTTGGTTTGAATCAGGGGTGTTTGTAGCTCATGAGATTGTGAATCAAGAGATGAAGGACATTTCAAAAGCTCGAGCTCGATTCATTTAAAGTCTCATTTCTAAAATTCAAACTTGGTGGGGTTAAGCTCGAGCTTAGCATGGATACAACTTGTTTATATTTATTAATTGTTTTATTTATATTTTTAATTATAAAAATATATATGATTTATTGATTTTTATATAGTGTAATATATATTATTTTAATACTCTTATAAAAACTTTTTATATAATAGTAATTATTATGTTAACATATACTTAATCTATTAAATAAATTATATAAATAAATACTCGTTTAGACTTGTGAGTCTTGTCAAACTCCATGTATGAACCTCAAACTATTTAATTAGTGTCTTATTTTGAAATTGATATGACTATGATCCAAGGAAAAATAGTTTTATGGCTAAGCAGGCTACGACATCCTCGCCCAAATTTCACAGAATACATCCAACTCACGATTCTAAACCAAACCAAAATCTAAGATACAAAGGATATTTATTTAATTCGGTTATAAACGCAATCCTCTTTAGAATTTTGAAGGCAACCTGCTTTGAATTCACGCAACCCTCTTTAGACTTTTGGTGGCAACCCACTTTGACTTTTGATGGTGGGTGCCTATAGTCACAACAACTAAACCTTGGATACTTAATTTTCTTTAGGTTTGTAGGAGGATATTTTGATGGTAAAATGTTTTTCATCTAAGATATTAAAGGTTTAAATCATTCTAGATGCAAGTATAAATGACTAATAAAAATATAATAAAACTTGTTATAAAAGAACAACAATAAATGTACATATCTTCTAAACCTAATTATAAATACATCTACGGGTGAACTACAAGTTAATTACCATCGAAGTTAGTTGATTTCAAAATTCATGTATTAGTTATGGTTGTAATTGCCAATGATCTAATGGTACAACGAATCAACAAGAAGGCTGGAGATTTGCTTCTCTTGATGATTTTGGGTTCTAGAACTGATATTGACGAATGATTACCAACTTGATGTTACGTATTACTAACCACTAACATGTTGTTTAGAAAAAAAAAGTAAGAAAGCATGTGTGTTATTTAATTTCACATACTATGGGGTTAATTAATAATAAATGTAAAGAGAGAAATCTATTAAGTAATAACTAACTTCCCCTAATATATGTTTCGATCACTCGATAATTTCTTTTGTGAAGCAGTAAATTTGGAAATGATAGCATAAAATGACAATGATACTTGTATATTTGAGGAATATTTATATACTTTTTTAAAACTTATTCAAACATGAAAAAGAAAACAACTTATGTGCGACGACATCTTTATATTTATTTAGTACATATATATATATATTAAATATTAAACTAGCTTATAAATCATTGTGATACACAGGTAGTAAGTGAGAAGGTTTTATTGAAAATTATTTGCTACCAAACAAATGTGACTTTTCATGTTACAAGGAGAACATATATGAACTCATTTTCATACATTAACAACTAAAATGTCTCTTTCTACAATATGAAATAAACGACATAATAAAGCTTACAAATAAATAAACGCTTATTTTATTGATGTAAAATTAGGTAACTTAAATAGATATTTTTCTTATAAAGTACCCAACTCTTAATATATATGTTTAGAATTTCATGAAATATTGTTTAAGCTTTCTAAAATTTCTTTTTCAAATTAAAAATACATATATCTATCTTTTTAAAATATAACACATTAAATAACATCTAAACGATAATCGAACAAAAGATACCAACGCTCCTTACCTCAAGTAGTTAATATGAGCTACCCCAATATCTCATAAAAATAGGTAAAGATCTTGCGTTCAAGTCCCACATGTGATAAAAATAAAAGGGTGGTTCAGGTGGTCAGGTTTTCTCATCTAATGTGAGTTTTTTTTTGAAAGATGATACCAAATTTCATACTTGAGTAATGAAAATGATCAGACGAGTCAATAAACGTCAAAGATTCAATCAGCCATTTAAAAAAGAAATCTAACAAAAGATAAGAAAAAAAAAAGCCTATTGACATGGCAATTTGTTTTATTTTATATTTTTATGTGACCACCAAAAGGTCTCAAAAGGTCCAAAAGGGTTTAAAAGGGGCAAAATGGTAAAAAGAAAAAAAACCGAAAACCGCCTCAAGCCAGTTTCTTGGGGGAGACGCCAATACTGGGGGCGATGATACCACTGTCTCACTCCTTTAAATATAAATATTATATTAATATTAATATTAATATTAATACAAACCCTCACTCCCCTTCATTCACTCTAGAATCTTCCCCTCTTTCTCTGCAACTTTCTTCATCTTTTCAGATCTCACATTTCACCATGTCTTGCTACAGAGGAAAGTATGCTGGTATAATTTTCATCTTCATCGTCATCATCATCATCATGTTTATATCACTGTGTTTAACTTTGATCTGTTGATTATTATGCTTTTGGTTTCTGTTATCGTATCTCTGATTTGGTTTGGTATTTGTTTAGATCTGGTTTAGTTTGACTTCGTTTAGGTTTATAGGATTTCTGCTTGCTTTTATGGTTTTGATTTACGTTTTAACTTGTTTTATGTGGTTTTAGATTTAAATTGGCTGTGATGACTTGATTTTACTGGTGGTATTGATGTGTTTTTAGTTTTTAAGAAGTTTAGTGGCGATTTGGTGTTTGGAATTGTTTTTTTGTGGATCTGTTTGTTGCTGTTGAAGATCTGCCGATTCAGTTGTTTAATATAGTAGTAGTTGTGTTTGGTAGTCGATGTGTAATAATTATTTGAACGATTGACTTGATAATTTTTTATGATGAGAAACGATACGCAGATCAAACTGTTGTAGAATAGATTTGTATGTTTTTCAAGTTTTGTTAGTATCGATTGATCTATATGCCTCCTGTTGTTGATACGATGATGTTTGTCATATCTATTAGATCATGTTTAATCAGATTTCTATTTTGATTTATCTTATTAGACTTTGACATAGATCTCTGGCTTAATGATTTATGATCAGTAGTTAGTTTTTTGGTAATCTGTTTGCGGTTTTGAATAATCTGTCTGGAAATGCTATTATTGTTTGGAATTGATTTGTCTGTTTGCTGGCGAGATAATGTATTAGTATGTTATATGCTATTATTCTTCATTACTTGTGTTCATCCTTGTGATATTGTATTTGTGTGTTATTTGTTCGTTATGAAAGTTGGTTTTCTGCTGATGTAAATCAAGAGATATGTTAATGTCTCCTGTTGTAATGATTGTATCATTTCTTTAATCATAACTAGAGATGTTAACGTTAATAAATTATTTTCTTTGCTATCAGATGAGCTAATTGCCAATGCTGCTTACATTGGTACCCCTGGCAAGGGTATTCTTGCTGCTGATGAGTCAACTGGTACAATCGGAAAACGTCTATCCAGCATTAATGTTGAGAATGTTGAATCAAACCGAAGGGCACTTCGTGAACTTCTTTTTTGCACTCCTGGTGCCCTCCAGTACCTCAGTGGAATTATTCTTTTTGAGGAAACCCTCTACCAGAAGACAGCTGCAGGTACTATATCATGTAAAGTGGGTGTTTTTTTTCACTATACATATAATTTACATCTTTTAATCGTTTAACAATTATGTTCAACATGTTAACAAATCTTTTTAATTCAAATGGTTTAGAAAAGTGTGTTTTCATGTATATCGATAATGAAGCTAACAATATATTGTAATTTCTTATGATTTTTTCTATGAAAATTTAGTATGCTTGATCATCATTTGCTTTTCCTAACCAGTATATGCTCTCCAGTTATTTAAGGTCTAGAGACGATTCACTTGTACATGTTTCTTTTAATATATAGTCGAATCCAATTACTTTTTGAGGATAGGTTGTTATTGTATGATAATTTTTAGTTGCTTTTAACTAGCTAACTGGCCTTTGATTTTTTATTTGAGATTTAACATCAGCAAATTGTCTACAGGCAAGCCATTTGTGGATGTTATGAAGGAAGCTGGAGTCCTTCCTGGTATCAAGGTTGACAAGGGTACAGTCGAGCTTGCTGGAACCAATGGCGAGACCACAACCCAAGGTCTAGATGGTCTAGCCCAGCGCTGTGCCCAGTACTACGCAGCTGGTGCCCGGTTTGCCAAGTGGCGTGCAGTTCTTAAAATCGGCCCAAACGAGCCATCACAACTTGCCATCAATGAGAACGCTAATGGGCTAGCCCGATATGCCATCATCTGCCAAGAGAACGGTTTGGTCCCAATCGTTGAGCCTGAGATTCTTGTAGATGGACCCCATGACATCAACAAGTGTGCTGATGTCACTGAGCGTGTTCTTGCTGCTTGCTACAAAGCTCTTAACGACCATCATGTTCTTCTCGAGGGTACCCTTTTGAAACCCAACATGGTTACACCCGGGTCTGATGCCAAGAAGGTTGCACCAGAAGTCGTGGCTGAGTACACTGTCCGTGCCCTGCAACGAACCATGCCAGCAGCGGTCCCAGCCGTTGTGTTCTTGTCAGGTGGTCAGAGTGAGGAGGAGGCAACACTCAACCTCAACGCCATGAACCAGTACCAGGGCAAGAAACCATGGTCGTTGTCTTTCTCCTTTGGTCGGGCCCTACAACAGAGCACCCTCAAAGCGTGGGGTGGAAAAGAAGAGAACGTGAAGAAAGCGCAAGACGCTTTCCTTGCCAGGTGTAAGGCCAACTCCGAGGCGACTCTTGGAAAATACCAGGGTGGTGCTGGGTTGAGTGAAGGTGCATCCGAGAGCCTCCATGTTAAGGACTACAAGTACTAAACTTTTCCCTTATCAGTTACTTTTGGTATATCTTCGCTTATTTGTGTTTTTAGTGATGATTTTTGTTGGACGAGGTGGGTTTTATGTCCTGAACCTGTTTCTGTGTTTGTTTTTGGTTTTACGCTTGGGTAGCGGATTGTTATAATAAGAATGAGAAACATTAGCTCTTTTGTTTGGGGTTTGATTTTTATTTTCTAACGGTTTAACGAATTGTTGGTGGTTGGTGTTTCGAACATTTGCGTTGTTGATTTATAGTATGACTCAGTTTGCTGAATAATTGTGTCGCATTTAAAGTTGGCTTATGGTTTTGTTGCTCTAGTGACTTGAATTTTGATTTTGATCGAGTGCTAGAAATACCTCAACATGAAATTAGGAAACGTTCGTTAAAAAGTGAGTATTTGGGTAAAAAGAAATTTGTGTAGGGTTAGCCATGATAGAAAGTTATAACATTCACATCACGTTCTCTATTTTTCGATATGAGTGTGTGCCTTATATTTTGCGGATGGTTGTGAGTGAAGAAAGTGAAATATTTATGGGGATTGTACCGTGATTTCTTATATTTGGGAAACACGTTACAACCCTATAAATTTGTTAATATTTTTAAAAGTTGTTCTGAGTGGAGGAAAGAAAAAAGGGTAATGAAAAAAATATTAAAAAATATTTTTTAATTGAAAAAGATAGTAAAAAAGTAGTATTTTTAGTGTAAATATGATAATAAGGTTGGCAAAGAAGAGTTTGATACATTTGAAATACTTGTTTCTTTGAGTTATATACCGACCTTTTAAGCCTAACCAAAGTGGTATATTTTGTAACAATCTGGTTTGCATCGAACCCAATTTACTTTAAACCTACTTTGACCATGAAATGAAAACTAACCTTAGTGGTGGGTAAACCTACTTTAACCATGAAATGAAAACCAACCTTAGTGGTGGAACTACATATAAAATGTAATCAATGGATCAAGTGACACATGATATCATTTTCAACAAATCTAGCGACCCTAGTATGTTTTTTTTAAATAATTGACCACACAAACTTTAGCAATTGAGTTCTCCCATTGGTAAATGCTTGATATCATGTCCTCCTAGACTAGATTTCAAATTCATCCCACGGCTTCCTTTTTTCTTCAACATCTTTTTTTTCCTTGAGATCACTTGATTTTCATCTGGACAAATTGTGACAGTTGTATAAGCCAGATGAACTATATATCATCTGAACATCTAATGTAACAACTATGTAAGGGTGTAAATAATTATGATTAAAAATATATGATTTAAGATTATCGTTTATATTAACTAGGTTTATAAGATTATAAAATTGAATAGAAACCTATAATTACCAGTGAAATCACCTTCAACAGTATTTGAATACAATTAAAAATTTGAATTTTGAATTAATAATATATTGTATGTCAATAACTACATTTATTATAACTGATAAGCCACCTGCATATACTTCTACAGGTATTTCTATGGGTCCTAATATAGAGACACCCATCAGATAAATCGACACCCCCTTATACGCCGCGTATGGGTCCATACGTAGCGTATAAGGTCGAATACACGGAAAACAAGGAAAATTCAAGGGGGCTGTCAGAGAGCTATACGCCCCATATAGCCCTATACGACCCCCCCTATACGACAAATATAGGGCTATACGACGCGTATAGCGAATTTCGACACTGACTACGAGGAAATATTCAGGGGGCTGTCAGAGGGCTATACGACACATATAGCCCCATACGACACATATAGCCCTATACGACCCCCTTATACGACGCGTATGAGGCTATACGACACGTATAGAAATTTTGGGGTGTTGATTTAAAATATTGGGGTGTCTCTTTAACTAGACCCATTTCTAATTGCATCTATTTTATTTTCTAATCATACCCTACTCTATTATATTAATTAAATTTTGATAACAACCACACCAATCAAACATGAGTTCAACATTAATATTATGTTACTTTTAGTTGGTAACTCATAATGGATATTACAGAAAACATGATATAAAGATAATATTCATAATTAATATAATAATAATGAAGTTATCCGTATCTTTTATTTAAAACTCTATGGGTCAAAACCATAAAGAATATTGCTTTACTTTTAATAGTGTTTCAAATTCAAACATGTATACACCGTAATAATAAAAATTTAAACCATAGAAGAACAATTTATATAACTAGACATGAATTCTGTTTAATACTTGGTTATTTAAGTTAATATAGAATTAAACTAACCGTAAAAAGAATTATAAATAAGAGCATTCACAACCCATTCCATATCTTTATCCATAAATTACACTAAAAATACAATTTTTTCTCCATCCCTTTAATTAAATATATTTTTTTTATACCTTCATCATTACATTTTCTCTCTCCTACACTTACAATAACTTTTAAAATTTAAAAAAATTATAAGGGTTGAACAGTAATTCCTTAATTTACAGATTGTACAGTAACATTTCTCCTCCTTCCCCACTCACAACATACCAATAACCATTCATAGAATTTAAGGATTACACTCACATACATATACCAAAGGGTTGTCTAATGGACGGGTTGTGAATGCTCTAAAGATAACAATGTCATGATGAAATAAATAAATATATATTTTCCTGACACAAAAGGACAAATGAAATCAAAAGCGAATATTTAATCATGATTGCGATATCAGACCGTTGATAGCTTGGAGAACCCGCGTCCCTAAATTAACCCCGCCATTCATTCTTCTGATTTTCATATTCCTAATCACATTCATTCATTCATCTTCTATTCTATTCTCTTGTAAGTAGCTTTGAATCCATCTCAAATCTAATTTCAACCCAAATCAGAGGTTTCATCTGATGATTTCCACTCTACATTCAGATGGTTATGTTTGATCAGACGCATATCAGCAGATGATTAATTTCGATTCTAATCTTCTACTAACATCATCTGGTAAGTATCCTCCTAAAACACCCCTCTTATGATGATTTCGACTCTAATCTTCTTCAAACATCATGTTTCATCAGAGCGATATCAGGAGGTAGAAAAGGTGTTTCCGCAGATGATTTCCATTCTAATCCACTACAAACATCGAGTTTCATCACAGCGATATCAGGAGGTAGAAACGGTTTGAATCTTATTGTGGATCTCAATTCTCAAACATCAACTTCCCACTACCAAATCAGCAGGTAAACATGTTTTCGATTTCGATCTCTGATGAAACCGTGTCATAGGTTTTCGCTTTCTGTTCTCTCTCCGTTCAATTTACTAGTTGGAGAAAAATTTTTTTAGGGTTTTTGTGCTTTGCTCCTTTTTAGTTGTACCAGGGGCTCCGATTGGGGGTTTTTGTTCTTTCCGACTATTCAATTGACTAATTAAAACCAGCAAGTTGTATGTTATCATTAAACCAAACTTTTGATTAGTGTTTAGGGTTTTGATTGCACTTGTAAGCAGGGAGAGATTCTGATGCTCTGTTAGTTAGTTTGGTTAAGGGTTTAGGGTTAGTAATATAGATTGTTGATTTGGTTCTTGATTTGTGGGTTATTTGCAGAATCCTTGTAATCAATCTGTATAAAAGAGTCCATGCGCTAATTGTGTTAAACGTATTGCAAATTAAACAGGAAAGAGGAAGGAGGCATTCTCATTGATGAAGGTGGATGTGGCACGGGTCAGGTATGGGAAATGATTTTTTGCCTCTGACTCTAATCAGTCAAGTAGACTTGGATTCTATTTATAAAAACATGCTGTTAAAACTTAAAATCCTGTTACTTATCACATTGAGTACACCGATGACAGAACACAACACATACTACTTTCAAGTGCTGGTCAAAATCAATAACTGTCTAAGGTAAACATTTCTAATCGTTGTGCATTACATTCATTGTTTCTCATTCCACCACAACTTTTTCCATGTAGCTGCTTTACTTGGCATTATGTCACTGTTTTGAACAATCAGTCGTAGACCGCACCATCAACGACATCTGCATACTTCTTAGTGTTGTCGCCACAACCTACATGTTTTATGTAATGTCCTCATCTTTTTATTTCTGTAACTTTGTTGCTGTTAAACTATCTTATGTTAAAAGTCCCCATCAATGACTAATCTCTAGCATGTTGCTAATTCTCTTTTCTTTCAGCATACTTCTTTTTTCATCTTATGTTCCTTCCCTTGCAGGTGTGTGTCTCAAAAGGTGTTGAGTTTATTTTTGTCACTGTCAATCTTTTACCATATTGTTGTGTCAGATTGTGATGGAATGTTTGAGATTCTCAGAATCTGACATGATATATAACTTCTTAAACGACCCTGTTACATGCATGCAGGATTCCCACGACTAGGAAATGATTGGTTTTGAAAGAATAAGCATTGGATTGTCATCATGGTAAGAGTGTATTCATTTATAATACTTACAAAAATCCCCCATTAACTATATCTAACTAAAGGGAAAAGGTTATCTAGATATTCCTACGAGGAGGTAAGCATTCAATTTGTTCTCTTTTGATTTAATTTATGAAGCAACTTGAACTTCAAGCTTGACTGTTGTTTGTACTTTGTTTATTTCTTAAAACAGGTTCTAGTGGTTACAAGCTGAATAAGTGGCACTTGCTACCTATTGTTTGGTTGAATGATCCATAAGGATTTGGCAATTTCACCACATACCAATATGGGTGAATGGTAATTAATAGCTTTGTTTTTGCTAATAAAAAACTAGTTATTAAGCTAACTGCAGTTTCTAGCATTTGTAAGAAGTGTATATAAATGAATTTTTCTCTCTTAAAGCAAATGGCACATGATGCAAAGATGATGAAGCTGCTGAGGTAAAATGTCTTGGACTGTTTCCTTCAAATGCTGCAAAATTTAACGCTGTAAAACATTGTCTCCTTCCTATGACAACCAAAGGTTAATCTCACATGCCAAAATTACATTCCATTAAATTATTTAATTGGTTTTTTTCCATTATCTAATTAATTTCATGTGTTTCCTTTTAGATAAAGATCAAAACAGAGGCAATTTTAGTTTGATGCTACTTACAGCTTTTTATCATATAATGGTCCTTTTTATAATTGTTTTATTTTATTATCACCTTGCCTTACTAATAACAATCCTTTTAAAACCTTTCTTATTCTCATAAGGTTGGAACTGCAGTAGTAAGTGCAAAGTGGTGTCAAGTTTGAGAGTGAAGAATTGTCAAGTGTCAACACACTTGACAATATCTACCATCTGTTGGACAAGGTGGAATTCTTAAAGCTTAATACAAACATTAAAACAACATATAACTCCATGAGTACTAACTTAATTGTTAAATATACTAATCAAAATTGTAGAATACAGGGAGAGTTCATAGTTCTATTATTTATTGGGGTTTAGGTTTACTAATATATATTGTTGATTAAGTTCTTGATTTGTGGATTATATGCAGAATCCTTGTAACCAATTTGTAAATTCCTAGACCTTTTTATACATTTTCTTGCTCATGGTTCTTTTGATTGTGGGTGGTTAATTAACTTTACACAATGTATAAAATAGTTATTTGCTAATCATGTTGATTTATTGCTAATTAAACAGGAAAGAGGAAGGGAAGAAGGAATTGACATGGAGGTATTCTCATTGATGGAATTACATGCTGCTACAAGCAACTTGGAGAAGGTGGATTTGGTACAAGGTAGCTATGGTAAATAAAAAGTACTTATTTCCTATTTTTAATCCTTTTTCTTTAGTATGTGCATTTTGACTCGGACTCTAATCGGTCAAGTAAGATGGCCATGAGCTTTCGAAGTAGGTCGATTGATATGAATGTGTGCAGGGTACGGGTGTTCTAAATTTACTGTAGATTCAGATTTTATTCATTGAATCATGCTGTTTATTTGGGCAAAGGAACACAGCCGTGAACGACTAGAAAATGACTCACATAAGTCACCATCCTTTGTACCACCATGGCGACCATGGACGCACAACAATCACTGTTCCAACCGGTTTTCCAGAAGCTTCATTGATTGACTTTTGATCCATCCCTCTGCCCCATTCAGGTAACAATCAAATCACTTAAGTGATAGAAGTCACATAATGCAGCCCTGAACCACCAGCAAATGGCTCCACCATGTCACCAGCCCGCTCATCTGCCTATGTTATCAGCCTACGACAACCATGAACATGCAGTAATCACTGTTCCAGCAAGCTCCGACTCATTGACCTTTGAGCCACCCTTATTTGTGATTCTAGTAACATTCAAATTTGTCCTTTTGCATCACATATCACGTATTCACACGTATATTATTCATTTTTTCTTGTTAGGTTTATTGGTGTCAAATGCTTTGGTCCAGTCATCATGCTCTCCATTTTCTGGTTTTTAAAGTTCATGATTTCTTATCTTTCATTATTGGTTATTCCTTTACTACCCCTATGCGATTTTTAGTTTCAATAAAAGCTTAATCAGTTGCTGGCTTGCTGCTGTGTATCAAGAAATAAATCTTCTAACACACCCCCTGTGGTTGCCTTCTCAATACTGTTGCTGAAGTCTAAAGCTAATGTTACAGAAGACCAACCAAGACCACCTATATTTGAGGTGAGTTTATATCTATTCTATACTTTTTTTGCCTTTTGTTTGAGCATTAAGTAGTAATTTTAGTTTAATATTTTTCAGCTTTATCTAGTTTTGGCAAGATAGGTTTTAAATTTTTTTGACAGGTCTTCTCTGGTTTTCTTCTGGTTTGAAATGGTTTTCTCCAGTTTGCAGTCGCAAATAACAGTCTAGTTCTCTCCACCTATACTTGAGGTGAGTTTATATCCCATTCTATATTTTCTTTTGCCTTCTATTTGAGCATTAAGTAGTGTTTTTAGTTTAATATATTTCATTTGTCTCTGGTTTTGGCGAGATAGGTTTTAACATCTTTTTGATAGGTCTTCTATGCTTTTCATGTGGTTTAAATGGTTTTCTCCAGTTTAATAACAACCTAGTTTTACAATGTCTGGACTCCGGTCCATAAGCATGGGACCGAATTGGTGGCACCAACGACCCTATAAAATCTAAGACAACAAAATAATGCAAGGATATATCACGTTTGGATTAAGAAGGCAATTGTATCACATCAAAGAGGTTCAAATGCGTTTTTAATTTTGTGAATACTTATTTAATGTGTTATTTAAGTAGTAGTCTCTCTCTATTCATGTAGTTGGTCCATCTGAATGTGACACTAATCTTGTTTCTTTGGATGAGTATCAAACTTTCTCATTTTCAGATGCAAAAAACGTTGAACTTTCTCAAATTGCAAAAGCTAAACTTGAGGTCACCAAGGGTTTTGATTCCGTGCATGAGAATACCCCACTTTCAAGAGCAAAACAAGAAAAAACTTTACTTTGAGGTCAATGCAAGTGCTCGTCATTCATAGTCCATCAAAGGTAATTTTTTATGCTTTATCTGCTTGGTTTCGCATTACATCATAACCATTCTTTACACTACTTTTTTTCATGGACATTTGCTTAGTATATAAAGGTGTCATGTGCTGGTTCTACGCTTCTTATGGTAGGCAATTGGATCTTATTAATTGCATGAAAGTTCTTCTCTTAGGTAACATGAAGGATATTCTCATTGAAGGAATTACATGTTGCTACAATCAATTTAAATTATGACAATAAGCTTGGTGAAGGTAAATAAAACTTCACTTATTCTGTACTATTAATGTTATTCCTCTAAGTAATTGATTCTTGCCTGTGAATATAATTGGTCAAGTAATATGGCCAAGGGCTTTTAAAGTAGTGTGATTGCTATAAACGTGTGCAGGGGATAAGTTTTTACGACATTTACTGTAGATTTTGATACTTTTTATTGAATCATGTTGTTTAAATCCTGTTATTTATCACATTAAGTTGATAGAAACGAGGTAAGAAATTGAAAATGGAATATAGGAAGTAACCTGGTTTTGAAATGTAATTGACCTAACAACACTTCTTCTGCCTCATATTTTCAGTTTCCTTTCTCAGTTCTTTCTCGCAATCGATTACTCCTGCGCCAGAACACAGAACAACCGAAAAACAACCATACTTAATCCACCAGCCCGCTCCTCTTCCTCTGTATCACACTGTGACAAACACAGACGCACAACAGTTACTGTTCCAACCGGTTGTCCTGAAGTTCCCACTAATCGACTTCTGATCCATCCTTCTCTGTAGTTCAGGGAGCAACTACATCAGCTATTCTTTATGCACTATATGACTCATTTATACATGCTTTGGTCCAGTCATTATGCTCACTGTTTTCTGGTTCTTTAGTTCATTTTCTTATATATCATTATTGGTTTTCCTTTCACCCCCTTAGTGATTTATAGGTTTAAGAAAAGCTTAACCAGTTGCTGATGTGAAATCAAGAAACATTTCATCTCGTGACACACCTGGTTACCTTGTGAAACTACTCCTAAAGCCAATGTTATAGAAGACTGGCTAAGATCATATATACTGGGGGTAAGTTGAACTTTTGCTATATTTATTTTTTCTTTCGGCACAGAATAAAAGTAGTGCTTTTTAGTTAAAATTTTTTGATTCTATTTGGTATTTGCGAGATAGATTTTAATTTTTTTTGACAGGTACCCCCTTAAATCCTCCGCCCTTGCTTACAGAGAGAAGTGCAAAAGTGGTGCTCTTTATCAGATAATGGTCCTTTTTTTAATTGTATTATTTTGTTATCACCTTGCATTACCAAAACCCACGATCTCCACTCTTAGTTAGTCCTCATGTTTCCCACGTATTCTCCATATTACATGGTCAAACTATTGACTAAATCACATTAATGAGTAGACAATTGATGACCCATTCAAATGACCCGTGAACCCTTTGACCCGTGACCCATTAACGAAACCTATTAATCCAACACAAATGGCTCCACCATGTCACCAACCCGCTCCTCCGCCTATGTCATCACCCTATGACAACCATGAACATGCATTGATCATTTGCTCCGACTCATTGACCATTAAGCCATTCTTATTTGCGATTCTAGTAACAATCAAATTTGTCCTTTTGAATCATATATCACGTATTCACACATATATTATTATTTATTTCTTGTTAGGTTTATTGGTGTCAAATGCTTTGGTCCAGTCATCATGCTCACCATTTTCTGGTTTTTAAAGTTCATGATTTCTAATCTTTCATTATTGGTTTTTCCTTTACTGCTCTTAAGAGATTTTTTGGTTCAAGAAAAGCTGTTGCTAAAGGCTAAAGCTGATGGTACAGAAGACCAACCAAGACGGCAAGAACATCTATACTTCAGGTGAGTTTATATCTATTCTATACTTTTTTTGAGCATTAAGTAGTGTTTTTAGTTTAATATTTTTTAGTTCTATCTAGTTTTGGCGAGATAGGTTTTAAATTCTTTATGCAGGTCTTCTCTGGATTTCTTTTGGTTTAAAATGGTTTTCTCCAGTTTCCTAGTTTTTTCCATCTATACTTGAGGTGTGTTTATATATATCCTATACTTTTTTTGCCTTTTGTTTGAGCAATAAGTAGTGTTTCTAGTTTAATATTTTTCAGTTCTTTCTGGTTTTGGCGAGATAGGTTGCAAATAACAGCCTAGCTTAACTATGCTGGACTCTGGTCCATAAGCATATGACCAAATTGGCGGCACCAACGAGTCAACGACCGTATAGAATCTAAATTAACAAAATAATGCAAGGATGTATCACGCTTGGATTACAAGGCTATTATATCACATTAAGAGGTTCAAATTCGTTTTAATTTTGTGAATATATATTTAATATATTATCTAAGTAGCAGTCTGTCTCTATTCATGTAGTTGGTCCATCTGAATGTGACACTAATCTTGCTTCTTTGGATAAGTGTCAAAGTTTCTCATTTTCAGATGCAAAAAACATTGAAAACTTTCTCAAAGCGCAAAAGGTAAGCTTGAGGTCACCAAGGGTTCCATTCCGTGCATGAGAGTATGCCAATTTTAAGTAGAGCAAAAGAAGAAAAAACTTACCTTGAGGTCAATGCAAGTGCTGGTGAAATTCATTGTCCATCAAAGGTAATTGTTTTTTTCCCTTTGTGCTTTATATGCTTTGATTCTCGTTACATCATAACCCGTCTTTACACTACTTTTTTTGATGGAGATTTGCTTAGAATATAAGGGTGTCATGTGCTGGTTCTACACTTCTTATGGTAGGCAATTGGATCTTATTAAATTGCATGAAGGTTCTTCTCTTAGTCAACATGAAATTTTTTTCTTATTGAAGGAATTGCATGTTGCTACAAACAATTTAAATTATGACAATAAGCTTAGTGAAGGTTAATAAAGCATCACTTATTCTTGCCTTTGAATCTAATTGGTCAAGTAAGATGGCAATGGGCCTTTAAAGTAGGGTGATGGCTATAAATGTGTGCAGGGGATAAGTTTTTAAGACTTTTAGTGTAGTGATTATAAATAGGTAAAACCTTTGATGCCTACGTTCATCACAAAAGTTGTACATATATACTAAAGGTAGCTAACAATAAGGCCTAATTCTAAGGGACTAACAAAGGAAATGATACACCATATTAATAGCAAAGACAGCTGTACAAAGAACACAATAAATGAGAATATGACCACCGAAATATATAGAATATATATCGGTTAAGACGCCCCTTTGTCGTAGCAGTGGAACCGAGGCAAAAAATGGACTTGAAGCGATGAAATATATGTCTGAGAGGCCCTTGGTGAAGATATCAGCATATTGAATATCCGCAGGAACATAAAGGACATGGAGGGCACCAATGCGGACTTTCTCACGGACAAAATGTTTGTCAATTTCGATGTGCTTAGTCCGTTGATGCTGAATAGGGTTTTCCGAGAGATACACTGCAGAGACGTTGTCACATAATATAATGGTGCATCAGGGATATGAACATGAAGCTCAAGAAGAAGGTTCGGCAACCAACTGGTTGAAGCTGTTGTGTTGGCGTCACCTCGGTATTTAGTCTAGGCATTCGAGCGGGAGATGGTGGCTTGTCGTTTCGAAGACCATGAGCCGAGATTATCGCCTAAGAAATCATAATATCTGGAGGTGGACCGCCTAGAATCAGGACAACCCACCCCTAGTTTGCATCTGAATAAGGTGTAAGTTTCAAAGATTTGGAGGGGGTAATGAGTAGTCCTAGATCCAGAGTGCCTTTAATATACCGTAAAATACGTTTCAAGAATTGAAAATGAGGCTCTCTTGGGGTATGCATGAACAAACACACCTGTTGAACAACATAAGAGATACCCGGTCATGTGAACGTGAGGTACTGTAAAGCTCCGGCTAAGCTCCTGTATAATGTGCCATCAGATAATGGAGTCCCGACCATAGCACTAAGTTTGGAGTTAGTGTTGGTAGGAGTGGAGCATGGTTTGCAGTTTTCCATGTGAGCTCGGGATAGAAGGTCAGCTGCATATGCCTCTTGAGATAGAAACAATCCATCCTTTTTCTCGGTTATCTGGATGCCGAGAAAGTGGTGTAGATGTCCAAGATCTGTCATTGCAAACTCAGAAGACAAAGTAGAGATACTGTCCTTTAATAACAGGCCGTAAGTATAATATCATGAACATATAGCAGTAAATAGGCCATCTGTTGTCCCTTTGTGTAAACGAAGAGAAATGAGTCACTAACGGTGGTACGAAAACCACACTTCAAGATGAAAGTGGCATACCGCTGGTACCACACACGAGGAGCCTGTTTAAGGTCGTAAAATGACTTCTTGAGGCGACAAACATGAGAAGGGAACCGTTTATCGACAAACCTCGGTGGTTGAAACATGTAAACTGTCTCATCCAAGTTCCCATGTAAAAATGCATTTTTAACATCAAGTTTATGGATGGTCCAGTTCTTGGATGTGGCAAGGCTAAGTACAGTCCGAATAGTAGTCGGCTTGACCACTGGACTAAATGTTTCAAAACAGTCAATGCCCACCTGTTGAGATTTTCCGTTGACAACAAGACGAGCCTTATAGCGTTGTAAAGTGCCATTAGCATGACACTTGTGGCGAAAACCCACATACACCGAATCACATGCGCAACTTGTTTAAATTGATTATTGACAAATTCACCGCCATTGTCGCATTGAAAATTTGGTGGAAATGTATTTGTGAGAATTTTGGAATTTGGCAAATGTTTCAGATTTGAATTTTAATTGAAAGACCCATGTGTAGTTGGTGAAATTGTCTAGTAAGATCATATAATATTTGTAACAAGAATTGCAAACTTGAGACTAACTACTCTTATTACAAGAAATTAAACATCTAGAAGATAAAAAATCCATAACCGGAAGACCGGGTGGCCTTGTTGATCGTGCCAAAATCAGAGGCTGTTGAGACAATGAACTGGAAGCAAGGGTGTTGGGAACAATGGCAGATCTGATTGACCCACTCCACTATCGCTAGAATTCTTGAAAGTTTGCACCATGATTTCCTAGCAATGGAACCGATTGATAAGAACCAAACTAGTTGGTTATAGATTACTGATCAAACAAAGGAAACACCGATAGGGAAGTCCTCTTCAAGATGGTTTGATCTCATAACATAAAACAGGAATTCAAATACTAATTTCTCTCTACTCTAAACTAGAAAATCAAATACATTTATATAAAAACTAATCAGCTAATAACTGCCCACTAAGTCACCCACTTTTCCTGAATAACTGGGTTAACCCCCACCTCCCGGACCAGGTCCTCTTTTCCTGCCATTCCACAGTGACTAGGTCTACCCTGACCCGGATTGACCCATTAGATTCGTATCATGTAGATTTTGATTCTATTATTGAATCATGTTGTTAAAAGGGGGAGGGAGTCGAGCCGGACTGGGAGACACTCTTTAAAATGAATACAAGCAATTCCTTTTATAAGCTTGAAAATCTTTTCTTGTTATTTATCACACTAAGTTTATAGAAATGAGGTAAGAAATTTGAAAATGGAATTTAGGAAATAACCTAGTTTTATAAATGTGATTGACCTAACAACACTTCTTCTGCCTTATACTTTCAGTTTCCTCTCTCTGTTCTTTCTCGCAATCGATTATTCTTACGGCAAAACATAGAACAACACTTCTTGCCCCCCTGTTTTTCGCCCAGTAGTGGAAATTTATACGTATTTTAACTGAAAATTTTATATGCGTTGAGTTCGGCCCGCTTGATTCGGGTCCCCCTACACCTTTCCTCAAGCTTCGTCAATGCTATTCCATGCATGAGAATACCCTGCTTTCAAGTAGCGTAAAAGAAGAAAAAAAACTTTACTTCAAGGTCAATGCAAGTGCTCGTCAAAATCATAGTTTATCAAAAGTAAATATTTTTAATCATTTTGCCTTGCATGCTTTGTTTGTCATCGCATCATAACCTTTTTTAACCCTACTTTTTCATTGACATTTCGTTAGAGTATGAAGGTGTCATGCGTGTTAGGTTTCAAGAAGCGCAGCGAAACCAACACACGAACACACACAAACGATTATCACGTAGAAAATAAAACAATAAACAACACGAGGATTTAACATGGTTTGGTCGGTGTGACCTACGTCCATGGGCTGCAACTAGGGTTTTCTTTATTTGTTCGGTACAAAGATTACAAATACATAACAGGGTTTATATAGAGACTAATTAGGGTTAACAACTTAATGAAGAAGAAAATTAAACATGGGCCCAAGCCCAAAGTCTTCACAAACCCAACAATCTCTCACTTGAAGGCTTTGCGATAAATTTTAGCCCGCCATTCAAGCACAAAGCAACCCAGTCGTCTAGTAACTTCAGTAATCTTTAAACAAGTCTTCCAAGCCTCCAGTTCCCAAAGAACAAGCTAAGACTCCATCACATCTCCTAGTTGCAGCGACCCTTTATCATCAAGTACCAGAAGGGCCAGTTGAAGCTCCCCCGAGCTCCAACTCAGTCGTGGCTAGTCCCGCCAACGACTCATCCTCCATCTTAATCGATTTGGACCCGGATTCAAAGATACACCGAGGATCACCATCACTCTCCAAATTCAGCAAACAATCACCATGAGAGAATTTTTCAGTCATAGTCTTTAAAACGCAACGATTCTTTGTAACTGTACCCGGAACACGTCCCGTGCTCCCACTGTCACCGAATCCCCTGAATGGTTTCGAACTCGTTCACCAAACATCCCTGCTCCAGACTTCACGTTTGCAAAATGAACTCTCTTAGCACAAGATTTAGTGAACCGGATTTTGTCGTGCTTAACCAGGACGGTCATACATCCCTCAGCAGGTACCTCAACCATATACAATGACCCACACTTCATACCATGAGCAATAACCAGATTACCATTGATCACCCTCCATTTACCACCACCAAACCTCACTTCCAGTCCTTGTTCATCCAGCTGACCAACTGAAATCAGTTTCTTCTTCAGCCCTAAAATCACCCTGACATTCTTTAGGTTCCATGTAGTACCCAATGAAGTAATCAGATCAATATCACCCATGCCCGTTACCTAAAGTATCTCGTCATTGACTAATTGTACCTTTCCAAAATCAACATGTTTCAGATTCATCATCGTTTCCCTGTTGTCCATGGCGTGAAACGAAGCCCCTAAATCTATGACCCAAGAGTCCACACTGTTTTCCACACTAAGTATCAATGCATCATCATCATCAGAAACATCCCCAGCAGTAGTGTTCAACTCCTTCTTATTCGGACATTGACTCTTAACACTTCACATTCTTACTAGGTTTAGATGAACTCCTTCCCCGACTCCCACTGTTCCTGTTATTACCTCGACCCCTGCCAACATTTAGCAGTTCACTGTTTGATGATTCACCCGAGTTCCTTCTTCTGACTTCTTCACCCATAATTAGATCTCGAATACCATTAAGAGTGAAACCTTTAGTCCCTACAGAACTTGAAATTGCAATCACAGTTCCAGATCAACTATCACGCAGAGATGACAACAACATTAGAGCCTGAACTTCATCATCAAACTTAATTCCAACAAATATAAGTCTTCTTAAAATTGAATTAAGATTGTTAATGTGAGCGATCACCAAGCTTCCTTCTTTCATCCTTGTGTTCACCAGCTCCCGAATCAAGAACACCTTATTCTCCGTAGACGGTTTCTCATACATATTTGACAAATCAGTCATCATACCACGAGCCATGGTTTCCTTAATGACCTTAAAAGTAACATTTTTCGTCAAAGCCAATGTAATAACTGCCCAAGCCTCTTGTCCTTTGATTTCCAATCAACTTGTTCTATTTTGCAGGTTTTTCTTCTAGTACCATATCCAAGTCCTTTTGACATAATAATGCTTCTACTTGCATTTTCCACTGACTAAAATCAGAACCGTTAAACTTCTCGATCACAACCTTCCCGTCTTCGGCCATCTCAAATAGCAAACAAGAAGCAAATCGAAACAGTGAACAGACACAACAATAGCATGGGCCTGAACTTGACGACTGTTCTGCTGAACACTGTCAATTGACCTATTTGCTCCTACAATAAACCTTGCAGACAAATATATCCCGAACGCTAAACTTCACAAAAAAAACCTAACTTCCAAAACCCCGGTTGATGAGTAATAGTCAAACAAAAGACTAAACTTTGAAATCCAGATTATAATGATCACAACCTTAAGCCACCAACAAAATATTACTTGAACAACCTTATTGCTCAAACAAAACAACAAGAAAAAAGTTTCTCTTTTCTAATTGATGGCTCAAACAAAACAATTAAAAAATTGCTTTCTTTTATCAATTCGATGGAGTAGAAATACAATTCCTTGCTTTTCTAATTAAATAAAGGCACTAACCTTCTTTTGGTTTATATCCTGCCGCCACACTCCAAATAAAAAGAAGAGATAAACTCCAATCTTCAAACAAAGATTGTCCAGCGGCTCTCTCAAGGGTTGTCGTAAATGGCAATCCAACCTCCTCCTACGATCGTTTTTTAGTGCAAACGTGTGTAAACAACGAGCCAAAGCTCTCATACCACTTGTTAGGTCTCAAGTGGTGCAGCGGAACCAACACACGAACACACACAAACGATTATCATGCAGAAAATAGAACAATAAACAACACAAGGATTTAACGTGGTTCAGTCGGTTTGACCTACGTCCGTGGGCTACAACTAGGGTTTTCTTTATTTGCTCAGTACAAAGATTACAAATACATGACATGGTATATATAGAGACTAATTAAGGTTAACAACTTAATGAACAAGAAAACTAAACATGGGCCCAAGCCCAAAGCCTTCACAAACCCAACAATGTGTTGGTTCTCAACTTCTCATGGTAGCCAATTGCATCTTATTATATGCATGAAGATTCTTCTCTTAGTCAACAAACAATTTTAATTATGATAACAAGCGTGGTGAAGGTAAATAATGTTAGTCGATATCCTCTACGATATCTCTTATAAGATTTACATTATCTTGTAATCTTTATATGCCATATTTCTCTCATGTTTAATGAGCAAACTATCTTTTATATGGTGTATATGTATCTTGTATTGTATATAATAATATGCAAGGAAATTATATAGAATTTTATGGTATCAGAGCCTACTAATCTGAGCCCTAGTATAGCCGCCGCCGACTGCAGTCCATAAATTCATCTGCCGCTGCTTTGTTAGTGTCGGATCACGATGCTGCATTAAGTGTTGCACCAGTTTCTTCTCTTCTGTCTTGTATCTTGTCTTTAGAAACATAGCCGAAGGGAAAGAAAAATCCACCACAGCAACCAGAACCCAAACCGGTCTGCACCCGGTCTACACCTGACTAATATTCAGCAGAAAATCCATGTTCTGGGTGGCACTAAAGTGTCATACTTAGTGTGGTTAAATTTTTTCTTCTCCATGCATCACATTGATGGCACTGAACCTCCCGCACCGACAAATCCAGCCTTTGATTCCTAGGACAAAATCGATGCAATCGTCTTACAATGGATCTACGGAACCTTGTCAGACGAACTTTTGCTTCGAATTTTGGAATCTGAATCAACTGCTTATTAAGCCTGGACCCGTCTCAAGAGCCTGTTTCTCAATAACAAAGGCTCCTGTGCAGCAGCCCTTGAACTTGAATTCATCAACCTAAAGCTAACATCCATGCCATCCCTCGAAGCTTACTTTTGAAAATTAAAGGAACTTGCAGCCAAACTTGTGATGTTGAAAGTCCAGTTTCTAACAGCCACTTAATTCTCTAACTTGACCTGGGTATTACCCCATGAATATGATAGCATTGGCTTCATCATCAACTAGCAATACCCACTTTGGGAAAAAGCATGCAACATGTTACATTTTGAACATCGTCGACAACAAGAATGTGACCCGGATTCACCTCTTGCGGCTCCTATCACTTCTGACTTCCCACACGAACAACCCAGAGATTCCCCACCTGACCCGCCACCTTGCCAGGACAACTCTCGCTGTCCATCACAACCCCGACGACCAAGCCCTAATCGAGGCCCAAATCAGAACCGTCCGGCCTCGGCCCAGCAACAAATCCGGAGAGAATCTAGCCTCACTCGATAGGCCCGCAACCCTTGGCCCACTGGCGTACATCCGTATTATCCATTACAGGCTTCTTCGCCTTGGTGGGCTGCACCGTGGCCTTAGTCTTCCCGCCGAACAGAATCACCCCAAGCTCACGTCAATCCTTCGGATTCCACTGAACTTGGAACTGCCTTTCAAACCATGACATTGGACCCCCTCGATGACAAGTTGTATATGGATACTAGATCCACCAATCCCTTCACATCCGATTCAGGTACATTCACCACTCCTTGTGTGTCCTCATATAATCTGTTTTAGTTAGGAATGGTAATCGAGTGCAGGTTCATGGATGAGGTCATGCAAACTTTCCTCACTCATACATTTCTCCCAACACACACACTAATCTATTATTAAAAACCTAGTATCTGTCCGTCAATTTTCTTGTGACAAGTTTGTAAATGTTAAATTTAACCTCTTTGGTTTTTCTGTGAAGGATTTCCATTTAACCTCTTTGGTTTTTCTGTAAAGGATTTCCAGACCGGGAAGCTCCTGACTCGACCCACAATAGCTCTGGTGCCCTTTATCTGGTCATCGCTCAAACCGCCGCCCAAGCACATGCATTCACCACTTCTATCGTTTTTTGTTTCTTCATATTCTAATTTTTGGCATAATCGTCTAGGACATCTGGGACATCATGTAATGGATTTTCTTAGTTCTTATAAACTTATTTCTTGTCAACTTGAAAAACATAAAAAATTGTCATTCCATATTTCGACATCAACAACCATAAAACCATTTGATCTTGTCCATTATGGAGCTCCCTTGTTTTGAGTAAAAGTGACTATAAATACTACCTTGTAATTATTGATGACTACACTCACTACACGCGGAATTTTCCATTAAAATATAAATCTAAAACTTTTGATAAACTCACCAAATTTGACAAATTTATCAATTCTCAGTTTAATCAACCTATCAAAACAATCCAATGTGACATGGGCGGTGAGTTCGATAACCACAAACTTCATACATTTGCCTCCACCATTGGCTTACACATTCGCTTCTCTTGCCCACATACTTCCCAACAAAACGGGAAAACCAAACGCATGATTCGTCGCATTAACGAACTCATGCTTACCCTTCTTGCCCATGCTTCCCTTTATCTTTTTGGGTTGAAGCCCTACACACCTCAACTTACGTTCATAATATACAACCTACAAAACTACTAGCATGCCGAACACCTCTTTCCCTTCTTTACCTTACACACCCAATTTATGATCATCTTAGAATCTGCGGGTGTGCTTGTTACCCAAATCTTATGGACACCCGCCACCACAAGTTGGACCCCTGGTCTTCAACTTGTGTATTTTTGGCTACCCCCCACAATATTAGGGACACCGATGCCTAGACTTGTCCGCCGGCAAAATCATCTTCCCCCACGTCACCTTTGATGAATCCGTGTGTCCATTCTCCACTACCTAACCACACAACTCATTCTTAGACCATGATCCAAATACCTCTCATCTCATCTCTGACACACCTAATCCATCACCCGAGCCGCCCATTACGACCACATCCCCCCACACACATAACACAACACCACTTCCTCAACCCACCTCTCCTGACATACCTACGGCTAAATTGTCCCATCCCGCCTTTAAATTCAGTTCCCGTCGCCCCCAGCAGCTCTTACCCACTAGCAAGGGGGCGGGGGTGCCCCCTTGTTTTTGTTGCAGTAGTGGAAATTACTATGTATTTCTGCCAAAAATTCTATATATATTGAGTCCGCCCTCCTAATTTCGGTCTCTGACCCACCTTATAGATTTTATCAAGCTCTGCGACTACCTACCAGCCTAACACCAAAGCGCCTATAGCCCCACCGCTGCCCACTGAACATCCCCCCATTACTTGAGACCTTCCTACTCAGCCTTCACAACCCTCTCTCCCTATGATTACCCAGTCCAAGTCGGGTGTAACCAAATAATTGCCTCCTATAAACCCACCCACAACCATTTCACCCTTACCTAAATCCCACACGAGTTTGCATTAACTGATCCAAACTAGCACTCAGGCGTGTTGTTGGTCTATGAAAAGGATGAAGCCACTCTTATAAATTTAGCACTGGCTACTAACTTCCAAATTCTACCAAGTGCCGAACAGTATGCTGAATCACGTATGCTGAATGTCTACCTCTTAACATATGTTGAGCAACCACCGATCGACATTGTTCTAAAGAGTTCCCGATTGACTACTTCTGATTAGCACTAAGCTTGATGAGCTGCTTATCAACCCCCGTTAAATAAGACAAGACTGTCTGTACTGACAACTGTTGTGTTCTGCCTTCTAGAGACTACATAGTACTGAAGTTGTTTAACTCTGATATACCAACTGTCTGTCTTGTTGTATAATCTGAACATAAAATAGTTTGTTCTTATTGGTTAGATTTTATAGTATAAAGTCCTCACACTTGTATAGTAGAGACAACCTTGTTTGGTGACAATATTGTTTCGTGGTCCTCCAAATGACAACCGACATTATCACAGTCATGTGCATAGGCGAAATATAAGAACTAAATATTATTGATACATTTGACTAGTTACATACACAACCTATATTAATTAAATGCCCCCGTTTGGAGAATGACCCCTTATGGCACGGCTTAGTCAGTTATTCTCGCAGTTCAGATAAGATTCGGACCGCCACTTCTCTGAAAACATAAACCTTGTATACGAATATGGCTGTTCACGAGCCAAGCCGAACCGAGTGGACCTTTGCTCGTGTTTGGCTCGTTTCTAAACCGAACCGAGCCGATTGGCTCGCTTACAATCGAGCAAAAAATCGAACGAGCCTTTTTGAGCGTTAATTTATTGATCTAGCGTCGAGCGAGCCCAAACGAGCGGTGAACAATTTGTACAACTCAACTATTTAGTGTGTTATTTGATTTATATTGCAATGCGAGACGATGTGAATGTTGGGTCTTATGTTGTAATGACTTAAAAAGAGTCATATTTTATAGTATAACATTTTCATAAATAACAATACAATGTGACTGGCGATAATGCTAATACCGTTGCCGATGAGGCGGTGAGTATATTGCAGAGAACGATTGTAAGGATTCCTTAATTCTGATGCAACCCAAAACATCCAAAGTGTCTCAGCAACATGCACTAAGTACTGAAGTGAAGAATGCTTCGGAAGTTTTACACAATGCATTAGAAAATACTCTAAGTGTAAAATCTTCCGAAGCCAAGACCAATATCTTCCGAAGCCAAACATGAAGTCTTCCGAAGCCTCAGAGACAAAGTCTTCCGAAGCTTCAACCTATGAAGACAGATTTCTTCCGAAGACTTTTAGTACACATGCTTTATCTGATGTACTGTTCCATAAAGCATCTTTTCCGCTGCATCTCTGTAAAGTCACCAACTTACATGAGTTGGTGAAAAGGTCCATGCTTTTGGTAACTGTACATTGAGGTCTTGAGTCTGTAACTTTCCACTTTATGTACTTTATCCTTTTTGTAATGTATAAGGATGTGAGCTATGGCATGTCATAGTCACAAGGTCAAAAGGCAGATATGCCTTTTGATCCTACAATTGATTTTGTTAGTGTCTAGTCAATTGTATCCAGTTGGTCAAATATACTAAAGAGCTATGTATAAATATAATTATATATACGTATATAGGTCAAATATACTAAAGAGCTATGTATAAACTATATATATGAAAAAAATTAAAAATATCTCGATCCGAACCAATCCGAGCAGACTTTTCTCGTGCTTGGCTCGTTTACAAATCGATCCGAGCCGATCGGCTCGTTTACAACCGAGCAGAATTTCAAACGAGCATTTTTCGAGCATGTTTTGAACGGACGTCGAGCGAGCGTGGAGCGACGAGCGTTTGAACAACCCTAGTGTAACACCCGGGCTCTCATCCACCAATATTGTCCGCTTCGCCCTTGATGAACTCACGGATTTACTTTTGGTTGCCCGGGTGAAAACTTTCTAAAGAGGTCACCCATCCTTGGATTGTTGCCATCTGAGCACGCTTAACTGTGTCACAATTACCCCCCTTTGGACTCATCGTCCTGGATGAGCCCGAGAAGTCACCATCCTTAGTGAGGTATGTCCTACATCTGGAACAACACAGGAGTGGCTCTGATACCATTCTGTAACACCCGGCCTCTCATACCACCAATATTGTCCAATTCGCCCACGACGAGCTCATGGATTTGCTTTTGGTTGACCGGATAAAAACTTCTCAAGGAGGTCACCCATCCCTGAATTGATGCCACCTAAGCATGCTTAACTGTAGAGTTTCCTTCTTATCCACAACCAATACGCCCAAAATACGTTGATGATATTAGAGGCCAGACAATCCTTATGAACCATGGATCTCTCATGTATACAGTCGATGTGGGATATGTATAGGGTGTTACACCTAGATAGGAACCATGATAACTCACACCGTATAAAAGTTCCCTCACTCTTGTGCGTAGACAATGTTATTTCTCTGATTTTCTTTTGCCCAAGAAAATAACTCATAAGCCCAAATGAGTTTAGTGTAGTCCATTATGTTGCACAATTTAATTATTAGTCCAAATCCAATTACGTTGATTTCCTTTTTTGTTTATATTGCTATTTGTTACATCACCAATGTGATCCTCCATGCTCCATTAATTATTCCAATTGAAATGAAACTCGATGACATGACGATAAGATCATCACCAATAGGAAGTTTAAAAACATATGTGACATGACACCCGACCTATGCTTTCTTTTTTGCACTTTTAACAAATAAATAAAACAATCAAAAAAAATTCTAATTTCTTTCTCCCCCACTCATATTCTCAAAACTCATCTGTTCTAAAAAATGAAGTTTAACCCACTATCTCTCTCTCCCATCCCCCACCCCCCAAAAAATAAATAAATCAAAAGCACCTCTATTGGGCATGCTCTAATAATTGTTAGACTAAATAATAAACCGAAAACATACGACATATTCTAAGTCCTAAATTATGATAATACGAAACCTCACAAAAACATAAAAATAGGTTGCGCAACGTCGGTAGATGCGTAAAGCTGAAATATCACGTATAAATAAAGTGAGAGATATATGGGTGGCTACTCCCAAATAAAAAGTATATATAAATAAAACATATGTATTTTTATTTTTATTATAACTTTTTATGTACTAATAGTAACTATGTAAATATATATATGTTTCACATATAAGATAAAAAAGCTATTTAAATAGAAGACTCGTTTGGGTCGCTGACCCTGTCACACCCCAACCTTGATGACAGAAACGTCGAGATGTGAGGGTTAAGATCGTTCACAGCCACATAACGCTATTAATAAACTTAAATATATTAATCATAAGTTCCAAAGGTAACTATGCATAAAAGACATATTTCATGTCCATCCATTTATTTAACTAGGTCCATTCCTAGGTGTGAATAAGCTTTAAAGATGGTAATCAAACTTGCGCGTTTCCTGAAACATGTTAAAAATAAAAGGTCAACGTAATGTTGGTGAGATTTCCATAGTTTTCAATATATAAGTATATAATAGGTGGCAATTCATGTTATGAAATTAGTGAACAAAGTAACCAGGGATGTAAGACAGATGCACAATCAAACCTTGACAGTTTACAAGTTCTCACGTTTACAAGTTTATACGATTAGCTAAGTGTACTTGGATTAACCAAACATGCTTGTCAGGCCCATAGATCTATGACGTCACCAGGCAAGCAATAGTTAATGATTGCACATATAATCGTCAATACATGGTAATTACAAAGATCAACTAACCACAACATAATAGTGAATTGCCAAGAGTTTACAAGAATCAAACGAGTTTACAAGTGCAATGATTATAAGGTAACATGTTTCACCCAAAAGTGTGAAAATATAAAAAAGGGGTATAGAAATACTCACATGATTAATAAGTATATAATTGAAGACTAAATAGAATAATAAACGTCGTTTCAACGTAGTCCTTCACAATGCACCTAAAATGTATATTTACAAGATTTTTAAGTTTAATCATAATTTTAATGGTTAAAAGAGAACTAGGGTTTCAATTTGGTATTTGGGGTTTTGTCAAACACTTATATTTAACGACTGGAAATCAATTATATTTTCTTGGAATAAATGCTAAGAAATATATTTATATTTTATATAAAGATATGAAGAAGAAAACTTTTATAATAATTTATAAGATTTATATATTAAGTTTAAATAATATCTTTATAACTAAATGAAATAATCACGATTTAAATAATTTGAAGGCAACGTTTGAAATAATAAAAAACTATTATTTAAAATCTCATTTTTTTGAAAAAAATAAGCTAACTATAACATTAGCTTTAGAATTTTAATAAAAAATGTGAAGGTAATTTTTAATCAAATAATTACAGAAAAATTAATTAATTGATTTTAAAATAAACAAGGTTTATAAAATAATTTTCTAGAATTTTTAGAAATTTTTAATATTTATTTTGAAGGCTAAAAAAAAATTATGTGAGGCTCCCCGGGTTCAAACCGCGGACCTCCTAAATGTGAGGGTGAGTGGGTAACCAGTAAACCAAGGCCGTGGCCGCGGTTTAACTTGGTTCCCAAATTTTAAAAACACCAAATACAAACCACACCCAAATCACATGAACCCTAGGTTCCTTTGATCCCAAATTGAAGCATTAATCGATTCTATGGACATTGTTAACCATGGGGCTTTTGTTCCCCATGATTAAATGAGTGTGTACATGTAAACAATTACCCGTTTGATTAACAATTGAAGATGCACACTTCGATGAACAAGTCGCTACCGAAAGGTGAGAGGACGATGGGTAAATGTTGATGATAATTCAATTAATCTTGTGTGAAGCTTCGGATAGTGATCTTGATGTAAAGCCCTCTCTCAATTTCAGTTTAATTTGCTCAGATTGTGGATTTTGATTGAGGTGCAGGTTGCGATGAAATGGTTGTTTGGATCGAGTTGTTTGTGTGTTTTCAGGAGAAATTAGCACCAATACTCGTTTAGGAATGACTAGATAATTGATTAGGTTCGTTTAATTAGGTTATTATTAGAGTTTAATGCTTCGAACGACTATGAGTTTAATGATGGTTTCGGTTATGCATCGTTTGGCTTTGTAACCGGTGTTAGAGCTCAATTAAAGTAGTTTATTGAGTTTGAATCGAGTTCCCGAATGGTTTAGGTTGGTTTGTGGGTTACAATTTGATGTATTTTGACGATTTTAAGGTCGACGGACTCCGGCCGGAGGGTGGCCGGAGTTGCGGCCGGAAAGTCGGGTGAGGGAGGGGGAAATTGGTTTGGGTTTTGTAATTTTACAGTTTTGGCCCATGTGGTTTAAAACTTATCATTTTATGTATAAACCTTATAATTAAAGTTTTTAAATTTGTAATTAAGCCCCCTAAACTTAATTAAACCTTAAGTTCTAATTTAATTATTTAACTTTTATAAATTATTATTTCTATTATTATTATTATTTTTTCACTTATGTTATTATTATTAATATTATTAATATTATTATTATTATTATTATTATTATTAACATCTTTATTAGTATTATTATTATTATAATTATTATCTTTATTATTATTATTACAATTATTATTATAGCTCAATTTAATAGCTAGCTTATTAACTTTTACATTAAGATTATAAAACAAACTAAGAATTAAACATAAGTTACCCATAAGTTTCATACTTGACATCAATGGTCCTTACAAGAATTAACAACGCTAACTTTTAATTAACCAAAAAATCAAGATGTTACAAACCCAGTCATGCTCAATAAGTGAAGTATGATCTCGGGTTTGTTCATTAATCGAACTCCTATAGAGGCTCGAGCTTGAGATCAAGGATCGTTTGTTCGATACCAAGCTTCAACATGACTTGTTTATACATATACTACTTTAGTTGGTAACTCATAATGGATATTATAGAAAACATGATACAAAGATAATATCTATAATTAATTAAATAGTTATAATAAAGTTATCTCTGTCATTTATCTAAAACTCTTTAAAAGCTAAACCATAAAAAAATTAGTTTAGTTTTAGTAGTGTTTCAAATTCACACATGTATATATTGTAATAATAAAAAATTTTAAACCATAGAAGTGTTGGGGTTTGTTGTACCTTAACAATGTTGTTTAACCATTTAAACAAGAAAAACACAGCGGAATAAAAGATTAATATCATGTTGTAATCTGAAAATTAAAAGTTTATAACTTTGTTTCAACAAACCCAAAACATAAGGATCATTCATATGTGTTTGAACTAGCTATCAAGAGAAGGAAACAACCAAAACAACATCAACAAACTACCTTTGTAGGCTGCTGAAAACGTGAATGAAACACCTTCCATAAGGGCTGCTAAAAACGTGATTTGGGTGAAGAAAAGGCTGCTCTTGAATGGCCAAAACACCAAAGTAGATGTCCTCAAATGTCCATACCCACAAGCACCAAGCAAGCACCTTTGTTGCTAGGATTTGAGCACCAAAACGACCAAGATGATGCTGCTGGAACATCTTCCAGCACCAAAACCGAACAAAATGAGGCTGCTGGAACAACTTCCAGCCGTGAATCTCTTCAAGAAGGAGATTATCTTTTGTTTTGTGGTCCTTGCATGTGAGAGAGGGAAGAAGATGGAGTGTGTGTGTTCATGGAGAGCCTCAAACTAGAGAGAGAACAACAACAAAACAAAATGGAATGGCAGCCATAAGGGGGCGGCCAAAAATCCTTTTAGGGTTGTGCTCTCTTTTTGATTTTCCCAAAATGGTCCTTTTATGTTAATCTTTTGTCAAACTAAAGATTAATAAAGATACATATATATAATTAACCTTTTAATTATATAACATACACACACTTTTATTATTTGATGTTATTTAACTAAATTAAACAACATTACAAATAATATCCATGAACAAAATATCCATATAAGTTGTTCAATCTCATATGCAACTTATTTAGAAAACCCATTTTCTAAATTGGTGTATTTATTTAATTGCATGATCATATCATCAATTAAATATTAATTGGTGTTTGCTAAGCTTGTTATTGGGTATGACCCGACTTGGATCATAACGTACTAACCACATCAATGTTCTATGTGTCTTGGGCATAAGGATTCCAACAATCTCCCACTTGCACAAGATACATAGAAGATTGATGCAAGCAGTAAATACCGCCTAACAACGGTTTACTACCCTTAATACGCATGACTATAAGCCATTCAATAACATCATCCCCTTCAAGTTCCAAACTTGAAATGATTTAGGTGAATCAATCATTTATCCTTTTGTTACAGATGTCATGTTAAATCCAAGGACACAAATGATCATTCTTGTTGATTTAACTTAATCAGGCCTTAGACATCATACTCTCAACGAATAAGAGGAACAAATCCCATCTTGACTACATACGTTTCTCACAATCACCTTATGTCATACCTGAACATAGCCTTATGTACTGACCGTTATTTCATATCAGCGAAGAACTAGCTCAAGGTATAACACTTGGTGAATATCAAAAACCCAATATGTATCTCAGGTCAGAGGATACCAAATGATATTCGCCTTTACTCAAATTTACTTATGATCAATCAATGAGATTCCATGTAGTAAGATTTGAGACGCGGGTCAGTCCAATATTCGTATCCTACGAATATCTATGAACCTTGGCAGCAACCAATTGCTCTATATTCATGCCTTATGAATATCCACCAATCCAAGTTCATAATAGTCTTACATTCATATTTGTTCCCACAAATATGACCGACTACGGACATTTAGAATAAAAGAATTATTCATGGATGTAAACATGCTAAAAGGGAACATAACTCAAATATATAAAAGAGTTAAATATTACAATTGTTCCATGTTTTATATGCTAAACAGATCAATTCTAATCACCAGTAAATCGAAGTCCTAAGGCACAAGTATGACCCTCATACTTTGCTCTCATCAAGGAGCTTCGTTAGTGGATCAGCAATGTTTTGATCTTTATGAACTTTACGAATACATATCTTTACCCTTTTCAACTCCATACCTTATGATGTTGAATCTCCGCTCAAGGTGCTTAGTCTTTTGATGAGTACGGGGTTCCTTGATTTGAGCAATCCCACCCACGTAATTACCAAAGATTTCTAGGGGTCTTGAATGGTAGAGACCATCCCTAGATAAGCAATGGACAAATTTATCCATGCAGCTTCCCAAGCTGCCAATGAAGCGGCTATGTATTCGGATTTTTGTAGTGAACAATGCTACCGTGTCTTGCTTTGAACCTTTCAAGGACATTTCTTCTCCATTCATAATGGAAGTAGACCCGATTGTGATCGAAAATCATCTCGATCAGTTTTGGAAGCCTGCATCCGTGTAACCCTTTACAACGACTTCCTTTTCAATAGATCCGTATATTAGAAACAAATCCTTAGTCCTACTAAGGTATTTCAATATACTTTTAAGAGCCATCCGATGGTTATTTCTATTGGTATCTACTTTGTCATACTTAATAAGCATGACTCGTCCGGTCTAGTGCATATCATCACACAAATGATGGATCCTATAGCAGATGCGTATGGGATATCATTCATTTGATTTTGCTCATCCTATGAGCTTGGACATTGAGACATAGTCAACACTGTCCCTCCTTGAATAGGTACCATACCTTTCTAAGAGTTTTTCATCTTGAACCTTTTCAAGATTTTATCAATATATATGCACTTTGGTTTAACCCTATCAACCACCTCGATCTATCCTTATAGATCTTTATTCCAAAATATGGGTGGTTTAAACGAGATCTTATATGAAAAACATCTTCCAAGCTAGGTTTTAACACCTTCCAAGGTTGGAATATTATTTCCAAATAGTAGTGTGTCATCAACATACAACACTAAGAATACAATTATGCTCCCACTAGCCTTCATATATATATATATAACCTTCTCGATGCTTGTTTCAATCCATAGATTGATCACTTTAACTTATATACTTTATTAGGATGTCACGGATCGACAAAACCATCATGCTGAACTATACAGACAGTCTCAACGAGATGTCCATTAAGGAAAGCGGTTTTGACATCCATTAGCCAAAACTCATATTCAAAATGTGCAGTTATGGCACTTAATATCCTAATCGACCTTAGCATTGCCACGGGCGTAAGAGTTTCATCATAATCAACCAATTGAGTTTGATGGAAACCTTATGCTATAAGTCTTGACTTATAAGTATTCAAGTCTCCATGTATATTTGTTTTCATCTTGAAAACCCACTTGTATCCAACCGGTTTGGAGTTAAGTGGAGGTTCAACCAATTCCCAAACTTGGTTGTTATACATGAATTGCATCCTTACGTTCATGGCTTCTAGCCATTTGTTCCAATCCAAATTGGACACAACATCTTGGTATATGGTTAGCCTACAGGGGTCAACCACATAGTATCCATTCTTTGAATATTCATATCACTTAGATGGAATACTAACTCTACCAGATTTGTGAACGTTTTTGTGTATATTTATCAACCTCTTGATTATCATCAACAACCTCTTGTTGGTAGCTAGTGTCAACCAAAAGTGTACCGGCTTGTGGATTTTGATTCTTATCAAGTTCCACAGTTCTATACGTCATTCCTTCCATAAGGAACTCGGTTTCCAAGAACTTAGCCTTTCGAGCAATAAATACTTTTGCTCTGTTGAGTCAAAGAAACAGTATTCCATACAGTCTCTGTGTATTGTCAACTTATATACACTTTTTTGTCCGGGTCATATTCATAATATGAGCCTTAGAGAGCAATGCGAAAACCCAAAATGATAAAGATGGTAAGCTCATAGCCATAATAAATTGAACCATATCCAAATAAGGTTCATTTCTTCTTTATCAGAATGAAGAACACAGATTGTTATTTGGAGTTGATATTCTACTTCATTATTGAAGATTTTGAACATTTCAAAAGCTTCATACTTATGTGTCATCAAGTGCACACAATAATAGCGACTGTAATCGTCGGTAAAATAATGAAGTATCTTTCACCAATCTTTGTCATTGTCTTAAAAGGACTACATACATCCAAATGTATCATTCCTAGTAAGTCTTTTGGTTCACACTTATCAAATGAAACATTTTCATTTGTTTCCAAAAGACCATTCTTTTGAAGTGTTTGAATCCAATTCTTGTTTATGTGACTAATACGATAATGTCAAAGATAATAATAACTTAAACCCATTTTAAGTTTCTTTGTGCTTAATGTGTATAATAAGTCATTGTAGGACGAATTATCATGAACCAATTCATGGATATCATTAAAAGGTATGTCCTTAAAATGAAATACATCATCCATTAAACTTAATACTATTATTTACAAACTTAAATCATGATCACATTGTTTTAATAGGAAACCTTAATTATGTTTCTAGTCAAACTAGATGCATATAAAAGGGTTTGAGAACAACTTCCAAATTATTTGAAAGTCTCAAAATAGAGTTTCCTTCCTTGAAGCGCACATTTCTTTTGAACCCCTTTGCAACAATTGCAAGAATGAGTTTCACATCCGGTATCCAATACCCATGTGTTTGAAGAAATGACATTTAATACAATGTGTGAATCATGGAAATTGTATTTGAGGTTTGCTCAACATCCCTCTTGTCTTTCAACTCCTTGAGATAGGAGGAACAATTCCTATTTATTGTCCTATCTCTCCATACTCAAAGCATGAAACGTTCTTCGTTACCTTAGGCTTCATAAGCTTAGGCTTTTCGAGGTTTCGCATTAACCTTTGCTTTGATGTATTCCTTTCCTTTGGCAATAATTGCCTTAGGATCGGGATTGGCCATTTATTATAGCCTTCCTCATTGATCGAGAGAATAGGTAGAACCTCTCTACCCATCCCTGCCTCGGTTGCTTTGAGCATTGCGTGAAGTTCACCAATGCTCTTGTCCCACCCATTCATATAACAGTTTATTATGAATGTCTCAAACCTTTAGTTAGGCAATCAAGGATCAAATCCTTGGCCAACTACTTTGAGACAGGACAGTTAAGCATCTTGAGGCTATCAATGTGGCTTTTCATCTTAAAAATATATAAGATGATATCGATTGGGTTTCTTCCATGTGATATGTATGAAGTGCTCGAACCGTTTCGTAGCAATCTACTAAAGTTTGTTGAAGGAACATTTCCTTCAACTAGATTATCATGTCATATGCCCCATGATGCTCCAAACCCTTTTGGAGTTCGGGAATCATATTCCCAACATGAGGTAGGATACTTGCACAGAATCCTTAGTGTGCCTAAGCCAATCGTCAAAAGGCCTTAACATCAACAGCGTCGGTTGGTGAGGTATGGGATCGTCAAGGACATAGGCCTTTACTCATTTTTGAGAACGATTCTCAAATTTCAAAATTGAGTCCATAAGTTTATTATGGTTAAGATGATCCCCTTTTAAGATGGTTCGCGGTGATAGGGTAGGGACAGTCGGGGTAGTAGCATCGTGGTTTGCGGCTATTACTACAAAATTCCAAAGTTCATTTTAGTATTTCTGAAAAAAAATGCAACATTTTAACTATTAATACCCTTTACATGTCTCATAGACAATTAATAATTAAAATCTAGAATCCAACGTTACATTTAAATGATGGTTAGGTGACCTTTATCCCATTATTTAAATTAACAAGGTAGTCAACAGTTGACAATTGCAACCTATTGCAACTTCTAGTCTTATGGGATCGGTTAAACATCATATGTTTAGTCGGCATGTTTAATCCCATCAACACCATTGTACGCCATGCTTCGGTGACCCTAATCACATGGTTTCCAATTCAAGTCGTCATACTTACACACACGTGTGAGTTTTCACATACAAGCAGTTAGGTGACCTTTATCCCACAAGTACGTTAGACTCACCTCGAAGATACAAGTTCCCTACAAGTGGTTAGGTGACCTTTATCCCACAAATAGTTCCCAAGAGATTCGAGTGTCGTGTAAAAGGATGGTGTTAGACTTGTTACCAAAGGGATTTAAGTTTCCATTAATTCTAGTTATGAAAACTCTATGTACCTTGTATTCGCATGCTTTCAAATACATGGTACCCTATGGTTTATTTTTAATAAAACCTCTTTTATTAAATCATTAATCCTTTTAATAACCTTTTATTAACCACTTAATGATTAGAAACCATAAATTTTTAGCTTGTTAAGTTTGCTAATGAGTTTGTTTTGCATATCCAAATATCAAACAACAATCATACAACAACCAACCAAACAAGCATAATCATACAAACATATGTGCATAACCATAGCCACTAAGTTGACTACACTTGTTTGCCATCACAAGTGTTGTCATAAGGTCTTTCCTAAGGGTTAACAATGACACATCATATGTGTCCATGAACTCCCACTTGATTCCACATCCAAATGCTTCAAGTGTCCATGTCTTTTGTGTCCTTGCTTTTGGGTCTTCTTCTTGTGCATCTTCTTTTACAAAATTATATCCTAATACAATTTTCTAATAAAAGAAATGCACCTATTCTATTTATTACATAACCAAATGAATAAATAAATTACAACCCAAATACTTAAACAAAAGAAATTATAACAACCCTTTTAAATGAATACAACCAACATGACAATTCCACAATCAACCAAATCCAAAACACACATGGTCAAGGCTATGTTATGCACTAAAACATGTATCCATATACATCATTTCAAGAACCAAAATGAACCCCATTTGACCCTAAATTTTCAGCCAACATAAACCAAGAATTTAGGGTCTTTTGTCCAAACAAAACACAATCAACCATTTTGATATCTTTCCTTTCAAGATTTAATCAAAAGCATGCAAGATATAACCTTGAAAGGTTGGGGTATCATCATATCATCTCAAAACAGCCCCTATTAGGTTGTTAAAGTCCTATAAAACCAATTTTACAAGGACAAATGAAGCTATTCATCCACATATCCGGCTCTAGATGCCAATGTTGGGGTTTGTTGTACCTTAACAATGTTGTTTAACCATTTAAACAAGAAAAACGCAGCGGAATAAAAGATTAATATCATGTTGTAATCTGAAAATTAAAAGTTTATAACTTTGTTTCAACAAACCCAAAACATAAGGATCATTCATATGTGTTTGAACTAGCTATCAAGAGAAGGAAACAACCAAAACAACATCAACAAACTACCTTTGTAGGCTGCTGAAAACGTGAATGAAACACCTTCCATAAGGGCTGCTAAAAATGTGATTTGGGTGAAGAAAAGGCTGCTCTTGAATGGCCAAAACACCAAAGTAGATGTCCTCAAGTGTCCATACCCACAAGCACCAAGCAAGCACCTTTGTTGCTAGGATTTGAGCACCAAAACGACCAAGATGATGCTGCTGGAACATCTTCCAGCACCAAAACCGAACAAAATGAGGCTGCTGGAACAACTTCCAGTCGTGAATCTCTTCAAGAAGGAGATTATCTTTTGTTTTGTGGTCCTTGCATGTGAGAGAGGGAAGAAGATGGAGTGTGTGTGTTCATGGAGAGCCTCAAACTAGAGAGAGAAACAACAACAAAACAAAATGGAATGGCAGCCATAAGGGGGCGGCCAAAAACCCTTTTAGGGTTGTGCTCTCTTTTTGATTTTCCCAAAATGGTCCTTTTATGTTAATCTTTTATCAAACTAAAGATTAATAAAGATACATATATATAATTAACCTTTTAATTATATAACATACACACACTTTTATTATTTGATGTTATTTAACTAAATTAAACAACATTACAAATAATATCCATGAACATAATATCCATATAAGTTGTTCAATCTCATATGCAACTTATTTAGAAAACCCATTTTCTAAATTGGTGTATTTATTTAATTGCATGATCATATCATCAATTAAATATTAATTGGTGTTTGCTAAGCTTGTTATTGGGTATGACCCGACTTGGATCATAACGTACTAACCACATCAATGTTCTATGTGTCTTGGGCATAAGGATTCCAACAAGAAGAACAATTTATATAACTAGACATGAATTCTGTTTAATACTTGGTTATTTAAGTTGATATAATCATAACAAACCGTAAAAAAAGTGTATGCTATATAATAAAAGAAGGTTTTTCAGTGACACGTCACACGTGTCACATTATGGTGAAGTCTAGAATTTTCTTTCTCGCATCTCTCTCCTATTAATGAAAAAATTTTAAATAAGTAACTAAATAATTAACTAGTAGAAATAAAAATCTTTTTATTTTAATAAAATAGTAAAACATATTAAGTTATAAAATTTCAAGTTACATCTTATCTTAAATATACATTTATCCTGGTATTTTTATATTTTTTTTTATTTTTAATGGATAATAACATCTATACAAAATAATAATAAAACTTATATAGATTATAATACGTTGATTTCTTAAGCTATGGGTTTATAAGCTAGTTTACAAATAAAAAAATAACAATGTTAAGTATGAGATATCAAAAGAATCAAAAGGTTTTACTGACACAAAAGTGAAGTATGATCTCGGGTTTGTTCATTAATCGAACTCCCATAGAAGCTCAAGCTTGAGATCGAGCTCGTTTTTTCGATACCAAGCTTCAACTTGACTTTTTATACATATACTACTTTAGTTGGTAACTTATAATGGATATTATAGAAAACATGATACAAAGATAATATCCATAATTAAATAAATAATAATAATAAAGTTATCTCTATCATTTATCTAAAACTCTTTAAGCTAAAACCATAAAAAAAATTGTTTTAGGTTTAGTAGTGTTTCAAATTCACACATGTATATATCGTAATAATAAAAAAAATTAAACCATAGAAGAACAATTTATAAAATTTCAAGTTATATCTTATCTTAAAGAGTAAATTACATGGATGGTCCATATGGTTATGTTAAAATTTTGGATTTTATCTTTAAAGTTTAAAATCTTTGAATATAGTCTCTAACATTTATTTCTCTTTCATATATGGTCTCTAGGTCTGTTAGTTAACCGTTAGCGATGTTAAATATTGTAAAATTAGCTTTTACTTGCATTAGCCATCTATTTAATTTACCTTTTAAACTATAGTACTCTTTTCATTTTAAGAAAATTTTATATTTTTCAATTTTTTTTAATTTTTTCTAATTTTTATAATTTCATTATTAATAAGATTAATATTTAATAACATACGTTCTAAATAAACAAATAAAAAACTTTTAAAAAACATGTTTTTTAAAATGTTCGGTTTTTTAACTGTTTACATTTTATACGTCATTCTAAAACCTTTTGATTTATTAAAATTTGTTTAAACTGCTTGGTTTTCTTTTTTTTAAAAACCATTCATTTTTTAAAACATCTTCTCTTAAACAAATTCTTAGTTTTTTAAACATTTTTAAAAAAACAATTCAGTTTTAAACGTCTTTATAAATGAAGATATTTTTATAAGGGTTAAAAAAACCGCATATTGGTTTTAAAAAAATTATAAACCATATTTAAAAGAAGAGAGTTTTTTAATATAATTTTATTTGTGTATTATATAACAAAACATATTTATAATAAAAAGATTATAATATAATGAAATTACATTGATGATCGTTACAAGTAAAAATGTTATTTTGACGAATTTAACATCACTAACTGAACTAACAGAGTAGAGATCATTAATAAAAGATAACTATAATATTAGAGACTACATTCGTAATTTACAAACTTTAAGGACCAAATCTAAAATTTTAACCAAATCACAGGGACCATCCATGTAATTTACTCTATCTTAAATATACATTTATACTCTTGATTTTTTTTATTTTTTTTATTTTAATTGGATAATAACATATATACACAAAATAATAATAAAACTTATATATAAGCTAGTTTATAAATAAAAAAAAAACAATGTTAAGTATGAGATATCAAAAGAATCAAAAGGTTTTACTGACACAAAATGACAAATGAAATCAAAAGCAAATATTTTATCATGATTGCGATATCAGACCGTTGGTAGCTTAGAGAACCCGCGTCCCTTAATAATCAACACCATAAAAGAAAACCCCCGTCATTCATTCTTCTTATAATCTCCTTCATCATTCATTCTTCAGATTTTCATATTTCCATTGATCGATCTTCTATTCTCATCAGATTGATTGATCTTGTAAGTAGCTTTGAATCCATCTCAAATCGAATTTCAACCCAAATCAGAGGTTTTATCTGACGGATTTCCACTCTACATTCAGCAGTTGATTTCGACTCTAATCTGCTACAAACATCATCCGGTAAGTATCGTCCTAAAACACCCCTAAATCATATGAGGGTTTGAATCTTATTGTAGATCTCAGTTCTCAAACATCAACTTCCGACTACCAAATCAGGAAGTAAGCATGTTTTTGATTTCGGTCTCTGATGAAAATGTGTCATAGGTTTTCGCTTTCTCTCTGTTCAATTTATGGTTTTTGTGCTTTGCTCTTTTTTAGTTGTCCGATTGGGGTTTTTTTTGTTCTTTCCGCCTATTCAATTGACTAATTAAAAACCAACAAGTTTGATTAGTGTTTAGGGTTTTAATTGCACTTGTAAGCAGGGAGATTTTGATGCTCTGTTATTTAATTTGGTTAGGGGTTTAGGGTTAGTAATATTGATTGTTTTGATTTGTGGGTTATTTGCAGAATCCTTGTAATCCATCTGGAAATTCCCAAACCTTTTTATATATAAACTTTCTTGCTTATGGTTCTTGTGATTAATTAACTTCACACTATGTATAAAAGAGTTTATGCGCTAACTGTGTTAAACTAATTTCTAATTAAACAGGAAAGAGGAAGAGAAGAAGAGTCAACGTGGAGGTCATTCTCATTGGTGAAGGTGGATGTGTCACGGGTCAGGTATGGGAAATAAAAAATCATTTATTTCCTAATTTTAATGTTTTTCTAATTGTCTCTTAAGTAAATGATTTTTCGCCTCTGACTCTAATTAGTCAAGTAGAGTTGGATTCTATTTATAATACTTTCAAGTGCTGGTCAAAATCATAATCTGTCTAAGGTAACCATTTCTAATCGTTGTGCATTACATTCTTTGTTTCTCATTCCACCACAACTTTTTCCATGAAGCTGCTTTACTTGGCATTATGTCACTGTTTTGAGCAATGTCCTCATCTTTTTATTTCTGTAATTATGTTGCTGTCAAACTATATTATGTAAAAAGTCCCTTTAATTGACTGATCTCCGGTATGTTGCTTCCCTTCCAGGTGTGTGTCTTAATAGGGTAGGTGCCTGACAAAAAATAAATAATAATCTTATTTCAGCAAGTTTGGAAACATTACTACAATAGTTTACTGTGTTGAGATTATTTTTATCACTGTTAATCCTTTACCATATTGTTGTGTCAGATTGTGATGGAATGTTAAACTAATTGCTAATTAAACAGGAAAGAGGAAGAGAAGGAGTCAACGTCGAGGTCATTCTCATTGGTGAAGTTTGGTACAGGTCAGCTATGGTAAATAGAAAGTACTTATTTTCTAATTTTTTTTATTTTTCTCTTAAGTATGTGATTTTTTGCCTCAGACTCTATTCGGTCAAGTAAGATGGTCATGAGCTTTTGAAGTAGGTCGATTGATATGACCATGTGCAGGATACGGTTGTTCTAGAAATTTACTGTAGATTTAGATTTTATTTATTAAATCATGCTGTTTATTTGGGCAAAGGAACACAGCCGTGAACGACTAGAAAATGACTCACATAAGTCACCCTGCTTTGTACCACCATGGACGCACAAAATCACTGTTCCAACCGGTTTTCCAGAAGCTTCATTGATTGACTTTTGATCCATCCCTGAGCACCATTCAGGTAAAAAGCAAATCACTTAAGTGATAGACGTCACATAATGCAGCCCTGAACCACCAGCAAATGGCTCCACCATGTCACCTGCCCGCTCCTCTGCCTATGTTATCACCCTATGACAACCTTGAACATGCAGTAATCACTGTTCCAGCAAGCTCCGACTCGTTGACCTTTGAGCCGCCCTTATTTGTGATTCTAGTAACAATTAAATATGTCCTGTTGCATCATATATCACGTATTCACACGTATATTATTATTTTTTTCTTGTTAGGTTTATTGGTGTCAAATGCTTTGGTCCAGTCATCATGCTCACCATTTTCTGGTTTTTATAGTTCATGATTTCTTATCTTTCATTATTGGTTATTCCTTTACTGCCCTAAGCGTTTTTTTCCATTTAATAAAAGCTTAATCAGTTGCTGGCTTGCTGCTGTGTATCAAGAAATATATCTTCTAACACACCCCTTCTGGTTGCCTTCTCAAAACTGTTGCTAAAGTCTAAAGCTGATGTTACAAAATACCATCCAAGACCACCTATACTTGAGGTGAGTTTTTATCTATTCTATACTACTTTTTCCTTTTGTTTGAGCATTAAGTAGTATTTTTAGTTTATTATTTTTCAGTTTTATCTGGTTTTGACGAGATAGGTTTTAAATTTCTTTGAAAGGTCTTCTCTGGTTTTCTCTAATCGACTTCTGATCCATCCTTCTCTGTAGTTCAGGCCTCAGGGAACAATTACATCAGCTGTCCTTTATGCATGCTTTGGTCCAGTCATTATGCTCACTGTTTTCCGGTTCTTAGTTCATCATTTTCTTATATATCATAATTGGTTATCCTTTCACCCCTGATTTATAGGTCTAAGAAAAGCTTAATCAGTTGCTGATGTGGAATCAAGAAACATTTCGTCTCGTGACACACCTGGTTAGTTTGTGAAACTATTGCTAAAGCCGATGTTACAGAAGACTAGCTAGATCATCTATACTTTGGGTAAGTTAAGCTTCTGCTATATTTATTTTTCCTTATCTCTGATTATAAAAGTAGTGATTTTTAGTTAATATTTTTTGGTTTTATATTGCGAGATAGATTTTAATATTTTCGACCGGTCTTCTCTGGTTTTCATTTGGTTTGTAACGGTCTTCTCCGGTTTTGCCTATTGCAAATGACCACCCAGTTTCGTTAAGTATGGTCCAAAGGCGTGTAACCAAGTTGGCAGCACCAACAGCCCCAAGGAATTTATGACAACAAAATAAGGAAAAGACATGTTATGTCTGATTAAAAGGCACATCAAATAAGTTTAAATGCAGTAAACGGTAATTTCACATGTCAAATTGAACGTGACACTAATCCTGCTTTTTTAGATGAGCATCATGCTTTCCCTTTACAGACAAAAAAATTGATCTTGCTCAAAGTGCGAAAGGTAACTTTGAAGTCACCAAGGTTTCCTTTCCATGCTTGAGAATACCTCACTTTCAAGTAGCGTAAATGAAGAAAAAAACTTTACTTCAACGTCGATAAAAATGATTGTCAAAATCATAGTGAATCAAAGGTAACTATTTTTATAGTTGTGCTTTACATAATTTGTTTCACACTGCATTATAACCTTTTTACACTACTTTTTTTCTTAAAGATTTCAGATTGTCTTAGAGTATGAGGTGTCATCTGTTGGTTCTCAGCTTCTCATGGTAGCCAATGTGATCTTATTAAATTGCATGAAGATTATCCTATTAGTCAACATAGAGGATATCGTTATTGAAGGAATTACATGCTGCCACAAACAGTTGTAATTTAGACAACAAGCACGGTGAAGGTAAATAAAATATCACTTATTTTCTATTTAATGGTTTTTATGCTAAGTAATGATATTTTTGCTTTTGATTTTAATTGGTCAATTAAGATGGCTATGGACTTTTAAAGTAGGGTGATTGATGGATAAGTGTTCTAGTCTCTTAGTGTGAAATGTAAATTTAGATTCTATTTATTGAATCATCTTCTTTAAATCGAGTTACATATCACACTTAGATTATAGAAATGAGATCAATTATATGAATATGCATTATAGGGAGTATACTAGATTTAAAAACAGAATTAACAACACTTTTTTGCCTCATACTTTGAAGTCAGCAACGGTTCTATTCCATGCATGAGAATTCCCCATTTTAGTTCGATGCTACTTATAGAGAGAAGTGCAAAAGTGGAGCGTTTTATCAGATAATGGTCCTTTTTTTAATTGTATTATTTTGTTATCACCTTGCATTACTAATAACAATCCTTTTAAAACCAGATTCTTATTCGCAAAGGAACACAGCCGTGAACGACTAGAAAACGACTCACTTAAGTCACCATCCTTTGTACCACCATGGGGACCATGGACGCACAACAATCACTGTTCCAACCGGTTTTCCAGAAGCTTCATTGATGGATTTTTGATCCATCCCTCTCTGCCGTTCAGGTAACAAACAAATCACTTAAGTGATAGAAGTCACATAATGCAACCTTGAACCACCAGGAAATGGCTCCACCATGTAACCAGTCTGCTACTCTGCCTATGTTATCACCCTATGACAACCATGAACATGCAGTAATCACTGTTCGAGCAAGCTCCGACTTGTTGACCTTTGAGTCATCCTTATTTGCGATTCTAGTAACAATCAAATTTGTCCTTTTGCATCATATGTCACGTATTCACACGTATATTATTATTTTTCTTGTTAGGTTTATTGGTGTCAAATGCTTTGGTCCAGTCATCATGCTCATCATTTTCTGGTTTTTAAAGTTCATGATTTCCAATCTGTTGCTAATGCTAAAGCTGATATTACAGAAGACCAACCAAGACGGCAAGACCATGTATACTTGAGGTGAGTTTATATCTATTCTATACTTTTTTTGAGCATTAAGTAGTGTTTTTAGTTTAATATTTTTCAGTTCTATCTAGTTTTGGCGAGATAGGTTTTAAATTCTTTTTGCAGGCTTTCTCTGGATTTCTTCCGGTTTGAAATGGTTTTCTCCAGTTTCCTAGTTTTTTCCATCTATACTTGAGGTGAGTTTATATCTATCCTATACTCTTTTTGCCTTTTGTTTGAGCAATAAGTAGTGTTTCTAGTTTAATATTTTTCAGTTCTTGGTGAGTTTATATCTATCCTATACTCTTTTTGCCTTTTGTTTGACCAATAAGTAGTGTTTCTAGTTTAATATTTTTCAGTTCTTTCTGGTTTTGGCAAGATAGGTTGCAAATAACAACCTAGCTTTACTATGTTGGACTCTGGTCCATAAGCATGTGACCAAATTGGCAGCACCAACGAGTCAACGACCGTATAGAATCTAAAATAACAAAATAATGCAAGGATATATCACGCTTGGATTACAAGGGTATTATATCACATCAAAGAGGTTCAAATTCGTTTTAATCTTATGATCATATATTTAGTATATTATCTAAGTAGCAGTCTGTCTCTATTCATGTAGTTGGTCCATCTGAATGTGACACTAATCTTGCTTCTTTGGATAAGTGTCAAACTTTCTCATTTTTAGATGCAAAAAACATTGAAAACTTTCTCACAGCGCAAAAGGTAAGCTTGAGGTCACCAAGGGTTTCTTTCCGTGCATGAGAATATCCCAATATTAAGTAGAGCAAAAGAAGAAAAAACTTAACTTGAGGTCAATGCAAGTGCTGGTGAAATTCATAGTCCATCAAAGGTAATTGTTTTTTTTTCCTTTGTGCTTTATATGATTTGTTTCTCGTTACATCATAACCCGTCTTTACACTACTTTTTTTATGGAGATTTGCCTAGAATATAAGGGTGTCATGTGCTGGTTCTACACTTCTTATGGTAGGCAATTGGATCTTATTAAATTGCATGAAGGTTCTTCTCTTAGTCAACATGAAAAAGTTTTCTTATTGAAGGAATTGCATGTTGCGACAAACAATTTAAATTATGACAATAAGCTTAGTGAAGGTTTATAAAGCATCACTTATTTTTTATTATTAATGTTTTTCCGCCAAGTAATTGTTCTTGCCTTTGAATCTAATTGGTCAAGTAAGATGGCAAGGGGCCTTTAAAGTAGGGTGATGGCTATAAATGTGTGCAGGGGATAAATTTTTAAGAATTTTAGTGTAGTGATTGTAAATAGGTAAAACCTTTGATGCCTACATTCATTACAAAAGTTGTACATATATACTAAATGTAGCTAACAATAAGGCCTAATTCTAAGGGACTAACAAAGGGAATGATACACCAGATTAATGTTGGGTTAATCGGAAATTGTTCGCGGGTCACGGGTCAATTGTTAGTTATATTTAACTGATGTTTTTGTTAATATGATGTGTATTTTATTATGCTTTGTTATTTTGGGGTTTGATTAACTCTTATTAGTGGGTTAGATCATGGAGTTATTTCACTAGTTTTTAGGGATTTATTTAGGTGAATTAGTAGTGGGCTTTTACGTTTAAAAACCAAGTGTTATTGTTTTCTTTTAGTAGTTGTATTCCCATTTCTAATATATCAAACGAGTCGAATAGATTTGTTCATCATCGGAATTCTCTATTGGTCAATTTTGAGTGTTGCTACTACATAATAAGTTTGATATCCAACATTTGGTATCAGAGCCTAGGGCTCGAGAGGTGGAGAAGGCCTGTGAGAGTCGATCGTCAAAGGCTGTAGCCCTTCGCTGCGGGGCAAAGACAGCTGGTTACCGGGGCGTTTCGGAATACCAGGTGGCTGTTTTCGGAGTGTTTTACAACAGAAAACGGAGCGTGAAGGTGTTTTAGTGCAACCTTTGTCGTGGTGGAAGTATCGTTTGGGATGACAGGGGTGACCGGTGATAAACATTGATGTTTTGGGGCTGTTAGAGGTGATCAAAAAACCTTTGTTCGGCTTGTTTCGTGATAAGAGTTTTACCGACAGAAGTGCGTGAAAAACGGGCGTTATGGATCCATCAAAGCAGGTGGCTTTGGATATGGTTCGTTTGGCAGGTGAGAGAAAGTGGTAGAAGGCGATGGCTTTGCTTTCTTGATCGGTGGAAGAAGCCTCTTTGAACAAGTGTGATTGGTGAAGGTTATGGTTGTCAAGAAAAAGGAAGAGATTGGAGAAACTACACGTTGTTAACATTATGGCGTTGGAGTTCAAGTCCAGTGACTTTGGATGTGACCGGGGAAGAAGGTCGTTGATCCTTGAAGAGTCAAGATGCTAATGAACGGTTCCAACGAGATGCCATGTTACATGTTATAAGTGTGGTGGATTTTATTCGGGTTAAATCGAGAAGACTTTGGACGTGAACTAGGTGAAGTTCGGGTGTCCGTTAAAAGGTCGAGAGGTTTTGAAATGAAGGTTGTTTTGATGAGAATGATGTTGTGGAGGAGTGGTGTGAACAAACCGATTAAGGGGGTGAATTTTGGGTTAATTGGAGCTTGTTCGCGGGTCACTGCTCAATTGTTAATTATATTTAATTGATGTTTTTGTTAATATGATGTTTACTTTATTATGCTTTGTTAATTTGGGGTTTGATTTAGTCTTATTAGTGGGTTAGATCATGGAGTTATTTCACTAGTTTTTAGGGATTTATTCAGGTGAATTAGTAGTGGGCTTTTACGTTTAAAAACCAAGTGTTATTGTTTTCTTTTAGTAGATGTATTCCCATTTCTAATATATCAAAAGAATCGAATAGATTTGTTCATCATCGGAATTCTCTATTGGTTAATTTTGAGTGTTGCTTACTATATAATAAGTCTCATATTCGACAATTAATAGCAAATACAGCTGTACAAAGAACACTATAGATGAGAATATGACCACCGAAGAATATATGTCGGTTAAGACGCCCCCTTAGTCGTAGGCAGAAACTGGACTTGAAGCGATGAAATAACTGTCTTGAGAGGCCCTTGGTCAAGATAACATCATATTGAATATCCACAGGAACATGAAGGACATGGAGGGAACCAATGCGTACTTTCTCACAGGCAAAATGTTTGTCAATTTCGATGTGCTTAGTCCATTGATGATGAATAGGGTTTTCCGAGAGATACACGGCAGAGACGTTGTCATAGAATATAATGGTGGCATCACGGATATGAACATGAAGGTCAAGAAGAAGGTTCCGCAACCAACTGGTTTAAGTTGTTGTGTTGGCAACACCTCGTTATTCAGCCGCAGCACTAGAGCCAGGAAGATGATGGCCTGTTGTTTCGAATACCATGAGACGAGATTATCGCCTAAGAAAACATAATATCTGGAGGTAGACCGCCTAGAATCAAGACAAAGCCCCCCACCCCCCGGGTCTGCAACTGAATAAGGTGTAAGTTTCAAAGATTTGGATGGGGTTAATAAGTAGGCCTTAATCTAGAGTGCCTTTAATATACCAAAAAATACGTTTCAAGAATTGAAAATGAGGCTCTCTTGGGGCATGCATGAACAAGCACACCTGTTGAACATCATAAGAGATATCCGGTCGTGTGAACGTGAGGTACTGTAAAGCTCTGGCTAAGCTCCTGTATAATATGCCATCAGATAATGGAGTCTTGTCCGTAGAACTATGTTTGGAGTTAGTGTCGGTAGGAGTGGAGCATGGTCTGTAGTTTTCCAGGTGAGCCCAAGATAAAAAATCAGTCGCATATGCCTCTTGAGATAGAAACAGACCATCCTTTTTCTTGGTTATCTAGATGCCGAGAAAATGGTGTAGATGTCCAAGATCTGTCATTGCAAACTCAGAAGATAAAGTAGAGATAATGTCCTATAATAACAGGCCTTAAGTATAATATCATGAACATACATCAGTAAATAGGCCATTTGTTGTCCCTTTGTGTAAACGAAGAGAAATAAGTCACCAATGGTGGTACGAAAACCGCACTTCAAGATGAAAGTGGCATATCGCTGGTAGCACACACACAGAGCCTGTTTAAGGCCGTAAAATGACTTCTTGAGGCGATAAACATGAGCAGGGAACCGTTTATCGACAAAATCCGGTGATTGAAACATGTAAACTGTCTCATCAAGTTCCCGTGTAAAAATGCATTTTTAACATCAAGTTGATGGATGGTTCAGTTCTTGGATGTGGCAAGGCTAAGTACAGTCCAGATAGTAGTCGGCTTGACCACTGGGTTAAATGTTTCAAAACAGTCAATGCCCACCTGTTGAGATTTTCCGTTGACAACTAGACGGCCCTTATAGCATTGTAAAGTGCCATTAGCATGATACTTGGGGTGAAAAGCCACATACACCGAATCACATATGCAACTTGTTTAAATTGATTATTGTCAAATTCACCGCCATTGTCGCATTGAAAATTTTTGATCTTGCAATTAAATTGGGTGTAAATGTATTTGGGAAAATTTTGGAATTTGGGAAATGTTTCAGATTTGAATTTTAATGGAAAGACTCATGTGTAGTTGGTGAAATCGTCTAGTAAGATCATATAAAATTTGTAACAAGAATTGCAAACTTCAGAACGACTACTCTTATTACAAGAAACTAAATGTCTAGAAGATAAATAATCCACAACGGGAAGACCCGGGTGACCTAGTCGATCATGCCAAAAATCAGAGGCTGTTGAGACAATGGAATTAGAAGCAGGGGTGTTGGGAACAATGGCAGATCTGATTGACCCACTCCACTATCGCTAGAATTGTTCCAAGTTTGCACCATGATTTCCTAGCAATGGAACCGATTGATAAGAACCGACCTAGTTGGTTATAGATTACTAATCAAACAAAGGAAACACAGATAGGGAGTCCTCTTCAAGATGGTTTGATCTCGAAACATAAAACAGGAATTCAAATACTAATTTCTCTCTACGTTAAACTAGAAATTCAAATACATTTATATAAAAACTAATCAGATAATAACTGCCCACTAAGTCACCCATTTTTCCTGAATAACTGGGTTAATCCCCACCTCCAGGACCAGGTCCCCTTTGCCTGCCATTCCATATTGACTGGTCTACCCTAACCCAGATTGACCCATTAGATTCGTATCATGTAGACTTTGATTCTATTATTGAATCATGTTGTTAAAAGGGGGAGGGAGTCGAGCATCTTAGACTCTTTTGCTGTTTCATCTTATAATGATTAACACGTGATACAAGACCGTTGTATGATATAAATGTCTTACATGTTTTCAACGTGTGAAGTGTCGATTCGAGTCTTTAGAATCAACTGTTTTATATTTCTCTTTGTGGATAATCTTGACTTTGAGATCTTGATTTATCCCCTTTGGGATCATCAAGCTATCTTCATTAATCAGCGGTAAGTGTGATCTCATTCATATCACTGAGATAGTATTCGTAAATAAAACATTATGCAGGTATGAAACTTTTCTAGATCCTGGACAGGAGAGACACTCTTTAAAGTGAATACACGCAATTCCTTTTTATATGCTTGAAATCTTTTCTTGTTATTTATCACACTAAGTTTATAGAAACGAGGCAAGAAATTTGAAAATGGAATTTAGGAAGTAACCTAGTTTTGAAAATTTGATTGACCTAACAACACTTCTTCTACCTCATATTTTCAGTTTCCTCTCTTTGTTCTTTCTCGCAATCGATTATTCTTGCGCCAGAACATAGAACAACGAGAAAACAACCCTCCTTAAGCTGGTTGCAAATAAATGCCCATACTCTCTTTGTGTCCAGTCCATACGGGTGTAATTAAATCAACATCATCGATAACAGAATCTATGACAAAAAAGTGAAGATATTATGTCTGTTTAAAAGGATATTATATTACATGAAAAATGTTCTAGCGCATTTTTACTTTTGAGAATACTAATTTAAGATGTTAGTCGACAACAAGCATGTGACCCGGATCCACCTCTTGCGGCTCCTGTCACTTCTGACTTCCCTCACGAACAACCCATGGAGTCCCCACCTGACCCGCCACCTCGCTTGGACAACTCTCGCTGTCCATCACAGCCCCGACGACCAGGCCCTAATCGAGGCCCAAATCAAAACCGTCCGGCCTCAGCCCACTAGCCTACATCCGTATTATCCATTACGGGCTTCTTCGCCTTGGTGGGCTGCCCCGCCACCGTGCCCATACCCCACACAACCTGGGTGGGCTGCATCGTGGCCTTAGTCTTCCCACCAAACAGAATCACCCCAAGCTCACCTCCCTGATGTCAATCCTTCGGATGCCACTGAACTTGGAACTGCCTTTCAAACCATGGCATCATACCTCTTCCATGACAAGTTGTATATGGATACTTGAGCCACCATCACTTCACATCCAATTCAGGTACATTCACCACTCCTTCTCTGTCCTCATATAATTTGTCTTAGTTAGGACTGGTAATCGAGTGCAGGTACATGGTTCAGGTCATGCAAACTTTCCTCACTCTCATACACTTCTCCAACATACACACACTAATCTATTATTAAAAACCTAGTATATGTTCGTCAATTTTCTTGTGACAATTTTGTAAATGTCAAATTTAACCTCTTTGGTTTTTCTGTGAAGGATTTCCAGATTGGGAAGCTCACAATAGCTCTGGTGCCCTTTACCCGGTCATCACTCAAACCGCCACCCCAACACATTCATTCACCATTTCTATCGTTTTTTGTTTCTTCATATTCTAATTTTTGGCATAATCGTCTAGGACATCCGGGACATCATGTAATGGATTTTCTTAGTTCTAATAAACTTATTTCTTGTCAACTTGCAAAACATAAAAAGTTGTCATTCCATATTTCGACACCAACAACCATAAAACCATTTGATCTTGTCCGTTATGGAGCTCCCCTGTATTGAGTAAAAGTGACTATAAATACTACCTTGTAATTATTGATGACTACACTCACTACACGCGACTTTTCAATTAAAATATAAATCTAAAACTTCTGATAAACTCACCAAATTTTACAAATTTATTAATTCTCAGTTCAATCAACCTATCAAAACAATCCAGTGTGACATGGGCGGTGAGTTCGATAACCACAAACTTCATACATTCGCCTCCATCATTTGGCTTGCATATTCGCTTCTCTTGACCACATACTTCCCAACAAAACGGGAAAACCGAACGCATGATTCGTCGCATTAAAGAACTCATGCTTACCCTTCTTGCCCATGCTTCCCTTTCTCTATCTTTTTGGGTTGAAGCCCTACACACCTCAACTTACCTTCATAATATACAACCTACAAAACTACTAGCATACCGAACACCTCTTTCCCTATTTTACCTTACACACCCGATTTATGATCATCTTAGAATCTTCGGGTATGCTTGTTACCCAAATCTTACGGACACCCGCCACCACAAGTTGGACCCCTGGTCTTCAACTTGTGTATTCTTTGGCTACCCTGCATAATATCAGGGATACCGATGCTTAGACTTGTCCGCCGGCAAAATCATCTTCCCCCCATGTCACCTTTGATGAATCCATGTGTCCATTCGCCACTACCCAACCACAAACTACTCATTCTTAGACCATGATCCAAATACCACTCATCTCATCTCTGACACACCTAACCCATCACCCGAGCCGCCCATCACTACCACATCCCCCCCCACACACACATAACACAACACCACTTCCTCAACCCACTTCTCCTGCCATACCTACAGCTAAATTGTCCCCTCCTACCTTTAAATTTAGTTCCCGTCAACCCCCATCAGCTCTTACCCACTAGCAAGGGGTGGGGGCGCCGACCTTCTAATTTGGAAATTACTATGTATTTCGGCCGAATATTCTATATATGTTGAGTCCGACCTCCTAATTTGGGTCTTTAGAATTTTGGCCCACCTTATAGATTTTATCAAGCTTTGCCACTACCTACCATCCTAACACCAAAGCGCCTATAGCCCCACCGCCCCCCGTTGAACATTCCCCATTACCCGAGCTCAGCCTTCACAACCCTCTCTCCCTACGATTACCCAGTCCAAGTCGGGTGTAACCAAATAATTGCCTCGTGTAAACCCACCCCTAATAATTATTCAATGCAATTACCTTTGATAGTTTAATTACAAGCAACAAGGCGAGCTTTGTGTTAGGTTACCTTGCCCTGAGTATTTGTCTTTAACTTTTATAACCACTTAGAATCAATGACATTGGTAGTAAACAAAATTTCTTTAGGGCCCTGGTTTCCATGTGCCTTTTTAACAAGCACATCATACTCCTCTACCATAGCCTGACGCCACGTGGGAATTTTGTTGGCAATAGTAAATGATGTGGGCACAGAGGGAAGAGTAGGGGACCTTGAGGTTTGATATGATGATGGATTATAGGGTGCTAATCGTTTGGGATTGGGCCGAAGGTTAGGAGGGTGGGGTCGAGCGGGAGCGGTGGGGGAGGTGGTAGAGAGTTGTAAGTGAGGGTGATGGGGGTATAGATTGTTCACTAATGTTTGATGGAGAATTTGGGGATGGAGATGGTGGTGGTGAGGGTCATTAGTGAGCATTATGGTCAATCGGGTGTAAGAAGGTTTGTTGGGGGTGATGAAGGTGGAGATAAGGGAGACGTGGGTGTGGTTGGTATATGTGGGGTAGGATAGGTAGAGATGTAGGTAGAGACTATGTCCAAGTTGCAGAAGTGTGAGGACACGAACGTCTGTGAATGATGCCAACTATAGAAAAATAGTTTGTTAAACGAAGAAATTCTCCTGTCCAATCAGTTTGCATATTTTTTACTGTCGTTCAACCATGGTTACAAAAGAGGTGAAACAAGCATAGACATCCAATTTGTGGGTTAATGGATAAAGTGGGTGATGCACCCAAAACATCACAATATATCAATTCAAGAATTTTATTACTACGAATATTGGAAATAGTAAAAGATAGTTTAGAAGATTTTCCTAATTGGGAAGAAGTGCATAATGAAGGTAAAAATTTTGTAGAAACAGGTACGGAACAAGCAAAAACAATAGATTGAAAAACACGAGTATGTGGGTGCCCAAGTCCTTGATGTCAGATTGTGGATGAAGCTTGAGTGGCTATAAAGGTAGTCTTCTGAATGGATTTGAGTTGAGGAAGACTGATGGTGTAGAGACCGTCTTTACTTGGGCCTGTGAGAAGGGTAGTGCGTGTAAACGCATCCTTAACAAAAAAATAAGACGAGTGAAATTCAAAGAACACGTTATTATCATGACAAACTTGTTGAACATAAAGCAAATTCTTTTTGATTTGTAGTACATGGAGCATGTTGGAAAGATGGAATATTTTATGTGAGAAATAGATTTTAGAGGAACCAAGATGAAAGATTGGAAGAGCCTTACCGTCGCCAACTTGAAGAGCATCATTGCCATGGTAGGTGTCGGAGTTGTCTAAGCTTGACGAGTTCGGTGTTACATGACTCGTTGACCATGTATCCGAGAACCAAGTGGTAGCAGACGTCGATCCAGCTTCAGAAAAGTAGTGAAGTTGGCTTGCGGGACAGATCGAGTTGTTGCATATGATTAGTTTGGGTACTGTGATGGAAGATGACCGATTCCACACCGATTACAATGTCCGTAGACAGTGTTTTGAGTGGAAGCCCACCCGAATTATGGTCGGTTGTGACCACTGTTCTCTCTCCCCTGATTGGTATATCCCCAATGGTTGCCACGTGAGGTGCCTCGACGACTGCCACAATTGTTCAAAGTAGGTCGAGCAACATAGAAAGTGGTGGTTGGGGGTTAAAGGGTGTGATGGGTTGAATTGGAAATGCAGTTGAGATGCCAACCAGTGCAGGATAGCAAGTTGGGTTTGTTGTGAGAGGAGAGGGTTGAAAGAAGCAGTGAATGCTTGAGGTATTGAGGGAGTAGGAGCTGGAGAAGTTTTGTTAATCATGAAGTCATAACCACTAAGAAGGCCATGTAATTCATTGAAGGCATCGGTGGGTATCTAGCAAGAAGATTTGATTTTAGGCCATTATATTATTTACGCAGGCCAGAAATCGCAAGCATGACAAGATCCTTATCTTTGATGGGTTCTACAATATTTGCAAGGGTTGTGTCTAATTCTTGGGCTCGAGTAAGGTAGGCTATGGTTGCTTCATCTCCTTTCATGGTGATCTTAAGGAGCTGTGTTTTAATGTATATTCTCTTGAGTTCTGTAGTGTGAATCATCACAAGTTCAAAAGTTCGAGGGTGTTAATTGTAGCTAACCGTTTTCTTGAGAACTTATCTTGTCTAGTTGTAATATAGGTTGTTAAGAAGGTTGCTAGTACTTAATTGAAGAGAGTAAATTAGAGTTAGTTCAGTATTTATAGTTTCCCTTTTGTAACTCAGATTCAATCTTAGATGTGGTGAATGAAATCGTTCTTCATGTTTTATTAATTCTTGTTCAATCGATTCTTCCTTAGGTGTTGATTTCAACATTTAGCTTGTCTTGTTTGTTTTGAATCGCCTAAGTACTATTTGTATTGAAGAATTGCCCTTTTCGAAGTGGCCGACTAATGAAATTTACTGGGTTTGCATTTTAATTTCCAGTTCTTAACACAAACAATTGGTAGTTATAAAAAACAGAGATTTGCAAGTCAGTGAGATGATTACAGAAACAGTTCATATCTTTGGCATCAGTCATATGAAGAAGCAAAAACCAATCAAATCACATCTTGTAAGGACAAAAAGTGTCGGTATAAAAAATAATCAATGGTTAATCAATCTCAACAATATAAGAAAATGTACGGAATGAAAGATTGAATGCTATCAAACAAACTGCAATCATTGATATAAGATTGAACTAAAATAATTATGATAGAAGAGTTTAGCTAAATTGCGTTTTTTCATTAGTTTTAAATTCTTTGATATAAAACTGATCTACATACAATATCTATACAATATCTATGTAGATTAGTTATTATTCTTATTATATCATAAGCTCAACATAAATAATAGATATACATTAGATATGCTGAATAGAGAAATTATGAATGGTATAACTATTAACAAATCCATCGGCAACGACACAGGGTATTGTCTTTTGCACATTCCCCCATAGAGTGTCTCCCCTTCATATTACGACAACCACTGTTGCAAGCTTTATCTCTACAATTATGCCATTGAAGGTAGACTTCACATATATTGATATGTATCTTCCTCACCATATTCATGTCACCACCTAAACAATAAAGTAATATTCACTTTTAGAAGAATGATAATAAAAAAAATCACCAGTGATTAGTTATAGTTACTAACTACTAGCGGATTTTTAGAAGGATCACTGATAAATCCCTAGAAAGCCATAAAAAATTAAATTTAAATTGTTGTCTAGGAGATTACCGACGTACCCGTTAAACTTATAAAGAAAAAAAATAAGTATTTAACTTTTTTTGTAAAATTGCCTAAAGTGAGTCGGAAGGTACCTTTAGTTGAAATCTGTTTTGAAAAATTTGCATGTAATTTCTTTTTAAAAGCATGTCGGTGAAACTATTAACCACACTTGGTTACTGACAAACTAATGACAGTTCCTACCTTTATACAAATATATTTGTTGCTAATAGTTTTGTGTTTTCATGTGGTTCTAACAATTCATGTCATTTTAAACATTTAAACATATATATACTAAAAAGATACATAAAATATTTATAAAAGTTCACCTGTAACTGGGGTTGTATTTGCGGTGATTATGAATAATAGGAATAAAAGGATGCTGAACATGTTGATAAGCTTCATTTCTAGTGCTTCTTTGATGCCACCAACAAAGAGTTGTTCATGACATTATATATGCATTTAATTTAATGAGTTTAGAGTCGTACAATCAATTAATTACATGTTCTTCTACGCACCAAATTAAATGATATTCATATTCAATAGCAACTAATGAGTTTAGAGTCGTATCATCAATTAATTTTCTTATTTTGACGTTTATTATGCAGCACATATATACTACTTAAAATGTACTTTATGTACCTGCTAAATCTAAATATAGTCATTCATTGAATTTGTAAGAGTTTAGCATAACATATCGCCATATAACTATTATTATTATCTTTTCTGAGTTCACTAATGTATTGAAAGTATTTAATTTTCAATATATTAAAATTCTTTCAAGAATACATAATATTTTGTTTTTGTAAACGTAAGAATTAAACAAAAGTAAAGGAGGCAAAATAAAAAAACAAATAAAAAACAATCAAATAAAAAATTTCACTTGAAATGAAAAGTGATGACATGACGGTAAGATCATCACCAATAAGAAGTTTAAAAACATAGGTGACATGACACCCGCCCTTTGCTTGTTTTTTTTTTTTTTTTTTTTTGCACTTATAACAAATAAAAAACAATAAAAAAAATTTCTAACTTATATCTCCTCCTCACTCATATTCTTTAAATTCATCCATTCTTAAAAATTAAATTTAACCCACTATCTCTCTCATCCACCCCCTCCTTCTAAAAACAATCAAAAGCACCTCTTTTGGGAATGATCTAATAATTATTAGACTAAATAAGAAACTGAAAATATACGACGTATTCTGACTCCTAAATTCTTATAATAAAGACTTCACAAAAACATAAAAATAGGTTGCGTAACGTCGGTAGATGCGTAGAGCCCAAATATCACGTATAAATAAAGTGAGAGATATATGGGTGGCTACTCCCAGATAAAAATTATATAAAAATAACACATACGAATTTTTTATTTTTATTATAATTTTTATATACTAATAGTAACTATGTAAATATATATTTTAAATATAAGATAAAATAGCTATTTAAATAGAACACTCGTTTGGGTCGTTGGCCCAGTCATGCTCAGTAAGTGAAGTACGATCTTGGGTTTGTTCATTAATCGAACTTCTATAGAGGCTTGAGCTTGAGATCGAGCTCGTTTGTTTAATACCAAGCTTTAACTTGACTTGTTTAGACATATACTACTTTTAGTTAGTAACTCATAATGGATCGATATTATAGAAAAGATGATACAAAGATAATATCCATAATTAAAAAAAACATAATAAGGTAATGTGTATCATTTATCTAAAACTCTTAAGGCCAAAACCATAAAAAAAAAATTTGATGTAGTAATTAATAGAAGAGAAAAGCGGGAAAATTTTGATGAGAAAAAATGTGGTGGTGACAAGTGTCATTTTTAGTTACCCTTTTATTAGAGTAGAATGATAGGCTTAAATTGAACACACCTAGCCTTGAGTATTAACCGACGGTTAACTAAAAAACCAGTTGTCATAACATAAACTTTTAAGTTAAGTAAATCCAAAACCTATAGGTTTAGCATTAGCCCATAACCTAACTAAACAGATTCATACTCACAAGTAAATTTACCTCTAGTCTTTGATGTTCACGACTTCAATGTTCCATAGAACCCTATATATGTAAGTTACTAGAGTTTTATTTAATTGTTATATATATATATATATATATATATATATATATATATATATATATATATATATATATATATATATATATATATATATATATATATATACATACATATATATATAGGGTAGGGTTATCTTGAGAACCACCCTTTTTAGTGAGAACTCTAGGAACCAACCTCAACCACACATTTTAGTCACATTTTAGTCACATGCCACTTCCACCTTTTTTTTAAAACGTTCATAACTTTTTTTCATGACATTATTTTTTCATAAAAATTTCACCATTAATTTCATTATTTTTTTATCTTTCCAACGCCTACCATATTGATATATTTTTTTAAAAAAATTCGTCCACCCGTTATTTACACATGTGTAAATTAGTCATTACATATGTGTAAATTCTGTTTTACACATGTGTACTTCCAAGAATTACATATGTGTAAAATGACGTTCGTAAAAAAACGAGATTTTTTTTTTTTTTTTATAATTTTTTTTTATTTTTTTAATGGTAGAGGGAAACGAGAGAAACACTTCTGTGTTTTTACTTTTTTTATTTTTTTATTATTTTTTATTTTATGATTTTTTTTGATTATGTTGTTGTTAATTACAATTTTGCCATTGAAAACTAATGGTTCACATTGGTTCCTAGAGTTCTCACAAAAAAAGGGAGTTCTATATATATATATATATATATATATATATATATATATATATATATATATATATATATATATATATATATATATATATATATATATATGTTAATTATTGACTTACATAGGCTATAAGTTTTCTCGAAGTAAATAATTAAAAAACAAAAGTTAAATTAAAATATAACAAATACATTATACACTTTTATATCCAAATTTAATGCTCAAAATGTCTTATTTATAATTAAACCAAGAGAATAATATTTAGAAAATAACTTCCTATTGAAAGTTGCGAAAACGACGCCCAAATGGGCCAGAACAATTGGAATAACCTTTGGGCCTTAATGTTAAAAACTTGGTCTACATTTGATTTGAAGTAATGTTCTTCCAACTTCCAATGAATCAATGATATTGTTCTAGTGGACGTGGGGTATGATTTCAAGTTTCCAACTACCAACGGTAGACAATTGAGAGTATTTTCCGATTCATCTTTATAATAAAACCACATTCTTTTCTAAATTTAGCTATTCTTTTCTAATTTATATTTTGTTATTTAAAAACTTATATATTAGATAAAGAAGAAGAATCAGAAAAAGAAAATGATAGTAATAAGGATTTTTTAATTAAATAAATAGAAACGAAAAAGAAACTTAGGTTGAGAAAATAGAAAAAAGAGAATTAATGATAGCTCAGACTTAAGAAAAGTGGTTCCCTCATTGGTTTTATTTTATTTCCTAAAATTTAAAATTTTTACCTAAAATATAGAACTTCTTTCCCACTAAGTTACATTGTCCTCGGGAACAATGGTTTTGTTGTGGATCAGGTTGCGCTGATGATGGAATTAGGCAAAGTGGCTAAATATGAGCAAGCTTGCTTAGAAAATCAACATGTGCTTATCCCTTTTGCTAACGTTCGATTTTACTACCCCCACAAGCTATGAACTTTCTGAACAGAGTTCAGCGGGTTATGTGTAGTGTTTTGTCAACCTTTTAGTTCTAAAGCTTTGTTTTTAGCAGGATTGGTTTTCCTATCCAAGAAAAAGAATGAAATATTATTTAATCGTGGAAATGCCACGTTAGGCGCACCTATCAGAATCGGAACAGACCAATTACCCCCTGAATGATCGGTGCGGCGGTTAGGCATCCGTAGAAGAAAGAGTGGTCTTTCAGATGCTCTCAAATTGTTGTTAAAGATTATTTTACCCTAAGGTCTCCACGACTAAGTATACCCATTCAGACTCGCTTTTGTTTAATTATAAATAAAGAACCACTTTAATGGAGATAGGGAATCGGTACAAAGGGGAAGTTTCGACTCAATCGACTGGGGAATCATGCTTAGTCAAGGGATCATTTCGCTCCATTTTAGTCAAATAGAGATGAATATTCTATTAGTAATGAAAGGAGAAGTTGCAACGCAGTTTGTTACTCGTTTACCTGTCACTTTATTGTAATCGTTTGTTTCATCCCGAAATCAATTAAAAAAAGATAAAGGTTTGGGAAATTATACGCTTACACGATACCATCAACCTTTTGATGGATCTCTTGATTCAAATTTCTTTTGATTATGGACCATGCCCGGTATAAATGTATATGAGATATTATATAAAAAGAAAATCACGAAATAATCATCTTTAGACATATCGATCATGGAAACATGCAATTATTTCATGTATCGGTAACTACTTTATATTAACGTATCGACTTCGTGTCAGAAAAACAAGTCGGGTTTATATGTTTCAAGTCAATTAATAATGATGATGCATAATTATAAAGTAGATATATAAGATTATATCACTAACCATAATTACTATAAGAATATTTATTTTCATGATTTTATTTTGTTCTCTCTGATCTAGTAATTAGGAATAAATTGGTAAAGATGATAATAAAACAAAGATGAGAATAAAAGAAAGATGGAATGATATAAGATAAATTAATGGCAGTGAAAGTAAAAGTAAAGTGGAAGTTGACATTAAAGGAAAGTATTAGTTTGAAGAAAGAAACAAAGATGGTTACCAGTTTTAGGATTCAGAGAAGAGTGAGTTTGTAGCAAAAACAGCAGCTTCACAGTTTGGCTTCATTCACTTGTCAAATCATATTGCATCATCAACTTATACTATATAATACAACCTTATATCTTAAGATTCCATTGAATATATTATATTTCAGAACCTTGGGTAGAGTGTGAAAACATAAAGTTATGAAACTTTTTCTTAAAATTTTTTTAGACTTAATATCTTCAGAAAAAAGTAAGACATAATTTGAAAAAATATGTTAAAAGAACAACTAGAAATAAAGTGACAGGTTGTCGCTCAATGACGGATCCAAGAAGATTATTTGTGGTTTTCTGACATAAAATAGACGTCTTCACTTCAAGAAAAACAGAAATATAGAAAAATCATGAAATTAACCTCGTTGAAGATATGACCCTTTGATTTTTGTGTTGGCGTAAAAATTTGATTACTTAAATAACTAAAACCTAATGCAAACCAATGGTTCAATGTTACTTTGAGTTCTTATGCGTTAACAAGAAGGCAACGCAAGAGCATGATTCTCATGCGTCAAGAAGTGACAAAAGGCATGTTTTTTATTAGTTTAAATTATTTACAAAAGTTAAAAATTATTAGTGGTTTTAGTAAGTTTACCGATAAAGATGACTAATCTCAAGATTTTCCTTAATTTGGTCGAATTTTAGTTGGACATTGACATGCAATGTACTTTATAAAATATTTGAATGAATATATGTATAATTTATTCTTTAAAAATACATGAGTCAAGATAAGATAGAACAAAATCCAACCTTAAATCTCTTAATGAAAACATTAATGACAAGAGTAGCAGCATATGATCATGTCAGATGGGTGACATTGACACTGGTGAGGACTTGTGTTGCTTATATTGTTTGTGGTTTGGTAATGCCACCAAAAAAAGGAAGGTTTTGTAAGAAGCTGAGGAGGTGACAGTGGGTTGTCTATCATCCATACATGCATCACACTTCATTTTACATCAATTTGCATGCATTCCCTGCATCCTACCTCTTTCAATCTTTCTCCAACCACAGTCAATCTCTCTCTCTCTCTCTCTCTCTCTCTCTCTCTCTCACACACACACACACACATATATATATATGTATACATACATAAATACATATAAATGTATGTATATGTGTTCATGCATGAAGGAAATACATAAATACATTATATATGTAAAAATGCATCTTTTATCTTTTTTTAATGGTATAAATGATATGATTATTGTAACATCAACTTCTTATAGTCTTATACCAAGCAATGTTATTCATTTTGCACACGAGTAGGTCATGCGTGCATTTATTTATTCATTTTGCTCACGATTAGGTCACACGTACATTCATTTATTCATTTTGCTTGCGATTAGGTCATAGATTGAGTGAAATTTTTCTAGGGATCATCCACTCTAGTACAAGCTAGCTAGATCATGACAAAAGTGTGGTTTCTTATTTGAATCATACATCAAGGTATAACAGCACCTAGTTAGAAGAATGATCCATTGTGTGAATATATAGTGGTTCTAATGCTCACTTCTACTACCCATGGAACACCTTGAACTTTACTTAATAGATTGAGACAGACTTATTCAATAGCTATGAGACTCATATTTAGACCAAATAGACACACACAAATGGATAGGAAAGGACCCAACTAGAACTTAATATTAATCACCGAAGGATCGATCACATGTCGGCTATGGTCTTTTAACCCTGGTATGTGGAGCTCCTTCATATAATTAATGACAAATTACCAACCAATTCTTTTAACTTTCCTTTTTTCTAATTTTCTGGAATTTTATTGGTCGTTTCGTTGTCTGTTGGTAATTACCGATGGATGTCTTCTGTTTGTAATTTCTCATAAGTGATGCTCTCTTTCTTGTAATGAAAGGCCATGAAACAATGCCATGTTATTTCACACTTATTCTTCACTAGTAACCAGTAAAGATTCATAATTGCTTATTATCATAGAGAAGGCAAGACAAAAGAAAAGATTTCATTCACTCAATCTTGAAATATGATGAAAACAATAGTAATCTAATCATTTAATTCCAAACAACATAGTAATAATACTTTTAGGTTAACATTACCACACTAATTAACATCTCTTTTAGTCAATTATACTCCTTGTAGATGCTATGATATCTCCTTTACATAATCAAGAAAACACCATCAAATTTCTTTAATCTTTCCATAGTAATCCCACATCATCTCCTGAGTATCACTCATGAAAACCATATTCCCACCATCCCTTTGCTGATCATTGAATGTAACAAATCTTTCACCTCCCTCATGAATGATGTGATTATGGTGATCATAATACACACTTGAACATCCTTTTTGTTTCTTATTTCTTAACAGAAAATTAATATGATCCCACTTAGCCTTGCAGATCAATGCACTCCTGTTGTAACCCATAGAAGCCATTCTTATAGCAATTTCCTCCCAAAGAACATCTTCCATAAACTCACATTTCTCAAATCTTGTTTGCATGCTACTTCTTAGTTGTATTAGTTGTGTAGTCTCATGTTCTTCCCAACATGATGTGACACTTTGGTCTAGATCATTACAATTATACGCGGTATAAGAACTGTTACTTGTTGATTCATTATTGGTTAATTTGTGCAAAGCTTCCATTAAAGCTGCATGTCGATGCTCCATCCTCGCGCGCTCGCTTGATCTAAACTTTCTCTCTCTTTCTAACCTTGCAGCCTCTTCTTTCCTCCATTGTTTCTCCTTTGAAATTCTCTCTTTTTCCCTTTCTTCTATTGTGTTCATCACCTTCTCCATCCATTTGTCTTGTTTCTCCATAAGTGTGTTCATTTTTGTTTCGATGGATTCGGTTATCTTGGTCTTCCAATGCTTCTTCACCAGCATTCTCTTGTTAGTTGTTCTTTGGAGATGATGGTTATCTTCCACAAATGGAGGTGATGTTGCATTGGCGATTGGGATCGCGTTAGCGTTGGTGCTTGTTGATCCACCTGATATAGCTTCTAATTGGTGAAAGAATCTGTAATGCTGGATCTTATCTTGTCTTCCAGCTTTCCCTTCTTTAATCTTCTTGTAATACTTGTACAAGTTCTCAAATTTCTCACTGCATTTCTTCCCACTTCTTTTGTACCCGTGCTCCGCGCGCAATATCCTGAAAATTAAACAACAAATGAATTAAGTAGTGAGAATCAAATGGTAGAATTGAAGTAAAGCTTTTAATTGATGCCTTAATTGATGGTGAAACTATTAGCAAAACTGAAGTATTCAAGACTTTCATGATGAACAAGAAAATTGAGCCATTTTAGCATCTTTACTTTTATGTTTTAGAATAGCTTTAAAAGAAAGTAGTAAAACTGTAGAGAACTAAATGTTAATTAGCTTTAAGCATAACATCTAGGTTTTAAAAGTGAACCTTGTGTTTACATTATAAAAGGGCAATAAAGCTTTCATTTTTAAACACTATATTAGTGAATAGTATTAGAGGTAAACTTAAAAAGAATAAAATTAAATGAGTCCACTTTATAGTATAGTTTCCAAGAAAGCTATACATCAAAACTTAAAGAGAACCCTAACTAACTAAACCCTTCAAGCACAACATCACAGTTTTGTAGTGTTTTATGACACCTTGCTTTTACATCAAAAAAATTCAAACTTTTGATCTTTAAACTATTTTATAAGAAGGGAAAAACATGAAAAGAAGTGATAACCTTAGTTAGAAAGATGTTGATTTAGGGCTCTAAGAAGTAAGATCTAAACAAACCCTACTTGAGTGACCAAAACTCAGCTACACCCATGTTGTTTTATATAAAAAGAACCCAAAATTGTGGATCTAAAACAAAAAAAAAGTAGAAAAATTAATGAAAAGAGAGACCTTGAAACTTCATCCCACAAATGGCCCTTATGATTAGCCTCTTTAAACTTAGAATCAAGCCTTGCTCTAACATCAAGAAGTGCTAGGGTTTCTTCCTTTGGCCATCTTCCACCAATCTCCATCTCTAAACCATTACCACTGCCACCACTATCGCCGCCACCGCCACCGCTAAGACCCGAGGTTGCTGACCCCATACCCATTGTTGAATCAGATCCAAAGTGACCACCACCACCACCACCACCATAACAGCCACCTCCTCCCAACATCACCATGGCATGGTGTAGGTCATGAGGAGGTTGATGAGGTATGGTAGGGAAGACAGATCTTCCACTCATGTTGTGGGTGATCATCAGATCCATCAGCCCATAATTCTCCTCCATTATTTCTATGTGGTTTTCAAGTTTCAAGTCTCTTTTTCTATCTGTTTCAATAGTTTTGTTATAGAATGAGGTTGGACCCATCTCAATGTTTGTTACCAAAGAATGCATGTATATAATTACGAGGCGGGCCTTAAAACAACCGGTAACACTACTGCTTTGTAACTTGAGATCATGGGTTCAAGTCGTACGTAGTAAAACAGGTTACTACACAAAAGTGTAGCTAGGGTAAGACTGCGTACATGATCAGCTCAAAGCGATTTCGCCACTCCCCAAACCCTGTGAAAAGTGAGAGTTAAGTCAAATACCGGGTATGTACATGCTTTATATATTATTATATATATACCCTAAAATAGTAGAGATGGTATGGACTAGATGTGCACAGTATATAATTATGTAAATGACCTATATACGATATGCTTCAAAGGTGTCACCTCACATGCATCTATCAGAGGAGAGAGAAGGCAATATTATCAGGCAGAAGCACAGACTGGTAAACATACAGGTTCCTGTGAAAGACATATAATGAAAGGTGAACATATATATATATATATATATATATATATATATATATATATATATATATATATATCTATATATATATATATATATATATATATTATATATATATATTTTATATATATATATATCTATATATATATATATCTTATATATATATATATATATAATATATATATATATATATATGTAAATTGATCCTTGTTTTTTTGAAGATGAATTAAATACTCGTACGCATTTGTTTTAATGAGAACTAACACTGATAAGAACATCTGGATTAGGACGGATGTGAAAATGTTTGACTAGTCTTGTAATTGTAATTATAAAATTGTTAAAGAGGGTTATATATGTTGAAAAAGTTTAGTTATTAATTAATTATATTTAATAGAGTCGGTATAAGACTAGTTATAGGACTGTTTATTTATTTATTTTTATATATGTTTACTAGGTTAGAACTTGTGTAATACACAGACTGGATAAATGAAAAAATGCGAAATGAAAAAGAAGTTCATAATTCATAGATTTTGAATTGTGTTTTGTATATAACATTTTATATTATATTTATAATATTACCATTTTTTCATCTAAGATTAATATCATTAATTTATTTGGTTTATACTGTATTAATATTATATTATATGGATTTCAAAGATAATTAGAAATTTTGTCTAGTTAAATATCGAAAATTAAAGAATTACGATAATAAACTGAAAAAATCTAAAATTTTCTATTATAAGATGAATTTGGTTCGATTCAGGTTCTAGTCTCAACCATACATAATTAAACTGAAAAAATCAAAAATTAAACTAATGAAATACGATAATAATTTTCTATTATGTCTAGTGCAGTTTGAGTGACGAATTCATCCTAATTCTCTATTATCGGCTTGTTAATAACTTATTATTGACTAGTTAACTAATAGCTCAAGAGGACATCCTGTTTGTTTAAGTGGTGGGCTTGACGAACAAAAGGTTATCGACTTAAATCTTATAAGATGCATGCAATGGTGTAGTGTTTTTAGAAAATCTAAAAATTGCTGCTAAAAAGAATAAATATATATATTAACGACACTTAAGCTATTAGTTATATAAACCCAAAAAAATCTATAACATACAATTAAAAGAATCAACGAACAAACTAAAATAATTTTTCACGAAAATCATGCACTTTAACTAACTCATTTATGATCTTCTTTGACAATCACTCCATTAATATTTACTGTCTTAACTTTAAAACGCTCAAGTTTCTCGCTTAATTCATCATCAATACTTAAATCTCTTTTCGCGACTACGAAATCATCACCATCTTTTCGATCTTTCATCTTCTTGCCTACTTTTGTCACAATCTTTCCCAAGAAGTCCTTAGCGCGAGAGTCTCCAATCGCCTCTCTTGCAAGCCTTCCTAACGGAATTTCCACATGCCCGTGGGAAACGATTTTCTTGAACAAGTCTTTCCCTTTTACATCAATCTCCTCTAAGCATTCCATAAAGGCTCCAATTATATGATCATCCACCTCATTTTGTGCGTGTTCTTCTTCTAAATACGCGTTATCTTGCATTGTAAATGAAGGAATTCTTTCATATATGGTGTCGGGCATCGAAGGCTGAGGGAAATACGCCATTGATTCTGTGTCACTAACAAGATTCTTTATCGCCATTCTATGAATTCGAGTCGTTCGATGGATTTTGATTTCAAAATGTAGGAAGTTAGCTTGTAATGGTAGATATCATGTGTAGTTGATCATATTTATATCTAAATCTTGGTGTGCCCAGCAAGTTTGACTAAACAACATTCCATGGGTTGACTAGTCAAAGTTCGATCTTTTCTGGCTCGTGCTTTCTTACTATTTCTAATTGAATAAGTCTTAAATTGATTACTTCCAAACCTTCTGTTTATTCTACTTAATTAAAGAATTTGTGGTCTGCACGCCAAGGCCTCTCACGCGTTCAATTTGCTCGGATTTACTTATGTAAAAATAAACGCGCGTGTATACATACGCATCTATAATCTATCTATATAATATATAGTAAAAGACTAACTTTTGTTTACATGACGTCTAATTAGATTGTATAACTAGACGTCACGTAGTTTTTATCCATTCACTTTAAAAAAAAATTATTTTCAGTTTTTTAATTATATTATAGTATACCATTAAAACATTTTCATATATTTCATATCTTTTAAAGGTTTTGATTTTTTTATTATACCTACATACTCTTTCCACTCGTAACTTCAGTACATATATATAAAGAGAGAGTATTAATTGATTTTACTAATTTTATATAAAGACAGACAAATCATAAATTAAACTTATAATATTGTCTACAAAAAAGTATTTAGATATTTATGAAATTTTGTTTTACTTTTAATTAGTCTTTGTTTTCATGATATCGCATCTTTCTTTCATATTTTATATTTTTATTAGACTTATTTATTAATGTAATATGTATTCTCTTTTTTCTTTAAAACTGTTTACATTTTATTTTTCGTATACCAAAACTACTGATATAACATTCACATTTTAATTTATTTGTTCCACATCTCATATATATCATACTATAAATTTAAGTTTGCAAGTGTCATTTTTTTTAAACCCATGTAACACACGTGTAAATAACCTAGTAACTTATACATTGGTTCGGATAATAGTTTAGTTTATTCGGATCTATTTATATGGTTTAAAAGTTTAATCTTATTTGAAATCCGAACCTATCCAAACAAAAAATATATTTAACTGATCTGAATCTATCCAAATAAACCACGTAAGCATGTTTAGTTAATTTGCTTATGTTTGAAAACCATTAATGTAATATTTTCATACGTTTTAAAAAATTAAATTGTCTACCTATACATGTGTAGGGAGTATGCCTTACACTTGACTTACACATTTCTTCTTTATATGCATATATAAATAATTTTTGTCTAGATTACGTTGTTTTTTAAATTTGATGTGAGACAGTTAAGCATTATATTTCTGTCATTTTTTTTATAAAATACAATAACATATGTGATTGATAAAATTCATATACCTTTTAAGATTCTTATGACTTTTCAAATTATCCGGGTTGTAAGTTTAACTAGAAATAGTGATGAAACCAGAAATTGTTTTCTATGTGGTCACTATCTTTTGGTGATTAGATTTCTAACAAAATAACATCAAATTTTTCGGGTCATCCGCTCTATACTTGTCGAGTCCGGTAGGAATTGAGATCATTACATTGCATTAAATTGTAAACAAAAATACAATATCAAAAGAAATTTAAAAAAATATATATTTTATATTTGCTCCCTATGCATCTTTATTTTTAAAATCGTTCCATCACATCTTCAATCGACAACTTCGGAAAAAAAATTCTTTATCGTGTAACAAATAGAAGAGTCATTCATAAAATCATCACTTATACATGACTTATCGAGATATAAGATTCTTCTTTCTGATATATATATTCAATAAAGAGCACACTGTAAGCATACAACAACAATGTATCGATTCACCCACTATACAAAAAAATCAAAATGAAAAAATAAGCACTCGATCATAAGAACATATAACGATGTCACAAAACCAAGGGTATAAAAGATAATATCAAGTATTACTAATTTACGCAACAACGTATCCCTTCAATCACTATTTATAAAAATAAAATGAATAAACTAAGCACCCATAAAAACATATGAAAACGTGATGCTTCCTCTGTAATTCTTTAAATTAAACAAGCATAAATTGATTTTCTACTATATCACCATTTATTTATAAGATTTAAATATTTGACATCTAGTATGAAGATATAACATCTTGCCATTACGAGTGTACATTAACTCCCTAGTAACTAACCACTTAACTCATTAAATGAAATAATTCAACTAACTCTATATTCTAATAGTTATTTATAAACTTTATTTAATTTTTAATTTAGCTAAAACTACAAACATTAATGCATGAAACCAACATAATTGACCCCTTTTGTATCATTAAATGCTATTCCGAAATATCTTACTACTCTAATAAAAGGGTAAATGGTGGTGCCACGTGTCAGCAACACAATCATTCTCACTAAAATTTTCCCGCCTCTCTCTCCTACTAAATAATTGCCTTAATTACTAATAATATTATTTTAATACTTTTAACATTTAATAAATTAAGAAATAAATCTATTTATTAAGGTTATTTCTAAAAATTGATACTTTTAAAAGTTAATTTTTTAAAAACAAAAATAATCAAATTTGGAAGTTGTAATAAGAAAATTTTTAAAAATGACATTTTTATACGGTTTGTTTTAGAAAAAAATATTTGTTTAAAAAAATTAAAAATAAAATATTAAAAAGTTGATATCACTTTTTATTATTTATAGTCATTTCTCATACGTATTTTCAGTCATATGATATCTTAAAATATCATTTTATAATTAATAAATTTATTATATTAATATTTTATTTATTCAACCCGTGTAATACACGGGTTTACTAAAGCTAGTCTTTTTATATTGTTTTTCTTTTTCTTATAAACTTTGGTGTGACGTTTGTCACCATGAAATTTAATACCCTAGCACAACTTGCCAACGTTCTTGTGAAAATAACCATGAGTCGTATACTCATGCTGTCACACATCATTTATGTTGTGACCAAACAATTTGGTCAATAAATAGGTCACAAAAGACCTTTAGCGACAAATTTGATCCAATAATTGACAATCACAAATATCTAGTTTTATAGTATTGATAATTATATGGTAAAATACCAAAACATCATATAAGTATACAAACTTTTGAAAGATTATATATTTTGAGGGTCGTGATCAAATCGATTAATGAGATCGGGTGTAGCTAAGGATCGTGTAAACCGTCTGTGCAACGGTCAGAACCAACAAGACAAAAGCTGCCAACGCCGATATAAATGACCATGGTGTGTTAAAGTACGTGTACTTTAAACTAGCCCATTGCACGTGCCACCCGCTACGATAATGGCGGTTCACGTCATCGAATAACCGAGCCAAGTAACACACATTGATATCGAAAGAAACATCCTTCCCCATATTGTTGAAAAATGTTGCAACCTCGGCCTCGGTACCCAAATAATTCTCGATAATGTTCCAATCGCATAATAGCCCCACGTCTCGAGACGTGTTGATCAAGCAATCAAGCAATGTAACGTATGTCGTAAAGATTTTCGAGCATCCACTATGACATTGTTCGAATGCAACCGAGTTTAATAAAAACGCGCACATGAAATCATCGATTGTTATTGTGGGCATGTGGATTACACCGTGTTTGAAGTCCACCACGAGGAAGCTTTCGGCTTTCCATGGTTTTAATTTGATCCCTGACCGCTGGAGCTTTGAGATGTTGTGAATTATATGTGGTGGCGGGCGGTTGTTGGGTTTTTTAGTGTGTTCAAGTTCGGGTGGTAGGAAGCTTGACCGAAGAAGGTCGAGCAAGTGTTTGGCTTTAACGTTAGAATATTTCTCCAAAACCGTTTCAGGTCTTTGTAGAGTGTAATTGAAAAAGCTCAACGCTAATGCAGCTAGCGTTGGGCTGTTTGGCGTCTTCGTTAACTCGAATAAACATTCGAGAACGAAGAACGGGATCTGATTCTCCAACCTAATCAGATCCCGTAAGAAAAACGAAACAATCCACGACATGGTTAAAAGTGGATCATACTCATCAACCTCCACTAATCCACCAATCTTTCTAAAAAGTTCAATTACAAAACAACCATCCAACACCATCATCTCAACAAACTCATCAGAGCTGTAAGGGATGGTCCTGGAGTAACACTCTCGGGCCATGCACTCTAGTGGTTTCACGGCCCTCAGCAGGTTCTCCAGGACCATCCCTTTGGCTCGTGTTCTGTTTAACATCTGTTTGAGGAACCTCCACTTATGCTCCTCGATCATCTCGAGGCGCGGCTCACCATGGTGGAGGGGTCCCACAGAGACGATGTTGGGTTGGTATGATTCACCTTTGACGTTGGCTAGCGTCTCGGGGACTTTGAAAATGGAGCATGCGGTCTGACCAGCGTCGACGCTTAGTAGTTTTGGTGTGTCGGATAGTTTGTGGTGCATTGCCGCGAGTCGATCACGATTGATTTCCCATACTGTGACAACATGTTGGTCTGAACAATTGAGATTCATTGTAGTTTGAGAAATAAAACGTTTGATTGGCTTTTAATGTTGTAGAGATTGAGGGAAGCAACACGCTAACATGATGTGGTTTAATAGCGTGAGACATAATATTATTTAACGAACATATACCGTGGCTTTTTCGTGGCCACACTATATATCTTTATTAACTATATATTATTTATGCTTTTAAATATATATTTTTTTTAATATTGCTACAAGCTTATATGTATGTATGTTCTTAAATGAAGTAGTGGAAAACATACAACCACCACGTAACCATATATCGGAAAGTAAACGAGACTAGCTACTGTTTGGTTGACAAGGGTGTTTTCTTTTATTTTAAAGTTAAATTCGGTTTTTCTCTGAGGTTTAACAAAAATAATTATTTTTCTTCAAAAGATTAGAAATATCAATTTACCTCTACAAATTTTATAAGTTGTTTCAATTCAGTCCAAAAGTTTTATTATGTGTTTAAATTTAAATCTAAAATAATGAAGCTTTTGATTAAAATTAAAACAAGTTATTAAACTTTTGAAGGTAAATTGATATTTGTAATCTTTTGGAGAAAAATAGTTATTTTTGTCAAAACTTGGAGAGCAAAATTGAAATTAACTCTTTATTTTATTTACGAAAGGAAAATCATTAAGCCGTGACAAGTGATATTAAAGTCGGGACACACAAGGCGAGCTCTATAATGTAATTTGTGAGGCCACGAGCTTGGGGCCCCCAAAAAACAAGGGCCCCCATTTTTAAAAGAAATTATAGTGGGTTTTGGTATTATATGAATCAATGGAATTTTAAAACGGGAATAATATTTGATGGTTGAGTCGTGATGAATTTTTTGATGATTTGATAGGTTAATATAGAAACACAACCATACAATTCACAAAACAAACGATCATTACTAAGTGTTTTCATCTTTGATTGATCTAATCAACATCGACTAGCCCTTTTTTGCTTCTTTTTTTTTCAAAGAAATCAACTATTAAGTACTCAAGTTTAGTATACCATATTTTCTTTGATTTATTGTTTTTGTTCAAAAAAATTTGATTAGGTTGTTTTTGTTTAGATTGTGTTTTTTCAAAAGGGCCTCTTTTTTTAATCCGATTGGGGTCCCAGAAAACGTTAAGCCGGTCCTGAAGAAATTTTCTATCACTATTAGAGCTTATCTTTGATATGAAATAAAGATCTATTACTAACACCAAATAAAAAGTGAAAAACTTATGCCGCATGCGTTAGGGTGAAGGAATTGAATCCAATGACACAATAAGAATGAGCAGAAAACTTCTTTATTCAAAATGTAATATATATACAATAGAACCTAACAACTTAAAGAAAATTATAATCTAAACTACAAATGATGAACAACAAACAGAAAAAAAATAAAAAATAAAAACAAATCATTAAACAAAAAAGGGATACAATAATAATTATAAAGTTATTTAAATTAAAATCTTTCGGATAGTCTTCACCCTGGGCTGTCAACTTTTGATGATCTTGCTAGGCCAAAAAAAAATTTCAACCTGAACAAATTCGAATAGAACAAACGAAATTGACATAAACCCTAAAGAGACTCTGAAACGGTATTATTGACCATTGTGACGAACTTATACAAAGATCCAATACTCAAGAAGAAATTGTAGACATAACGACCACACATGACTACTCATAAACAAGACTACAAACCCTAGAAACAATGAAGAAACCAAAGATGAACATGTTAAAAGAACAAGAAAAAGAGTGCATCATCCACTTCGCATAAACAACTGCATATTCAACTTTGGTGAAGATGGAATAGGATGAAAACTAATCAGATAGTTGAGTAGATCAAGTAGACGATGATAATCATATAAAGGTTATGGATCATGGAGAACGTGACCAATTTAGATAAAGAATAAACAATGAATTGCCCTTGGTTTACTTTCCTTTATACCACACATGAAGAAGCCCATAAGCCCACTAATATGCATATTGCACCAGGCCATACAAGCCCAGGGATCTTTGCTGCTACAAGCCCAAATTAACACAGGATCGGCCCAGGGTACAAAACATGATAAAAACACACAAACAATTAGAACATCTATACTAATAAATGATTACATGTGATGACACATGTCATCACCAAATTTCACCTCACAAAACCTTTCCCGCCTAAACTTCTTTAACAAACTTTCCACAAATTATGCTAAATTTCTTAATTGAAGTTTTTATTTTATTTTAATTTTTTTAAACGACAAGGGTGAAGTTTTTTATTTTTTTAACTACCTCAATCACCACCAACCATTTTAGGGATTTTGAATCTAAAATATCAATTATCTCAAACATTATTTAACCCTTTCAACATTATGATCATAAACCCTTATTTTATATAATCGATTTATAATAAAAACAATAAAGTTTAAATATTTTTGTTTACATATTTGAATTATACATTTATAACTTATAATGTGACATCTCATATTTTCGTTAAATTAAAAGTAAACTTTGTTAAGTTTTAAAAGGACCTTTTATGTCAATTTTAAAACTTTGTGGAATTAATATGCGATAATTAATTTGGGGTATAACAAATTAATTAAATAATAGAGATAATATTAATAATGTTTAAAACATTGGTTAATAATATAAAACTTATCAACAAGGGATAAAAATCTTAAAAATAATTGTTATAATAGTAATAATAAAGATATTATTACTATTACTAATAATAACATTAATAACAATAATGTTAATGTAATAATAATAATAATAATAATAATAATAATAATAATAATAATAATAATAATAATAATAATAATAATAATAACAATAATAATAATGTTGTTACAAATAACAATAATTTGGAAAAGTTTAATTTAAGTACAGGGGGTTATTGTGTCAATTTTGAAACCTTAAATATTAAGGTTTCTGCATGAAATAATAAGAATTAAACCGCAGGGACCATTTGTGTAAAAAATGGAAATCCAACCCCTTCCCCCCCTTTCCACTCCCGTGTTTCCGGCCGAGAGTCCGGCCACTCTCCGGCCGACTCCGGCGATCACCAAGGACTCCAAAACACTCGATTTCAACGCAATTAAACCGTTACCTAACCCTCGTGCATCAGATTCGAACCCATAATCATGTTTAATTTGCCTTTAAATCGTTGTTATGAACCAACCGATTGAAACCGAAATGTTACAATTGAATCAACACAAAACCTGTTGAATTGGGTCGTTTAACTGATTAGAAACGTTTTAACAATCATTGCGAACTTGAATGTGAGATTAAATTCGAAGTTAAACAACCATTAATCCCTTAATCATAACCGAAATAGCCTAAGGAACATCAGAACGCATTCGGACCTTAACGTTCAAATCAAAGCCATATAACAGAGGGGAATTACCTCATTTGTTCCTTTCTAACTCTCTGTTCTCTCAATTCCTTAAAAATTACATCGCAACCTTGATTTTGAGTCCTGTGTTCTTCGCAAGTGGTCCGAAGTGTTCTCGGTTCAATTACAACGATACAATCAATAATCAAGTAAGTCAGACCCAGCCACATACTCGTTTTCAATTGGGGAACAAAAGCCCTAAGTTTAATCCAGATGAAACACTCGAATTGATCTTCAATTTTGGTTCAAATTAAACTAGGGTTCTTATGTAAATTGGGGGTTCTTTTGTGAGTGTGTTTTTAAGATTTAAAAACCGGGTGATACCGCGGCTGTATGCCTTGGTTCACCGGTTAAGTCTTCTTATCCTACCTTGGAGGTCCCGGGTTCGAACCCCGGGCACCCCATATTTTTTTTTAAAATGGCCTTTTCAGCCTTAAATAAATTTTAGAAAATTCCTAATTAACATAAAAAATATATATTTTTATAATCTTTAAATATTTTTTTAGGCATCAAATAAATTTCTGAAATATTTCTAAAATTTTAGATAACTAAAAACCCTTGTAAAAAAAACATTTTAAAGATTATTCATGGATTATTTATATGGATTTTTAAAAAAATAAAATATTAGTGACCCGAACTCTCCCTTTATTTATATATCGTTTAAATCACGTTATTTTAATAGAGATTTTATGAAACATTATAAACTAATATGTTAAATAATTTTATATTATTTTGCAAGTTATATAACTTAGTAAATTATAAACACTGTCAAAATGTACTTTTTTTTTAAAACTTAAATATCCTTTTATGTGAATGACTTTCTTTTAAAATAATAACTGTATATAATTATGGACTCGAAACAATAAATCTTTATAACATTAATAGGCATTATATTAATTAAAGTTTTATCATGATAATTGTAGAAATTATATATCTTATAATTTCACAAATAATTTACAAATATTATTCTTTGAAAACTATAAAGAATTAATTACATATTGAACTCCAACTTTGCTATGTTTAAATTCATTTCTAAAATATATACATATATAATTCATGTAAACCTATGGCAATTCATCTTGTAAAGTTATGGTTAGTTGAACTTTTGTGGTTACCATGTTATGGCGTTATATGTACAATTATTAACTATTGCTAGCCCAGCGAAGTCATAGATCTATGGATAAGACAAGCCTGCTTGGTTGATCCAAGTACACTTAGCTGATCGTATATACTTTTAACGTTTGAGACTTGTAAAACTTTGTCGAGGTTTGATTGTTGCATTGTTCATAACATCCCTAATCACTTTATTCGCTAACTTATGACTTGAATTGCCATCTTTTATGTACTTATGTATTGAAAACTATGGAATGCTCACCAACATTTTTATGTTGACCCTTTTATTTTTAACATGTTTCAGGTATACCCCAAGTTTATGCTCTACTCTTTGAAGCTTGCACATCTAGGAATGGACCTAGTTAATTAAATGAAATAAGAATGATTTGTTACATTCTATGTTATGCTTTCAATTTCTTTGAGACTTATGTTTGTAATGATACAATTGAAACTTATGTTTAAAATATATTTGGATTATTAATAGCGTTATGTGGCTCTGAACGATCTTAACTCTCACTCCTCGACGTTTCCGCCGTCAAGGTTGGGGTGTGACAGATTGGTATCAGAGCCCATAACTATAGGGATTTAGGTTATTAGAAATGGTGACCTAGACTATAGTTGCATGAACCTCATAGAAAGATCATTATACCTTTGTGCTTACATGTTGTTTGCATGCTACATAATGCTATGCCTTTTTGTGCAACTTGATGCCTTAGCATAGGATTGCCTTATGTATGCTTAAACTTAGTTACTTGTCTCCCTAAACTTAACTTTTGACTCTTTGACTCTCCCGACAAAATGAACTTCCTAAACTTATTCTTAACGACATGTGGAATCTACACTTATCATCGTGGGTTCAATTCCTTAGACTCTGTGCCTAACCTAAGAAAATCTCATCAAGGTTTTGATTCCATAAACCAAAGAAATTTGTGTGACACATAGACACCTATATTCTGGATTTCCTGGCAAAAGGCCTTCGGGCTAAGGCAAGCATATCGTATAAATCTCATTGTGAGACCAGTTATGCTTACCTGGGGATTTCTGGGATGAGTGATAAACTATGGTCAACATACACAAGTCTCTATGGCAAATGGGTCAATTTACCTTGACGTGTCAACGATTCCAAATGGTAATGCGTTACCAAATGGAACCATCCTCTTCGTATCTTAAAATCTTTGACTCCTTGAACTGGTATCACTTCATTCTCATCATACATAATGTTCCTGTTAATATCGAACCTATCCTACGTTTCAACTTTTACGTTTAAACACCGTTACACGTTGAGCGTTCATGTAACTATTTCTATATCTTGACCAATGTGAACATGGATCTTAATATACCCAAAGATATTGGGAATCTAAACCGAATGGTCATCAAAAACTTTAAACCGTTACTTATGGTTCTCAAGTGATGTGTCCCATAACTAAGAACATGCAAATGCTATAGGTGGAATTCCTACATCTCGAGATACTTTGTCTAAGCAAAGTGTAAATGGTGATTTGACTTGATCATTGAATCCATTTACTTGACTCGAAACCCTTGAGATGAGTGATCACTTATAAGTACGCGTGTCTTCAATAAGACTATGGTTGACCTCATATCGTGAGAAGTCTATGTATTTCTTTCGATTGTGAATCGAATGTTCACACCTCATTGTGGTGTTGAATAATTTCCTGCCCTTGATTTCGTCTTCCCGATTGAAACCATCCAAGATTTGAACACCACAACGAATTCTGTTATCTCGAACTTTGATCCTAAGCTTGTAAGCATGATTTTCTCTTTTGTTACATTGATGTAACTTGAAATTTTCTGAATTTCTAATTGATATTCTTTTTCTTTTCGTTGTTATGTCAAACTTCATACCGTTTGCACCGTGAGAGATGCAAGTGTTTGCAAGCCAACATATGACTAAGAACACTCATATCACCTAAATGATTCTAACTCATCAAAACAGTGGTGATTCCCTTATTTTGATGATTCTCTATTCGTTTCGATAAATGGTTTCCAATCGCGTGTTTTATGAAATTTTATCCTCTGGATTGGGGTGATTACCTTATCTTGAGGATTGACTTCAATTATTTTCTTTGGAATGACATTTCACAAATGACATGATCTCACCAAAATAGGATTGAAACCCGTACTTTGGTGACAAATGTCAATCTTCGATTGTTTTCTTGCTATTATGAAATTCACTCATCAAGATAGGCGTGAATTCCATACCTTGATGATAATATCATCTTTATGAATTGTATTTTTTTCAAATGAGACGACTTCATCAAAGTAGGAGTGAATTCTGGATTTTGATGAAGAAGTTCATCTTGTTATATTTTGTTTTTGTAAAACTTCACCGTTAAGATAGGAGTGATTTCCCTTACCTTAATGGTGAGTTACCTCGTCTTATTTCTGTGGATTCTCAACAAGGAGTTGGGATCGAACTTTTTGATTGGTAAGTTAGTGGTCATACCTTGGGAATACACCATCAAGTTAGGAGTGAAAACCCCACCTTGATGACTATTCTCATTTCTTGACCTTCAACTTACCAAGGTTTTAATCAAGTGACAAGAAACATGTAGTAACTTGAAGGGTGAACCAATGTTAGTGTTTGGACCTATCAAGCCAAAGCATGACTTCTGAACTTGTGAGGAGACCCGATCGCTCTAGGTTGATTTTGATTCCAAGCTTGGAGCATTTGAATTCTTGAATCAATTTCTTTCCCTTTATCTTCATGTTTTGAGTCGATCTAGCTACATCGAACCATTTATTTCTTACTTATCAACTTTCATTTTGAGTTATTATCAACGCATGATTGTGTGATGGTAGCCTTCTTAAACAATCTTTCTACTAAATAAAGACATTATCAACTTGTGGTTATGTCTTTCTAGTCATACGAATGTTCTCGACTGTACTTATGGGTTTGATGAATTACGTATGCAATCTATACTTGGAAACTTGCTATCTTGCAAAACATGTTTACAAATACTTTTCTTAATGTTTGCGTCATTTCTTGAATCGCTTTTGAACCCTTAACCTTGAAAATCATTGAAATTTTATCTTGGTTTTGAATAACAAGACTCGTTATTATCCTCATTGCGATGTGGATATAAGGGTTCATAAAATTTCGTAATTTGTAGTCATATGTGTGGCATAAAAGAAAAGACATAACTTGGCATGTGTCTAAGTGTCTTACTTTCACATATGACAAAACCTAACATCCGTGTTCCTGTGAATCTCCTGTTTAACTTTTCATCACTAAGTGCCTCTTATCTTAGATGCTATGATGACAAATGGTGCATTATAGACCGATTAACTAATTTCATATTGACTCATGTGGGTTAACGGGTCGAGAAATTGGTTCGTATCTATCTCAAATAGTCGTATACCGTGGTATGTTGTTGAACATCGATCATTAATTTGGATGATCAATTCATTTTCTACTTTTAATAATGTTCCTAACCATCGTCGTGAACTTATTCCAAAATCTTCGCATATTGTATTATTCTTAGACCGATGATTGGTCAAAGGAGAGATACATATTCACAAGATATGCGTTAAGATCGTTTCATATAGTGACGTTTGAGATTCTTAAACCCTGACGGTCAACCTTTCTTATCATTGTTGGTCCTTTATTGATTTCTAGACATCAAATTACTACGAAATTACATTCTAGAAGTTGTGACTTATGAATCTAAGGTACCACGGTAGCTCGTTATCGTTTTTCAACGTTTTATCTCAAAACGTCTCGCGTTCGTTATGTTAAGAATCTTGTAAGATTCCATAAAGTGAAAACATCTCATCCGTAATCAAACGTAAATCACTGACCGTTGTACATTTACCTTTCATTATAACTCCTTTGTTCATTTAAGTTCATTCTTAATTTCGGGACGAAATTCTTTTAAGTTGGGGAGACTGTGACATCTCATATTTTCGTTAAATTAAAAGTAAACTTTGTTAAGTTTTAAAAGGACCTTTTATGTCAATTTTAAAACTTTGTGGAATTAATATGCGATAATTAATTTGGGGTTTAACAAATTAATTAAATAATAGAGATAATATTAATAATGTTTAAAACATTGGTTAATAATATAAAACTTATCAACAAGGGATAAAAATCTTAAAAATAATTGTTATAATAGTAATAATAAAGATATTATTACTATTACTAATAATAACATTAATAACAATAATGTTAATGTAATAATAATAATAATAATAATAATAATAATAATAATTATAATAATAATAATAATAATGTTGTTAAAAATAACAATAATTTGGAAAAGTTTAATTTAAGTACAGGGGGTTATTGTGTCAAATTTTGAAACCTTAAATATTAAGGTTTCTGCATGAAATAATAAGAATTAAACCACAGGGACCATTTGTGTAAAAAATGGAAATCCAACCCCTTCCCCTCTTTCCACTCCCGTGTTTCCGGCCGAGAGTCCGGCCACTCTCCGGCCGACTCCGGCGATCACCAAGGACTCCAAAACACTCGATTTCAACGCAATTAAACCGTTACCTAACCCTCGTGTATCAGATTCGAACCCATAATCATGTTTAATTTGCCTTTAAATCGTTGTTATGAACCAACCGATTGAAACCGAAATGTTACAATTGAATCAACACAAAACCTGTTGAATTGGGTCGTTTAACTGATTAGAAACGTTTTAACAATCATTGCGAACTTGAATGTGAGATTAAATTCGAAGTTAAACAACCATTAATCCCTTAATCATAATCGAAATAGCCTAAGGAACATCAGAACGCATTCGGACCTTAACGTTCAAATCAAAGCCATATAACAGAGGGGAATTACCTCATTTGTTCCTTTCTAACTCTCTGTTCTCTCAATTCCTTAAAAATTACATCGCAACCTTGATTTTGAGTCTTGTGTTCTTCGCAAGTGGTCCGAAGTGTTCTCGGTTCAATTACAACGATACAATCGATAATCAAGTAAGTCAGACCCAGCCACATACTCGTTTTCAATTGGGGAACAAAAGCCCTAAGTTTAATCCAGATGAAACACTCGAATTGATCTTCAATTTTGGTTCAAATCAAACTAGGGTTCTTATGTAAATTGGGGGTTCTGTTGTGAGTGTGTTTTTAAGATTTAAAAACCAGGTGATACCGCGGCTGTATGCCTTGGTTCACCGGTTAAGTCTTCTCATCCTACCTTGGAGGTCCCGGGTTCGAACCCCGGGCACCCCATATTTTTTAAAATGGCCTTTTCAGCCTTAAATTAATTTTAGAAAATTCCTAATTAACATAAAAAATATATATATATTTTTATAATCTTTAAATATTTTTTTTAGGCATCAAATAAATTTCTGAAATATTTCTAAAATTTTAGATAACTAAAAACCCTTGTAATAAAACATTTTAAAGATTATTCATGGATTATTTATATGGATTTTTAAAAAAATAAAATATTAGTGACCCGAACTCTCCCTTTATTTATATATCGTTTAAATCACGTTATTTTAATAGAGATTTTATGAAACATTATAAACTAATATGTTAAATAATTTTATATTATTTTGCAAGTTATATATAAACACTGTCAAAATGTACTTTTTTTTTTAAAACTTAAATATCCTTTTATGTGAATGACTTTCTCTTAAAATAATAACTGTATATAATTATGGACTCGAAACAATAAATCTTTATAACATTAATAGGCATTATATTAATTAAAGTTTTATCATGATAATTGTAGAAATTATATATCTTATAATTTCACAAATTATTTACAAATATTATTCTTTGAAAACTATAAAGAATTAATTACATATTGAACTCCAACTTTGCTATGTTTAAATTCATTTCTAAAATATATACATATATAATTCTTCTAATGAATTAAAAATGTAAATAATTACTTTGTAAATTGTTAATTATCAAAAACCCCTCAAAACTATTGAAACCCTAATCATTATTTGAACGTTAATCATATTATTAATCTTTATCTTGTAATACATATTTAGGTGCCTTGTAATGAATACTTTGGATTACTTTGGATCATCCTTTAATATTTATTTATCATCTTGTAATGCTTATATCAATGTGAGTATTTCCATACCCCCTTTTGCTTATTTTCACACTTTGGGGTGAAACATGTTAACTTATTAACATTGCACTTGTAAACTTATTTGAGACTTGTAAACCTATGGTAATTCATCTTGTAAAGTTATGGTTAGTTGAACTTTTGTGGTTACCATGTTATGGCGTTATATGTACAATTATTAACTATTGCTAGCCCAGCGAAGTCATAGATCTATGGGTAAGACAAGCCTGCTTGGTTGATCCAAGTACACTTAGCTGATCGTATATACTTTTAACATTTGAGACTTGTAAAACTTTGTCGAGATTTGATTGTTGCATTGTTCATAACATCCCTAATCACTTTATTCGCTAACTTATGACTTGAATTGCCATCTTTTATGTACTTATGTATTGAAAACTATGGAATGCTCACCAACATTTTTATGTTGACCCTTTTATTTTTAACATGTTTCAGGTATACCCCAAGTTTATGCTCTACTCTTTGAAGCTTGCACATCTAGGAATGGACCTAGTTAATTAAATGAAATAAGAATGATTTGTTACATTCTATGTTATGCTTTCAATTTCTTTGAGACTTATGTTTGTAATGGTACAATTGAAACTTATGTTTAAAATATATTTGGATTATTAATAGCGTTATGTGGCTGTGAACGATCTTAACTCTCACTCCTCGACGTTTCGCCGTCAAGGTTGGGGTGTGACATATAACCCGTGTAATACACGGGCTGATAACTTAGTAGTTATATATAGCATACATGTGCTATTGAATTGGAAATATACATACAATATTTCAACATGGGTCCCACTCTAGATCATTTGCTATCTGGTGCAATTACATGTTGGTTCGGTAACGAATTCACTTGAAATGTTATATTAAAAAACTTTGTTAATATACTCATCACAAACACCATCTAGTAAAATGTATCATATATAATAATTTTCATTTTCTAAAAATATAAACACTACCATTGCTTCATCAAACAATAACTTAATCGATATACGTTAAGTGACTATTAACGCTTATATTGACGTGAATGACTTCTGGTTTCCTCAACACATCAAGCAGATTAATGCAACCTATTGATCTATATTTACATACGCTCTATTGTGTATTATTCATTTGTTAAATGTATCGATATCATTATAAACTTAAATTGAAGACAATTAAACAACTTAATGAACTAGTTTTGGTACAAAGTTAAGAGCAACAACCTGAGGGATTATCGGAAAAATAAAATATGGGCCCATGTGTTAATGAGTTAATCAACAACCTATGGGCTATGAGAGAACTAAAAGGATCCATTAATCGGTACGTGCTTTCGCCAGTTTATGGGCTCCAATGAAAGAACAAGTTGATTTGGGCCTGTGATAGAGATGGACTGCTATTGGACCGAAAGAAAACAAATTATGAGAATACTGGCCCACATTACATTATAGCTTATCAGACATCACTTCCTTTATTATACGTGTACCCACATAAACACTCGTTAGTCATACCAACGGCACATTTGGGTTGGTCATCCAACACTCATGAAACAAGATATCTAGCTTTCAAATTTTTAATAATGTTGGTGATTAAATGTGTGGGTCGAGGTGTTGTTTAATAGTGACGACAAATCGTAACATGTCGGGGCGGTTGATTTGATTCATCTGATTTTTTTTTTCTTTAATTTTTAAATAATTAAAATCATACTTAAAAAGGTAATATATTACCCACAAATGCATTTTGAGCGCATTGCATGTACATTAAACTGGAACTCCACATTTAAGTGTGTTTAAGCAGAAGCAATTCTGAGATGAATGATCTCCTGTGGAGTTTTCACTCGGGCAAACAAAACAAATCTGTGAGCTTCTAGTGGGTAAAACAGACAATATTAGCTGGTATGAGAAGTCGAATGTTGTACCATACCTCCCTCTATTCCTGTGCGGTTTCTATGTTTGTTGTGTTTCATAAGTTTATGTATTTTACATGAGCTTGTTTAGCTCTAAATCAATAGTTTACCGGTTATAATTCATTAATTTAATAGTTTCAATCATATGATTCTTCGAACAATTAGAATCTTGTTAGTTCTAGCTATCTTTCTCATATTAATAAAGAAACCCATTTGAAGGGAACAATAAATAAGGACCCACGTTACACTAAATTCACTATATCTACTACCACCACCACTTCCTTTATTATACATGTACCTGGTACCCACATAAACACTCTTTAGCCATAGCAATGGCACATTTGGGTTGTTCACCCAACACTCATGAGACAAGATAACAAGCGTTTAAATTTCAATAATGCTAGTGATTGAATGTGTGGGTCGAGGATTCGTTTCATAGTGATGAAGAGGCATAATATGTCGTCGGTTGGTTTGATTTATCTAAGACTTTTTTCTTTATTTGTTTTTAATATTTGAAAGCCATACACAAAAAGGTAATGAATTTTGTGTTAACATAACCATAAAGAGTCGAACTATTACTCTGTTACAGAGAGGGTGTTTAGTAGTTCTACTAATGCTGAAATCAATATAGTGTGCATTACTCAATAATAGTAAAAATAGATTTGTGTAACTGGTTGAATTGTTTAGTAGATATTATACATCATCAAAGGAAGACCTTTTCATGGGATATTATTTATAAGTTCAACATATGATAGACATATGGCATATAACGTTACATTGAGCTTCAGGGGCGGCCATTTAATACAATCCATTAAAGAAACAAAACCTTTAGACCATCTACTTATAAGTTATAAGGAGATGGGTCATGGGTTAGTCCAAAATGGTTTTATAAAGGAAACTAATCAATGAAAATGAGTGTCTATCGTGACAACAATATTCGAATTTACTAAATAATATCGTCTTAGAAGAAGGATGCGACATGTGGCTTTGGTTGGGTGATGAGTTGGGTGCCTTAATGATTCATTTTCTTCAAAGGATGATCGAAAGAGAGTTATTTATATGCATAGTTGGATTAATTAAGTACCGTTGAAAGTACATTATTTCAGGTAGAGAGCATGTATAAACAAATCGCATAGGGGTCGAACTAGAGAATAGGTAAAGCAGATGGTTCGAATGCTTACGTTTTATGTGTGATATGAGAAATGTCACTATTATGTATTTACAATATACGATTTAGCTACAAGTTGTTTGGTGAATAGAAATAATTAAAAAAAAAAGATATAAAAACCTGATATGATATTGATATGGATTAAAAATGTACTAATTAAAGATAACTCCTCCCCCTAATAACCTGATCATATTGTTTGTCTTAGACCTACACTTGTGACTTGTCTCCTTTTGCTGAAAGATGAAAGATGAACCAACTAGTAGTATTCAAAACATTTTTATTCTTATAACCTTTTCATCTAACATAATCATTCTAAAGGCTAAAAACAATCATGGAATAATTGAGTGATACTTTTTGCTCAATTTCCACCGAACATTATTTTGTCTCGCAATTTTGGGCATTGGATGGATCCAACCTCTTCCCAATTTTAAACAACCTTTTGCCTTTTTTATCAAAGTGGTGCAGGTCACTCCAAATTTAGGTGAACACCTAGTTGTAAATTTTATAATATAGAAATTTATAAATTAAAAAAAGTTGTTTAATACTATAATTTATGTTGTTGGGTTAGATATCATTTCAAATTCTTATACCATTATTAGGTTTTATCAATAATTGGGCCTAAAAGTAAGAAGAAAGAAATACACAGATTGTTTTTCTATATGTTTATATTACAGGTTTACTGCTCAAGTTTAAGAAGTTACATCTTAATTTGATCTTTTACTCAAACGTTTAATCATTTGGGTAGATATCAAACTTATAGACTAAAATAATTATATCGGCGTAATAATAATACTAATAACAATAATAATAATAATAATAAATCTCATTATTGCTACTGCCCAAAAATAGTAACAATATATATTGCTACTGCTAATAATAATGTATTATAATGCTATTTTTAGTTAAAATATTTCAACTAATAATAAGGTTTTATTAGAAGACAAGTTCTTGAGCCAATTCATCCACCAAGAACCCAAAGATGCCCATCTCTATATCCTTCCCAATATCTCTAATCGTTTCTTTATCGCACCATTTCCACTTTTCACTTATGAAGTCCGTTTCTACTATCATATCGATTGTATTCAGATCGACTACTTTCCACAAATGCAATCGCTTGCACACCCTTTGCACGATCATCTCATGTTCTTCGTTTTTGTTCTTGTTCTTGTTCTTGTTCTTGTTCTTGTTCTCTTCTTCAATGAGGTCAAGCACGAGTTTTTTCATGTACCATGGGATTTTCCCGACACCCAGATGGTTCACTATCTCCCTAAAACACTCTTCGTTAGTCCACTCTTCTTCGCTTTCTAAAACATCTTCATCCTCATTAGAACATTGTTCTAACATGCGGTTTTCAAGGTCAATCGGATCTAACCCCGCAAGCCGCTCAAACCTTTTTAGCTTTTGTAATAGTTGATGTTTTGCTCCTACAATTCACACAATAAAAGTTTTAGGTTACAATATGAATGATAATACATCACAAAGTCACAAATAAATTAAAAATATTTTTATGTATAATAATATTTCAATGGATCCCACAAATAATTTGTGTTTCCACTTATTGCAAATCAATTATTGACCTTGATTAGGACTTTAATTATACTTTGTTTATAATAATCAAAATGACTGACACAAGTCCATCAACCGCAAGTTGTTTAGTTTTGTTTTTCTTTCCAAATGCGTGCAATGTACACATGTTAATGCATGACATACAAGTCAATAAACTAAAACCAAATCTATGACAATCAACCAATTTACACGACAAGAAGCACAATACATAAACAAATTAACAAAGTATTAAAGTTGAAAACGACCCCATAACCGATTAAGATTTAGGTAAGATGTGACGATAGATACACAAATTCTTTTAATCGACCTCTTAATCATGCTACAAAGACTTATAGCGTGGGACTTGGTTTGTAACTTATATAATTTTCTTTGTAAAAAATGTGTTAAAAAAACGTAAGTGAATCCTCAAACACAACTGATACTGACCATGACCAAACAACCATGTTTCCCCGCTACTTATGCATCATTAAATTTAACTGTAAGACTTTGACACGAAATAATGTCATTGAGCATATAATAAGAGTAACTAAATATTGCACTTACTTTGTACATTTGCATAACTGCATTCGATATCAAAACAATCTTCTTCTGTGGCCCCGCCATCACGTTCTTCCTCGTCATCATCAAACAAAGGGTCAAGTACTGAAACAGGACTACATTGTTCTTTTTCATCATCGTCTTGTCTGTTAATTTCCTCCACACACCCGACTTCGTAACTTTCTTTGTCCTATAACATTACCAACGTTCAATATTTTGATACAAAATATTATGAAATCTTCAAATTTGTTTTTATCATTTTGTTATAAAAAATTATACAGTTTTTACAAAATAGTTGGGAAGTTGAAAAGTTGACTTTGGACTTTTATCTAGCTGGTTCTATGGACAGCCATACGGCCATACTTGTATGTTACATGTGTGGTTAATTTACTGGATTGTTTTGTATTCAATGCTAACAAGGGTCCAAAACATAAATAAGACAAATTTGGTTTTGTCTATTTCTGTGACATTTAATTTTATTCATATCTATAAAATATATTCATGGGCCTAATACTATAATATTTAAAATTAATAAAATCAACGATCATATTGTTGAAAATTTCATATATTGTAACTGTGATTTAGGCAAATTGATAGATTTGGATATTAAGGAAAAATATAATATAGTTTAGTATTAGTTCTAGATTTTGTAAACAACTTGAGTATTTATCCTAGTTTCTCAATCCAATTTAACGAAAATGTTAACAAAATAACAAGTTTAGTTACTAACATTTGATTGTAATTTAACAGAAAAATGAACAAAAATTACTCTTAACAACTAAATTATTATAAAATTAAAATCAATACTTAAAACTAATACTTTTTTTACTTAATATCCAAGAGTTTTATTTATTTATACCGAAACCACAACGAGCATCTGCTTAAAGGTGGGAGAGGCGCACCCGTTGTGAGAGCGCGGTGGCCCCTACGCTACGCGGCAACACCTAATTAACTCTTTCTTAATTATTTTTGGATTAAAGTTTTAAATATGAAATATAATTGGAAAAGACAAAAACACCCCCACCCAATCCATTTTGTAATTACAAGCAATACATAATAAGTTACGGCCTTCGGGCTAACTCGATACCACCGACAATAACTCCAATATGCACAAATTTAAAATTATTAAATTAAATCATATGGTGAAAAATTAGATTAAAGTAATTAAAATTAAAAACAAATAATAATATAATAAACAAAGTTGGAGAGTGAAGACAAAACCTGTCGGAAGTGGCGATGTGGAGATGCCGCCGGCGACGACGGCTCCGTTTTCCGGCGAGTAGGCGACGGACTTCTTGTAAGTGAGAAACGAAAAGGGCTTGAAGGATTCGACCACAAACAATCAATCTCTTCAAACTCATGAATCGATCGTGAAGTACACGAAGTTTCCATCTCCGGCGAGTGCTCCGACCAACCGCCGCAGCTCCGCCTGCAACCGTCGTCATCACCACCACCATCCACACTCTTCTTCCGGCTTCTTCCCGTCGCCGGAGACGACGGTGTCACGTTCACGTTTACGGGTTCAATTTCACGGGTTTTCGTTCGGGTGCTCCGATCCTTCAACCGCCGGAGAAACGACCCGAATAACCCGAATTTGAACTGTTTGGATCCGGGTTTGGGTTTCTGGACCCGGGTGGCGGCGTCTAGCAGCACGGCGGCGGTCCTCGCCGGAATGTGGAGGAACACGGCGGCGTTGTTGCAGGGGCTTTTAGTCTCCCTCGTCGGGAAATCAAGAAACGGTGATTTGTTGAACGCCGGCGAGTCCTCCGGCGAGAAGAAACAGACATGATTGATGCAGAAGTTGCGAGTGGTGGTTGAAGAAGAGGGTGATTTGATTATGGGTTTTCGTTTTCTAACAACAATCTCTGATTTTCCGGCGACGGTGGCGGTGGTGGTGGCGGATTTCAGCCGTGAGCGGCGGTCGGCGATGAAGGTTTTGAGGTGAAAGGGTTCTTGATCTTCTTTTAGAAGCTCGTGTAAGTGTTTATGACCCATGATTATTATTAAAGGTTTTGAGGAGATTTATGGGTGGTGATGAGTAAACATGAAAAAGAAGAAAGATTGAAAGAAAGTTGATTGTGATTTTGATTTTGATTTTGATTTGAAGAAAAGTGGAAGATGGGGAATGATGAAAGTGGGAGAAGTGGTTTGTGTAGTTTTAAATGTTGGAGGAGTAATTGGGGCATGAACACCGCGAAGGGTTGGGTGAAAATATGCTTTATTAATGTTTCTTGTATTTTGTTTTTATTTGTATAAATAATAGTGTAGGACATTATAAAGTACTTATGTTTTTATTAATTATTTGTACTCAATAGACACTTGCTGAGAAAATGTTTTTATATGGAAAAGGTTAAAGGTTAAAATTCAATAACTTGTGATTGTTGATGATTAGTAAGAATAGATTAGGAGCTATTTTAAAAAAGTTAAGGTTTTGTTAAATTTTAAATTGAAAGTTGTTTTGAGCATTTACAACTTATGGGTTTATGGCGGTTTTTAGTTTATGTGAAGACCAAAGGGGGGAGATGATTGTTGATATGAAGGATAAGCATTAATGAGAAGAACGCCTTTGAACTAGTTCTTTAGGAGGGGGAGAAGAGAGGGTTCAAGGGAGGACGGGAATGGATATTTTAGACCACTCATGATGCGGTGATGTGGTCATGTTTTAAGTTTGTTAACGATGATGCTCTTAATATTTATAGTTTTTTAATTTAACTAATAATGCAAAAACTAATTTTTCTAATGAACTATGAACTAAAGTGTAACAATTTCTTTTTTTTACACTTTTCTCACCTACTATTTTTAATTCTAACCCTTAAAATTGAGAATCTTATACCTTGCTTACATTCATAAATATGTTGATAAGCGTAGGCATAATTGTTATCAAAGAAATTGATGATATATAGTGCATGTTGATTAACAATAAATTATACAAAAGAGTTGTTTGTTTCATGTCATAAGCTTTTATATGTACTCCTCACTAGCTTGAACGTTCTTTTACGTTGAGAAGAAGATAGCAAGTTGATTATAAAACGAGATTGATGCATACGGGAAGTTGTCGCATAACACAACCTAATTGACGCTTGGTCTTCCATAAAAACAAGAATGTTAACAAACTGACTCTAACAAGATATTATATGCCATAGTACCAACAAAACACAAAGCCGGAAAAAGAACATGTTACCAACACTAATGCTATTTCTTTAATTATCCTTAGTTTGAATATCTTTATTAGACCTTGTGTTTCGTATCTATAATTAGGTTGAGCCTCTTCCTTGCCTTCAATTAGCAAACACATGATAGTATTAAACAATGTTTTAGATTTGGATTAGAATCGGTAGGTTAGACCGGTTTGTCTTTTATATAATTAAAAATTCAAATTGTGTTGGAGGGTGTTTGATCATGAGTCATATAATTTAATCATAAAAATTAAATCTACACAAGACTTTCTTCGTATCCTATGTTGAAAACTTTCTATTGTTCAATAACATTCTAATTAAAGTCTCATCTTTATAAAATATTTTCCTTCTATTTTACATGTTTTGTGTTATGGATCTTTGTTTAAAACTTAATTTTGAGATTTTGGCTATTTTAATTTCAATAGCATGTTATTAGAGAAAGAACTCGTGGAGAAGCAACTAATTGTACATTATTTTTATCACCCAACGTAAGACTCCTGTGGACATATCAAATATGTCAAATTGTTGGGTCAATTTTTAAACATAAACGAGAAGCTAGTGAGGCATAGTTCATGATTGAACTAGCAAACTTGTTATTTACATCCATTAAATCGGAATTCAAAATCTAATCGACACAAGTACTAGATATTACGGGTGATGAAAATTATGGATTTCAAGAAAACTTGCTCCTTGGTCAAGCCAGCTGATCCCTTGGGCATAATAATATGTTTTCTTTCACGTTTATATTCATTTTATATATATATTTTTTTTATGATAATGATAAAAATAATAATAATAATGATAACAATAACGATAATAAGATGGAAAATATATAAAAGCAATTCAATACAAAATAATAAACAATTAACCAAAAAGCAAAAGTTATGAATTGATATGTTGATGAGACAATACTCTATAGAATATATAATATTTTTTTCTGGAAACATCTTTTTTTATTGAAGAATTTCTTTTTATTCATTGTAGAATTTGAATTATGAGATTTATATATTAGGTATTTGAAGGTATGATATCATAGCTTAGAAAAATCACGATAAGTGCTGACACAAATAAAACACGATAACTAATTGTGTTAATTTTATCAAAACATGAACTGTTTTAGACGTAGGCTACACGATAAGATGTATTTGAGAACATGATAAAACCACATATTTAGTCCGGAGAGGCATTAGACAGAGGATGGAGACTTGGTCAGTGGAACAAAAATAGTAGTACTCAATTGAAGCGGTTGGGCAAAGGGTTTGGTTTATAAAGTGAACGTAAAAAAATGACATATATCATAAATATATATTTAATTATAAACAAGTTAAAATATAAACATGTTTAAACAGCTACGTTAATAGGTCAATATGTGTTTAACCTGTTTAGACACGATTTTTATCGTGTCTTAAGTGTGTCGATTTGTTAATGACACGAAACCTATTAAGCGCAAACACGAAACACGTTAACTTAACATCTATCTTTATAGAATAAACTCATAATACTCTTAATACCGGAAGACTAGAACTCTAAAAGTCACAACTTTTGGCTTGTAAGAGTATAACTTACCGCCATAATATATAAAAAAGAATGGTTGTAAGACTAACTCAATTGATAAAGGCTAATGTCTTTTAAATAAAAGGTCCTAAAGTTTAAACCCAGACAGTTATAAAATAAATGTAAGTGTAACATGGTTTAGTAGTAGGCATAGGGTCGTTCGCCGTTAGAAAAAGTTATGAATTGATAGATTGATGAGGTATTGAGTTTGATGACACAACACGCGTATGTATATTTAGTAACATAGGAGACATTTAGATTGTCTCTAATCCTTGTCTAATGTTTTCTACGTGTATTATCTTTTTACATTATAACTATAAAATAATTATATCAGTTACAAAAATAAAATATTATTAATTAAAAGCAAATTTAAACCTGTAATGTTAAAAATAGCAAGCATGTTTCTTTGCTTGCTCAAATCCTCAAAAGAAGAAAGAGTAGATGTGAATTTTTATGCAAAAAGTGGAGCATGTCAACTTTACCACAAGACAAGAAAAAGAGAAGGTCTTCCACATTTTATTATATTCTTAAAATCTAAAAAGTGGCTTTGTAATATTCTTATCTTTTTTTCTTTCGTTTTTAATTGTCAAATCTAATCAACCTGAGCATTTAATCCATGGTCTAGTATTCTGTCACACAAGTGCTTTTGGATGAACTCTTTCAATTCATAAGTTGATTGGTGTTACTTAAAAGTTGAAGATTGAAAGTTTAAATATCTTAGACTAGAGATATAATGTATAATTCTAAAAGGTTAGTCGTTGTTTCAAAGAAAAAAAAAAAAGAAAAGTTTTGTTAAAAATTTCTAATAAGCTTGAAATCATAAGAAAAATAAGTATTGATCTATTTTTCATTAAAAAAGGTCTATCAACATTATTTTAGTACATTAAACCCCTTCGATTCTAGCTTGTAAAAGAGATCGAATGAATTTTACGAACTATGTGTTTATATACATGAATTCCCAAATAAGTTACCAATATGTGCCCCAAAACAATGCAATAAAACGAGTAAGAAACAAAGGCTTTTTCAAACTCGAACAACCTTAACCCTTTAAAAATTAGAAAAACCATTGATTATCGACACGTTTGATTATTTTCCCTTTATACCGTCAGATTCAAAAATGACACATGAAAATTCGTTTATCTAATAACTATATTGTATAAATTTATTTTAAAAATCCTAACTGACATACCACAAGTCATAATTAAGAAGGTGGTTATTTTTGTAAAATTATCTAAAAAGTTTCAAGTTTCTTGAAACCATATCCAATGAATATTTTTTAAGTTTATAAATAAATTTACAAGAATACCCTTGACAATGAGCAACAGCTAATGGTTTGATGAAGTGTTGTACATGCGAGAAGAGTTGCTATGGGAAACCACTCATCTGAAGTGTCTGATCCCACTTCGTACCCTTGCAGAGTTACAGTCAACTTTAATTCAAAACTGTTTTTTGGTAACAGTACATTTTATTTACTCATTCTTCCATTAAATTTTGTTTTAATGGAAATACATGAAAAGACATTTCTTTTCATTGTTAACTTTACATATTTATTACAAATGATTTTAAATAATTATTACTAATGATTTTAAACACAGTACAATGAATTTTCTTTTTTACTTTATGTTTTTTAGAAAAAAATTTAGACAACCCAATCTATTGCTAATACCATACTATTTTCCATAACATCATAAATGCAAATACCGCTAAGCAAAAGGCTATTTTGTTATGTTTTTTTTAATTAGTCTAACATGATTTATCATTCACAAAGCGGAACTATTTAAACACTTACAAACATATCACTTTAGAGCATTTACAACCCATTCCTCATCTTTATCTATATAATTACACTATAAATCACTAATTTTTCTCTTTTTTTTTTCTATTTTATCATTACTTTTTCTCTCTTATTCACTCACAACTACTTAAAATATATTAAAAACATTATAGGGTTTTGAACAGTGATTCCTAAAAGTACAGATTGAACAGTAAATTTCTCATATCTTTCACTCACAACCACTTATAACCATATCATATAATATAGGAACTACACTCACATTATTTTAGGGAACGGGTTGTGAATGCTCTTAGTTGACATGTTACATTACAAATCATTCAAAAACATTAATTTTCCTCTAACTATACATCCTTTTGAAAAGAACATTTTATATTAATTTATAAAAATTATTCGTCGTGTGAGTGAGAAGGCCCACCACCCTCCGTCTGAAAGCGTTCGAAATCTCAGATGCAAAGAGGTGCATCTGATTTTGGACGAAGCCTCCAACGGTGTTGTTTGATGCCTCATCCATTCATCTCAATCCGTTTCACAGCGGTGGAGTTGCTCTAAGGGGTTAATTACATTTAATCCCTCTAAATTTTAGTGTATCCTCTTGATAATATGAAATTCAGGGTCTTTTTTTATCTTCTAACGTAAAAGGGAGAAATCTATTGATATGACAAATTAAAAAAAATAAAGATGTAAGTACATTTAACACAACACATTAAAATAACCTTGAGTTTGGTTTATAAATACATATGGGTTTGAATTGAGTAATGGAGAGAAAATGGTGTTGTTTAATATATTGTGATTGAAATATATTTAATTAATTGTTATTTGAAACTATAGAAGGAGTCGTGTTATCAAGCCAAATCACTCGTTAGCTATTTCTGTACGTTTTGTTAAAAGCTTGAATTGACTTAAAACTTTAGTCGCGCTGAATGACTTTTATGTGGATAACTAATTAAGGTCTTAGAAAAAATTCATTTTAATCTTCTTGTTCATTAGTTCAGACTATTATTGGTTAACGATTAACCTGATAATATGGTTTGCTAAAAACTGTTATTGAGCATGGGCGGCCCTGAGGTGGGGCGGGGTGGGCGACCGCTCAGGGCCCGATCTCCTCAGGGGCCGTAAATTTTTAAAAAAATTATATTATATATGTATGTGTATATATTTCTTAAAAACAACTATAAGTTATTAACAAAGTAATAAACAAACCCAATAACAAGTTAATCATTTTGACCTATTGAAACTTAGGGCCCATTAACATTTCAATTAGTTTAGTCCACCACCATATACAAAGTCTAAACTCATTTTAAACGTTAGGAGAGTCTGACGATTCGTTTAAGTAAGTTAGATTATTTTGCTATAATACTTTTGTTTATTGGTATAATAATTACTGTCGTATTATAGATTTTGTAGGTATAGATTACTAACTTTATATTATAGGGGCTCATTTTTTTCTACTCGTCCAGGGTCCAAAATCTTTTGAGGACTCTCGGGAATATTTAGTAAAAGATTAATAGGTAACACACTTACACATAGATATACGTTAGAGATTTTTTGACACTTCTTTTAAAACGGCAATAAAGATGTTAGCTTTCTCCCATCCTTTATATCATATAGGAAAAAGTTGTAAGTTATACTTTATATATACTCTTGTACGTACTCATTTTTTACGTGTAGAAAAAGATTTCGTGTACACCTTTAGCAACCTTTATTTCACTTTTAATCGACACTTTTTGTGTGCTACTATAGGGATCTACCATGCTTATTTTGTTAAGTGAATTGATAGTGTATACACGTTTCTTTATTTTGTTATTTTTGCATTTATTTAAACAACAATAGGGATCTACCATTCTTATTTTAATGTATATGTTTTTTAGTATAGAGTGTTGTTGGAAGATGGAGATTAAAAGTAATCACATTAATAAGTTTTACCTTGTTATAATGGATTGGTACAAACATCTAGCTAGTAAAGTACTTACCTCTAGCTAGCCTTCCTCCATCAAGCACTATTTCTTTTGGTAAAACAAACAATTCAACCAAAGTAAAATGACATTTATACCCCTTCATTCAAAGAAACAATCGTTGCTAATCTTATGCGCTTAAATGACAAGAAACGAAAAGCATAATACATGAAACTCGAAGAAAAGAAATTTCGGATTATAATCGAGATTTTCACCAAACCACACGTACAAAAACCATAATTTACTCTTTGTTAGAGAGAGAGAGAGAGAGAGAGAGGAGGAGGACGACGATATATCTTGTTATATGAATATTTGAGTTTACATTTTACAAACATATGGGGTGGTGCTAGGTCCAATAGTAAAACCATTAGAGTTATAGTACTGGTGATGTTCTTTTTGAGTTTAAGGGTTCGAGACCAGCTATCATAATATTGTGTTAATTAATTATGGTGTATATTAAAAGGATGTGTGAGTGTCCGATAATAAAATATTTCTACAAACACACAGTAAACTTTCATGACTACATTGTCAATATATTGATCTAGTGCAAAAGACTAGTCACCTTCAACATAGTTTTAATATTCGCGTCCTCATTTTCTAGCTACAAACCATATTAAAACCGGACAAAACCGCGACATAGATGCACGTACACATACAGGAATAATACTGCAGCAACAACATATTTACAACGACAAATGAATATATGATTAAATGAATATATGAGAGATCGATTATGTGTCAAAGTAATGGACATTGATGCATGGGTCCTCATGCCTATAAAAAATAAACTATTTTTCACATCAAAAAGACAAAAACCTTAATTCGTACGTTAGTGTTGATCCGGACAACAACATTTAATGAAATAGAAGGTTGCAGCACACACATGTATATGGCGATATATACACACACATACAGTGTATATGTAATATATGCTTGCATGAGGTAGATAAGAGATTCCATAACACTAAAGTATCATAACATAAAATCATTAGTAGCAAAAATACAGTATCTAAAACTAAGCACACCTAGAACTAAGGTAAGGTACAAAAAGACATAATAATTCCTAAAACTAAAGTATATAAGAGTAAGGACCACCTAAGATTAAAGTCACCTCTAAAACTAGCTAACGCCCACACCTATGACAAAAGGCAATCCACGATCATAATCTTAACACATTGAGATAAAAAAAAATTCAAAATAAACTTGGGGCAGCCTTTATAGTTTACTGTGATCCAATCCTATATATCTGAGCTCTTTAATGTCACAAAGTTAATTGGTTCTTCTAGTTTGTACGTAAGATCAATCATTAAAAAGTTTTGTGCAACGTCATCAACTTATAAACAGATCGAAGCATGAATGAAGGCACTCGATCATAGCCAGGTTTTCTTGATACCGATGGGAAATGATGAGGCACATGTCCAATTTTTGATTTTCCATAAGGGGTTGAGTCTCCTTGTCTTTTTAATTTTTTTTAGAAGAAAATTAATTTAGAGTTATTTTTTCAAGCTTTACATGCCTCTTAGTTCCTATAAAACTATATTAGATGGATATATATATATATACATATTAGATAAGCTGGGAAATGACAGCTAAATGTTATCTTGAACGGCCTAACAACTCATCTAAACTAACATTTTCACGGTTTGTGCATTTTTAACATTTATGTTGTCGATCAATGATGTTCATACATTCTTGCCTTTTGCTAGGCTATAGCGTCTACATAATTTTTTCATTATGTTATTTTAGCGATGATATAATGTAACATTCAAAAAAAAAAAATTAAGTGCTGATTTTTAAAACCCACTTTATTTCTAGGTGAACATCTAGCAAGTGCTTACTTTTTCTAGCCTTCCTCCATCCAACGCCTATTTTTTCAGTAAAACAAGCAATCAAATCGAGGTAAATTGACTTTTATACCCTTTTATTTAACTAAAAGAAACGTTAGAGCATTCACATCTCAATTTTCATCTTTATTTCTATAATTAAACTAAAATCACTAATTTTTCTCTGTATTTTTTAATTAAATAATACTTTTTAATACATTTATTATTACATTTTCTCTCCTCTACTTACAAGTCACAATCACTTTCAAAAAATATTAAAACATTAATAAAGATGAACAGTGTTTTATCAAATATAAAGATGAACAGTAATACGTTCATTATCCTCCACTCACAACAACTTAAAACCATTCTCTATAATATAAAGAACACACTTACAAATATATAGAGGGTGAGATGTGAATGCTCTTAGTCTTATGCATTGAAATGACAAAAAATGAAAACATGAACTGAAACATGAAGAAAAGATAACGGATTAAAACCGAGATTTTCACCAAACCACATAGACGAAAACCGTAATCTACCCTTCTGTATATTGAGATGACGACGAAGACAAATCTTGTAACGTGAAGATTTGAGTTTAACTGTTTCTTCAAACATGTCACAGCAAATTTCCACATAGTTTTTCGAATCTTCATTTTCTAGCAACAAACCATTTAAAACGGGACAAAACCACGACATACGTGCACGTACACATACAGGAATAACACTGTAGCAAAAATATTTACAACAACATATGAATATATGATTAACTAATGAATATATGAGAGATCGATTATTTGTCAAAGTAATGGACATTGATGCATGGGTCCTCATGCCTATAAAAAAGTATAACTTTTTTTACATATAAAAGACAAAAACCTTAATTCGTACGTTAGTCTTGATCTGGACAACAACATTTAATGAAATGAAAGTTTGCAGCACACACACATGTATGGCGATACATACACACAAACACACACATACAGTGTACATATAATTATATGTGGTTGTAGGGGTAGACAAGAGAATCCTAAGATTTTTTTTACTACAAGTTGGTTGTTTTAGGTAATAGTTTAAGAATGTAATATTTGATCGAGGGGCTTATTTTGTCGGTGTTATCTTGAGAAAATCACGAGTTAATTAATGACATTTTCATCTGTTTGGGACGATTTTTAGCGAACTGACCCGACCCGTTTGAATCCCAGCTCCGGATGACGAGAAATGAGTCGGACATGACCGTTAAGACAACCTAGGAGACCCGCCTTTCTATGTTCGTTAAAATTAAGCAAGCGTTTTAGGTCCTTAAATTTATGGGTACTTTAATCTTAAAGGGTTTTAAGTATTTCAATTTTTTTATAACTAGTGTTTCTAAACTATATTAACATGAACGAAATACAGTTTTGATGTAGTGATGTTAGGTTGGGTGGCTTTTTTATTAAGTATTTTCTTTCACACCACCTTTTTCTTATGAACGACAACATAATATAAAAATAAATCACCAAAACACAAATCAAAATATCACTAATAAGACTTCTAACAAGTAACTTGAGAGTCCTTAAAAAGAAGAAACAAAACAAAGATAATCTTACCCGAAACTAAAACGAACTCATGAATTTTAATCTACAATAAGCTTACTTTACTTTTAAAATCATTAGACACTACTATAAATGATTTAAACATATAACCTTTTTGTTGGAGAGGAAATCACTTATAATCAAACTTATATTATTAAACAATTTGGGACAAATCTTTTACCAAATTACATGAAGATTTCCTTTTTTTAAATTATTCAGTGATGTGAAATGAAATTTACAAACTTTTTAGAAAAAAATGATTATTATATTTCTTTTATGAAAACAAAAAAAGATTGAACTAGAAAAGGAAACCGGAACAAACAAAATTTGTTAATAGAAATTTGGATAGGAAATTTTTTTTAAAAACATACTAAAAGTTTATAAAAATCCATTTCAACCAACATTAATGTTGGTTTAATCGGTGTAACCCATATATAACACAACGGTTTAAATAGAGACAGTTCAAAAGTACTCAATCAGAGTGGTTATTTAGCTGATCCTGATCCGACCCGTAATCGGCGTCACACGATGTTGGCTGATTGTGGGATGAAACCATGTAAACGCATGGAGCACGCAAAGACACGACATTGCTTTATACCTTGTCGTTCGCACGTGGATCATGAAATTACAATTTTGTTTGTGTGTACACAACGACTCACTTGTCTTTTCTCTTGTTTTTCTCCTTTGGAAGATTGTAAAACATACTTTGTTGTCATTCAATTTACTCCCCTTACCTTTTATAACATGACTTTTTTGTCCCAAAATTTTGGAGTTATTATGGAGGTGGCACATGTTATCACCAACACGTAACATATAGCCAAAAACTCATAAATTATGTTATCACCAAGTAGAATATTTCTAGCTTTTAACATGATGAAATTGATTTGATGTATGAAGAATCATGAAGTGGGGTTCGCGGGTACGAATGACAGATCTTCCACCATCTTCAGTATGTGGACACGCGATGTTTGTGTTAACCTACCCAACTCGATCGTGTATGTGTACATGAATCTGTAGACGAAATTGCATTCATACCACATATATGTATATAAAGACTTATTGTCGTATGTGTTGTCTTTCTTGCATAAAGGTTTTATATCATGTTTTGTTTTATTTTGAATCTATTCCTCTAGCTTTTATGTTATTTACTATTTCGGGACAAAAAAGTTTGGAACTACTTTGAGTTAATAGCGACTGCTTGACAATATGGATTACAATGTGTTAACGCGTGTTTTTGTGTTCTCGTTGTGCTTTTTGGTTCTAAAAGTTTTTGTTTACGTATTACTTTTAGAATATCCGATTTGTATATATTTGTAAAAGTAACAAAAAAATGTTGTCATGACATCTCTTTAGCTGTTAGGTTATAGCATATTAATTGAATATATTAACAAGATAAAATTGCATACAAAAAAAACATCCGTCACATCTCAGCGCGTTAAAAATGCAAGTGGCAATACAGGCAGGTCAGGTGGGTTGTGTAATAGGTCAAAACAGGGCAGCTTTGAAATGACATGGGTTGGGTGGGTTCACCAATATTTGTTTTTTTACAGCTAGTGGTAATGACGGGGGGCGGTGGGTGTTACGTCAGTAGTGGCTGAGGCTGACAGTTTAACCCAAAAAATTACATTAGAGAGACAAACTAACCCAAATTGATTTTTTGAGTCTATACGGCTACGTATAATAAAACCTTTTTTTAGAATAATTGAAGAACATAAAAGATAAAAGAGACCCAATGCCAATGGTCCCTCATTGCACTCCAAATATAAGACTCAAAGATAACATAAGATATCATTAACATCCTGTAACATAACCTTACATAATAATATCAACAACCAAAACAAACATGACGATCATGTTCATATCCTAGTGTCACACTAACACAACAATCAGATCGATATATATTTCGGTATCAATCTTAACTTATGTCCAATCATTCTAACCTAATCTTCAACCTCATCGACCTGCAATTGCATCCATGCATCGATCCTCGTAATTTGCACTTTCACATAAAAGGTTCCGAAGCTCAGAACCCTTTGCATAAAAATACATGATCAATAAATATATAATGATGTACTCATTAGTCATCATCTGTAGCAAGCACCCCATCAAAAAGTTGTGCACAAAGTTTTGAAAAGACTAGTGATGTAATCTTCAATATTGATTCTATATATTTATTTCCCTGTATTTAAAAACACATCAATCATTAAAAAAAACTTCATCTAGGATAATTTATGTGAAGCCCAACCCAAACTAAAAGAAGATTCAAGATAATTTGGGCCAAAGATAACTTGGGCTGAAATCAAATTGGGCTGTTGACCTTTGAAGACTTTGTTAAGAGGATGTCATGGATTCAAGTCTCACTCTGAGCAAAATACTTAGAGTTATGCCAAGCGGTTTTTTCAGTAATAAGTTTCCTCCTGAGGGGATTGAGGATGCGGTCCTGGCTGGGAAACGGATAAGTGAGCTCGATTAAGATAACACCTATTCTCCGAAGCAAGATCGTACGTTTGCCGAAAAAAAAAACTTATGTGTTATGTAAGTTGACTATTTATGTATGTATCTTGTAGGCAATTGAATTTTTCTTGTAAATATAAAACGTAAAACTTAATAATATTTATTGTTACCGCAATTAAAGATTGGTATCAATGGATCATGATAACCCGTCATAGGTGGGGTGTGACAACCCGGATATCAAAACATCATTTCAAATAATGTAAAGGAGAGAGCGCTTATAGATGGAAGATATCCATACTCTCCACCGTTAATATTCGTTTTGCTAGTACACCTATAATTAATGGTACAAAATTATTCAATTATTTTGCTAGTAAGCCTATAATTAAAGGTATACAATTAGTTAATTAGTGTAAATTAGATAACTTGTACCATGAGGTTTGTGTGCATATCATACAATATAACTTACATAGCACCGTACATCGTAAATAGTTTGTCTTGTATAATAAAAGGGAAAATAAACATTTTTTTAAACAAGAAGTTTTTACACCAATTTAACTCATATCAAGACTTAAAACAATTAACACTTGATAAAAAGATGAAATTTTTAACACATTGATACTATTGGGTTAGAAGCACACCTCGGTAAAAATAGAAAAAAATATTATACTTAAATATATATTTAAGAGCTATTTACTATATTGGGTTAGAAGCACACTTCGGTGAAAATGGATAAAAAAATAATACTTAGATACATTTTTAAAAGCTATTTAATATAAATAAACTTTAATTTGTTAAAAGATATTTGCAATTAATTGATAAGATTCTCAATGCATCTATAAATGCACAATGTTAGTGAACCATTATTTGCACTCATCAAAGTTGGAAGATTGAAACCACAAAACAACACTAGAATGAAGCTTGTTGGCATCCTTTTGTTACTAATCATAGCAACTACGACTCCAATTACATGTGATTTTTATATACATATTATGTCTAATTGTTCTTTTTTTTATTTTGTTTTTACATATGTCTAATATCACATAAACTGATAGTAATTACATGTGTTAGGTGTTGATATGAATATGGGGAGTAAGACAACAACAACATTCAAGGTATGTGAAGTCTATCTTCCATGGGCTGATTGTAAAAGTGAAGCTTGTTTTGGGGGTTGTCTTGAATTGAAGGGGGGTACCGCCCTTGGAGAATGCGTAAACAACAATACCCAGTGTCGTTGCCGATGGAGGTGTGGATAGTTTTATGACTTATCGTGTTAAATCCATCTTTGATGTTGATTTTTAAATAATCAAAATACATGTATCTTGCAAGTTATATATATTCAAAGAGTGGAAATGTCTTAATTAAAAGGATTATATATATTGTGGTAACGTGTTTAACCAATTTTATTTACTTTTGTTATTGAGGACGAATAAAGACAATAATAATCCCTAATAATTTAACTAATGAGTAGGAAAACAAAATGTTTGGCTCCTTCAATTGAAAGATGAACTTGCTTTAATTAGGAAACTACCCAATTACCAGAGGTCATGTAGGATTGTAGGCTGCAACCTAATGTATCAGGTGTTAAAATGGTACTCCTCTAAAGGCAAAATAATGTTTAAGTTCCATTATAAATAAAAGGTGTCTATTTAGAAATGTATTTAGTGATCGAATTACATAGATGGATGTAAAAGGTTGTACTTGATAAGTTTATAAAATAGTTTTTATGTTTATCTTATTTGTCTTAATAATAATAGGTTATTTATTCATATTAACTGATATAATTGTTTTCTTATTTATAATATTGATCCATAAAACAGATTTATTATAGATTATTTATTTTGTTTATACATACTAGCTTATATTGGATGCATTTGTTTTTGTATTTTCTATATCATATCCTCAAAACAGTTCCATATATAAGAGGAAAAAGGTAGAACAAACGTATTCAAGTTTCCAAACATTTGTAAAAATAAAATGAAGATAATTCTTGTTTAAAGATTAGCCCAACACGAAACCAAAATATAGTGATTATGTGTGATATGATAAACAATCATCTAAATGTCATGTAAATAAAAACAATTTTACTAAAATCTTTTTAAATCAAGTGTAGTGGTTAACTAGTATTTGAAGTCCATGTTGATGTAATAATATATGAAAAGTTGTGTTTGATGCCCCATTAAGGGTTTGGCAGCCTATGGGTTTAGAGTCCTTTTGACTATCTTGCAATGGTGTTTGAAGCCTTATTTGTATCCATGTCATCATGTTTGACGCCCTTAAAATGTCCACTACGTCCAGTCTAAGTAGACCAACTCTAACAAGGCCCTCGTGTTTGATAAAAAATGATTTTTGAATAAGTCGTTCGTATACATGAAAGCTATAATCTTGGATTTGTGCACGTGTGAAAGATGAACTTTAAAGATGAAAATTGATGTTTAAGGCAAACACAAATAAAAATAAAGAACCAGCTAGAAGAATGAGTAGATTTAGTTTGTATAGTTGATTATTGTTAGATTTGGAGTATGGTGCAGTGGAGACTTGGTGATCAAGTCTTGTATAACATACATAGGGTGCATTGTATTTAGTGTGTGGTCATTGATATTAAACAATAATATAAAGTGGTGATCTTTTGATTTGATCTTATAATTCGTAAAGGTTTAAATATTTGCTCGATCCAATTTTCCAACATAGAACCCTTTTACCTCCTTTACTTTTGTTTAATTCTTACGTTTACAAAAACAAAATATTATGTATTTTTTTAAGAAATTAATATATAGAAAAGTAAATACTTTCAATACATTAGTGAACTCAGAAAAGACAATAATAATTATATGGCGATACGTTATGCCAAACTCTTACAAATTCAATGAATGACTATATTTAGATTTAGCAAGTACATAAAAGTACATTTTAAGTAGTATATATGTGCTGCATAATAAACGTCAAAATAAGAAAATTAATTGATGATACGACTCTCAACTTATTAGTTGCTATTGAATATGAATATCATTTAATTTGGTGCATAGAAGAACATGTAATTAATTGATTATACGACTCTAAACGCATTAATTTAAATGCCTATATAATGTCATGAACAACTCTTTGTTGGTGGCATCAAAGAAACACTAGAAATGAAGCTTATCAACATGTTCAACATCCTTTTATGCCTATTATTCATAATCACCGCAAGTACAACCCCAGTTACCGCAAGTACAACCTCAGTTACAGGTGAACTTTTATAAATATTTTATGTATCTTTTTAGTATATATACGTTTAAATGTTTAATATGACATGAATTGTTAGAATCACATGAAAATACAAAACTATTAGCAACAAACATGTTTGTCAGTAAAGATAGCAAGTGTCAGTAGTTTGTCAGTAACCAAGTGTGGTTAATAGTTTCAACGACATGCTTTTAAAGAGAAATTACATGCAAAATTTTTCAAAACAGATGTCACTAAAGATACCTTCCGACTTACTTAAAGACATTTTCCAACAAAAATTAAATTTTTATTTTTTATTTTTCTTTATAAGTTTCACGGGTACGTCCCAGACAACAATTAAAATATATTTTTTTATGGATTTCAAGGGACCTCTGATCAGTGATCCGCCTAAAAATCAGCCAGTAGTTACTCCATCAGTAACTTTAACTAACCACCTGTGATTTTTCTTAGACGATATGTAATGGTTCAAGCCTTTTAGGGCGTTTTCTGACAAGTGGCTGTCATGTCAGCATGAATTTTTTAGACTCAAAAGATGTGATGGTTCAAGCCCTTATAATAATTTTTCAGTCATTCTTCTAAAAGTGAATATTACTTTATTGTTTAGGTGGTGACATGAATATGGCGAGGAAGATACATTTCAATATGTGTGAAGTCTACCTTCAATGGCCTAATTGTAACGATAAAGCTTGCAGCAATGGTTGTCGTCATATGAAGGGGAGACGCTACTCTAGGGGGGAATGTGTAAATGACAATACCCAGTGTCATTGCCAATGGTTTTGTTAATAGTTATAACATTCATAATTTCTCTATTCAGCATATCTAATGTATATCTATTATTTATGTTGAGCTTATGATATAATAAGACTAATAAAATGAATCTACATAGATCTTATATGTAGATCAGTTTTATATCAAAGAATTTCTTTGAAACTAAGGAAAAAATGCAATTTAGCTAAACTCTTCTATCATAATTATTTTAGTTCGATCTTATATCAATGATTGCCGTTTGTTTGATAGCATTCAATCTTTCATTCCGTACATTTTCTTACATTGTTGATATTGTTTAACCATTGATTATTTTTTATATCGACACTTTTCTTCCTTACAAGATATGATTTGATTGGTTTTTGCTTCTTCATATGACTCATGCCAAAGATATGAACTGTTTCTGTAATCATCTCACTGACTTGCAAATCTCTGTTTTTTATAACTACTAATTTTTTGTGTTAAGAACCGGAAATTAAAATGCAAACCCAGTAAATTTCATTAGTCGGCCACTTCGAAAAGGGCAATTATTCAGTATAAACAATACTTAGGCAATTCAAAACAAACAAGACAAGCTAAATGTTGAAATCAACACCAAAGGAAGAATTGATTGAACAAAAATTAACAAAACATGAAGAACGGTTAGCTACAATTAACACCCTCGAACTTTTGAACTTGTGATGATTCACACTATAGAACTTAAGAGAATATACATTAAAAACAACCATAGCCTACCTTACTCGAGCCCAAGAATACGCCACAACCCTTGCAAATATTGTAGAACCCATCAAAGATAAGGATCTTGTCATGCTTGCGATTTCTGGCCTGCGGGAATAATATAATGGCCTAAAATCAAATCTTCTTGCCAGTGATGCATTCAATGAATTACATGGCCTTCTTAGTGGTCATGACTTCATGATTAACAAAACTTCTCCAGCTCCTACTCCCTCAATACCTCAAGCATTCACTGCTTCTTTCAACCCTCTCCTCTCACAACAAACCCAACTTGCTATCCTGCATCGGTTGGCATCTCAACTGCATTTCCAACTCAACCCCATCACACCCTTTAACCCCCAACCACAAGCTTTCTATGCTGCTCGGCCTCCTTTGAACAATTGTGGCAGTCGTCGAGGCACCTCACGTGGCAACCACTGGGGATATACCAATCGGGGGAGAGAGAACAGTGGTCACAACATACATAATTCGGGTGGGCTTCCACTCAAAACACTGTCTATGGACATTGTAGTCGGTGTGGAATTGGTCATCTTCCATCACAGTACCCAAACTAATCATCTGCAACAACTCGATCTATCCCGCAAGCCAACTTAACTACTTTTTCTGAAGCCGGATCGACGTCGGCTGCCACTTGGTTCCCGGACACATGGTCAACGAGTCATGTAACACCGAATTTGTCAAGCCCAGACAACTCCGACACCTACCATGGCAATGATGCTCTTCATGTTGGCGACGGTAAACCTCTTCCAATTTTTCATATTGGTTCCTCTAAAATCTATTCCTCACATAAAACATTCCATCGTTCCAACATACTCCATGTTCCACAAATAAAATAGAATTGTCTTTCTGTTCAACAAGTTTGTCATGATAAAAATGTGTTCTTTAAATGTCACTCATCTTATTTTCTTGTTAAGGATGCGTTTACATGCACTACCCTTCTCACAGGCCCAAGTAAAGACGCTCTCTGCACCATCAATCTTCCTCAACTCAAATCCATTCAGAAGACTGCCTTTATAGCCACTCGAGCTTCATCCACACTCTGACATCAAGGACTTGGGCACCCACATACTCGTGTTTTTCAATCTATTGTTTCTGCTTGTTCTTTATCTGTTTCTACAAAAATATTACCTTCATTATGCACTTCTTGCCAATTAGGAAAATCTTCTAAACTATCTTTTAATGTTTCCAATTTTCGTAGTAATAAAATTCTTGAATTGATATATTGTGATGTTTGGGGTCCATCACCCACTTTATCTTTTGAGGGTCATAGATACTTTATGTTATGTGTTGATCATCGCTTACGTTTCATGTGGATTTATCCATTAACCCACAAATCAGATGTCTATGCTTGTTTCACCTCTTTTATAACTATGGTTGAACGACAATTTAGTACCAAAGTAAAAAATGTGCAAACTGATTGGAGAGGAGAATTTCTTCGTTTAACAAACTATTTTTCTCAACTTGGCATCATTCACAGGCGTTCTTGTCCTCACACTTATGAGCAACATGGCGTTGTTGATCGTAGTCACCGCCACGTTATGGAAATTGGACTTGCACTTGTTGCACAATCCCATATTCCATAACATTTTTGGTACGTTGCCTTTGAAACAGCGGTGTATCTCATCAATCGCTTGCCATCTCGCACTTGTTCCAACATATCACCATTTGAGCACGTCTTTCATCACCATCCAGATTATTCATCACTTCGCATGTTTGGATGCAATGTTTTCCAAACCTTCGACCCTACAATCCACACAAACTGGACTTCTGCTCCACACGATGTGTCATCCTTGGCTATAGCCCTATCCATCACGGGTATCGGTGCTTGGACTTATAAACAGAATGTCTCTACATAGTCAGACATGTTCGATTCATTGAGGAAGTCTTCCCTTTCCAAGCCTCTCATCCCTCCCCTTTCCCTCAATCATAACTTAATACATTCCAATAAATTATTAATAAAAGATTTTTATTTTAAATATTTAATTATTTAGTTTACTCATTTTAAATTATTTTCATTTAATAGGAGAGAAATTCGAGAAACAAAATTATAGACTTCGGGTGACACGTGTGACGTGTCACTCAAGAATCTTCTCTTATTATATCGATAGATTTTTTTATTAGTTTTAATTATATCAGCTTACATACCCAAATATTAAACAGAATTTATGTCTAGTTATATAAATTGTTCTTCTATGGTTTAAATTTTTTATTACTACAATGTATACATGTGTGAATTTGAAACACTATTGAAACTAAAACAATAATCTTTATGGTTTTGACATATAAAGTTTTAGATAAATGATACAAATATTACTTTTTTATTATGTTCATTATCTTTGTATCATGCTTTCTATAATATCCATTATGAGTTACTAACTAAAAGTAGTAGATGTCTAAACAAGTCAAGCTGAAGCTTGGTATTGAACAAACGAGATCGATCTCACTTATTGAGCATGACTGGGTCAGCGACCCAAACGAGTTCTTCCATTTAAATAGTTTTGTATCTTATATGTAAATTTTATATTTTCATATTTACTATTAGTATATAAAAAATTATAATAAAAATAAAAGAATTAGTATGTGTTACTTTTATATAATTTTTATCTGGGAGTAGCCACCCATATATCTCTCACTTTATTAATACATGATATTTCTGCTCTACGCATCTACCGACGTGGCGCAACCTATATTTCTATTTTTGTGAGGTTCCGCCTTATCAGAATTTAGAAGTCACAATATGTTGTATATTTCAGTTTCTTATTTAGTCTATCAATCATCAAAGCATTTTCAATAAAGATGTTTTTTATTGTTTTTAGGGGGGAGGGGGGAGATGGAAGAGAGAGATAGTTGATTAAATTTTATTTTAAAAAACGGATGAATTTTAAGAATATAAGTGGGGGAGGAGAAAAAAAAATTTTATTATTTTTTATGTGTTAGAAGTGCAAAAAAAAAAAAAAGTGTAGGGCGAGTGTCATGTCACGTATGTTTTTAAACTTCTTATTGGTGATCATGTTATGACATGTTTCATTTCAAGTAAATTAATTGATGGAGCATGGAGGATCACATTGGTGATGTTGCAAATAGCAATAAGCAACAACAAAAGAAATCAACATAATTGGATTTGGACTAATAATTAAATTGGGTAACGTAATGGACTACACTAAAACTCATTTGGGCTTATGAGTTATTTTATTGGGCTGAAGAAAATCAGAGAAATAACATCATCTACGCATAAGATTGAGGGCACTTTTATACGGTGTGGCTTGTCCTGGTTCGTATCTAACGTTTAGGCATTTAAATAATATAGGTTGTGTATGTAACTAGTCAAATACATATATCAATAATATTAGTTAAATAATAGGTTGCAATTCAACTTACTGAGATGATAATTGTGTTTAAACATTTAAACGGGTTTTAATCATATGCATGTGGTTTGTATTTGTTTTGGTGTCATTCTTTTGAGTTGATTCAATAGACGAATTATAGTCCACCAACCGATCATGACAAGTATAATGTAGTTGGTTTAGTTAATGATCGAACATGTGGTGTTTAGGTATATGAATCGTGTTCTAGATCAATGGTATGATCAAGTAACTATGCAAATCAGCAAATATAGACAATTAACCATTGTTATCAATGACACATTTTACAACTAAGGGGTCGTTTGGTTCGCAGAATGTTTTGCAAGGAATTGAAATTGGAAATGGAATTGTAATTGAAATTGAAATCTTGTTAAAATTGATAACGTGTTTAGTTGGTCAATTTTGAGTGAAATTGAAATTTTAGTTTTGAACATTCCATTGGATTTTAAACATTCCATGGGTAAGTGGAATGAATATGAATTCCAATGAATGAGGGAAAAATTTTCAATTCCAATTCCATCCGTTGACCAACCAAACATGATTTTGGATGGAAAAATTTCCAATTCCAATTCCAATTCCTGAGAATTTTATGAACCAAACGGGGCCTAAGTAACCAAATCCAAAGCCAGAAGTGACTATGTGTTTCATCTTCATAACCTCTCTCTTGTGTTTTATGTGTTATTTGCTTTTTAGCTTTTAATGCATTTAGTATAGGTTAAGTTAATCATATCTTCAATCAAGATTTTGCATTTTAACTTATAACCAAACATGAGTTGGTTTACCAACTATGTGTTCTCTGTGAATATGATATATTATTTATTCTACCTACCTAGGTTATTTAGACTTTTACATGACTTAACAATTATCATCAATGTCTCCCGCTCATATGCTTGTGAATTTTGCGGAAAATGTATGTTGTTCTTTTATTTGATCTTGGTTATCACTATTATATTATATTTGATAAAAGTTGTAGGTATAAAGGGTTGCCTCAAATACATTTCCTATATGTACAATGATACTTCAAAACAACCATGCATTGTGTTAACATAGTTATAAATATAAATTATTAAAAGTAACAAGCACACATGTGCGTAACATGTTATGCAGACACCTAGCATTGTAAATACATGGTACTAGTACACACTTAGAACATCAGGGTTGTAAATAAAGATATTATACAATTTTGAGCTCTTAACAATCACGTTCATAAGTATGACATTTTGTTTCTATGCATAGCAACATTTATCGGGCCCAAAACATAAAGCTCTAGTTACAATAGACAACCAAATGAATACCAACGACACAGTTAAAGCCAACAGATAAGATTTTCTCGTCCATACATGACATTGTCATTAACACAATTGTCGTACTGAAAAAATACATAATACCAATTAAAAATATAAACAACCTTAATTCTATCATCTTATATCAAAATATCATCAACACATACATTTTCTTTTTCTTAATTTAATATTATACATTTATACTTGAATGCCACAATTGATGCATGTGCTAATACCAACCCTTTTGTGGTTTAGTAATTAATAAAGTGTTAAAAGTAAGAATAAACACATCTGTAGATCACTTTTCTTGCATTTGTTTAAACTTTAGAGGGGTTGAAAAGTACTTAGCTACAAAATTGAGGGGGTGTTTTTGCAATAAAGATATTAAAGTAACGTACAATTGTTGTCCTCCAGCTTGTCTTATACCCACCCATCACATGTCAGTTAACACTTATTGTAAAGGTTAAATTTTCAAAGGGAGCCATGGTCCGGTGGTTGTAGTGATTCCCAACTGTCATAACCATATTTCAATATTCTAGTATCTAAAAAATAAGATTATTCCTTACACCATTTTTTATATATTTACACCACTAAAAACATGTATACCATGAACATGTATCAACAATATGATATTATGATATGATTATGATATGAAAACTATCATTATACTTTTAGTTATATGTTGGAACCAAATTCTATGAGTGTAGATATTACTATACGCGCTTTTTTTCAATAGGTGTGATAATCGTGCAATCAGCTTTTGATTAATGTCAAACACGTCTTTACTGCCAGATGTTTGTGTGTCAGTTGTTCTCGACTAGGGTTGGTGAATTGATGATAGGATTGTAATTAAACAAGTGATGTATATATTTCTCTTGTCACTTCTTTCCTACCATCGATCGGATGGTGAATTGATGATAGATTGATGATAAACAAGTGATGTATACATTCCTCGTGAACGTGTCACTTCTTTCCTGCCATGGATGAGTTAGTTACACATCCAACATCAATATAAAATGAAAACGTAACTTCTTTATAGACCTTGAACTTTATGATACAAGCGACTTCCAAGCAAATATAAGTTGATTTGTATGTTATTAGGTAGATTGGTTGCGCCTACAAATGGTATCAAACGAGTAGCCAACTAACTTAAGGTTCGGCTTTTAGGCTATTCGTAAATGATGCGTGAGCTCCTTAAGTGACTTACGTTATCACTTCACCCAATATCCGCTTCTCAACTACACCATCTCATCTCATGGTCGACCCGACCTTAAACTATGATATCTTGAGCACAATAAGGTACTTACAATGCAGCAAGTGGCCACAAGGGTTGTCATTATGCACAAAATTATGGGCCTATGACAGGTGCCATTGCACCAGTATTGCAATAATTTGATGCAGTACACAACCCTGCAGTCATCATTTGGACCACTACAAACTTACCCATCACAAGGGTTTGCTTCACTATCAACCATCCATGTGAACCATTATCTTATCTAAACATTGATAACCAAAATCATTGGTAACAGTAGAAGATAAAGAAACCCTAGAAAAAGATTGCTTCACTATCAACAATCCATGTAAACACCATCTTATCTAAAACAAAGAAACCACAAAATCACAGATCAAACTTTCATTATGTAAGAAACAAAAAGATAATTAACAAATCGCCAGCGAGCCTGTGTTAACAACCTTGCTCGCGGGAGACTTGATACTGTAAAGGAAAGAAACTGAAATAAAGAAAGCTTTTTGACAAGACTTTAGTTACAGACGCTGTTTTTACAAAGGTATTTCCAAACCTAAGATCAGCAAAGACAAACACCATTAACGACTAATCAAACTGAAACAAACGAAAACGACATAGAAATCTCAACCAAACAGAGATGACCCATATATAAGAACATAGTAAAAGAAGGGAAAAGGTCTTCTTTTTGATACATCACACTAAAACTTAATTAGCTTAACCCACCACCATCATCATCAGGTTATCATCAGATTTATTGTACCGTTTCAACGCTCTTGCTCAGTTCCTCCAGCTTCTTCATCCTCATCTTCTCACTTTCGCTCACCAGCTGCTTAATAATTTAGTACACCCACATAAATAAGTATGTTAGTAAGTCAAGATGTGGAAAAAAAATTACATTTTGATTATGTTTTACATGAAAATAGACATTTTGAGACCAACCTCCATCAATCTTGTAATAAGCTGTACTTTTTCTTTGTTCTTCTCATTAAAAGCATCTAGAGCTTCTTTGTATTCTCTTTCCTGCAACAAAAACCAATTTTGTGACCAAATTCAGATAATTTAAGTTAAGAAAAAATGCGGTTTTTACCTTCTTCTGACATGTTTGACCCAGTGGCTTCAACTCTTTGTTGACCGAATCAATCTTCTTACGAACAAGTGAAACTTCCTTCTTCATTGGATCGGTTAATGCCTCGAGTTCCTGATAATACATTCAACCAAATGCAGAATCAGCAAAAAGACCCATTTGACGAACAACCTACAACTCATTATCACATTGAAGGCAAGCCACATGGAAACACACACAGAGTTAAGGATTGATAGGGAAAGAGCTGAATGGTAGTAAATGCTTAATGGTACCAAAGATCAAACCTTTAAAGATGGGGCACCAGCCCTTTTCAAGAAGGCTAATTAATGCCTTAACTTTTTTTTTCTTTTATTCTACGATATCTCAACACCTTTGACTCGACTAGTCTATGGGATCAATACAAAAAGGGATCCCTCAACATGAACCAGGTACATGGTGCGACCCTAAGATTCGAACCAGACCAACCACTTGGGCCTACGGTTCGTGCCTTGGTTGCACAAGTGATTCGAACCTCAACGTATCCCAATAAAGATTCAATCTTTCACGCGATAACTTCATAAAGACTTCATCAGCAATTCATAAGTTCACAACTACTTCTTGTCCCACCACCGATTAATGAAACTTATATACCACAACAATTCAAGATTCTTTTGATTCAGTCAAACGTTCAAGGATAAACGATGGTACAAAGTCACAGACAATCAATTTTGGGGATTGGTTGAATATACTAGAAGATACTTGCATAAAACTTATTAGCCAATTTCCCACATAAATATTTAACTTCAATTTACAGAATCATAAGAAGAATTTAACCATCAAAATCAAAACAACAATCGATTTCTCGATCCATCTAGAATCAGATCTATAATCGATGATGTTGTTTTTTCATCAGAATTCTGCTGAGAAAACTGATAATTGATGAAAGAAATCGTAGAACAGAAAACCCCCAAATTAGAAGAAACCCTGATTTACTTTCCCCTAGAAGATTCAATTTTCAAGAAGTCAAAAATTGAAACCTTATCCTTCACGGGTGTTCTTATTTTAAACTTTTGGGGAAGAACACCGACAACAGATTCCCCTAAATCGTGTATAGAAACACCCAATTTTCTTTCTTAAAATACAGCGAATAATTTGATTTCTGCAAAAACAGTACATAAGAAACCCTAATTTTTCGCCCAAAAAACAAACGACTTTGCGTTGAAAAATTGTAAAAATCAAACCCATAATTTTGTTTCCACGAAAACCGAGTGAAGAGAGAGAATTTTGTAGCTTCGATTTCGAATCAACACAACACACAAAAAAAACCCTAAATTTTGTCAAATCGAACTCGAAAAATCGCAGAAATTGCAGAAATCAAACGAATCTTTCAACAATTAACACCACAAAAAGGCTAAAAACAAGAATCAAACCTCACGAATCGTCGCCAAACGCCTCGTTTCCTCTTCAATTCGACCCAATTGAGCTTGAACCCTTTCTTTAACCTCCAACTTCTTCCTCTCAATCTCTTCCTCTTTGGCCTTAAAAGTCGAAAGCGCAGACCTCGACATCTCTTCATCTTCTTTGGTAATCAACCCATTGAAGCTCAAACTCCCAGAGATTTGACCCGCTTGCATCAGCGTCTGAAGCTGTTCACTCGATTGCCTCTGCGTCTGCACCTGTGTTTGAGTCGTCGTCATATCTTCTTCTTCTTCCTGTTGTTGTTGATGTTGTTGTCGTCTTCTCAGTTTCTTAAACCAGAAAAAGAAGAAAACCCTTGTTGGAGCTTCGATTCCTCTGTTGATCTCTCCAATGGTGGTCTTCTTTTGCTTTATTGTGTGTGTGTGTGTTTTTGTGTGTGAAACACTTTCCTCTTTTTTGCTCTGTGTGTTGAAGTGGTGATTATGAAGGAGAAAGCAGGCCTTAATGCCAAAGTTATGAAGCCTTTGTAGCCCCACAGATGATGTATGTATGTATGTATGTATGTATGTATGTGTGTGTGTGTGTGTGTGTGAGAGAGAGAGAGAGTGTGTGTGTGTGTGTGTGTTTGAATGTGTGTATACAGTGTGTGTGGATGTATATATACAGATGGATGTATGTATTGACAGGGAAAAAGTGAAATTACCAGGCTGCCCATGACCTCCAACGGAAAGATTATGAATCAATGGCAAGATGGAAAGTTTCTTTTACCATACGCAATTTTAAATGCCTTTTAATTAATTTGTTTTTTACACGAAAATCCTTAAATATTTTTAATTAAATACATCATAATTTACACGTTACAGAACTTGAAATCTAACCTTTAGGAAGTGGATGTCGCCTGCTAGAATTTTTAAAATAATTTTTAGAGTAAATTACTGTTTTCGTCTCTAAGGTTTGACGAAAATCACGGGTTCAATCCAATAGTTCATTTATTATACTGACGGTCCAATGGTTTCAAGTTTTGTTTCAATTTCACCCAAGTCACTAACCCCGTTAGTGTTTATTCTGTTAAATGATGTAAAAAGACATTCTTATCTCTGAATTTAATAAACACTCATCCTCATCCCCACCTAACCCATTTCCCTCCTCTCTCTTTCTCTCTATCTTCTCTCTTCTCTTTCTCATACACATAAAGGTGCACCCCTAGACCACCATCACCTCCGGTGACTACATCCACCGCCATCTTGCACCGTCACCACCTATAACCCACCGACCACCCTCCCCAACCGTCGCATGCAGCACCCTCCCGGACCGCCGCCTGCACCACCCTCCTCAACCGCCATCTGCACCACGCTCCCCGGCCGCCTGTCACACCCCGAAAACCGCAGCGGAAGATCGCGTGACGTGGTGGTAACGGAAGTTGGAGTTGACCCGACTTTCATAGTCAAACGTGTACTAAGATGTTATTAGTCATTGAAACCTTAAGTCAACATCATACGAGTACTTGGTTAATCTACATTAAACATTTTCAGTAGTAACGAATGCTACTTTTATTACACATACTTAGTTTTATTTTTAAAAGAAAACATTGATAACGTTTGACCCCTCCAAAAACAAAGTTCCGGGATTCCATATAGAGCTCACCTATAACCCTGAAAAGCATGAAGGGTAATAAAGTCAACATAAAGTTGGTGAGCTTTCGGGGTTTTGTAATCTTGTAAACATTCATCTCTTTTAAAAATCATATGATGAAACAAGGCATAATATAATCCACATAGACTAGCTAGGTACTATGTTATTTAGGTCATAAGCCCATAATCAAACCAAAAAACACGTTGTTGCCCCACAACTATCCAGACATATAAACTCTCTCGCCTAAACCTGACCAGCGTGACTGGTCGCGAGAGCGGGTCATTCTAACCCGATAGATCTACCAATATATTCTGTGGCCTCACTCCTGAGGTTAATGATTATAGGGGGATTTAGGACTCAATAGTATATAGATCCATACTACTGATCCAAACTTATACCCTCATAATATATATTATCCCGTTTAACTCATCATACACTTTAAAGAATCGTTCCATGCTTTTCCCCCAAAACAATTTAAAATACATTTAAAAATGGGGCCGAAGGACTCACCTTGAGTGCGATTTTCGGAATGAACCAATGTGCAATGCTTTTCAATAGTAAACCCTAATCATAAGCATTACGATTAATATATGATAATTCATGCTTACGAATGCATTTCACCCATTCTATTTGATTGTTTTTAAAATGGCATGTTTTTATTTAAAAGAAAAATGTATATTTTTGTAAATAAAAATAATTCTTTTCTTATTAAGGTTACATGTCTTATGTCTTTACTATGAGTCTTGTGCTATAAACTATAATTTTCTATTCTTATCTTATATATATTAGTCTTTATTAAAGTCTTGATTAATAACTTGTTACTAATAAACTTTGTGTCAAAAGTCCTATTATACCATCATCTTGGGTGTCTAAAACCTTCTTAAACAGGGAGTCGATCATCTCCACTTTGGGTCATCATCCCTGAAAATGATTATCTGATCGGGCTTTTTTTTACATGAGTTCATGTAGAAGTCAAGAAGTAGTTTCCTCATTATATCTTTTTATAAAATAACTCTTTTTAATATTATTTGATTATTAATACATCTATTATCTTATTATTATATAGCTTATTAATTAGTCGTCTAAAGTATATACGTATATTTTCTTTTATTTGTCGTAGCTTGTCCGAGGTATGTTTTCGATGTTTCAACCGTCGTCTTAATCGGGTTTGTTAGTCGTGGTGTCTCCTTGGTCATTTGTTTGATCTTAACCATAAATCTTAGTCTCAAAGTCCTTTAGTCGGCTTTTATCTAGGAAAGTCCTTTAATTGTGTTCAAAATTCCTTTTACTTTAACCTAGTCATTTTTAACTATTTTTCTTATCATAGTCACCCAAAATCTTTAACCTACTTATTATTCTAAATTATCATATTAGTAATAATCTTTCATCCAATAAACCTTCCTAATGTTCTTATCAAGACCAAACTTCATCATTCTTTCCATTCACATGATCTTACCTACTTACATACATGATATATACATACATACATACATTTTTTTACCACCTAGATCCTTAATGTAACATGATCTCATCCACTAATCATCCATTAACAATCTATTTTCAGATTCATCAAACCATTACATAAGCCATTTTGCATACAAAATCATTAAAACAACCATTTCATACAATACCTAAATGGGTGAACTAGGGTTCATCAAGATCCTTATCTTGATCATCCATGCATGAACATATATACATTGTCTAATCTAATATACCTTTGGTGATACTAGATGGAATCCTTAATCACAATGCAAGCTTGATCCTCGATTCCTTGATGAAACTTCGGGTTCTAAACTAAGTTCCAACTAGGGTGCTTTAATGTAAATGCAAGTGAAGGTGGTTATTTGTTGGTGTTAGCCGAAGGTGAAAGGAAGAGGGGGAAGGGGATTCACGATGGTGTCGGGTGATGGTGATGGTGGCGGTTTCGGGTGAAGGTGACGGTGGTGATGGCGGTTTCGGGTGAAGGTGACAGTGGTGGTGGCGGTTTCGGGTGAAGGTGGTAGTCGCGGCGGGAGGTGATGGTGATGTCGCGATGGTGATGGTGGTCGCGGTGGGAGGTGATGCCGGGTGTGAGTGGTGGTGTCGGTGGTAGATAGTGTCGGGTGTGGGGGTGGTGGTCGCGGCGGTCGGTGGTGATGGTGGTGACGGGCGGCAGGTGGCCGGCGGAAGGCGGCCGGCGGAGAGAGGGGAAGGGGGCGGCCGATGGAGAGGTGGGGTGGTGGTGTGTGTGTGAAAGTGGAAGTGGAAGAGAATGGGAAATGAAAGGGTGGTGTGTGGAAGATGGTTTTTAAAACAAGTCTTTGGAGGGTGTGTTGTCTTGCATGCAAGACTTCATAATCCTCCTTGGATTTGCTAGTGATGATTAATATTATTATAATAATAATAATAATAATAATAATAATAATAATAATAATAATAATAATAATAATAATAATAATAATTATTATTATTATTATTATTATTATTATTATTATTATTATTATTATTATTATTATTATTATTATTCAAGAAATTGTTAAACGTTTACAAGGTTTGCTAAACGTTAATGCAGGGTTTTGTTTAATTAGACTTAAACGTTAAATAATCATAAATTAATTATTGCGGATGGTTTCGAGAGTTGACCTGATTTGACCGGGTGTCACACCGCCACCTTCACCAGGACCACCACCACCACCCTAGCAACCTTTCGCTCCACCGTCATCGACCTGACCACCGATAACAATCGCCGTCGCCGCCTAAAACCCACCGGCCACCACCATGAAACCCTCATCTTCTCTCTAATCTCTCTCTCTCTCTCTCTTTCATCTAATGTTGGATGAAGTCACGAGTCGGTGGTGTGGCAGCGAGAGTGGTGGTGGTGATGACCTAGCGGCAGGGAGGTGCCTGGAGATGGAGGTGGCGGCTAGAGGTGGTTGGGGATGGAGGTGGCGCCCAGAGATGGTAGGGGTGGCAGTGGTGGCCGAAGGTGGTTGTGGTGGTGGAAGGTGGTTGTGGTGGTGGTGGCACCGCAGGTGGTTGGCGGTGGAGGTGGTGGATGGTGTTTTCTAGGTGTGTGTGAGAGAGAGAGAAGAGAGAAAGATACAGATGGGGGTGGGGATAAGGGAGTGGATTTAAAAATATCAAGGGGTATAATAGTCTTTTTATATGATTTAACTAAATAAACATTAACGGTGTTAGTGGTGTGGACGTAATTGAAATAAACCTTGAAACTATTGAACCGTCAGTGTAATAAATGAACTATTGGATTAAACCTGTGATTTTAGTCAAACCTCAGGGACGAAAACAGTAATTAACTCTAATTTTTAAAGTTTGTTTTTTTTAACGGCTAACGAATAATTTTTAAACCCGGTCACCCGGGTAAACCCATTGGCGAAAGGCCACTCACGCCCGCGAACACATACAGCACTGGTGACCCGGCTCGCCCACTATTCCAAGGGAAACCCACCACCCAAAGGTCCATTGTGGTAAAACCATTGGCCCATTTGGAACAAATTGCACCTAGTGAAACTTCAACCCATGACCTTCAATTTGAAAAGTCATAGGATGCCTCCTCTAAACCAGTTTATCTAGGACTCATTGGCAAAGTTTGTAATTAACTATAATCACTACAAAATTCATCATACGTTAAACTCATATTACGATTTATTTTTTACTAAGTCGTAACACGATGGGACTTAATCATTCATATAAATGTGTCGAATGTGAATTTATAGTGATAGAATATTGTGTTTCCTAAACAATTGATTATAAATTCAAATACTAATAATGATTTTAAAATTTTTAAGATATATGTAAATTAGAGTGTTTTTGTCTATAAAAAAATCATACGTATAATTTTAAGGTAAAACTATTAATATATATGTTTTGCTTTATTTATTTTTTATTTGTTTCACTAATATATATATTGGTAAAAATAAGAAGGTCATTACAAAATCGTTCCAGAGGAATTAAAACTCGGTAAAATTGGTTAAAAGCTTGAGGTGGCTCCACGGTTGAGATTTATATTTTATTAAATCAAAATCAATTATAATATGTACTACTAGGTTAGTATCCCGTGTAGTACACGGGTTGAATAAATAAAATATTAAATAGTTTTTAAACAAATTGTTTCAAAACAAATCGTTTTAAGAAAAAGTGTCATTTCTAATAATTTATTTATTATAACTTTGAAATTTAATTACTTTTGTTTCATAAGATTTTTATTTTTAAAAGCCACAGGTTTTAAAATATATTATGTTTTTTAAAAGTTTAATATTTTTTAAAAAAATTCTTATTTTATAAAAAAAATACAAATTGCATTTTTAGAAAGATCTCTTTTTAAAAATATTATATTTGTAATATGAAAAGAATTAAATAAGATCATTTGTAGTTAATGTAATATTTATTAAAAGAGAGAAGCGGGAAAATAAAACTTAGTAATTCTATAATTATAACAAGTGGCATATAAAAAAATTTATTAGTATTGATAGATTGATAGATAGATAATTAGATCAATTAATTGTACGTTTGAAAATCGAATTTAGTGAGTCAAAAATTTAAATTAGTATGTGAGTATGGTAATATATTTAATTAAAATGTCTATTAGTATGGTAAGCATTTAATATATTAAAAACTTAAAAATAAAGATGGTCTAAGAGTGTGCCACATGTCAAATTGGTGGTTTAAGAGAATGACATGTGATTTTAAAAACATTATTTTATTAGAGTCTATAGATATTATAATATAATTTAAGCTGAACGAATGTGTTTTATGTATTAATTTTTAAAAGTTTAAGGGTAAAATTTTATTGTACTAAATTTAGTTATCTTTTACACACTATAACAATTGATATTTAAATCAACTTCGTATTTTTAAATGGTTGTAACCTTTTCAAACGTCATATTTTAAAAAAGTACTACACTATAAAAACATATTTGAAAGAATTACATTTTTTTATTCTTCGTCGCGCGCGTACACCTTTCTAGTGTATAATTAGGTCAAACAAACTCAATAAAATGAATAAGTTTTTTATTTTAGTAAAAATGTTAAGAAAAATGGTTTGAATGTTTTGTTAATATAAGAACGAATAGGAGAAAGGTTCAGTGGTCAAATTAGGAAGTTTTCCAATCTTGACCATGCTTGAATGATTTAAAACTTAATAAGCTTCAATTTTTTGAATCATAGTTAATATATTTTGTGTTACAATAATAGTTATATACAATAATAAAACTTATCAAAGTCTCGTATTTAGTAAACTTTGAGAAGTTGAGAAGTGTCAAAATGCAAAAACTTGTAACATTTTATTTTAGTTATATAAAACCTTATTTATTAAACTCTGACAATATTAGCAATGTAAAAGAATAACATAATTATTTTAAGCATGTTTATTAAAGATACATATAGCATGTTTACAATTAGGATATATGATATGATATCTAGGAATATTAGCAACTCTATTATATAAATTAATTAATAATAGTTGATAAAAAAAGTTGTCTTCATTAAAAATAAATCAATTATATTACGTATATATATTTTTATAGACGAACTCTCACACGCTACACTTATAAATATACATTATTGTTCATGATAGAACTTAAACCTCAACCAATTAAAAAGATATGTAATATAAAACATCTTGTTATCATTGGGGCAGTCTCTTTATACATATGTAGTACGAGTAACTACACCTCATGTTCTAGGGTATACTTGGATATCTATACCGTATTAGATAGAAAAGATGATATGATAACATGGTGACAATTAATAACCCATGTACTATGTTTCCTAGAAGATATGCCTTTAAGATTGAAAGAGATAAAACATGTACAACCAAATTATGTATGTGCATGTAATGAATTGCTAATGCAGATATGTTTATAGTAATTGATTATCTCTAGTAACCACTTTTTGAGTAGTTGAAGCGTGGAGCTCCTAGTGAACATGCATTGTGGGATTTATATGACTTGAATACGATAAAATATCTTTATGTTGTATATGTGCTTAGGTCTAAGGACCTCTTGGTTGATACCAGTCTAGTTATTTCTAGCTAAGAGCGACTGATGCTATGAAGTGACAAGCACCTTGATTCTCTTTTAACAGATATTTCAAGTTTGAACACCGCTTACGATGGGAGGCCACAACGCAAGCTATAATATACCTAATCTTATCATCAGTTGAGTATTCATAGGGCGCCTGAGTTTGTTGTTAACAGGTTCTTATGGACAATAGGAAAAAAAGTCTATTGCAGCGTACCTTAAGGTTTACCCCCTTGCTCCTTTCACATAAGAGGTGTCTCTTAGTGGAGAGATGAACGGACGTCATCTGATGCGATACATATTCTTTGTCAACGAAGAGTGGGTACAAAGTGCATTCTTATTAAAGTAAACGGTGTTTTCTAAGGTGTTTGTTGTCTGATGAGTATAATATTACTATATGACTCTTTGACTCGATTTAAACTTGAAACTTAAAAATGAAATACATGTAAAAGAATATTAGAAGACTCTAGACTTGAAAATATGACCATGATCTTCAAGCATATGTATAACTTTGTTAGAAGACTCCTTTGCTAATGTGGTTTTGCTCACTCCAATAGATGGCTGGACTTAACCATCGCCAGTAACAATATTAGTTACATAATTTTTTTATTTTTAACCACATCGTTTATAGTATATAGTAGTGTTTATCCATTACACGATCTGATACATTACATGTATATTCACAATAAAATAATAAGGTTTTAGGTTGTCATGTCATACATATTTAGGTTATGTTCAGGTTGACGAGTCTAACTTATTTAATTAAACATGCTGACTCGTCAACTAATTAAATTTAGAATAAAAAACAAAAAGCTATACATATTTTATAAAGTCAATTCAACCGGTAACATGTTTACTCTTCATTTAACACATAAATAAGGTAGAACGACCAACCTCCGATATGTTTGAATTATATAAATAAAGGAGGCTATATGAGTCGCGTGAGTCACACGATTTTAGTTATGCTTGAGTTAGGGGTTGTTTGGCAGCTTCTTAATCAACATCTTAATGATTCAGATGTCTGAATGGTTCAGCACTTAATGGTTCAGACTGTTTGTTTCGCGAGCAAATGTCTGAATGGTTTAAACATTTGTCTCTGAATGGTTAAGCATTATACTAATACTGAATGGTTAAGAGGTCTAATGCTGAATGGTTAAGACCCTTTATCTGAATTGGTCAGACATTTGTATTAGAATAGTTAAATGATATACTAGCTCTTAATGATTTATACTTTTTAATGGTTCAGCACTTAATGGTTCAGACATTTTATTGGTTCAGCATTTAATCATTCAAAAGTTGTCAAACAGCCTCTTAGTATGAATATATTTGACACAAGCAAATACATAATCCATACTCAAGTTCATCAATTCAACACACTAATGCAAAGTTCCAAACCCATAAACCCTCCAACATATAACCCCTCTAAATAGTGAGTTGTTGAATAATTCGATCAAACTGTTATCTCCTCGTGTACTTATTTTGAAATGACCATCTATCTCACTATTTTTAAATATATAAATTGGACAACAATATAGTAAAGTCAAGTATAATGTTGATCAGTTGATGACAATAAATAAGTCTATTTCAATTTCTTAAATGTTTTAGAACTTCCCAGAATCACTCGTCTTTGAATAATTGACTTGACCAATCAATAGGTAGACACTCATATAATAAAATTTTAGTAGAATTTAAAGTTAAATTCAGTTATGTTTTTTAAAAATAAAATAATTCAAATAAAAAAGATTTTAAACTTAAAATGTATTAGAAATAATTTCAATCATTAGTCTTTTTAATCAATAGTTAAGATTAAATCATAGAGAATAATTTTATTAGAGAGGTATTTTAGACACAACCACTTTTGTTGACTTTTTTGTCAAGTTTTTCTATTTTTAAAACGTTTTTAACTTTTATATATAAAATTAATTTATGTAAACATTACACCATATAAACGATTGTTTTTATCTTTAAAACGAGTACAACATCGTTATATAAAAATTAATAACTCTTTTTTATATTTTAAGCTAATATAATTTCTTCTCGTCATTATGTTTTTATTACAGTTTATTTTGTCTTTTTTTAGTTGTTGTGTTTTTCTTGAATAATATTATGTTTTTTTGTAAATGGTGAATTTTAAAAGAATATAATAGTAAAATAACACTATTGTCTATTTCTAGTATGTAAAACACAATAATAATTTAACAACTAATTAATGTAATACATTAAAAACAATGATAAACAACACAAATGATATAAAACATAAAACACAATGATAAAATAGTTTATTGTGTTGTTTGCTTGTCATTGTGTGATCCTAAACAGTATGAGTTTTGAAAAACACATTGATAAATAATATCATTATATACTTCTAATTGTAAGATACAATGATAAGATAATAACATGTTTATATAGTGTCTAAAACGCAAAGATAAAATGCCTCATTGTATTATTTATTTATTATTGTATTATCCTGAACACTATGAGTTTTGGAGAACATAATAAATAATATCATTTTGTATTTCTAATTATAAAACACAACGATAAGATACAACAAGTTATCTAATATATAAAAAAATGATAAAATGATGGATTGAGTTTTTTTGCTCATCACCGTGTTATCCTAAAAACTATGAACTTTAAAAAACTAAATTGATAAATAACATCATTGAAAAACACAATGATAAGAATAACATGAAACAATCTAAATCGTAAAACAAAATGATAACTTTTTTAAAACAGATAAACTGATCATTGACACAATGACTTGATGTATTTGACACAATTACCAAAATGTTTTCATCTTTAAAATAATATAAAAACACATGTCAAACTCATAATCCTTCTAGGTTTTTTAGATTACGTACTCTTTTTAATATAACCCTACTCCTTTAAATTTAATAAAAATAATCATTGTTTCTATATGAATAAAAATATCAATTCACATTCAAAAGTTTGACTAATTATTTTAAATACACTACAAAAGTTTTTATTATTAGTTTTAATTTTAATTCAATTTACCTCCTGTCGATAAAACTTCTGGATTAAATTGAAATAAATGATGAATGTTTTGTATAAAACTTCTGGATTAAATTGAAATAAATGATGAATGTTTTGTATAGAAATATGTGTTTTTAACTTTGGTGTAAAATGTAATTATATTTATTCAACCATAGGAAGTAAATCGAATTTAACAATTGTTAATGATATAAAAGGTATACGGCATAAGAAAATAAGTATAAAACTATTTTTTTCAAGTTTAGATGAAAATGATTTTTCTAAATTCTATAGATGTAAAAAGAATATGAAGATAAAAAGTTTACCAGGAAGAATATGATAAATAAACTAATAAAGTGATCTTGTTGCAAAAGGTGCACCGAACCCAAAGCGCAAAACCTTATCTCTAACCTTTTTAACAAATTCCTTTGGAGAAGAGTAACATGCAGTCCCAGCATATAATAATAACGGTGAAAATAATATACTACAATATTTATGAAATACAAAAATATTTTTATAATCATTAAATACATTAAATGCGTAAAGAAGTGTACAAATTACAATCTTTGATTAACAATTTTACTTGTATATTTTCACATGATATTTTTTATAGAGTACATGAAATATTATCAATAAAAATTTAAAAAGAGTGAAATTTATGAACAAAATTAAAAAAAATTACCCTATCATCGATATTATCCAATAATACAAACAAAAATAGCCATAATATTACCACATTAACTTTTTTTAATAAATTATTTACCATTCATTTTTCCAAGTCTCCCACTCACAAGATTTGATATTTGAAAACGCAAAGGACTAATTAAACTAAAACTTGATACTTCTTTTGTTCTAATTAAAAAAATATTATTTTGGATAATTGAGTATTAAATTAACATTTAAATTTCTAAATTATTAAAAAAATAATTGTTAACACAAATTAAGGCTAAACTAGAGTTAGTTAATCTAAGTGTAGTAGCATGTGGAAAATGAAGTTGGTCATGTAACATGAGATGGATAGGATGGGTTTGGTAGAGTATTCCATCTTTAACCTAACTTTTGCTCTATCCCACTCATGTGTTGTGTCACAAATTGTTGGATTGTACCATACTTTGATACCCAAACAACTTGTAATGACTCATAATTAAACAAAAAATAATAATGAAATTGCATTATAAATTCATAATAATCAGAATTAGACTAAATCCGTTATTATTGAATAAATCGCTATGTTTTTTATGAGTATTTTTATAACCGAGAAGCTTGTCGGACCAGCTAAAATAAACAGGTTTCAAAAACTGTGTAACATTATTTAGAACTAAATAAACACATGTGTGTATAGAACTGCTTTATAAAACAATATGAAATAACTTTATTTTTCATATGAATTTACAATGCTAACCAAATATTAAGTAATAATTGAATCAGTAAATATGATATTAAAAAAGAGAAAATTTGAAAATCCGGTTAAACCACCATACAATCCGATTCTATAACTGTTGGGTTTATGATCCGATTTTATTTTAACATATTCACTATATATTTTGAAAATATCTTAATAAAGAGAAAAGGTATAATTTAATTTCATTGTTGTGTTTAGTAGAGTGGCAACATCAATATCTTGACATGTGGAAGTTGCTTTCGATGATTACTTGTAGAATAAATATTACTCCGGCAAATGCGTGTATATATTTTTCTCTTTGGAGAATCTTATTTAACTTCTAGTGTTGTGGGAGGACTTGGTGACACCGTTGACTTTCATTTCCTATGTTTGACCATTTCAAATTATCTTTATGACCCTTTCTTCTTGTATTCTTTTGATTTTCTATCATAAACGGCTATAACTACTTCTAAACGGTTGCTTGGACTGGATTTATCAGGTGTTTGTAGTTTATATATTTATAGGAAGCGTAAGAAGTCAAAGACGGATCTTTTTTCCGAACATTGTCTGGCGTGTTTTAGACTAATAAACTATTCTTAGTGCGAAAGGCTTTTCAGGCCACAAACTCCCTGTGGCAATCTACGGACAGGAGGCCAAGGACCGCCTACCATGTTATTGGTCCTTGGTTGGGTTTTTGACTTTGTCTGTGTACACATACAGGTTTGTGAGGCCTGTTGGATTGACGTACTATTTTTCTCTTTTTTATTTATTTTAGTTAATCAATTTTGTTTTCTTTCAAAAAAATTATTATTGTAATAGAACTATTACAGAATGTCAAGAAAGTAAACTTATCAAAAAAATTTACTATATTTATAAACAAATCTCATTTACGTATTTTTTAAACTTACTAATATATTATATAAAATTTCTTTTTTTCACTATTTATATTTTTATACAAATTTTAAAGTAAATAAGCTATTAAAATGAATAAAGTGGTATGAATAATAATGTAAAAGTTGATGATTCAACGGGGTTTGTGGAATGTCATATGTAATTAAGAAAAAGTCTATAAGAAGGTAATAACATGTTAATAATATTTGAGATAACCATACACATTTGTCACAATTTTTGAAGCCTTAACTAGGGTGGACGGTGACACAAAACTTAGGTAATAGACACTTGCAAGGCTCCAATACAAGACATCTTCTCTTGAGGTAAGAGGTGTGATAAACATTCGTATTACATTCCCCATCTATAATTTTACTTGTGTTTAATAAATGCAGATATTGCATTTAAAAATGAAGATACACGAGCGTATACAAGTTGTTCACAGTATATATAGGTGTATACAAGTTGAAAAACAATATACAAGCATATTAAGAGCCTTATATATGGGCATATATAAAAAAATTTTTAAAGAGAAAATCAGAGTATCAACCAGATTATGAGAGTAGCACATTCTACTCCTAAAAAATCTAGTTTATTAATATTGATTTTTTTAAATGGTAACAGTCGATCACCTGACACGTTCTCGAAAAGAAAAAACCTCACACATCAAATACACTATCTAGTTTCATCATATTGTGAAGGAAACCCACAAAATATGATAAAACCCCTCAAAATTAGGATAAAAGCCACGACCCGAAAGGCTCTAAGTTCTATCCTTCATTTCCCATGACATTAGACCATATGATTATGCAAGACACAAAAGGAAGGGGTGTCCGTAATTAATAGAACGGAAGTCATGAATTAATTAACTAAAAACATGATCCAAAGATAAAAACAATTCATTTATTTTACAAATTATAATTTTTTAAAACTTACTTTTGTTTATTAATATAAAATTCAGGTATTTTCATCACTGAAATATTAACAAATTCTAATTATATCTCTATAAAAATATCGTATTCTACATATGTACGTTTTAAATTTTGAATAATACCTTGTTTAATAATAAAACCATAATATCAAATATATTTATTATTTATTTTACATAAACACATTTCTTTTCTTCTTTTAAAGTTTTAAATTATTAAGGTTTAAAATAGAAAATTATAATACCCTACACCATCTAATAAATGAGTAAATAGTTACACAACGTGATACAATCTTATGACCACAACATTATTTTCACGCTTCCCCTTATCATTAAATAAATATTTTGAAACTAAATGTAATTAATTACTAATTTTAATTTTATAGTTAAAATTACTATTTTATTTAAAATTTTAGTTATCTTCTTTACTATTTTGATGTTATAATATATTATATTATATATATGTTGTTTAAAATATATTTTATATATTTAACACGTTTATCACTTGCGATTTGTCGATTTAAGAACTTGATTTTGTTTGAGATTAAATTTATTTTTATTATTTTATTAGATTTTCATTACTAACTATTAAGTATTTCATTTATTTAATAGGTGTAATACACAAGTTTTTATCTTGTTATATTTTAAAGTGTAGTTGATGAAAAAATGAATATGGAATTCTAGCTTTGTAAGGATATATTTGACATTACTTTTCTATGTGTAATAAATACGATAATTTTATATAAGTTTTTAAATGTATGTACATATATTTGTACTTAAATATATACAAGTACACTAATAGTCAAACAACTTAACGTGATGTATCATATATAAACTAATGTTACGTGATGACAACTCTTTAAAACATAACTATTGTTCATCATAAGGGCGAACATATTTTGAAGAAAGACTTTGTGAGAGGGCATTTATGGAAAAGGCCATATGCTTAGGTAGACGAAAGGGTATACCACTCCCACCTACATATGTTTTTAAGTTACAATAATATATTTTAGAACCATATGTAAGATGATATGTGATATCGTATCGGTATGGACATTGATATACTTACCAGTTAAATTTACAATGGCTAGGATTATCGGTCTAATTATGAGTTAACATTTCAGACACAAATTAAACTTGTGTTGGTCGACTCAGGCTCGTTGATCATCTTCAACAGTACAATTAGTGTATTAATTGTTTTACTCTCGAAGCGAAATTTGTTTTATGAAAACTCTATTTATGTTTTGATTATTGCACTCATAGATACTGGATTGATGTTTCTTTACTTTTATGTTATATGCATTTTGTATATATTACTTTTATTATTTATGACTTGAAGACATAGTTGAAGTATAGAGGAGTCCGGTAGTGTAAATTTTTGACCTGGTAATGTAAATTTTTATATAAATATCGAGTTCGCCCCCGTAAAAAATATTAATTTCGCACCCGCTCCACTTACGGAAATATTCAAGCTCCACCACTGCTTGAAGATATTGTTTCTTATAGATTAAAAACAAATGAAAATTTCCCAATAAATTTATAAAGGAAAACTACAATACATAGACAAAAATCTAGAATCCAATACTCGTGATGAATCGACCCCACTTTGATCCTTAAGCTTTTGCACTTTCCGATTCAAAAAACAAAATCCCAAAACGATGCCGTTTACAAGGTTATCACGCGAAGTCGCCAACATTAGAAAAAGTTATTATACAATTATTATTATTATATTTTAAAGATGATTGAGTGTTATATATTATATGTATTATATAATAAACTATATTATATAATAAACTCTTCCATTAAATAAAAGAAATATGGGTATAAAGATAAGCAGCAGCTAAGCTACCCCCCTTTGACAAATGAGGCCACCTTTCAAGTTCTAATAAAGAATCTACTTTGTTAATTGTAATATATGCATAAACAGCTTGTACATGTATAGATACAATTTAGTTGTGTGTATGTATATTATATACATATGTATGTAATATGTAACAGTTGTTTAGTTTAGCTAGTTTGGTTTGTTGAATGTTGGTATGAGTTGGTAAAGGTGTTAGCTTTAGTTGTTATAATTCTTTCTGTAAAGTTCCTTCAATCTCAACTTCCATCCCAATAATTTTTTTGGTTTAGCATGTGATTTTGGCCAAGGGACTTTCTTATACAACTAAGTTATTACAAACATGGGGTGTTCTAGTTTTACACATCTGTTTTTTTATTATATTTCTAGGGTTTTTGTTGTTTGATATAATGAATTCAAAAGTTTGAGAATATATAGAAAAAGTTGTTTGGTAATTTGAATCCAATTTTATATTTTCATTCATTTGTTTTAATTTGCTGTTTTGAATAATATAGACCTCAGAAATACGTTTCAAATTTTTTTTATATATAAAAAAGCAGCAATCGTGTAAAATCATTTTTATTAAAAAGTGAGGAAATATCCTACTAATATTTTGCTATATATGAATAAGATATTACTGAGTGTATTTTTTTGTCTATTTTGCAAATATCCTACTAATATTTTGCTATATAAAAAGTGTGTCTTTAAATACGGGTGAAACCCATTGTTTTTATTGATATATGTGTGTGCGCACGGTCATGTGCATTATTTTTTATTTTTATTTTCTTATAGCTTGGTTTATAAAAATCAACTCAAACTCAAATCGAACTCGGTATGTTTTTTAAATTCACATTCAATAGATTATAGCTCAAATAAACCGATCTAAATAACCCTAAATTATTTTCGACAAACATATATTCCTACTACGAACACTTGTATCTATGTATTATTTGATAAACATACAACGTTTATCAAACACTTGTTTTTCTTTCTCCACCACATGTAATTATCATATATGCACTATGGAAAAGTGCTTATGTGATTCTTATAGTTTTATTTTAAATTGGTTGTTATTAAAATCCAAAATATTAATGGAATTTATATTATTTCTGCTAAATAAATTATAAAATCACATAACCAAGTGAATTTAGTACTTAAAAATTTGTAATTTTTTTGCCGTCATAACTATTGGAGTAGTAACTGATTTGCTTTGTAAAAAGGATAGACGTAATTATCAAACTCTTTTTATTTTCAAAATCATCTCTTTGGCTTTGTTTGTAAGAAAATATAAAAGTAATTATCAAATTCTTTTTTACAAAAAAATAAAAAACAAAAAAAAATCATCTCTTTGGCGTGGATGGCATGTGTTATTCCTTGTCAAGTCCCCTCATGTGGTTGGCATGGTATTTGCCACCTTTCATCACATTTCTCTTTCATAATCTCCAACCTACATACGTCTTTCATTTTTGACATGAAATGAATTCTAATATTTAGAGTTAATTATAATATTTATAGTTGTTTCATGTAAGATCAATGAAATTCTTAAAAATATGTGAGTGTATTTTCTATATTATAAAAAATGGTTTTGATTGGTTGTGAGTGAATTAAAAAGAAAATGTTACTGTTCATATGTATATTTGAGTAAATATCATTCAACCACTATAAAGTTTTTTAATATTTTTTGGTTGTGAGTGAAGAAGAGAGAAAAAAGTGATCAATGATAAATGTATAAAAATTATTATTTACTTGAAAATAAGAGAAAAATATAATGATTTTTAATTTAATTATATAGATGGAGATAAAGAATTCACTGTAAATGCTCTAATAAACAATATTATGTTATTTATAATCCTAATAATAAATCACCATCATCACTGAATATAACATAAGCATAAAACCGTAAACAATCTTGCCTCTTTAGTCTTTAGAATCACTACATTCCGCTACACAATTTTTTTTTAGAGTAATTAACACAAATGAAACCAAAAATATCAAAAAGATGTTAGAAATCAACTTAATATATATTTGAATAAGTTAAAATGTTTCATCAATTAGTATATGATGTTGAAGTTTACAGATATATGAAAATTTAATGAATTCGGTTGAACCTCCACAAATCCAGACCTATAACCTCCAAATAATCAGACCAAAGAAGTAAAACAAAATATCATTATCACTCACCAAAATCCTAATCGCTAAAGATTTTTTAGGCCCATATTATGTATTTATGATTTATGATTTATGATGATTGAGAAGTGTATGAACGGTGTACGTTAAGGTTGGATCCTCAAGTTATTCAATATCTAGATTTGATAGATTATTTATGTTTATTAGTTGAAAATTTTCTAGTTTTATGAATCATGAATGTAACATCTTATTACAAACTTATTATAACGAAAAGATTAGATTAGGGTAAATATCGGCGAAAAATATGTCACAATTAATTAAAGACGACAAATAAAACTTATTATTACTTTATCTATACAATTAAATAAGTAATAGACTAATTAAAGAATCAAGTATGATGGCAACTTTTATAAAATGAAGGCAGAAAGCAAAGTACGCCTTCATTCTTTTCTTTTTTTCCTTCAAAATCCAATCATTGTCTGTCATGCCAACGATTTATATAATATAAAATTGTTTGGGTAAATTACATTATTGTCCTCTAGAAATATAGCAACTTTCACTTTTAGTTCAAGTAATAAGAGAAATCATCTTTCATATTCTTATTTTTATGTTGTAAGGGCGAAAGGGGCACCCATGCCATAAGGCATGCTCGTCTCCTCCGCCAAAAATATTTGTAAGGTTTCGTGATGGAATTGGTGTATGATGTGGTACCGTTGTGCTAGTGAACATGAGTGAAAATGTGAAATGTAATGCCGAATAGCCTAAGAGCACCTCCAATGGTTCATGTTTTTCTCATCCGAATCCTAAATGTCGGTGGAGAAGAGAAGCAAGAGATGGAGAGAAGAGAGGGACAAAAGCAAATGGGGTTTTGTAAGGAGAGGGAGTAGAGAAGAGAGTAAAGAAAGCAGAGATAGTGAAATGATGTGACACGAACGTGGGAAGTTCGGATGCTCTCTCACTCGGGTTACTCTTAAAACTAAATATGATACTAAATAACATAAAAAGTACCCTAAGTCATGTGATGGTGGTACCTGACATTTGAGTCCAACCTTTAGCTTCACCTACACACATCTCAACCGCTCGGAGCAAAGACCTTTTGCTCTTCCATCTCTTTTGTATTAAAACTAAAACATTGATTATAAAGTTATTAGGATATCATGTCACCCATTTGTTACTGTTCAATGAATAGTGAATTCTCTTACAATAATGAGGAGGCACCGACAACGGAAATTATGGCATATATGATATAAATATTTTTAGGTATTTTATATATCTCGAGTTTTTGTCGAATAAAATTTTATTGTTATACCCATGAAATACATCACAAAATTATATATGTATTCATGAATCATCAAAGTACAATAAAATATACAAACCTAGCCTATTTTACACTTTTAAAAAGTTTCAAATTCTACAAAAATACCTAATAAACCAAAAGTTTCACGTACTTGAAAAAAGGTAAAAGGTGGGTTATATGCCTATATACATTGGTTTTAGTTTCGAAAGAAACATGCCAGGTCATAAAAATAGAGTAAATACGTGAAATTATTAATATATTTGTTGACTACTCAAGAGGAAAACACCGATAATCATAAACACCAAGCCTGTTAAAGATAGTGCAAATTTTAAATTTCGTTTGACAAAAACTTGCTTAAAAGCAGCTCATTACAAACTGAGTCAACTCGACTCGAATAATTTGCAATCCAAGCTAATCGGCTTAAATCATTTATAAATTTAGCCATCTTGGCTCGGGCACAAGCCATCATCTAAGTTCGGCTCGAATAATTTTTTTTTTAAATTATTGTTTATGGCTGATTAATGCTTTCGGTCTGTCTATTTGTCACTTTGTATTATCAATAATTATATGTGTGTATTACCCCTCATATTAGCCAATTACCCAATTATCAAGTGTTGCACACTCCCTACAAGTCTAAGGATGTTCAAGAAGCTTTGCTCAAAATCAGCTAGTGAGCCAACTTGGATAGGGTTATAAGCTAGGCTCGTTTACATATTAAGCCGGTTCGGTTTGACTCATTTACAAATAAAACCAAACACGAGCGAACATTGGCTCTGAACAGCCTTAATAAATACTAATGCAAATACTCTTGCATTAATATACCCTTGCACCAACAAAAAGTTCAAAATAAAAGATAGTCTATGGATTTCTTTATAATTATTAGTTTAACAACATTATCTACGTTAAATGAAAAGACAGATTTTGTATTTAATTCTTTTTGGCGTTATTAGGATAAATGTTTAATAACAACATACATCACCGGGATCTTATGTTGGCTAACTAACCATCACAGAATCTTAGTTTTCTTAAGCAACACAAAATAGATAAAATTATAATATATTATTTTATTGTTTACCGCTAAGTTTATTAATCTAATAGACTAGAAAAAAACTATAATTCACTAATTGCATAATATAAGATATAAAAATAAGTCATACACAAAGATAATAAACATGAACAATAAAAACATAGATAACTAGAAAACTAGTAACATGAGTGGTTTTTAATGCCAATGACTACATCTAAACGGATGAGTTCATGCTAGAAGGTCGTTTGATAACCTTGTGTTGAGTCATTAAAGGTCTGATAGAATAAAAGGTAGCATCTGAATCATTCAATATGTTTTTAAAACTTACCTATTAATAAACTCCATAATCATTAAAAGATGTCTTTTATATGAACCACACACAATTCACCTTTAATCGATTCAGATGTAGGTTCTTAATGAAATCATTATAAGTTATCAAATAGCCCAAAAAACTTCTCTAACAAACGAATGGGATGGGGGCATGATAGAGGAGAGAAAGGGTCACATGAGACATATGAGTGGGCAAGAGCAAAAAAAAATAAGGCAAATACTTTTTTATTTAGATAATTTGAAATGGTTCATGGCTTTTGAAAGTGATAATATGGAATGATTTATGACTTTTGGAGAGATTCATTAACGATTTTTTGGGTGGCAATTTTGGTAATGCGATGTGTCACCCGTTGTTGATGCTCTAACACACCTCTTCAGCTAGGTAAATGAAACGACACCTTGAACAATAAATACATAAAAGGAGGGAGCAACCTTCGTGTGAACAAAGTAAAAATCTATACAACACCGTTTTATTTGGTCATGAAAAAGTACCACTCAAATTGTTACACTAATAAAGAAGAGGTGAAGGTGAGTCGGTACAAACCTTTCACAAAAGTGTTTATACCCAAGTTATTATCATCACAGTGTCAGCTAAAGCGTTATATTCTGACTCGCTAGAAGTGCGAGACACAATTTTCTATTTATAAATATTAATAGAAGATTAAGCCGGACACAAGTGAATCTATGATCATCCATATTTGTTTATCATGTTTATGGTTTTTACACATGCGTAATGTGGGTGATTAGAAGCGCAAATGGTAAAGCATGTTTGCAAATGCACCTCTAAATTCTACCTATTACGATGTTCAATTAAAAGCAGAACTATGATGGTTATCCACCCACATTTAAACTTGGGTGCGGCGAGGACACAAGATGCATCTAAGTGATACTAAGTTGATAGCCTACTACAATAAAAAGATGGTTTTGACAAGGATGGCACGACATGTAATTTGGTATCAGGTTACGACATAACATGATCTATGTACTTGTTGAGTTATACGTCATTTATACACACGATAATTTTTATACGAATACATGAGATCTAGCTTACAAATGCATATGCATACTCTTATATCTAGGGCTATAAACGTGTTGAGTTGAGCCTAGCCAGGGTACGTTGAGCCGAGCCGCCTAGTTTGTCTTAGCAAGATAAAATGCAGCGCTCAAGCTCGGCTTGTAAAAATCAAAGTAAAGTCGGGCCGACTATCAAGCACTCCACCTACTAGTTTATTTTTAAAATTTGTTATTGTCTACACCTATTGATATTTCATGGTGAAGCACATAAATATTAATCATAGCCTAAATTATTAATCATAAAATTATGTAGAATATATAGTGATGGCAACACATGAACCACCAAAGTGCCGGTGGTAAGTGGGGGTCGTATTCTTTCGCCTAAAGTAACGACCATATATTTTTATTGTCTTTATGGGATCAAAGCTGAACATCGATCCATGCCTTCACCCACAAGAAAACCATTTTTTTCTTTCCTTTTTCTTTTCCAAAAAAAGTTGAACAATATTTTAATGTTAATACTAGGTTACAATCTCGTGTAATACACGGGCTAAATAAATTTATTATTACATAGTTTATAATATAAAAGTTATGTTTTAAATATTGTGTATTATACGGATTGAATAAACCCATGTATTACACATTTGAAAATTTAAAGTTAACATATTTGAAATTTTGATTATGGATAGTTTTTAATTAATTATAGCATTCATAATTAAGAGAAGAGAGAAACGGAAAAACCAATTATTAGATGGCCTAAAATGATGACAAGTGTCCGGATTTATTTTTATTTATTAGTATAGAGGTTTTCAAACTATTTAGTTTACATCTTTAACCTTTCTATTGTTGGACAAGGCCCAACAAATTTGGACTAATTCGGGCTTAAGCTGTTCATATTTAACCAGGCCTAATCATTCTTGGGCTTATACTAGCTCGTGGGTCGAGTTTTCATTGAGACTTTTTTTTTAAAATTATTTAATAAATTAAACATGATTATAAAAATACATAAATTAATATTTATATAGGTTTAATCAAATAATATAACTTTAACGGTTAAAAAGATTTGAAAATTTGGTAGAACCTTTTAACTTAAATGGTCGAATTGAATATGAACCATTTCTATGTAATATTTTTTCAAGTATTTAACTTGTTGCCCTAAATTGAGTGGACCCGTGACATGGTAAAAACTTATCTTTTTTGATAACTGTTTCAAGTATTTAACCATCAGTGTCACTTGATACTAATGAAAATACATAAATTTGCATTCGAAAGGTGAGTGATACTATATTTCTAGATAATTATACTTATAAGTTAGTTGGTCATCACAACTTAAACAATTGGTGCATTTCGCTTAATTAGTTACATTTTTCGGTGGTTACTCACACCTTTTATTAGCAAGTGTTACCTCATACTTTTAAATCTCACACCCCATCTTAAATTCGTACGTTTGTATGTAGTTTCTTTAAATTTTATTTAGAGTTAATTTCAATTTTACTCCCTAAGGTTTGATTAAAATAACAATTTTCCTCCAAAAGATTAAAAATATCAATTTACCTTCAAAAGTTTCATATGTTGTTTTAATTTCACTCCAAAAGTTTCATTATTTTGGATAAAATTAAAACAACTAATGAAGCTTTGAACTGAAATTGAAACAAATTATGAAACTTTTGAAGGTAAATTGATATTTTTAATCTTTTGGGGGAAATGATTATTTTTAACAAATTTCAAAGAGTAAAATGAAACTTAACTCTTTTATTTATAATATCAAATTTTTAAATATTATATAGTTGGTTTATAATTTGTAACGTTTAATAATTTAATTTAAAGACTTTTTAGCTACTAACACTTGCTATAAAATATAAAATCAAGCTCATGACAGATAAAACTAAATAAAACGTTCATAAAGAAGCAAATGTCAATAAACATACAATAATAACTATTTATAAGCATTTGTTGCCTATTAACTAAGCAAAGAAACAACATAGTCCTATTTCAAAAAATCAAATTAAAAAAATAATGGAAGTTGTTTTAGACTTTAAGCATGAGTTGAGACATGATATTGGTGACTTAACCCGTAAAAAAATTGAAACGCGTCGACACTGGCAAAGAAATTTCTAAGCCCACCACTGATACAATTGTACAATACAACACAAATTAAACTCGAGTTATGAATTGCCATGTACGTCTCGTCTACATACTACAGTCAACTACAAGTTCCAACAAAGAGAACATTAGAGCACATAACATTGGCAACAAATACATGTCTAACAGATGGAGATTTGCAAATAACAAAGGAAAGAGAATAGAAATTGAAATGATGATCAATCTCCACTTGCACAGCCCTTGCAACCACAATGCACACACTCGACCACCTTTTCTTCCCTGAGATGTTTCGGCACTCTACAAACACACGTGGTGTTGAAGTTGTGATCACGTGGTTGAATGCATCTTAAACAGCAAAGTCTTTCATACCCGGGCTGAAAGTTAAATATCAAAACATGAGAACACATTGTAAAATAAAATGTATGTTAACTCACACGCGTACGGTTTATTATGAGTAGTGTAGCAAGATGGGCATCTTTGTGCATGGATTGGGTTGGGTTAACCTGAAAAACTTTTTGTGTTTACCCAAGAATTTTATATTTCTCATATATAATTAGTGTGACAAATATGATCGCAAGAAATATATTATTTCAGCCCATTTAACCCATAAGAGATGAAAGATGGCACAAGTAGCTCCATTTATAAGTAAAATGTGTCAAAGGGGCCATTTTAACACGGGTTAGGTTGATGCTAAGTACTTTTCGCTAATTAAATAACTGATGTGTCTGGTATGGTTTCAACACATATGTCATTTTAATAAGAAATCAGTTTCTTAAAAGAAATTATCTAATTTTTTATTTTAAGAAAACACTTTAAGCAACTTTTGTCTGGTTTCATTCAAAGCTATCGTCTTATTTTACCCGCTTGACTGGTTAGGTATTGAGAAATAACCTAAATCGACCTATATATATGCGTATGGGTCAAGTTTGCCATATCTATGTACTCTTTTTGTTCAACAGCACCCTGTGGGCCATTGTAGTTACAGGATAACAGACAAGAGTAATTATGGATTTCCCAAAAGCAGGGTATCGCATAATGTCATGAAATATCTATGAATAATAAATATAAAAAGAGACAGTAACTTACCTTTTTCCATTTGGCGATGATGTTACGATCAGCATACCCTTGATCCAAGCAAAATTCATACAGCTCAGCTGAAATTTCTTTCCTACGATGATAAAGGTCAAAGATATAGCGACTCTTCTGGTGTGATATCTTAAAGATTGGCCACAGGGCCTCACATTTTCTCTTTCCGTCATGTGGATCATTCTCAGCTGTACATTTAGAAAAACAATAACAAAACATAACTAATCATCCAGCATATAACATTATTTCATAGATTACATCAACATAATATAATGTTCAAATCATACTTTAAAACCCATAGGATCATTCTCAGCTGTGCATATAGAAAAACAGGAACAAAACATAACTAATCATCCAGGATATAACATTGTTTCATAAAATACATCAACATAAAATAACGTTCAAATCATATTTTAAAACCCATAGGATTATTCTAAGCTGTGCATATAGAAAAACAGGAACAAAACATAACTAATCATCCAGCATATAACATTGTTTCATAAATTACATCAACATAATATAACGTTCAAATTTAAAACCCATAGGATTATTCTCAGCTGTACATTTAGAAAAACAGGAACAAAACATAACTAATCATCCAGCATATAACATTGTTTCATAAATTACACCAACATAATATAACGTTCAAATCATACTTTAAAACCCATAGAAACAGAATAATCTGTTGCATCAAAGGCAATGGCATCGATGATTATTTATGGTCATAGTGGATGGATGGGTGATGTTACTTTGAAGAAGGTTTAACGGTATATCATAGCAACATAATCAAGTCATATTTCTAAATCAATCAACGTCTAAAACAGCGATTCCAGTTCCAAAACCACACCGTTTTAGGACAACTAAACACTATGTCAGTGTGTATGTGACAAGGCATATGAGTATATGCCGCCTTAGGCAAATCCCATATTGTTCTGTCTAAGATGCTAGGTTACAAGTAATGCCTGCCATCAAATACCACCAAAGCGTTTTGGGTGCACAGGATGAGAGTAGAACCCTATATTTAAGCGTGCTTGGGTGGACTAAATTCCCGGATCAGTGACCTCTAAGAAGTCTCCATTCAGGTAATCAAAAACAAAGTCATGAGCTTCTTGTAGACAAAACATATAATATTGGTCGGCAACCAAAACTTTCAGCGAAGCTTAAGATTGTTCTAAAATAGTGTGTTTTTTCAACTATTTTATCATTAAACCAACCAAATTAGAACTCTGAAAAGCCTATGTTATTAGCAATCGCATTAGCCCTTTAACATTTTGCAAATCAAACACACAGTTGCATCTTAATGGCCATTAAAATAACACAAATTGAGTTTTTTTGGGATAAAATCAAACCTTCTCTCATCTTTGCCTGCAATTCATTAAGAGTTGGCTCCACGAGTTCCCACCCCTCCGGGTACTTGACCCGGTTGGTCTTCACCTTAGGCATGACTCCCACTACAGTAAACCATACAACATAAAAAGATCAATCAAGGGTTTCCAGATTCAAAACTAGGGTTTTAGAGCACTCGACTTCAAATCAAGCAAAAAATAACGAAAAAATTAACCTAGATTCAAACATATACATCAGGTATAACAAATCAATCAAGAAAATGTTGGGGGAATCATCGATTCTGAAGTTTCGAACGATATGGAGAGATTAAGAATCACTTACGAATGAAAAGGAGATATGAGTTAGGCGAAGATAGAAGAGAGAACCGTTACCGGAAAAGGTATCACCGGAGCTGCAGTGGTGATCGCTCCGGCGAGTAGACACGCCGGACGGTAGTCGAGTTGCCGGTGAGTGTTACGACTGAGAGTGAAGAGAGCAGCGGCGATTCATTGTGATCCAACGCCCCCACCTCTCATATATATCACCGTAAAATAAAATATTTCTTTTACTACTTTATTTGTTTTAGTGTAAAATACTTTTTACCGATTGATAAAGCTCTCTATTTTATGTCTATTTTACTCTTAGAGCATCACCAATAGTGAAATCAAAAAACAATTAAAAACATATCTAGTCAACAGGCATATCAGAAAACCATTCATTCTTTAAAAACTCAAAAAAACTCTCCAATGATAAAACTTAAAAACACCTAAAAACATTGCCACATCATTATCACATTTTATATTTTTTTTAATATTAATATTTATCTGTCTTTTGTTGGATGAAAATTTTAAAACTTTAAAATTTTAAAATATAAAAGTTAAATATTTTTTAGAGGAAAATTTTAAAATTTTAAAATTTGAAATTTAAACTTTAAATTTAATAAATAATAATTTATTGTAAAAAATTAAAATTAAAATTTAAAAATTAAATTTACTATTCAGACACATGAGCACTGTTCAGGCGCACTGTTCAGGCACATGAGCACTGTTCAGACGCATGAGCACTGTTCAGGCGCGTGAGCACTGTCCCGGCGCACTATTCCGGCGCACTGTTCAGGCACTTGAGCACTGTTCAGGCGCATGAAGTTGACTTGAAACGTCCAACACTTAAATTAATATTGAAAAACTAAATATTTTATTAATATAAATATATTTTTTCTTTTTTTAATATTAAAACCCAACTCTGGCCCCACCTCTGAAAATATCAGATGTTTTTTGGTGTTCATCCCCATGAACATCTAGCTTCAAAAACAAACCCCCCAATGGTTATTGGTCTAAAAAACGGATGATGTGGCGTTTTTAAGAGCTAAAAACACCCTATTGGAGATGCTCTTAAAATCTTAAAACGTTTCAACTTACAACCTTGCTTTAAAGGTATAGCACTTTTACTATTAACCATTGTTTTGATAACCGCATTGAACTGGGCGGTTTAATCGGTTGGATCAGGAACCGGATCAAGGGCAGAGGATAGTGGAGACCGGGGGTGGCCGCCGTCCTCCCTCTTTTTTTCGTCAGTAGTGTTAAAATTTAGTCCGGTATTGTAAATTTTTGGCCCGGTAGTGTAAATTTTATATAAATATCAAGTTCGCCCCCTCCCCCTTTAAAAAAAGTTAATTTCGCCCCCGCCCATCCTGCAGGAATGTTCAAGCTCCGCCACTAAACCGGACTTCAGTCTGTTCTGGTTCGGTGCTTAAAACCGTTTTGAAATTGAACCAGTGATCGGACCGGGAACTGGACCATTTGAACAGGGGTTGGATCGAACTGGTTTTTATATATATATTTTTAACTTTTTGCCATTGTTCTACATATATTTATTAAAATAATTATAATTTTATCCGGTTCATATATCCGGTCCGACTGGTCGAATCTGTCCAACCAGTAGATCGGTAGAGCATTCGATTCACTGTCCGGTCCGGTTCTAAAAACATTGTTATCAGGTTATGAATGAGATTGGTACCGTATCGATACCAAACAAGTTGCATACCGAAAAATATTGATACAAAAAACAAATGAAAATGTAAACGTATACCGTACCGATGTTATTAGTTCGGTATCGGCCGGTACCGATACCATTGATAACTCTAGAAATTGAATCCCGACAATTCTGTTTTATGGCTTGATTCGGACCCATGGTTCGATCCTACGGTACCACTTTTCTTGATTTTTGGTTTTCATGTTGGTCTCGATAATGAGGAGTAAAAAAGAACTAACATCTAACCCTCTTTCTATATGACCGTCAATTGTCATCATCTTCTTTGACTTCCTCCTGTTCTTCCTTCTTTTTTCCTTTGTTATCGTCTTTGTTTTGTTGTTGATTTTCTAGATTAAATACAATATCTCCCTCAACCCTCAAGGTTACCATTAAACTTGAGCTCTATTATGAGTAATAGTACATTTAGCTAATCAAATAAGCTCCAACTTATACTTGAGCTCAAGTTGGTTCTAACTATTAACAAACCGAATTCGACTTGAGCTCTATTATGCGAGTAATAATACATTTTGTCTTGTAAACTAAGATTTGCGGGCCTTTGCACTTTTCGTATTCAAAATATTTCGGTTTATATACAAGAACTACCACTGTAAAATACTGTACATCACAATTTCTGCAAAAAAGAATTCACAGGATATTACTTAAGTGCCTCCAAACATATCTTTTCCTGATCAGGTGGTGATGAGTCCTCCTGTGATCGACCTGGGAAGATGGTTTCCGTGCCCTGGGTTTTGAACGAGAGTCAAACCCTAGGTTTTTGGTGAGCTCGAACCAGCAGCCAGTGACACTGAGTCGAACCCTCGGTTTTGAGTGAGATCAACACCAATAGTTCTAACACTATGAGATGACATCAGAAGATGAAATATCAGAATGGATCTGTAGAAGATGAAGATCATAGGGTTAATTTTTCACTTGAATTTTTTCATTCCAAATTCCAATATCGTTTAACAAATTTACAAATCAAACACCTTACAAATTCAGGTGAATCAATCTCAATTCCTTCATAATAGATTTAATATTCCTTAGAAAACGGTCTGTGAACCAAACGCCCCATGCTATTTATTTTGGGCATGCCACTTTTCAATGTTACTGTACCAGGTCCACAGAAAACACAATCCAGCAATACGTGATACACCAGCAGAAATAACCTCAATTAACGCCATGAGATATGATCTCTGTGGAGAGAGACCAGCAGTTGCTATCGACAACAAGAATCCTTCAATATTACAAGGGACAAAAAAAGATCCACGTTTGATGCCGTTCAATGCTATCTTTGCCACCTCATCAGCCTGCATTGCACCGGAGGATGCAGCTATGATGCTTGTCAACGGTGGCCTATTCTTGTTCTCTGCGAAAACCAGAAACATCTGCGTCTGTTTGATAACTAAATTTATAGTTGTGATGTAGCTTTAAAAATACTATCTTGATGATCGCAAAAATGAGAAGAGGGGGGTTGAACCTTCTGCAAGACCAGGAGTATTGGTGTCTGGTGGAAATATAAGTGAAACATGAATGCCATCAGCAATAACTTCTTGTTGCAGTGCTTCTGCCAAACCTCTTAGGCCAAACTTACTAGCTGAATAAGCAGTATACCCATAAATGCCCACCTATTATTGAAAAATTGCATCAAGAAACATAATAATCCACCAAAGCATTTTAAGAACTAACATTGAACACAAAAATGCACAAAAAGCCCACAAAAATTGCATAAACAAAAGTACCTAAGATGATGTTTGTTAGATTTATCTTGACTAGACTCTTTACTCTACACCTATGCTACTATTGAAATCAACACACATACACTCCGCACACAACCATTTGACTGGAAAGTACACCACGGACCATTACTATCATAAAATGTCCTCAGCATATAACTAATGTTTATTAGATACTAGAATAAATGAATTATATGCTTTTGGTTCAAATCCAATCAGATAAGCACATATATGTATATAAAATGCACAAAAAGCCCATAAAAGTGCATAAATTGCCACACAAAAGTGCCTAAGATGATGTTCGTTAAGACTTTTTACCGACTAGCAAACATACACACTCTCTGCTTTTACACCTACTTTAACATCACCACACCTATGTTCCGTAGAATTTAAAACCAACAACAACTATTAAATGATTGCGGAGTATATCATTTTACCATTACTTATCACTGATGTTTGGTAGATAATAATATAATATGATCAATGAATGATGAGGTCCTACTTTAAATCCAATCACATAAGCACAGGCATATAACCTTAGAACATGTTCTAACTGCAACAATATATCATTCACAATTCACATCACCAAACCCTAACATCACAACTTCAAATCAGAAACCCTAGCTATGAAATCGCACATAATAATCAGTCTAAAACCAGTAAAGCTCGAAGAACACAAAACAACCACAAACAAACAGTACCTGACCAGCTTGAGACGACATGAACGCAATCGCCACCGGCTTCCGATCACTCCGATTCTTCATCACCGGCAACACCGCCTTAACCAGATTAAAACTCCCGATCAAATTCACATCAATCATACTCTTAACCTCCTTAATCTCCTGATTCACAAGCTCACGAGCCACAAAAACGCCGTGATTACAAATCAAAACATCGATCGGATCAACACTCTCCACTGCGTCCTTAACAGCATCAAATTCACACACATCGGCGCTTATAATATCAACGTTTACGCCGGTGGAGAGCCGGATGGAGGCTTTGGCTTCTTCGAGCTTGTGGATGTTACGAGCTAAGATAGTGACGCGAGCGCCTTCGGCGGCGGCTTGGCGAGCTAGAGCTAAGCCGATGCCGCTGGAGCCGCCGGTGATGAACACGTGGCGCGATTTGATTGGGATTTTGATGTGGTGGGGTCGGACGATGAGCTTGAGGAAGATGATGAAGAAGATTGAGAGTAAAATGCAGAGAGTGATGAATGAGAGATCGTCGTCCGCCATTGATTCTGTGAGGAGAGCAAAGTGTGTGAGAAAGTGAAAGGGAGAAATGAAACATTTTTTTATTTTTTTTATTAATTTTTGACTTACTTGCTTTTAAAAAATATATTTAGAGAAAAATTAATAAGATAATTTTAAAATGTTAATAAGTTGATTTTAAAAAGTTTAGTAATAATTTATATAATACTAATTATCAACTTGGTTATGCATCTTTGGTTGTACTATGTGCATAGTGGGTTGTACCTATCTTTTTTTTTTAATTTTTAACTTTTAATTTTTTTATTTTAGCCCAATACTTCTACTTTTTTTACAATTTAGCCCAAATATATATATTTTTTTACTTTTAGATTTGGTCCCCTATACATTTCATATTTTAAATATTTTTTGTTTTTCGGTCAAAATTTTGCGAGTTAACACGCTGTAACATGCATGTGTGGTTCAAAGTTTTTACGATTATTTTCTCCCCATTTAACTGCCCCGTCGCACGTGCTGGTCTTAGATCAACTTACCTATTGTAAAGATCTTTTATTTTTGCGTTCGTGGTTTAACGTTTTTATATTTACTTTTTGTTCGATTCTAATTTTTTTTGTTCTTTTTGTTTTTTTAATATGAGTTTTGTCAGTATTAGTATTCACTGACGGTGGTATGTTAGTGATGTTATTTGACATGGTTTTACGCCATCGCTGCAACGCGGGGGGCTTAATACTAGCTACTTTTGAAAAATAATAATCCCAAACAGGCACTACTTATTGAAAAAAATAATATAGAAAAACTTGGCGCTAGCGCTATGTTCCCGATTTCATTTAGTTGAAAAAATATAAAGGAAATCGAAGAAAATAAATAAGAAGTTGTGTTTTAAAGTTTTTTATTAACGAAAGAAAAGTAAAAAATTGTGTTTTTGAGTTCAATTATAAAGAGAAAAGAAAGAAAATGAAAGAAAAGTAAAAGAAAATTGAGAGAAGATAAAAGAAAAGAAATAAGAGAACAAAAAATAAAGAAAAGAAAATTATTTTATTTCTTTTCTCTTTGTTAAAGAAAATAAATAGAAAATATTCAAAACCTTGTTGCAACATACTTATTTTTATTTACATTCGAAATTGTCAGAAACCTCAAGGTGAATATTAATGTACAAGCGATCAAAACCAAGCTTTATTTTTCAACACACCTGTCAAACGCGCATGTTTGTATTACTTAAAATAAACTCACGATTTTATTAATTAAGGTCGGCTTATCAAAATATCAACTGAAAAAAAAAACAACACTAATTTTACCTAACAAACTAAATTCCTTAACATGGAAGGTTTTCTTCTATCCAATAGCAACGAACGCGTAATCCTTCCTAAAATCTGATTGGCCAAAACCCACTTTCATCAAAAAATATCTGCCACATAACCACCAAAGTCGGTGGCTCACACACGGCCGCACCGACCACCAACATTTGTGGTCTCCACCGACTTTCTCACCAGATATTTCCACACATTACCTATATATATCCCAATATCCACCCCCTCACCGACCATTTTCATTTCAATTTCAATCTCCAATGGATCCTCCATCTTCATCTTCTCCGGCAAGATCCGACCCGTTTTCGATCGGATGGTCTCCGGCTCCGGCTTCAATCCAGCAGCCGATTCCGATTTCAGCAGGTTTTGGTAAGTTTTCACTAGCTTCATATCATCATTTCTCCAAAATTACTCTGTTTTTTTTTCTTTGACAAATTGAATTTGAATAATCTAAAATATTACTATTGATTTGGCCTGTGACAATTTTAAATAAGGTATGTTATAGATACATCCTATTTATTTCATTCTCTCTATCTCTTTTTATATATACATATAGATACATGAATAGAGATAGAGACAATAGAGTGTCTAAATAACAAAAAAGGGTGTTTGTATAACACAACCCTTTTAAATTTCATTTTTATTATCAACAATAGCTCCATTAACAATTATCAAACATTTCCGATTGATTTGCACGCGATTTCGTTTACAATTACGATGAGAAAACATAAAAACTAAATCGGGCCAAAAATAAATACACCCATCAGGTGTAAATATTTGATAATATGGTATTGATACTTCTGTTGGTAATAAAAATTAAAGTTGATACCGATCAAAATAATATTATAAATTTTTATCAGGCAATAACTAATAGTTTGAATGCTAAAATCAATTTGTTTTCATCTTTCTGCTCTGTTTTCATATTTTGGTCGGTGATTGGTTGCAGGAGATGCGACGGTGACGGTGACGACGATTGCAGAGATGGAAATGATCCCACAACCGTTGGAAAGTTTGCAAGAAACACCGATTCCGCCATTTTTGTCGAAAACTTTCGATTTAGTCGATGACCCGATTTTAGACCCGATTATCTCGTGGGGCGAAAGTGGGCAGAGCTTTGTTGTATGGGATCCGGTGGAGTTCTCGAGAATAATCTTGCCCCGAAACTTCAAACACAACAATTTCTCGAGCTTTGTTCGACAACTTAACACATATGTGGGTAAATGTTAGCTTATGGGGTCACTCTGTTAGTTAGTGTGTATGTGTAAATTCATCTTTTTTGATCCTCTGTATGTCTCTGTTTTCTTGTTTTTCTTCAATTTTTGATTGGTGTATTCATTCTACTATGTAATTTGTCTCTGTTACTTGAGTTCTGTAAAGATTTTGATGTAATCGAAAGGGGATTTGTCTGTAATTACTTGTTTTCACATAAATGTATATGTTTTTGAGATCTGTATCAAAGGGTGTCGTGTTTTTCGGGTTGTATTGATGCAGATTAACATGGGTTTCATCTCGATTTCGATCGTTATTTTGTGCTGATTTGTGCTGATTGAAGGTGGTTTTTAACTTTTTTAACGAAGATGTTGTTGGTGTTGTTTAATTTCTTGCACATTTGTGTTTTACTGGTTATTTTAATTCAATTCAGGGCTTTCACAAGATTGATCCAGACAAATGGGAGTTTGCAAATCGAAATTTCTTAAGAGGAAGAAGATATCTTCTGAAGAACATTCAAAGGCGTAAATCGAATCAATCGACATCTACAAGCAGCTTTTCAGCTAATGAAGAATCTAACACGTTAATTGAAGCTGAAATAGAAAGATTACACAAAGAGAAGAGCGAAATGATGCAACAAGTGATCGAATTAAAGCACGAAAACATCGAAACACATCAGTATATGGAATCAGTAAACGAAAAACTCAAAGCAGCAGAGCATAAACAGAAGCAAATGGTGTCATTTCTAGCTGAAGTGTTTCAAAACCCGACATTCGTGTCGTCTATACGCGAAAGAAACGATCAAACACCTCGAATTTCGTCTCCAAGAACCACCCGAAAGTTCCTTAGACATCAACCCCATGAACAGAGTCCTCTGTCCATTGGTGGGTCATCAAGAAATCTTGAATTGGGGCCAGAACCCGAAGGTGGAGATCGCGATACGAAAGGAAAACGCGCGATTGAGGCTGAACCGGAGGCTGCACCGGAGTACTTCTTGGAACCAATTGATGATATTGCTGTGAAAGAGGAACCAATTTGGGGTGATATTGGGAACTATGAGTTGCCGGAGTTGCCGGAGATTGGTGCCGGAGGCGGTGAGTTGTCGGAATTTTGGAATTTAGGAACTTCCGGTGGGGAGAATTGGCAGGATGATGATATTAGGTTTGATGATATTGAAAAGGAAGAAGATGATAGTAGTAAGAAAATGGATCCTTAGATGATTTTTGATTTCCATTTTGGTAATATTGAGTGAATAATAATTCTATTTTTTTGTGTGTTAACATTGAATTTTATTTTTGTAGGGAGGGTTGTTTATTTATTACGTAGACTTGTAAATATGTTACGCGAGTTGTGTTGGGGCTAGAATTTTTGGTTTGAAGCCTTAATCTTGTAGTATTGTTAGTAGAAAAAGTAATTGCAACCGGACTTAAATATTGATTTCATTTTTTCACTAGCAGTGTCTTCGTATTAGCTTCTACATATGAAATTCGTATGAACTTTGATCGGTAAAAAAAATGATTAAAAATGTTTTCGTACTATCTTTTCTCGTCATTTTGATGTTCCTAATGCATACATACATACAAAGTTACAATAGCATTTGTTGGCTAAAAACCATACTGTATGGCAAGAATAACGTGGAAGGAGAAGGCAGTGGAGTGGTGACGTACCCAGGGCCGGCCCCAATAAACCGCGAAAAACTTCAAGTCTTGGGCGAGTAAAAAATTGGACCCTTATAAAATGAATAACCCGTATGTAAATGTTTATGATATGATAATAATTATTATATCAATAACAAAAATGTTTTTACAAAATAACCTATTTTACTTAAGCTGCTCGTGAAACTCGATTTAGATTGGTTAAATGGTAGTGGACTAAACTAATTAAAATGTTAATAAGTTCTAAGGTCTAATAGGCTAGAATACCTAAATTGTTATCGACTTTGTTAATCAGTTTGTTAATGGTCTATAGTTTTTTTTTAACATATACACACATGTGTAATATAAAAAGATTAATAATTTCCGTCCCCCAAGAGATCGGCCCTGGGCAGTCGCCCACCCCGCCCTTAAGGCAGCCCATGGACATGCCAATCTTGATTTGGAAAGCCTAGGGGCCATGGCGAGAAAGAAGTATGTTGGTAGCAAGACCAATAAATAGAGCCGTTAGTAGAAAACTGAAATAACCAGTCATGATAGGCATCAAAAAGCTAAATAAAACGTGTTCTTTTTATACATAGGTTTAAAAAAAAAAAAAAAAGCCTTACCTGGGTTTCTTTTTTACAACCTAAGAGAAAAACAAAAACACCAATTACAAGTTTTATCGTTACTCACCTAATCAATTTTGTTTTATCTCTCTAATTTTGTCTTTCTTTGGGTTGCAAGTTGGCACATACATACGCGTCCCAACAAAACTATTACTCATACGATAGACGAGTAATACACTTAATTACGATAGACGAGTATGGCTCAACTATTTAATTTGTTTCATATTTATATTGGGCTAATAAAACTTGAAATTCAACTTAAATACGAGTGTGATCTCAAGTTTGAAACTGATAATGACGGGTTGGTGTACGAACTTCCTTTTAAAAACGTGTCAGCCTAAAACCTTAAGGTTTTATACTCGACCGATGAAGATTATCGGACATGCCAGTTGCCAAACAGTCTTTCAAAAACAACCATAAACCTTATTTATTTTATATAACATTTTAAAGCATGTTTGGGTTTTGACTAGGGCTGCAAACGAACCAAACGAACACGAACTTATCCATGTTTGTTCGTTAAGAAATAAACTTGTTCATAAACTGTTCATGATCACTTACCGAACGAGACTCTTTGTTCGTTTCGTTCATAAAAAAATGAACATGTTTATGAACTGTTCACAAACACTTACCGAACGCAAAAGAATACAAACAATTTTTCATGAACATGACGAACACAAAGAAGCCTGTGAACACAAACATATACAAATGATTATAGATTTATTTTAAAATATTATTTACAAATTTATTATAAATATTTCACAAAATCAATCAAAAATAAATAAATACGTAACATATATATCAAAAAATACCTGATATAATATTTATAAAAATAGCTGACAAAAAATTAAGAATATAAACGAACACGTTAACAAACATAAACAAACACATTATCGAACGTTCACGAACAGAAATTAACGAACATAAACAAACATTTATCGAACGTTCACAAACATAAACGAACGAACGTGGCTTGTATTCATGTTCATTCATTTAACTAAACGAATGGAACTTTCTTGTTCGTGTTCATTCATTTACTAAACGAACAAAAAAAACTTACCGCCAAACAGTTCACGAACTGTTCGCTAAACGTTTAGTTCGTTTGTAATACACTATATTCCTCACTTTCTCGTTTCCATCCACGAGTTGACACCCTCTTTATCTCAAATAGCCCACAAAAGTGACTTAATTTACAGTTTGGCCCCCAAGAAACATCCCCCCTTCCCCCTTCACAACTGAAACAACATTCTCTGTATCTATCATCGTCACAAGAATCTCCGATGACGACTTTTAGGGTTTATTAACTGCAGAAATCACCACTTTTGCTAATGAAAATGATCGCAAGGCGATCGACTTACACTTTGATCCCTCAAATTCCCGACAATCACCACCTCCGACACCCTCCTCCGGCGAACTTTTCCGGCGAATTTGATTCCGATTCGATGAACTTCTCCGACAATCATATCATGCAGCAGAATCGTCACACGGCATTTCCGGCGTCGATTGGTGGATCACAGAGACAATCGAGTGGGAGTAGTTACGATGGAAGCTCGTTTTCGGGGGATTATTATGCTCCGACGGTGTCGGTGGCGATGAGCGGTGGAGGTGGTGATTATGATGCGTATGTTACGTTGCCTGAGGGCGGTGATGATGGTTTTGGTGGTGGAGTGTGTTCTTCGTTGAAAACATGGGCGCAACAGACGGAGGAGGGTTATCAGTTGCAGTTGGCGTTGGCGTTACGGCTTTCGTCGGAAGCTACTTGTGGTGATGATCCGAATTTGCTCGATCCTGTGGTGGATGATGCTGCAACGTCTCGGTCGTCTGTGTCTTCTGCAGAAGCTTTGTCGCATCGATTTTGGGTATGTGATTGGGCTGTGTGTGTATTTACGTCTGTAACACCTTAGGTCAATTCAACTTTAGAGGATAAGAGAGACTTTAGGTTTATAAGAAATGTTCCGCCTCAAATATTAATTGACTTATTTTGGGTGCAACTGTGGATGGGAGAAAAGTCCACAGTTGAGCACGTTTGGATGGGTGACTTTTTGGGGAAGTTTTCACTTGAGAAACCAAAAACAAACGCACGAGCTTTTTTGTTGGCGAATGGGCGAACGGATTAGGATAGTATTAGAGGCTGGATGTTACAACATCCTAATCATTGGCTCTATGATTCTATTTGGTAATTAGCACAAGTTTTATAGATGAAAAGGAAATTGGCTGCTATGACTATATTGTGAATCGAAATTCATTAGCTAACACAGAGTAACAAAGTTGTATAATGTGTACTTTTGAAATATCTAGCTTGACATATTCATACTCTTGGGGTTATTTTGTATATTTGTATCAGGCAAATGGATGCTTGTCTTACTTTGACAAGATACCAGATGGGTTTTACTTTATTCATGGAATGGATCCGTATGTATGGACTGTGTGCAGGAATCCACAAGAAAGTGGAGAGATCCCATCACTTGAATCATTAATATCAGTTAATTCTGGGGTTGAATCTGCATTGGTAGTTACTATGATCGACCAATTTACTGATCCCAACCTCAGGGAACTTCAGAATCAGATTCATAGCATTTACAGTAATAGTTTCACCACAACTGAGGTTGTTGACCAACTTGCAAGGCTCGTATGCAATCAAATGGGGTGAGTTATGAGCAATTAGCCTGTCAGATAATAAATTAAAACATTTGAGTCTTGGTAAGAAAGATAAACTGTTTCGAGTAAACTACCTAATCGTGAGTCTTTAAGCAAAATCTGAGCATGAAACTTGGATGCGTATGCTCATTTAAATTACTGAATGTTGAGATCACCCAAACATCTTTTGATATATGTTTGCATAGTCCACAAGTGTTAGCATCTTATGTACTATCTTACAAATTAATTTTGTTATTTTCACAAGAGGTGCAGCTTTAAATGGAGAAAATGAGTTGGTTCCATTGTGGGAGAAGCGCAGTGATGAACTCAAGAAACATCTAGAATCTGTCACACTTCCCATTGGTAGCCTCTCTGTTGGCCTTTGCAGACATCGGTCTGTATTATTTAAAGTATGTTATACACGTGTTTGTTGTTATTATTGTCAAATATTATATAGAAATTTTACCATTTATTTTACATACCTTTTATTATGTCTTATATAGGTCTTAGCTGATACCATCAATTTACCATGTCGAATAGCCAAAGGTTGCAGATATTGTAAAAGAGATGATGCATCATCTTGTCTAGTTCGTTTTGGCATTGACAAGTAAGCTTTTTTCAATAACCAAAGGCCATTACTCACCACAAACTCTGTGTATGTACCTATTTTGTGTTTTATGGTTAAACTAAAGTCCAATAATCGTGGCAGGGAGCTTCTTGTTGATTTAATTGGAAACCCTGGTTGCCTCTATGAACCTGATTCTTTAATCAACGGTCCATATTCAATCTCAATATTTTCTCCACTGCGTCTTCCACGATTTAAAAATGTCAACTCCGCAGTCAGTTTCGGATCAGTTGCCAAACAGTACTTTACAGACTGCGACACATTAAATCTGGTTTTTGAAGATCCATCCACTGGTATGTTTATTAGAAAGTTTGTTAATTTGTATGATTTACTTTATTTCTGTATGTAGCAGCCAATTTAATGTCTACTTGTGTTTTTTTAATATATTATTTAAGCATAGATGTTGTTCTGGGTCTGTGCTCTATCAGTTATCTTTAACTTTGAATGGCGAAGAAACAACTAAATTTGAAAATGACACCAGTATCTTTACTTTTTGGGGAAAGCTAGTTACTATTTACTACAACAAAAGCCAAAAGGTAAAATAGAATAATACAAAATAAATTTGCGTATAATTGTGGAGAAGTTATATTGATTTTGGAAAATAATCGTTTGACAGTAAATTCAAAATTCGACAAATAATAAAGAACAGAGAAACAATATAAAGTGTGCTTCCAAAAGCAATGTTGTTTTATTACTTATAAACAAAGTTGATTTTAAATATTTAGTCCTTCTGTAGCATTATACTAAGTTTTATTATTACCTATTACCAAATTATCATATGAAGATTCTCCTTTACAACATTTGCCAGAAATTAGACATACCGATGACCAATCACATGTTGACTTATCTGATCCAAGGGTGGAGGTTGTGCCAGATAGGAGTCATAGCACTACCCTTGATGTCGATGTTTTTGACATTCCATGGACTGATATTGTTTTGAAAGACAAAATTGGAGAAGGTGAGCTCTTTTCTCTGATTTGGTTGGGTAACTGGTTGACAAGATGGGTTAATTTGTTTCTACGGATCGAAACATGTCATATTCACGGGTTGGCATGGAACATTGTTTGTCAACAATGTTTGTCCAATTTTTATACAAATAAGTAGTGTCCAATAGGATTACCAAGTGTATATTGTTTCACTATTTTTTAGTGTTTTTAATAAACTGATTTTGGCAGTTGCTACATTAACAATACACTTTGGTGACTTTTGAATTGTTTCACCCATTTAACCCATTTCCTTTTGAGGAAACTTTGTAAATTATATTCGTATAACCCGTTAGAGATAATATATAACCCAAATTGGCTGATTAAATAAAAGTATATGGGTTAAATTGACCAATTATTCAGACAATCACTTGGTGCATTTTCAGGTTCTTTTGGTACTGTTCGTCGCGCTGATTGGAATGGAGAAGTAAGTAGTAGCACAATATTTTTCTACACCCTTTTTTATTTTGTTATGTTAATTGTCCTTTTTTTGAATTTTTTTGTTTGTAGTTGAAAATAAGATCTCTATGGGCCTCCTAACTTTGATTAATGGTTAATTTTTTACAGGATGTTGCTGTGAAGACACTTTCCTTGGAACAAGACTTCCATCCTGAGAGATTCAATGAATTCTGGCGGGAGGCAAAAAATTTCTTATTATTAATAATTAACTTTGCGGAAATTATGTATTTACTATTTAGTGATTGTTGTGTTGTTCTGCCAATTTTTTTAGGTTGCAATAATGAGACGCTTGCAGCATCCAAATATTGTTCTTTTTATGGGAGTTGTCACCCAGCCCCCAAATCTTTCGATAGTCACTGAATATTTACCAAGGTATGCTTTTTGTAGAGGTGGCAGATGGACGGGTCAGGCTTATTGAGTAACGGATTGATCTGCAAAAACACTTTTTTGTCCATGTCCAAATCTATTTATGAACAGTTAAGGGCTAATGTCATACAATAGCTACATACTTAGGTTGGTGGTCCATTTAGTAATCATTCCCAAAGTTGGTAATCACATCCGATCGCGAAGGGATCCGGCCAACAATTACCATATGACCACCAATCCAAGTTTTGAATGATATTAGGCCAACAATTAGCTCATTAATTACGAAAAATAATGTTATTACAACAATAATCTAAATTTTCTAGCAAAACAATTTGGGAGATTGTAAGCATTATAAATAGACTATGGGTAACTATCAAGCTGTTGGATCCATTAACCCAATCCCCATTTAGCTTTTTTTTAACCCTTTTGAAAACAAACCCAAATCAACACGTTCACGAGTATATGCGTTGATATTGCCTCCTCTACCATCATGCAATCAGTGAAGAGATTCAAAATTTAACATGTAAGATGGCCTAACATTTTGATGTCTGTTTTGAATTCTAGAGGTAGTTTGTTTAGGCTTTTGCACAAACCTGGTCCAAAGAGGATATTGGACGAGCAACTTCGGCTGAGGATGGCTTTTGATGTGGTAATAGTCGTTAAATAACAGTACTACTGCTATTAATACTAGTAATGATAATAATAATAATAAATGATGATGATCATATGATCCTTTTATGTGCCATAGGAAGTAAGCAGTTTCATTTTTGGCGCACTTTATGAAATTGTTTAATACAATGTCCTGCTTGTTTTTTTAATAGGCAAAAGGAATGAATTATCTTCATAAACGCAATCCTCCCATTGTTCACCGGGATTTGAAATCTCCCAATCTTTTAGTTGACAAAAATTATACTGTGAAGGTAAAACGAGGCTTTTCTTTTCCCTGTGCCTTATTTTTCTTGGTTTTATAGTGCATGCATATTGGAATTCTAATGATGAGCTTATACTATATTAAGGTATTGTATATAAAAACTATAACTGCATATATAATATCAGTAATGTAATGTATAATAAATGTCTAGTATATAATGGATTGTATTCTACATTCAGGTAGCTGATTTTGGCCTATCACGGTTAAAAGCAAATACATTTCTGTCATCCAAATCAGCAGCGGGAACTGTGAGTTCTTTTTTACTCGCGTATCAATTAAATATAGTTTATGTTTATGTAACTTGTTTGTTTATTATAATTATAACAGCCCCAGTGGATGGCACCAGAAGTCTTGAATGATGAACCATCAAATGAGAAATCAGATGTTTATAGTTTTGGTGTTATTTTGTGGGAGCTTGTTACTTTGCAGATGCCATGGAGTAATCTAAAAGCTCCTCAGGTCTATCATTTGTGACATTGATTATTAGTTTTTGATTAAGAAAAAACAGGAAATCAACATTTTTTTATGCATTTTGTTTTTATCCTGTCTTATTGTAGGTTGTGGCAGCAGTAGGCTATAAGCACAAAAGGCTTGAAATCCCTGGCACTGTAAATCGCCAAGTGGCAGCCTTGATAGAAGCCTGTTGGGCGACGTGAGTTCGATTCATTTCCATTTATGGGTTTTTTTTTATATTTCCTTTTAGACGTAGAGGTATTTACTCTTGAAGGAGTCAAATGGGTTGAAAGTTGAAACAGCTTGGCTTAAATAGAACAGGTCAAATAGGTTAAGAGACAGTTAAAGTGTGTTTTAGCACTTAAAATCTCCAGAACCGTTTTGTTTAATAAGTTCGATTACATTTGAAATAATACAAATTCTAACCATCTACGTAAAGATTAGTTATTTTCGACCAAAGTGTTTTGGGCCGACCCAACTCGTTACCCGTTTGACGATCTCCAGAGACTAGACATGTTGATTAAAGTTTGAATTTTGCTATTGCAGTGAGCCATGGAAGCGGCCCTCGTTTTCCAGTATCATGGAATCTTTGAGATCATTAATAAAACCATAATGGTATGAAGAATGATTTCCTGTCAATTGTGTAGATATATGGGTTTTAGAGCGTTAGTTTAATATGTAATTTTATTAATTATGTTTGTAATGTTAGTTATCTGTAAAATTTTGAAAAGAAACTCTGTAATAAGTGAATTGTGTAAGCTATGGCTTGACTGGGGATCTTTTATCAAATAGCCTTTTAGTTCAAGCATGCATTTGGTGTAGATCCACTCAACACAAAATCAAAGATAATTACATGATACTAAAGAAAAGTGAATGAGAAAATTGAAATTCAACAATGAAAACAATGGTATGCATTTAAAAGTTAAAATATATGTATAGGTAAAAAGAGAAAAATCAAACATGTTTTTCGTAATGAATTTCAACAACCTAGCGTATCTATGATGGTGTTGGTACGGTTGGTGTCTAACATGTGTTATAACATTATGATTATTGTTACCACACCTTTAGATTTTGTTAAAATCATATGTGCCAAACACTTGCTATAAGATTTTGTCTTATTGTTATGTAAATTTATTACTTGAAAATAGATGAAAACTAGTTTCTCAAATGAAGAACCAATGAAAATAAAAATAATATGAAACCAAAACGGAACTAGTTTGAAATCCGTTCAATTTCTTCCATTTGATTTGTTTTTGCATAACATGCTTATATCTTTCACCAAAAGAAGCAACGGAGCAGGGCGACATGGGAGGCAATTTGCAAAAATCAATAACCAGCAATAATCGCTCCACAATTAAAGGTGTCGCAAGGGAAAGGGGCAGTAAACAACAATAGACGTTACGTTCGCAACCTCTTATAACTATAACTTCTGGAAAGATTTTGAAAACAATAGTCCATTCATTAAGTTCAAAATTTTGTTCCTTTTGTAACATTATAGTATAGGATTTAAAGTCCCCAAGACCCAATGTAAGAAATTAACAAGAAATAGATTAGTCTTTAAAAATAATAAATAAATCTTTTTTTTTTGGATAAATAATGATGGTCTACGATGTAGGGTATAACCCCTTCGTCCCGCTCCCTCTTTATATAAACCCCGTATTATTCTCCCCCAAAACCCTAACGTTTTTTCTGCTCCTCAAACACACACTCTTCTCTCTCTCTCTGCCGCTCATCTTCTTTCTCGAATCTTCTGCAACTATGGAGTTTTGGGGTAAATTATCCTCCTATTTTCCTCTTCATACATATCGTTAGGGTTTATTGCTGTTGAAAAACTCTACTTTCATTTCGATTTGATAATCATAGATGTATGACGAATCCTTTTGCCTATTTACACTGACGTTATATGCATCTTCTTCTTCTTCAATTTCCATTTCATGATCTCTCGTACATGATTTCCATTTCTTATGTGTTTGTTCATCTGATTTTACGTCCTGAGCTTCATTTTCGTTTTTGACATCAGTGCGAGTAGTTATGTGAGAATGATATTTGAAATGATTGTGTAGATAACGAAAAACTTTAGCAAATAGAATTTAGGAACAGCTGGATCTATATTTTTGGCCTGAAGGACATCTACACATATAGAAATTGAGTTTTGTGGAATTTGAATCTTTTGTTTTCAATAGTATAACTATAGTGTTTTATATGCAGGTGTTGAGGTTAAAAGTGGTCAGCCGCTTACGGTAAAGCTTGGTGAAGGCAAGGTTTTGCATCTTTCACAGGTATAGAATAATTTCATACAATGGTATATGTTTCTTTTGTTAAATTGATTATATAAACAAATTGTATTTTTTGTGCATAGGCTTGTCTTGGAGAAATCAAGAATAACAAAGCAAATGAATCTGTTTGCTTGCACATCAACATTGATAACAAAAAACTTGTTCTTGGAACACTTAATTCTGAGAGGTTGCCTCAGCAACTATTTGACTTGGTGTTTGACAAAGACTTCCAGCTTTCACACAACTGGAAAAATGGCAGTGTGTACTTCTATGGATACAAAGCTGACCAACCTATTGATGATTTACCATATCCTTGCTGCAGTATATTGTTTTTTTAGTATTTGTCAATTTTTGGTTATAAGTGTGTTAAATTTAGAAGTTTGTTGTTGTTTTATTCCTTGACCGACTTGCTTTTGTGTGGGTGTGATCACTGAGTTTGAAGATGATGGTAAGTGTACATTCAAAGTCTATTTTTTTAGTTAGTTTTATTTAATTTTTTTTTTTTGTGTGTTAATTCTTCTATGTTTGTTGTTTTGTCTAGATACTGATGAGGAAGAAGAGGCTGAACTTCCAATTTCTAATGGTATGAACTTGGGTTTCTAGTTTTATGTTTTTTGTTACAAATTTCTGAAGAATGTGCACTTTTTGACCAACTTTAATGATAACATGTATTTTGGGCATGCAGGCAAGCAGGAGGCTAAGAAAGAAGAGAACCAAGTGGTAGCTAACAAGAAAGACAGTAAGCAGAAGGTGAAGATTGTGGAACCTGAAAAAGATAAGAAAGCTGATGAAGACGACTCTGATGAAGATGAAGATGATTCCATGTCTGAAGATTCAGATTCAGATGAGGTATGCAATTGTCATATAACTTTGCACTTTATTGCACTTTTCTAGGTTTCTGGTTATAAATGAATATGTAGCCTAGTTGAATTTTTTTTGGTTTTGGGTTGTTTGATGTGGAAGTGCAGAATTTAAGTTATGTTAGGCATATGGTATAGGAATGAAGGAATGACTTATATTTCATTATTTCTAATAGAGATGTTTTGGTTAATGTGTTTGGGTTTAAAGTTTTGATATTAAATACACTAATTAATTGACATGTTATGGTAGAGGATTGAAGGAACGACTCCTCTTCTAATAGAGGTGTTTGCTTAATGTGTTTGGGGATAAAAAAATTGATTTCAAACACATGCATCACTCTTAACCCACCAAACCAGGTGGCTTTAGATGTCTATTCTCTTTCCCATACCACCAAATTGTTAACCTATACCCAATGATGACTCCTAGTTGCAAACCACTTCCCTCCCTCTCTTACTGATGATGTGGATTATGAATTGTCTTCATACTTTTTGCTTTGTAGGACAATGAGGATTCCTCTGATAGCGAAGAAGATAGTGATGAGGAGGAAGAGACACCAAAAAAGGTTAGTTGTAGTATTCTTTCTTATCTTTATATTTATTAATCTTTTGGTTTGTGTATGTCTGTTAATTTCATCCTTATAAATTTTAGCAACAACAATCTGGAAAGAAAAGACCAAATGAGTCTGCTATCAAAACACCCGCAAACGAGAAAAAAGCTAAAATGTCCACCCCTCAGAAAACTGGTGAGTTAGTTTACTTGCCTTTTACAGTCACATAACAAGATAAATATGTAACAATCGAAGTTTCAAAGTATGGATGATATGCAATGCTGAACTGTTTATTTATTTTTGTAATTGTTTACATTTTTATAATAAATATCATTGACAGATGGTAAGAAAGCTGGAGGGCATGTAGCAACACCCCATCCTTCAAAACAGGGTAAGACTCCAGCAAACAAACCAAACCAGGAAAGCCCAGCTTCTGCTTCTGCTGGTGCTCATTCTTGCAAATCCTGCAACAGGTATTTCTATTTTTTTATTATTTACTTTTTAAGTAATTTTTTTTATAAAACCTTAACGAATAGCATTGGATTGGATTTGGGTTTATATTTTGGTTGTTGATATGTTTTTTATAGGAACTTCAAATCAGATATGGCTCTTCAATCTCACAATCAGGCCAAGCACAAGTGAGAACGGTGAGAAATTTTTTTCCGGAAAGATGAGATGAGATGGTGGCAGATTTTGTTGAAGAACGAGTGAGGTTGGTACTAGGCTTAATTTTAAATTAGAAGTTTGTTTTATCTTGTCTTTGAAATGTTTTGTGGAGTTGAAATATGGCAATTATGCTACCATCACATGTTGGATTTCTTGACAATATCGTTTTTATTTTTTTCGATCAAATTTAACTTCAAGCCAGGTTAGTCGGGTTAGGTATATATATTTTTAACTTTTTTGCATAAACAAACTTGTTAATGGCCCTAATGATACATGTATTGGAGACACATTTAGCCCCGCGCCTGGGCTACAATGATTTAAAACTTTAACTTAAACCCCATTTTAACACTTCTCAACCTGAGATTCAACTGCAACTCTATTTAGGCTTTGAAGAACAATTTTAGGGTTACATGTGAAGTTAGCTTAAAACTTACAACTGTTAGTTGAATAACTGTTGGTTGTTGGTGAGACATCAGTTGTAAGCCTGTAAAGCATCTCTTTGTTGGTTGTTGGTGACACAATAAGTGTATAATACTAATGCTCGATTTATCTAAACGCTATTGATTCTTTCTCACTGTCTCTTCACATATAGCCTATCATAATTAATGACATAAACTATCATTCTTAGTTTAAATATTCACTTATACGAATTTTCATCGAGTTCTAAGTAAGATTTTCTTACTATTATGATGACGAGGGTCATAGACACGCCTATGAACATCTCAATTGGTTACTTTTTTTTCCTGGTTTTAACCTATCATATCCATTAGACCTTGAGTTATGCTTGAACTTTAGCCATTTTGTGGAGGTTTTGATTATATATTTACTCTTAACATTAAATGAGGGTTGACAAAATGAGTATTTGTTTAGACATTGTCGACCTATTTAACAAAAAAAGTGTATTATGTATTTTTTATTTTATTAAAATAATTAAAATTGGGAGTTTTGGATTTATTATTTCTTCTTCTTGATACCTAAAACATATAACTGTCACACTCAAACCACCAAATCTAAGTGTTAAAGGTGTCGTTTTCATGTTTAATACTTGTGCTAATCGCGTCGTCTGTAACCTATTAAACACGATAAAACATGATTTGTTAGCCCTAAATATTTATTTACTATAGGAAGATGGTGATGATGACCTTATCTAGCTTCTGTTCTTCCTCCTAATTCATTTTAACATTTCGTAAACCATATGTACTCTGCTAGCCTTGATTAACACAACAAATATCTTGGGTAATGGATTTAGAGTTTCCATTACGTACCGAAGTGAAGAGCACTGAGGAGACAACCTAATCCTTGCTTCTAGTCGACATACACACATACCCCTTTCGATTAAAACTCTCTTCTTCAGCTTTAGTGGTGATTCAAAAGTGTGTTTGCTACTTTTTAAAGCCAAATATCAACTTTAGGCAAGGTTGATCGACCCACATGGAATGGTATAGGTTTGGGATGTGTTACATCTAGAAAATGGAGTGTAATTAGCTTCAATTACGTGACAGAAAAGATGAGAAATGTTGGAGCAGCTGGGGGATTTAGTGTAACCAAGAAAGAGGTGAAATGGCAGCCCGAGTCCATTACTTAATTTTAGTTAATTTATCAAATACATATAACTTTTAAATTACCCAAATTGGTGATAAAATGATTAATTTATACCTATTATGTATCCCGAACTGCGTTCGAGCTTTAGAAATAAAGCTCTAAATGAGCAGAGCTCAAGCTTAAGATTTCTCATATTAAACAAGCCGAACATGAGTTTAGAGTTCAGACGAGCTTGAAACTTGTTGATTTAAACACGTTGATATGCTGCTGGAAGATGCTAATATTCAGCAACAGTTTTATGTGCTTACGGAACATGTTGGTATCAAGGACCATACCATAGAGCACGGACTCGTTGCTACTAGCAAATTCCACCTATTTTTCCATTTTACAAAAGCCTCAAAAATGATTCGACAACAAGGTTTTGTAACATCATACTTGAGCCACAAAAATATGTCGACAGCATCATGTGGAGCGAGTGGTGAGGGGGCGAAGGGGTCAAACTGAGAGAATCGTTTTCAAGCCATAAAAAGTCATAGGTCACACTTATGCGCCCAACAAGTAAAATAACAACCCAAAAGGACATGGTAAAAAGGATTAACCACCAGAAAACAAAATCCGTTTCACAAATACAACTACCTCAAGCCTCATAAAGCTTCATTGTGCCGACAAAATACGTAGATCTCAAATAAAAAACAAGAAACACAACCCAAAATTTTAACTGCCCATTATTGTAAGAGAAGGGTCCATTTTGCACTTCCCTTAGTTTTATTGAGATGGACATTTAAAACTGCCTTCCACACGCATTTAATACGGTTCAACAGGCTTTCGGAAGTTGGCTCCAGCATAAACTGCTTCTGACCCGAGCTCTTCTTCAATTCGCAAGAGCTGCATACATAATACATATAAGGGTAAAAAATATCATAGGTTATTGAATAAAGCGATTAAGAGGATGCATGCACTAAATATAGTTTTGGACCGCTTTAACCCTGTTTGATCCGTTCCCCTTTTAGTTAATTCAACCCGTTTACCAGTTTGTGATAAAAAAAATCTGGATCAACCCGTTTATAAGAAAATGGGTGTGGCGGGCAGACACTATGAATGCAATACAACCCGGATCAACCCATAACCGTCTGTGATAAGATCCATTATGCTCATGAATCATGATCACAAAATGAGAGAATCTTGTCAAACGTCAATTAAATCATGAAATGATAATTAACGAGTCACGCAGGTGAGGAAGATCAACCTGATTGTACTTAGCAAGACGTTCTGATCTACATGGAGCTCCAGTCTTGATTTGGCCCTGAATTACATTACATAATCAGCATATGTTAATTTATTTGTATTGTATATATTTTTTTACATATATCAATCATTACCGTTGCTAGACCAACAGAAAGATCAGCAATGAAGGTGTCTTCTGTTTCCCCACTGTGAAAAAAATATGAAATTCTTATTTGATAAAATAAGGCAAGAAAAACAATTGAAAATGAATATTGCTGTAATTGAGTTTACATACCTGCGATGACTGGCCATCACACCCCAACCGGCATGTTTGGACATTTTCACAGCTTCAATGCTCTCGGTTACAGATCCAATTTGGTTAACCTAAGATTAGAAAACAATATGAGAAGAATCAAAATGACAAGCGAATTAGAGATGGTGTAATTAGTTGACCCAAAACAATTATGTCTTGGTTTTTTAACTTTTTCGAGATATCAGTGTGTTGAATAAGATTAGGAAAATTACATTACCTAACTTTTGTAACAAAACGACTTGATAGGTTTTGCGGATTAAAGAAAGAAAGAAAAGATTAAATTAGGGACGGGCTGATCAGATCAACACAAACCCGAAATGGATAACAAAATGGATAAGCTGTGTTGCCTCGTTTATGACAAGAACCAATTTAGCCCAACTCTAACCCATCAATTTGACTCGTTTCCTTTTATGAATATATTATTTTGATTTTACCCATTTGACTCGTTATAGATAAAATATAACACGTCCCATTAATAACTAAATCAGTCAAATTGCCACCTCTAAAGAAGATGATATACCTTGAGGAGAAGGGCGTTGCATGTCTTCTCACTAATTGCCTTCTTAACTCTCTGTAAACACAATTTAAATAGCCAAGAAATGCTAATATTTGTCAAACGTCCGAAAACAATAGATTCAGAATTTGGGTTCTTATAGTTTGAAAATGATAGATCTTACCGTTGGATTAGTGACCAATAGATCATCTCCAACAATCTGTACTTGGTCACCGCATTCAGCAGTCATTTTTCCATAGTGTTCCCAATCATCTTGGTCAAATGGGTCTTCAATTGACACAATAGGGTACTCACTCACAAATGATTTGTAAAGATCTTTGAGTTGTACTCCTGAAATTTTTTGAGACCCGTTGTTGTTCTACATAAAGGAGTTTGAAGAAACATGTATTAGAATACAATTATGGAGGTAAAACTCTTTTGAACAAAATAGTAATGGTTATGAATGAGAACTGAGAAACACCTCTTCCTTGAAGTTTAAATCATAGGTCTTGTCTTTTCCATAGAACTCAGATGCAGCAACATCCATTCCAATAACAACCTACAGAATGTAATGTTATGAATTGTATTGTAGCATTTCTTTATAAAGCTGGTAAAGCAGGTGGGCGTTGAGTAACACGTCCAAATTGGTAATCTAGTGGTACAAATCGAAAATTGAAACACTTTGTGTAGAGTGAACTTGAAGCTTATTAAATAATTACTATATTAAATATGATTATACTATTATTTTGATAAACTAACTTCATGAGCAATATGATTTAAGAGGTTTTATGCATTAAAGATATACTTTGGCTGCCTTTCAGCCCGTAGATGTGGCAAAATGGTTGAGTGAGTAATGGTGTTGGTGCAGGTTGAAACAGGTGGGTTGGGTACCCAAGACTTAGAGAAATTAAAGCTCATATAATCTCACATCCAACTTTTTGAATAAAAGAACTTAAGAGATTGTCAAAAAAATCAACATTGGGATATTTCTACCGGGTTGACATGTTTTGTCTTTAGCTACTTTTTAAATTTACCCATTAGAGATCAAACTTACCCATATTGACCAATTCATAAGTACATGAATCAAAACTGCAACCTCTAATAATTTGGTTGATGATGTTGAATTTGTTGAGCTTAATAGATTTCAGAAAATCAGGGCATGAAGTCATCCACCCAAGAAAATTACTGCAAACAAGTGGTTGTAAAAGTAAATTACCTTTCCTGTGTAACCAGCTTGAGCAATGGCTGTCTTGAGCAACTCAAGGCCCTCCTTGTTTTCCTAAAGCTCGAGAAGACATATTCAAGTTAAGTTGCGACCGAGAACTTAAAAATGAATATAAAAATGATACATGATGTATGATAACGGTTAAACCATACTTACCTGAATATTTGGAGCAAAGCCACCTTCATCACCAACATTTGTTGCATCCTGGCCGTATTTCTTCTTAATAACAGACTGCAAGCAAATGAAAAAGATTATCAATCACATACCTACATTCATAAGAGTTAATAGACTTGGAAACATATTTCAACTCACCTTTAAATTGTGATATACTTCAACACCCATTTTCATTGCTTCCTTAAAACTTGAAGCACCAACAGGAAGAATCATGAATTCCTACCAAATAAAATAAAGAAACCAACACTTTGTCAAGGAACATCTTAACTATCACAAAGAGCATATCTAATTAAGAATTATACCTGCATAGCAAGCTTGTTTCCAGCGTGTGATCCACCGTTGATTACATTGAATGCTGGAACTGGTAAAACTAATTTCTTGTTGCCAGCCAAGTTTGCTATATGCTGGAACAAGTTTATTACTCAAACATGTCAATTGCCTTAACATTAATATGTGAAAAAGAAGATCAAATCTCTAGGTCATTAAACAAGAAAGTAATTAGGGGAATATTAACCTTGTAAAGGGGAATATTCTTAACACTAGCCCCTGCTTTGCAAATTGCAAGAGACACTGCGAGAATAGCATTTGCTCCAAGCTAAACAAGAAAGTAATTTCAATCACAAGTAAGATTAAAGCCAAAATTTGTGCAAGAAAACATATCAATCCAGAATTTGGAACTATACCTTTTGCTTGCACCAACCCCACTCGTTTTTAGTTCCATCAAGTTCTTGAACCATGTAATTGTCAATAGCAGTTTGATCAGTTGGGTCCTGAAAACAACCATGCATTCAAATCACATACATTATATAATTCAAAATATCATTCTTATGGGTCTAAACTCTTAACTCCAAACATAATAATACTGAAATTGATATTGAGATGTAAGGCTGATGAGACAAACCTTGCCTACAATAGCAGGTCCAATAACAGTGTTCACATTGGAAACAGCCTAGTCACAGAATATAAAAGTTAAATTGTATCAGAATCATGGGATGTGGTGTATAGACAAAACACATTAACCCACACTATTAGCTAACCTTGGAGACACCTTTTCCCATGTAATCTGAGCCTCCATCTCTTAGTTCAAGAGCTTCATAAACACCTACAAGACCATAATTACATGCACATCTTATTCTACATGCTTACAAAATACAAATTAAATGCATGAATGCCTACAGCCTATGCACAGTATCAAAATGCTATACCAAATACATCAACGTAATATATCAAAGCTTCATGAGAGAAACAGATCTTACCTGTGGACGCCCCACTAGGAACAGCTGCTCGGGCCCATGTACCATTTGATAGAGTAATATCCACCTACAACATTGAAACGTTAACATCCAAACTGCAGGAACTGAATCTTATCACACTTTGAATCAACAGAAAACACCATATCGATCTAGAATTCAAATTGATACCGATCTAGTGATTAATCAGCATAAATCTTATACTTCATATGATACAAAAATCAAAATCTAATCATATATTTGTGTATATAAACGAACCAAACCACGATCACTTACTTAATTATTCTAACTACTCTAAATTCAAATTTATAACAAAACTAATCATACAGTGAAGATCAATCACCGTTTCAAATAATATCTAACATTAACTGAAAATGCAATAATAATCACAATATATATCATCGAAGGACGATTGTACATGTATATTGATCTTAAATCAAATGAACAACGGCGTAAAACGATCGAGATATCAAATATATCTACGGAAACAAACAGCCAATTAAACAAACATACATTTGTGTATTCAAACGGAACCAAAACACGATCACTAGCTGCTCTAATGTCAAATTCATAACAAAACTAATCATAACAACGAAGATCAATCACCGTTTCAAATAATACCTAACATTAACTGAAAACGCAACAATTACCGCAAATATATATCATCGAATGAAGATTGTACACGTATATCGATCTTAAATCAAATAAACAACAGCGAAAAACGAGATATCAAATGAATCTACGGAAACAAACAAACACATAAACGGAACCAAAGCACGATCACTTACTTATAGCTTCAGTTGCTCTAAATTCAAATTCATAACAAAACTAATCATAACAACGAAGATCAATTCACCGTTTCGAATAAAACCTCACATTACTAAAAATGCATTCATAATCGCAACATATATCCTCCATTTTACGATTGTACATGTACATCGACCTTAAATCAAACGAACAACGGTGAAATACGATCGAGATATCAAATGAATCAACGTAAACAAACAATCAAACAAACAAACGAACCTCGACGGTTGGATTGCCTCTGCTATCGAAGATTTGACGTGCAGTTACTGATTTGATTGTCGCCATTGTTCTTCTTCGTTGAGATTGAGATGAGAGATGATCAGAGGATGTGATGTTAGAAATTGGAGTGAGTGAATATGAGTATTTGTAGGTGGTGGGGGTATTTATACCCCTCCGGTTTTCGTGATGAACAAGTCACGAGAATAATACTCCCTCCGAAATAAAAGAAAATGCATCTTTTCCATATATAGATTTATTAGTTTCTTGAATAAATAATAATAAATAATGATTGTATTGTACCGTTATAGATTTCTTTTAACGGCAAATCTTGTACCATTATTATGTTTTGAACTTATGATAAAAAGTTAGAAGTATATTTTTTTTATTGTCTTAATTTTTAAAGAATGTGTGCAACGAGTGGTACATCTGTTATTTTGTACGTTTTTGTTAGATGACTAAAAAAACAAGTAGTGGTTGGGTTACAAGTCGGATCAAAAGGGGTTAACTGATTGGTTTTTATTTAAACATAAACCACCTCTAATGGTTGTCGGAAGAACTTGATTGTTGCTACAATGACGGGAGTATGAGAGTATAGTTTTAGATAGACTGTGAAGGTTGAAAGTAGACTCGGCTCACGTCTTGGGTCTTTGTGTTCTTACGTGTTTGGGATGTTAAAAGTAGGTTAAGCGTGTGATCTAAATTAATGGCTAATAAGGCCTAGTAAAATTAATTAAGGGGCATGCTAATTTTCTATATAGAAAACTATTATTGAGTGGGTGCGTCGAGTGTTAGCCATATAGAATCGTAAACCAAAGTAAGAGCTAACTTTAAATCTTTTAAGGACTTGGGTTTTTTTAATAACTAAAAATAAATGATTTGATAAGATGTTTTAGAAATGAAAATAGAAACACTAAAGAGTAGTAAAATAATCGTGCTAACCGTTACTACATTACACGATCCAATTAATTTAAAGAGTTTTTATATAGTTTTAATTTTCTATTTAGCATGAAACAAAGTTGAAATAATCGCAAAAGTCAATGTTTTTCAAAGTCACTTACATTGCCGAATATTGTTATATTAGCTACTAATTTAGTACCATGTGTATTACACGAGTTGAATAAATAAAATACTATAGTTATTAATAAAAATTAATGACTTATAAAATGATATTTTGATATAAGATACGATTAACATTACGTACGAGTGATAAAATCACGATATCATTTTCTTAAACTTTTGTTTAATTTTTTTTTTGTTTTTTTCAAAAAAAGTTGGTTTTTAAAAATTGTTTCAAAACAAACCGTTTTTAAAAAAAGTGTCACTTTTAATAAATTTTTTATTATAACTTAAAATTATAATTATCTTTGTTTCATAAGAATTTTATTTTTTAAAAGCCACAAATTTTTAAATATATTATGTTTTTTAAACAATAATTAAAATTACCTTAAGATTCATAATATCACAAGAAATCAAAGTGATCGACTACATGAAAGTAGTTATTAGTAAAAATGATAATTTTTGTCTAAATTTGTAACCAATAAAGCTAGAATACTAAATAATGTATATATATTATAGTGATAGAGTAATTTATGTGATAAATAAACCACCCTCAAATTGTTAATTGGGATATGAATCCCCTGGCATGAAACATAGAACGACAACTCACTTAAAAAACAAACATCACACCACAAAATGATGATGTAAACAAATTGTGGCATGGGTCGGTGCATCTTTGAGTGTTTGACCTTTTAGTTGTCTATTTTTAGGTGAAATATGATTCATAAATATAAATACATGTATTTGGGATCAATTGAATGTATCTAAATTGGTCAATATAAAAAAAATAACTTTATAGTTATCTATTTTATTATTTTTAAGTCACTCTAAAATACTTTTGATATAATTATGTCACTTAACTTGTTAAAAAAATCATTAAACTAAGTTATGTGTAACAAAATCTCCAAACTTGTATAAAATGCACACAATTTGATATTAAAGAAAAGAAGTGACATTTTTTTTCTTGATAAAGTGACATTAAAAATTTGTGTAAAAATTAATTTGTACGTTCTTATTTGAACGATGTGAGAGTTAGTCATCAATAATTCATAATAACGACTCAAAGTTATATGCATTTTGTTATACGTTTGGGGTTTTTTAGTACACAAAATTTAGTCTATTGATTTTTTCGTGTATCATTGACAAGTGAAGGGGTTTTAGGGGTTGTTTGACAACTTGTGAATGATTAAGTGCTGAACCAATAAGAGGTCTGAACCATTAAGATGTCTGAACCATTAAGAGTTAGTATATAGCTTAACTATTCAAATGCAAATGTCTGACTAATTCAGATAAGAGGTCTTAACCAGTCAGCATCAGACTTCTTAACCATTCAGCATTAGTATAATGCTTAACCATGCAGAGTCAAATGTCTGAACCATTCAGACATTTGCTCGCAAAAAAAAAACAGTCAGAACCATTAAGTGCCGGACCATTCAGACATCCGAACCATTAAGAGGCTGTCAAACAGTCCCTTAGTATGCTAAAATTATGTTAACGTTCTTGGTGGAAAACTTTTTAATGAAATATCCCACTAAGCTAAAATTATGTTAATGTCTGAATTGGATTGATGAGTTCACAATATAGTGATCATTCTTACTCAATCTGGATTGTAGAATTTGTCGTTAAATTCATGTATTATCATTAAATCTTTTATGATTTATTAGAACTAAAACATACTTAATTTAATTGTTAATTGTTAATATAATATATTAGAATAACACAAAGATTTACTAGTATAATAGAACCAATTTGGTAATATTAATTAATTACATAATTAATTTAGTTGATTTATTTTCCAAACATTGGTAACGTCATGGGCTCATGGCCACACCCATCGGTGGGGCACTTCGATCCATTTAGAAAGAATCACAAGTTTTGGGCTTTGGCCCATGAAAAATAAAATAATCAAAACTAGAAAAAAGAAACTTGGCCCATAACTCCCCGTATTGTTTTGCTAAGCAACATCCAAACGTTTTTATAGTCCAACTTAATATGATCAACGACTCTCGTAAAATACAAAGTGCTAGTACGTAGCCTACAATCTTACCATACAATTTAAATTTCCAACCAGCTTTCAGAATAAAGCGTAAACCAATCCGTTTAATACATTTTGAGAATTCCAAAACCAACCAACCGACTAATTTTTCATAACCCGACCTCGAAAGCAAACTAGTGACTAGACTATGGTGCAGTTTGTTTTCTATAGAGGTAAAATATCTGCATTCTATAAATTATATCTGACAACATCTATTACATTTGCAATCTGGAAGAAAAAGAATGTTTGATTTTTAATGTATCCAAACTTCTTAACAAATCAAAAGAATTAAATTTAATCCACATGTATGAAAAAAAATTAAACAAGATAAACATGTTACCCGATGGTGTGCGAGGCTGTGGTGACCGACGACAGCGGTGACGTTTTGCAGGCGGTAGTGATTGAACGGTGGCCGACGGGTTAGGGTTCTCGAGATGAGGCGGCGACGGGTTCCAGACGGCAACTGGATGGTGGCCGGCGATGTGTTTGGGAGGCGGCTGGAAGAGGGGCGGTGGTAGGAGGGTTTGTCAAAAAGGGTTGAGGATAATGATTTGAGAAGATGTCTGAGATCTTTAAAATTGTATTTTTATGTCATCACCAAGAAGATCATGCATACATTTTTTAAAGAAGTATATTAAAAAAACAAACAGTCTGTAAACTATAACGACTGCGCGTGTTCTGCAGGGTGTACATATAAAAAAAATTGACAAATCTTTTTAACAAAACAAAAACCTCCAATAATTTTACGATTTCAAACCAAAGAACGCTGGAACAAAACCACACTACACAAACAATAATAACTTAATTTTATGAATACGAATCCAAACAAGTTTCAAAAACTCATATCATAAACCTTGCCCTAAATTAACAACAATGGCGCCTAAAGTTTGGAGGATCAAAACCACCGTTGTTGCATCCGATCACCGGCGTACGGACGAACAAGACGATGAAAAGGAAGTCGGAATCAAGAATACGGTGGTTGCTTCCGGCGACACCGGTGGCATTGAAGAACAAAAAGCCGAAAATGAAACCAAAATCGATTTAGGCATTTCATTAGATCACCTTAACATTCGTTCCAAAAAGAAGCTCCTCGTGATTCCTCTTCGTGGAATATTGGTTCATCGAGCACATGTTAGTCGGCCAGCAACTATTTCGAGGAACCGCCGCCCTGATTTCTGTTACGGCAACTTTCTCGGTGAGTTAAAGCATTAGGTTTGATGTGTGAGCATTATCATTCATTTGTGTGTTCTGATTTTGGTTTGTGATTAGCTTTTGGTTGTATGTGCAGTTTACAAGAGGCCTTATTGTGTAGAGTTTTTGAAGTTTTGCTTTGAGAGATTTCATGTTGGATTGTGGTCTTCTGCTAGGGAGTGAGAATCATCATCACTGTTCATCTAGTAATTTTAATACTTCGAACTTTGAACGATTGGTTGATAGTAATCTATATTGTCAATTACTCAATTTGGCCATTGACACTGTGACATTCACTTCTATTGGTATCTCACTTACATAATCATCACTTACACTCAATTTCCACTTGATTTTGCTTACAAGGAAGGTACATTTCCCCATTTAGCTCATAATTTTCATTGTGAATTAAGTGGAAATTTATTATGATTTCGCGAGTGTGATTGTTTCTGGCAACAAAAGTTAAAGTTATTAGTGTTATTGATCATATAGTGAGTATGGATTATTCCTGCTAATGGGTCATATTTTAGAATATTAAATTTCAGTTTGCCTGTTTAATATGATTCAAATATGTTTACTGGATTTCATGAATTCTTTCTGTCAGGCAAAACTTGCAGGGGATTCTGACCAATGTTATGGGAGATCTCAAGAACAAGTTATTGTTCACTTGGGTGAGTTTGAATTTTGCAGAAGCTTTATAATAAAGTTCAAAAACAAGGAATTTTGATGTTGTTTACACTTGATAGGATCAAGAGCACTGCACAGATTCAGGTTTCATGTGTCTAGAAAATCAAGACAAGCCACTGTTCTTGAAAGAACTTAATCATTTATGGGAGAAAAAATACCCAAATCTTCCGTGGGCTGATGGAGAATACTCGGCTTCTAACACGCTGTTGATCACAACTCCTGAGAAGACCCTCCTAAATCCTGTATGACTTTATACTCCTTAATTTTGCTTACAAGAGTAAGTTATGTGTATAGTATATAGTTATTTGGTAAATCCGGGCTTAAAATGGGTATTTACCATGCAGTCAAAGGCTCGAAAGGCACTCGCCGAGGCACCCAGATGAGGCAAAACCATACCGCTTAGGCAACAATTCCGGCCAAGTTTTAGCCAAAACTAGTGTGAATTTTTCTAAATCTGGTCTGAAACATCTGAAAATGGCCTAGAACATGTCTAAGCTAGCCTAAACCAGCCTAAGACATGTCCCAAACCCTTAAAATGACATGTTTATACCACGTGTCTTGCTTAGAAAAGCACTCGCCTACGCCTAGGCTCAATGGGCCTTGAGTGTGCTTAGCGCCTTCGAATGCTTAGGTTTTCTATGTTGGTTGTTTTTTGTTAATAGTTTAAAAAGTAATTGATGAATACATGGGTCGGGCTGGTTGTATTACAGGTTAAAATGGGTATATTTCCTACTGGTCAAGCCTAAACCCTTTTTGTCCATGTTAAAACCAACTATAGTTTTGTTTGTTATAATTATCAAACATTATGTCTAAAATGATTTAGGTTGTATGCATTAAAATATACATCGGTTGTGGTTGAGAGAACTTCACAACTAAGTGTGTTCTTGGTCTAAAAAAGCGCGAGGCGCTCTGAGGCATTTAGGCCTAGAGCCTCACGTACATGAGGAGTTGCTCTATGTATAACTAAAAAGCCTTATGTACAACCAACAGCTGTATCTGTCTCATTTTTTTTATATGTCCTTAAAGTCCTTTATATCATGTAAACCATTCACAGTCTCTTCATATCTTTGGTGGTTTTTACGTATCACCCTCCTACAGACCCCAAGCTTGACCCAGATGTCATGAGCCATGAGGTACTGGTGTGAATGTGTGATGCCTCAATGCGCTGAGGTGTTTTCCTGATTACTTTGTGAGCCTCACGCCTCAAGCGGTATTCTTAAAACCAAGAGCGTGTTAGGGTTGGAGTAATCTTAAAGGGAAGTCTTCACTTAAGCAACTGAAAGCAGATATATGTGCTACTTGTAGACAATATTGGTTGGTATGAGGGCTTAAGTGTTACACTTTTGACTAACATAAACTTCAAATGTAAATTAATCCAAATTAACATGTCTATTAAAACATATACGTATATTTACAATGCATCATCATATGTTTGATTGTGTTTCATTGCAGCCAAACACATCAATCTCTCCTATGAGTTACGATCCTAGAAATAAGAAAGACAATCATCTAGGTAAATGTATAGATTCATACATATAGCAGCATGTTTTTGAATATTAATCTAAAGATGTATTTTTGTGAAATGATTTTGGTTAGGTCGGAAGGGTGAATTACGAGTGTTCTTGGATGGGCTTGCGGAAGCTGAAGATGTGCAAACTTATGTGCAAGATCACCCAATCGGAGACCCTGAGATTATGCCTTCTCATCCTGACTGGGAATATTATTGCAAGATAATCTGTTCTATTAACAAGAAAAGAGCTAGTGAGCACAAGAACTAATCTGATTCATTCAGACCAAGAGGTGTGTTTCTTCCATAATCTGTTTACTTTTTCTCTTTTAGTTTGGCCCAGAATTTTGGTTTGTGATTTACACATGGGTCAGTACGGAAGAAAATGGGAAACTTATGCTTGTAACTTTGGTTGCATCTATGAAGATTTTAAAGTGAATATAATGATAATATTGAGATTTTTTTAAGAAGTAAATATAGAGTTTTTTCTAATATGTATACCAGTTAAGGCAGTTATGATCTTGTGTGAGTAAAATTTACCCATTCGCAAGTGATGCCCATTACCCGAAAGCTTATATTAAAATCAACACCAAAACCGATTTGAAATATTAAATACTCGCCACTTCATAGTTTTATAGAACTTTAAAGTTTCTAACAAATTAGTGTATTGTATTAAAAAACGAATCAAGTGATTCAATGAATATCATCTAACACCATACCCATCAAAACCCACTAAAAAATAAAAATCCAAATTCCAAACTCATACCCAAATATTTATCCTGCATGTTTTGAGTTTCGGTTTTTCTTGTTAGGTGCAGTTGGAGCTTTATCTCACTTCTCGTGGGGTTTTCTTTTAGTCCCTAGATCTCTTGCAAGGATTACTGACTACAAAGTTGGGCCTAGATCCATTGGGCCAGATTAAATACGAGGGACCTTGTACACCATTTCACTATTAGTTACCACAGGTTCAGTTATACTCTAGCGGTATAAATGTGTGTGGCAAAAAATATTCTTCTTTTAAGTGATTAAGGGTTTATTAGCCTTAACATACCATCATTTGCCTTATCTGGCATAGTGACATTCATTTACTATAACTTAAAAATAAAGATAGGTGGGAAAGGTAGGTGGGGGGTTTTTTACCGGCTTTTCTTCCCTCCCACTTTCAATCTTTACAAATTTAACCCCTGATTTTTTTTAAAATTTTATAAAATGTCACATTGACCCCTTAAGTTTTTTTTTAATATAAATTTGAGTCTGTTTACGTTTAGACGTAAACAGAAATGACTCGGGTCAAATATAAAATGTTTCAATTTTTAACTTTATACGCTTTAAGATTGTATACGTTTCAACATATGTTTACGTTTTGACGTAATTTTTTTCTAGATTATATATTACATGGCTTGTTTTCGAACTCTAGTTCTGTCAATACGTAGATGGACTCGAATTTAAATCGACAAGTACATTAAATAAGAAAACGTAAGATATTTGTTTTTGTAAGTTAAATATACAAAGGTAGATATTTTACAAACTTTTTAGAAATTAAAGAGGTAAAAAGTTTAAAATTCTAGAGTTTCTCAGTGATAAAAGCCACCGAACTTCCTTTACAAAATAATTGTAATAGTATTTTGACACTTATTGGACAATGGACATAAATGTCATCTTGTTGAATCTAATTTGAGGTTCATTTTTCTAGACCATAATAAATATATATAAAAATTAAATTGTTTCTACGATTCAATCCACCAGACCATAAAGTTGTATGGGTTTGCCCTTTTGATCAAAGAATTGATAAAGAAATGGATGTGTGAAGGAAATAGTTAAAAGTAGGTTTTTGCCTCAAGCTGAAATAAAATATTGAATGAATTTGCTTTTATTTGTCCATTTCTTCATCCAATGTATATTAAACAACTATAAATATGCTGCTCAATCAGAGTTATATATAAACCGGTGGGTGAAACTTGCGCGTTGCGGCCAAGTAAATCTTTTTAGTAATGTGTCGATAGTTAATTTTTTTTTTGTGCTAACTTTTATTTTGATTTTTTATTTGATTAATGTCAGATATCAAACATATTTATATTACTGTAGAGATGAACAAATTTGTAAATAATAAGTTGTTTATGCATAATCATTTGTACTAAATGTAACAAAATTATTTTTAAGTGTCTAAAAAATGGATTAGAATTACAATGTTGTCCAAAAATTTGTATTATATAGTAGTATAAATATAAAAACATTAAGATAACCTTAAATATAATAGTCATAATTTAATTTAATTAGAAAATCATAGAGTACAAGTATTTAAAACTTAAAAGGGTTATAATAAAAATAAATTTTATAACATTACACATTAACGCTTCTAACATTTCATATATCATTTTAAAATTAATATTAAAATTATAAATCTAGACATGTTTTTTCTGTAGTAGTATAGATATACACATGTAATATTATGAATACGAATTCAAACAAGTTTCAAAACCCTCGCTTCCGTTGTGATCAACAACAATGGCACCTAAAGTCTGGAGGATCAAAACCACCGTTGTTGCATCCGATCACCGGCGTACCGACGAACAAGACGATGAAAAAGAAGCCGAAATCAAGAATGCGGTGGTTGCTTCCGGTGGCAGTGAAGAACAAAAGGCCGAAAACGAAACCAAAATCGATTTAGGCATTTCATTAGATCACCTTAACATTCGTTCCAAAAAGAAGCTCCTCGTGATTCCTCTTCGTGGAATATTGGTTCAACGAGCTCATCGTAGTTGGCCGGCAACTATTCCGAGGAACCGCCGGCCTGATTTCAGCTACGGTAACTTTCTCGGTGAGTCAAAACATTAGGTTTGATGTGTGCGTATTATCATTTATTTGTGTGTTCTGATTTTGGTTGGTGATTACTGATTAGGTTTTGGTTGTGTGTGCAGTTTACAAGAGGCCTTATTGCTTAGAGTTTTTGAGGTTTTGCTTTGAGAGATTTCATGTTGGATTGTGGTCTTCTGCTAGGGAGTTAGTAAATTCATCACTGATCATCTGATACACTATTTAGTTAATTAGCAAAATGAATTTTAATAATCTAAACTATGAGCTCATTGGTCGTTTGGTCGATAATAAGCTATGTTGTCACACTCTCAACTTTCCCTTTTATTGTCAAAGGGAATCTCACTTACATAATCATCACAGGCTTACACTTGAATCGTATATTTTCTCTTAATTTAGCTCACAAGGAAGGTACATTTCCCCATTTCGCTTGTAATTATTCTTGTAACCTTAATCAAGTGTAAATTTACCATAATTATGCGAGGAGGATTGATTTTGGTAACAGAAGTAAAAGTTAAAAATGCTATTGATCAAATTGTGAGTATGGATTATTACTGCCAACGGGTCATATTTTGGAATATTAACATCCAATTTGCTTGTTTAATTTGATTCATATATGTTTACTGGATTTCATGAATTCTTTCTGTCAGACAAAACTTGCAAGGGATTCTGGCCAATGTTATGGGAGATCTCAAGGACAAGTTATTGTTCACATGGGTAAGTTTAAATTTTGTAGAAGTTGTATAGTAAACTAATAAAGTTCAAAAACAAGAACTTTTGATGTTGTTTACTGTTGTTAGGATCAAGAACACTGCACAGATTCAGGTTTCATGTCTCTAGAAAAGAAAGACAAGCCACTTTTCTTGAAAGAACTTAATCATTTATGGGAGAAAAAATACCCGAATCTTCCATGGGCTGATGGAGAATACTCGGCTTCTAACACGCTGTTGATCACATATCCCGAGAAGACCCTCCTAAATCCTGTATGACTTCATACTCCTTTTTTATACTTACAAGAGTAGTTATGTTAGTTATGTGTATAGTATGTAGTATAATTGGTAAATTTGGACCTAAAACGGGGTTTTTTACTATGTAGTCAAAGGCACAAAAGGTGCTACCATACTGTTTAGGCAAGGATTCTGGTCAAATTCTAGCCAAAACTAGTGTGAAACATCTAGATCTGGTCTGAAACATCTGAAAATGGCCTAGAACATGGCTAAGCTAGCCTAAAACATGTCTAAAGTCCTTTAAAATGACATGTTTATACTGTGTGCTTGCTTAAAACATCACCTGTGTTTTAAACTGTGTTGGGCCTTAGCTCAAGGGGCCTTGAGTGCGCCTAGCATTTTCGACTGCTTAGGTTTTTTATACCACTTGTTTTTTTAATTAGTTTAAAAGGTTTTGATGAATATACGGGCTGGACTTGTTGTATAACACGTTAAATACAGGTACTTTTCTTAGTGGTCAACCACCCTAAACCCTTTTCGTTCATATTGAAATCAGCTATGGTTGATGATATGATCATAAAAGCATATCACTACAACAATTATGTCTAAAATGTTTTAGGTTGTATGCATTGAAATATACGTTGGGTGGGTGAGTCATGAGAGAACTTCATAAATAAGCATGTTCTTGGTTTACAAAAGTGTGAGGTTCTCCGAGGCATTTAGGCCTTGAGCCTCACATTACTCTATGGATAACCAAAAAGCCTTATGTACAACCAAAAGCTGTATTTGTCTCATCTTTTTTACATATCAGTCTGTTTTACCATGCAAACCATTCACAATATCTTCATCATCTTTGCTTATTTCTAGGTATCACCCTCCTATAGACCCTAAGCTTGATCAATGTTGACCAAGCTTGACCCATATGTGTGTGAGGCGCTGCATTAGGGCCCAGAGGTTTTTTCCTAATTACCTTGTGAGCCTCACACATCAAGCGCTATTCTTAAAGCCAAGAGCGTTTTGGGTAGGAGTAATCTCAGGGAAGTCTTCTCTCGGGCAACTGAAAATAAATTTGTGTGCTACTCCCAGACAATATTGGTTGGTACAAGGGCCTAGGTGTTACACTTTTTGACTAACATAAGCTTAACATGTAAATGAGTCCAAATTGACATGTCTATTAAAACATATGCGTATATTTACAATAAATTATCATATGTTTAATTGTGTTTTGTTGCAGCCAAACACATCAATCTCTCCTACGAGTTATGATCCTAGAAATAAGAAAGACAATATTCTAGGTAAATGTATAAATTCATACATATAACAGCATGTTTTGAATATTAATTGGTTTAAAGATGTACGTTTGTGAAATGATTTTTGGTAGGCCCGAAGGGTGAATTACGAGTGTTCTTGGATGGGCTTGCGGAAGCTGAGGATGTGCAAACTTATGTGCAAGATCACCCAATCGGAGACCCTGAGATTATGCCTTCTCATCCTGACTGGGAATATTATTGCAAGATAATCTGTTCTATTAACAAGAAAAGAACTAGTGAGCACAAGAACTAATCTCATTCATTCTGACAAGAGGTGTGTTTCTTCCATAATCTGTTTACTTTTTTTGTCTTTTTTAGTTTGGCCCAGAATTTTGTTTTGTGATTTAGGCATGGGCCAGTACGGAAGAAAAGGGGAAACTTATGAACTTTGGTTGCATCAGTATCTATAATGAAGATTTAACTGAATATAATGATACTATAGAGTTTTTTTAAGATTAGTATTTATAGTGTGTTTTTAGAATAAATATGTATACTTGATATGATCTTATGCGAGTAAAATTTACCCATTCGCAATTGATGCCCACTACCCGAAAGTGTTTACCTTGAACTCATCTCCAAAACTGATTTGAAATATTAAATATTCGAACACACTTCTAATAAATCTATAGTTTTAAATAACTTAAATTTCTTTAATAAATGCAGCATACTATATTAAAAAAAAAGCAAGATCAATCAATAAGATGAGTATCATTGTACAAATTTACCATTTGTACAATTGTACAGTAGTTGTATAAATGTGTGTACTATAAGTACTCATGTTTTAATGACTGATGGTTCATTGGCATTAATAGACCATCATTAATTCTATTTGGCATTCATTAACCTTAAAATGTTAGCCTTAATTGACATTAATAGACCATCATTGATCCTAGTTGACTCTAACTAACCAATATTAAGTTTAAGTAACTAATATTAACTAACCAAACAGATTGCTAGACTGTGGAAGAATATTATTAAAGTAGTAGGAGCCGTGAAAGTTTTGGGCATCGATGTTCATTCGTTCTTAAGATGTAATGTTGGTTCTGGACAAAAAAACATGGTTATGGTTGGATAATTGAACCGGACTAGGTCCACAGAAGGACATTTTCATAGCGGTTTTCCTTGCCGAACATTCGAACAAGACAAGAAAACTGTCATCTCTTCTCGGGTGGTTTCGGGTACCTTTTCTACTGTATTAATATAGCAATGGGGGCCGCAACCTCACTCTCTTGATGTTGAAATTCAGAAATTAAACTGTGAATCTCCCTTGTTTTCTACTAAATTATCTAAGGTGCTAGATTGTTAGGGATGAGAACATGATTCCTTCTATGATTTCACTATTAAAATTGTAAGAAAGGATATTGAGTCAACTTTTGTTGTATCAAGATGGCTCTAAAGTTCTCTGGTTAAATTGGGTGCCTCTAAAGGTGAATGCATTTACTTGGAGAGTGGGTATGGGTAAAATCTCATCCAAAATGGAGTTGGCTAATCGTGGTATTTCGATAGAAGTAACTTGTCTGGTATGCTTGAGTCAATCTGAATCGATGGACCATTTACTAATTAGATGCAAATTAGCAAGTCAAGTTTGGGATCTAGTATTTGATTGGGTTAAAGCTCCTAGAGATCTAATTACATCGGTTGTCGATGTTCTCAATATGCATGAAAAATGACCATTCACAACAACACAAAAAGACTTGTTGCATGCCATCTTTCTTTCAACTTTATGGTGCATTTGGAAATTCAGAAACAACGTGATCTTCAACAACAAAGTGAGGAGGGCTGAAGTGATTCTTGACAAGATCAAATTGGTGTGCTTTTTGTGGATTAAAAATAAAGCAAAAATGTGAAACTTAGATTGAAGTACTTGGTGTAAATTTTCTTTTTAATTTCCTCTATGTACTACTTGTTTTTCTACCTCCTCCTTGCTAGATTTTTGGTTACAAAAAAAAAAAGAAGAAAAAAGAAAGAAGATTGACCTCAATTGACCAATATTGATCCCAATGAAACCAAATAATCAACATTGACCCTTAGTGAATATAAAACAAGTACACCTAATAATGCCTTTAATTGTAAAAGAACTACAAAGTACAAACACGTTAGAACTTCATGGTCATTGCAAATAATCATGCCATTTGAGTCATGGGAATCGAGTACATGAGGAACTCTGATAGAAAACTGATTCGAGATTTCTCTCATACCACTTATAAGAGCAAACAATACTTGCAACAATTTTTCCCTACTAATTTATAAAACGTTAATATTTTATAAAGGCTTAAACAAACATTGAAAATAAAGAACATGAAAACAAGAACATGGATGGCTATGCACCCACAAACTCTATTATTGAGAAAAAAAACTGAAAATATCAGAAATTAAGATCTAGGTATCTAACTACATGCGATTTATGGTAACAGGGGTAGATCAGTTATTTTGGGCCCCAAAAAATTGAGGTCTTTTTACAAGGTAATTAATATTTTCAATTTGGGTGAGGTCTTTGGTGCCAACGGGGTGGTAGAAAAGGGTCGTTTGGGCGTTGTTTTGGGAACTGTTTTTTGCGCCTACGGCTACATTATTTTTGGATGCGGATGATTGTATCGGATGCTTAACGGGTTTGGTAGCAAATGTTTGGGTGGCGGGTTTGGTAGCAAATGTTTTGGTTGTGATGGGTAGGTATTCGACGAGTGAACATCGTTGGGTCTCAAGTTTGTTGGCAATGATGTTGGGTTAGCTTTGAATGCAGCTTTTTAATCAACAAAGAGGGAGGTGATTTGATGTTGGAAGCTGACGATACGACATGGTTCAAGAGTTATGATGATGTAGCTAACGTTTCATCTAGTGATTATGTTACTTGCAGAAAGGAGACAGATATATATTGTATTTTTAATATTTTCTTTTATTATAAAAGATTTAAGATTTATCAAAAAAACATAAATGATTTATTTGTTAACCATAGTTTTGTAAATTTTGATGTTTGTGTAGACCCACCTACACATATATATTAGGTTATTAGATTTTAATAATCTCAACTTTCATTTATTGGCTTATATTAATTTCAAAACAAAAAATATTTACAGATACTTCTAACTTTGAACTTATTTTTCTCCAATGATCACTTACTAACTAAGAGTTAACAACGTTAGTTTTTATGACGTTAAGCAAAAAGTTGAAATCAACCATTAGGTCCGTCAACTGAAACTTTTGCACCTTGAAACCCATCAATTTTCACATACTGATCTGAACCATTTAGCTCGTTAGAGGTAGATTGCAGGTGATGATGGAGGGTAGACATCGAAAACGGACCTGATAAAAGTTGGACGGCCACGGAGTTGAATAATTGCTCAATAGTTTGCCCCATTTTATAAAAAAACTAACGGTGGTTAACTCTCAGTTAGTGGGGGATCATTGGAGGAAAATAAACTCAAAGTTGAGAGTGTCTGTAAATATTTTTTTAAGTTAAAATTAATCCCGACCAATAAATGAAAGTTAGGATTATTAAAATTCAATATCATTTATGAAAGTTAAGCTACTTTATTTTTATTGGTTTTTTTCCAATACATTTTTTTGCAATATTAATGTCCTATATATAAAAGTGAAGTAGATGGAATCAAAACTTTAATAAAGGGTCATAATTCTTTTAACTACTCCACTAATAAGCATTTTGTGATTTTGAGATGTAAAACTATAAGAAAACAACAAAGTTTACTACCGTTTTTAATAAAATATTTTACCCGCCGGATGATCAAGGTGATCGTTCTAATGCCAACCTTAAAAGTGAAGTGATAGAATCCAAACGACAAATAGATGCTGACGAATTTGATTTTAACTATGCAAACTTTTCTTTTTGTTTCTCTTGTTAGTCAAAATCAATGTCAAAGTTACATATTTCCCAAAAGTCAATATTTTTTGTCCTAGAAGAAGTGAAAAGAGATAAAAATATTGTGACAAAGATGTTATTCTAAAACTTCTATACCCAATTACCCACATGATCGGAATTTACAACTTTGAGGACGACAAATACACTATCATTGATAGCGATAAGTATATTGTTTATACTTAATACCAAAAGGACAAAAGGGAAAATAAAGTTTCCACTAGCCATTATTAAAAATATAAATGTTGTCTTTACTTAAAACTGATTTTTTTTTGTTTTTGTTTTGAAACAACAATGAAATTTTATATATAAAACTAGTTTCTTAATAAACATGAGTGCTATGAAGCTCATTAGCTTTATATAATTTGTTTATTTCTATCCGTTACTCAGAACCGGATAGGAACGATTGATCAGACTAGAATTGTGTGTATAATCATTCTAATTAAGTATTCTTGAATCATCTTCAGTGGGGTCGGCTGTTATTGTGCCAATCGGTTGAACCGACAATCCAGATTTTTAAATTTTGTCCTAGTTCATTTATTGTTTCATACTTGATACTTTACTTATTCATACTTTATATTTTATTTGCATGACAGATTCATAACAATAGGTAATGTAGTCTCGTATTTTGTTTTAAGTAGTTGTATATATGTTTCTAAAACGGTTGGTAGGATGTCGTGTTTAGTTATGAACAAGCTTAAATGTCAAATTTTAGTCTTTTAAAATTCTAAAAACAACTTCAAATAATGCAAGCTTATTATAATATGGTGATGCATACAACATAAGATGCCAAGCATATTTCGCAACAACGTTAAAATTAACAAAGGTTAAAACCTATGACCAGTTGTGGATTTGCTCCCAGCTTCCGCGTATTATAATTCTTTTGGCAATAAAACCAAATTTTATTGATTGTCCCAAGAACAAGTACAATTACAATCGAGGTGTTTCAACTATGATTAAACTTAAAACTTATATGCGTTTATTATTATTGATTACTTTCACGTTACTTAGTTTATTATTTTAACAGTAATATTACTCTTAAACCTACATCATTTGTTCGTAATAAATTTAACTTGCTTAAACTTTTAACCATTTGAGAGAGATAAAACATTCGACTATATACTTTTGGAGTTTTGGTTTTCATGTTACTTACAACACTCCACCAACCTGTTATTGTAACACACATTTGGTTTAGCTTTTATAGATTAAGGTTCTATAGGAAACTTTCTCGCATGTAGTGTTAGAAACCAACAGTAATACACGTATACACTGATTATCCTTTTTTAAGGATGTGTATAATGTATATCAACAACATATTTATGCTTCACTTAATGATTTTCCAAGCAACCCAATCAATGATTTATTCCTTCTTTTCCTTTTCACTTTATTATCCTTTTACGTTCATTTTAACCTTTTTATAATCAAATTTATTATTTTTTACAAAAAAAAATAATGAATAGATAAATAATATACTTTAAAGGACTCACACAATTGCACCTTTTTCCTCCCATATCATCCGTTGCAAAGGACACACCTTTGGGTCACATACGGACACACATCATGCGGATTCCATGGCTTCACTTGTCTTTGCTACTATGATGCATTTGTGGCCATAGTAGCGACATAGCGTCACATTAAGGGGATGTTTGGTTCGCGGAATGTATTGCAAATGAATTGAAATTAAAAATAAATTTGGATTGGAATCTTGTTAAAATCGATAATGTGTTTAGTTGGTCAATTTTGAGTGGAAATTGGAAATGTTAATTTTGAACATTTTATTGGAATGTTAAACATTCCATAAGTAAGTGTAAGTAATGTGAATTACAATGAATGTTGAAATTTTTTTTAATTTCATCTGTTGACCAACTAAATAGAATTTTGGATGGAAAATTTTCCAATTCCAATTCTAATTATTGAGAATTATGTGAAAAAAGGGGCATCTATTAATGACATGGATACTAAAAATATAAGTATGTGATTCAAATTGTTTTATGTACTCACAGTAAAAAACTACTATCCAAATCTATTATATCGTAATCAGATTATTATTATTATTATTGTTGTTATTATTATTATTATTATTATTATTATTTTTTAACTATATAATTACTAAATACTTATATAAAAATAATGATAATATATATATATATATATATATATATATATATATATATATACTATTATATAAAGCATCTGATGATAACACATTTGTAATTTTTACTTAAAATGTAAAACATTTAATATAACTTTTTAAACATAAGATACAAGTGTTATATATAATAATTTTTAATTTTCCCATATTTAATAAATTTCTCCTAATTAATACACGATTAAATATACATTTATTTTAAGTATTATCTTATTTTTTAAATTATTATTAAAATATATAAATTGATTATATATATTTTTATAGCTTAAATTTAACTATTATTAATTAAACCCTTAAGTATATAATCACTAAATATATACATAGTTATAATAATGATTATATCCAAAAGCCACACATCTAGCCAATCCCACCACTTCCCACTTTGATGTTAATAGCTAAAGTTAAAATACTCAAAGACTAAAAGAAACTAGGAAGAGAGAAAAAGTTAAACAGTTATATATTCAAATAAGATAATACTAATTTACAAATTTAATAATAATATTTATTGTTATTATAATTATAAATATAATAATAAAAATATTTAGTAATTATATAGTTAGTTACTTAGATAAGATAATACTTATTAATAAATTTATATTTTAGTTTAAAGTATTATAAATAATATAATATATAATGTATTGAATTAAATAATCTTACATTATTAAATAATGTATTAATAATATGCATTACTTAATGTATTAATTAAAGAAGTTTATTAAATAAGGGACAAAATATAAATGATTGAATAAAACAATTGTATCTAATGCTTAAAAAGTTATATTAAGTGGTTCAACTTCTTCTTTTATAAAATTACATCTAAAATTTTGTTTTATATAATAATATAAATAATTAAATGAGTAAAGTGTTATTTTCGTCCCTTATGGTTGGTCACTTTTGTCACTTTCATCCAAAATATTTTTTCTCGCATCTGGCTCCCTGACGCTTTTAAAACTTGTCGTTTCAGTCCATTATATTAACACCGATGCATTTCTTTTGTTAACTACAGTAGATTAACGGTGATGGACGATGTTGTGGAGGAAGAAGACGGTAGCTATGGTGGTCACTAGGATGAGAATTGAAAACGAGAACTACGATTCAAATTAGCAGGTATTATAGGTAACGATCTTGATTTATTGAGAGAGCCAGATGCAAGAAAAACATATATTGAATGAAGTTAACAAAATGAACTAAAATGACATGTTTAAAAAACATCAGAGAGCCAGATGCGAGAAAAAAATGTATTGAATGAAAGTAGTAAAAGTGATCAAACTACCGGGACGTAAAATTCACTTCACTTTAATTAAAAAGTTCATGTTTAAGTCATGATAAGAGACTGTTTGACAATTTTTAAATGATTAAGTGTTAAATATATAATAGGGCTGAACCATTAAGTACTGAATCATTAAGATGTCTGAATCATTAAAAGCTAGTATATCTCTTAACTATTTAAAAGCAAATGTTGGACCAATTCAGATAAGTGGTCTTAACCATTCAGCATTAAACCTCTTAACCATTTAGTATTAGTATAATGTTTAACCATTCAGAGGAAAATATCTGAACCGTTAAAATACTAGCTCGTGAAACAAACAGTTTGAACCATCAAATGCTGAACCATTCAAAGGCTGGTAAGATGTCGTCAAACAGCCTATGAGTTGGTAACACCTTCGTCGTTGGGGAACATATCCCCTAAAGATCCGCAAAACAGATGAGTCCCTAGGATTCCGCCGACTCGGGTCGCATTTATGATTTATTTCGAATCGTCTTCACCCACGTTTCTGTTGCGGCTCACACAACAACTAAAAACACATCTTATCTGTCTCTTTATTCTCTTCTTCTTATTAATATTCGCCGGTGAATGTTGCTTCTATTCTTCCAACACCTCTGCTTCCCAATCGTTGGTGAGTTTTCTTGCCTCATACCCACATCATATCATCAATCATCGGTTTAAATCTGAGATTTCTTGTTATATTTCATGTGGGTTTCGTGAAAAGAAACGATCTTTATCGATTTACCAAGTGTATTATGGTTTTTGGGTGGTTTTTCTTGTTTACATTACTGAATTGATTGTGAAGAACAGGTTTAAAAGTTGCATTGTGAAGTGGAATCTATGATTTGATTGGGGATTTTCATGGGGGTTTCGTGAAAAGAAACGATCTTTTGCAATTTATCGATTTGCAAAGTTTATTATGGTTTTTGGGTGAGTTTTCTTGATTACATTACTGAATTGTTTGGGAAGAACATATTTAAAAGTTGCATTGTGAAGTGAAATTTATGATTTGATTGGGGATTTTCATGGGGGTTTCGTAAAAAGAAACGATCTTTTGCAATTGTAATTTTACCAAGTTTATTATGTCTCGAATTCAGAATTGATATTGGGTTTTGGGTGATTTTTCTTGTTCAGTACTGAATTTTTTGGGAAGAACATGCACAAGAGTTGCATTTTGAAGTGGAATCTGTGATTTAATTGGGGAATTTCATGTGGGTGTTGAGCGATCTTTTGCGTTTTGTTGAGGTTTTGTCACTTCAAATGCAGAATTAATTGAAGTTGAAGTGAGTATTCATGTTTCTAATCAAAATTGATTGAGGTTTTTTGTCGTAAATACAGATTATGTGTTGCATTATGAGTCAAATTGGTGATTTGTGGTCAGTTTTCACATAGGAGATGATTTTTTTTTAATTTTTATTTTTTGCATTTTTTCTTTGTATCAAGTTATGCCACTTCAAACTCAAGTCATATGAATCTGAAATAAGTTTTTTTGGGCATGCTTTCTAACTGTTTTGCTGAGTTTTCTTGGTTAAACTCAAAAAACATGCAGCATTATCAAGTCAAATATGTGTTTTTAAAAAAAAAATTAATGTGGGTATTGTAAAAAGGAACGATGTTTTGTATATAAACTGAATTTGGAGTGAGTATTCTTGTTTTTGATTCGAATTGTTTGTGAGGGTTTCTTGATTATATGATGCATTATCTAGTCAAATATATGATTATTTGTGAAAATGCATGTGGGTGTTGTAAAACAAAACAATCTTTTTGTATTTGAAAAGAACCTGGAGTGAGTTTTCTTGCATGATTCCAAATTGTTGGTGAGTGTTCTTGTTCTTGACGTAGATTATATGCTACTTTATATAGTCAAGTCTGTGATTTTAGGTGAAATCTATGTTGGTGTTACTAAAAAACATGATAGCAATTAAGGGAAATAAAGCTCATGGTGCACGGGGAATTTTCATTTATAATAATCAAGATAACCTTACATGGTTACATCATGAAATTCTCTCTTTATATCTACTAAAATGGTAAACACATGCTTAAAGTAAGTACTTACAGAACACCATATGAGCTATTGTTGGAAGGACGATATATAATTAAATTTTTTATTTTAGCTAATTAAAGCCACAAGCATCAAGAAACAGTCTTTTGCATTTGTGTCAATTTGTTAAGCTTCTGTCAATTCACATGCAAAATCAAATGATTCTGGAGTGAGTTTTTTCAGTTTAAACCCAGATAATACCCAGTATTATCAAGTCAAATCTGTGTTTTACTGTGAAAATTCATGTTGGTGCTGTTAAAAGTAACAATTATTTTTGCATTTATGGATTTTCTGATTCAAAATGATTGTGAGGGTTCTTTGATTATATGTTGCATGCTTGCTTTAACAAGTCAAATCTTTGATTTGTTTTGAAGTTTCATGTCTAAAAAGATAAAAATCTATTGCATTTTTGGGTTTGTTAGGTTATCTTTCTTCTGATTGCTTGTCAGGGTTCTTGTTTCAGTATAAACTGTGCTGCATTTTAGATTCAAGTATGTAATTTGTGGTGGAATTCTTGCGGGTATCAAATGAAACACTCTTTTGTATGTTCTCAATTTGCTTATTTATATGTCAATCTAAATTCAGAATTAAATCAAGGTTTTATTTCAACACTTTTTGAGATCCATAGTTTTGTACCAACTGCTATGAGGTTCGGTTCTTGATTTCTTTTTAGCGCAATAAGACCACTTTTCATCTTCAGAATTGATGAGATTTATTCTAGTTATAGGTATAGCATGAATAACTTGATTATGGAAGATATATGTAGTTCAATATCTTGATACCAAGGTAAACTGAATATTCAAAGTTCTAGTAGGTTTGGATCTTCAAAAGCAACTTTCTTTAATGGGTATTTAAAAAAAGAAGTTAAATTTATTTACTATTTATCCAAATCTGATTATTTGTCTGCTAAATAGTCAGTTTTGGATTATAAGTTTGAATAATCAGAGATTCAAACCAGAATCTGTTTACACTTGTTCACACACATTGACTTATTGATATGGTAGCATTTAATTATTTGGTAGTTGTTAGTTGATAACAATTCTGGCTAATTACGACATCTTATTGTTTGTATAGCAGGATTAGTGATAGGTTTATACACATAAACCTATCATTTTAAAGAATGGGGATTGATACAATGAAAGAATCATCATGGTTCACTTCTCTTTGGTGGCCTTCACGCAAAACTGTGATAGTAGACTCTGAAAAACCTGTTATTGGAATAATGTCATTTGAAGTCGCGAGATTGATGACAAAGTTAGCTAATTTATGGCAGGTTTTAAGTGATAAACAAATGTCAAGACTACAAGAAGAACTCACTAATTCACTTGGCACTCGTAATCTTGTTTCAGATGATCAAGATTATCTCATGGGGCTTGCGTTAATTGAGATTGCTGATAACATTAGATGTGTTGCAAAGGCTGTTTCTAGGCTCGGGAAAAGGTGCACTGATCCTGTTTATCATAATCTTGATCGTATTTTTGATAATCCTATTGAGATTGATGTTAACTGGCGTGGGTGGGAGTACAAGTTGAAGAAAATGGAGAAACGGGTTAAGAAAATGAAGAGATTTGCTGCTGTTACTTTACAGTTATGTGAAGAACTTGAAGTATTATCCGAGCTTGAGAACAGTTTAATAAGATTGCAAGATAATAACTCGGATCAAATGAAAGTAAATGAATATGAGAAGAAAGTTGCGTGGCAACGTGAAGAGGTCAATGGTTTGCGTGAAATGTCTACTTGGGTTCGATCTTATGATTACATTGTCAGATTACTTCTAAGATCACTTTTTACGATAGTCGAGCGAGTGAAGGACGTTTTTGGAATTTCAACCCAAATCGGATCTCCTGAAGTAAACGACATCCAAGATGGACGATATTTGGTGCGCAGTAATTCCATTTCTGCCCTTCCGGATCATCCTTCTAAAAACTCTATTCGAAGATCATTGTCGAATATTGGGTACAAACAAAGAAAGAGTCTTCAAAGTTACTATTCTTCAAGTGTCTTTTGTGGGACACAAACACCAGTGACAACAAGAAGTGTGGTTCAAGTTGGACTTTTGAAAGGATGCATGACCTCTGATCTTGACTCACTAAAAGTCAACGGTACATTTCAAAACCCTGTTAACATTCTATTCACCCATAATGGATTGTCAAATGGTCAAAATCGTCCGAAACCGACACTTGGTGATGCTGCTTTAGCTCTTCATTACGCAAATGTAATTATATTTATCGAGAGATTAGCTATATCACCTCACTTCATTAGTCCCGAATCACGTGAAGACTTATATCATATGCTAACCACAAGAATCAAGGATTCACTTAGAGAAAAACTTAAACTTTCCTCTAAGAACGACTATAATCGCGATGTTGCATCCGAGTGGAGTTCATCAATACAAAAAACACTCGATTGGCTGGTACCGCTTGCTCAAAACATGATCAAATGGCATTCTGAGAGGAATTTTGAGAAGCAATGTATGGGTTCGGGTGGAACTGTGCTTCTGGTGAATACTTTGCATTATGCAGATCAAGAAAAGAGTGAAGAAGCAATAACAGATCTTGTTTTGGGTCTTCATTATATTTCAAGATTTGGTAGAGAAATTAACAGTAAAGCTTTTATGGGATCTTCATGTGATACAGATTCTGATGATTTTTTGTTTCATAATCACATTGTATGACTGGTTTCGCGTGTGACATCCTGACAAAATGGCGTTCGATCATCGAGGTATTTATGACCAAAATATGTGGTTAGTGGTTACTTAACTCTGATAACATGGTTTTCTTTTTAGGTGTATAAATGTCTGTGTAAATAACATGTCATGCATGTGTTTGGATTTGTTACCGGTTAAATTGTCATCGACCATTTTATGTAATCGAGCTTTACTCGACACTGAAGGAAATTTAGGTTGAGCTCTAATATGGGTTTGAATGTGAAAGTGTACACTCGCGTAAAAAAATGTCATGACAAAGGTCAAGCGCCCTTCGGTGCAACGGCTTGTAATCTAAATGGTATGCATAGGTTTTTCATGTCAAAATTTAACCTTTGTGGCCCTAAGGGGGACCATCTGATGGTAAAACGGTGTACTATCAAACCAAAAGGTTGGAGAGTGAATGTATGGTGATTTTAGAAGTAGAGATAGTATGTGTGTCGCCGATTAAAAAAACTCTATCTTTGTTTATGCCAAATCAATTTTCAGACCTACTCATGTTTTCTGTCTAATAATATATATTCTTTTAATTTGACAAAAAGTTTATTCAATGTGTTTATATGGTTTGGATAACATAAAGTATAACAACATTCTTCACATTATGTAGCTTAACAACAATCATCCTAGTTGCAGGCTTAACATGGTCTGGCCTTTATCAGACCGGCCAAGCTTGACCTGATCCGGACCGACCGATCAAACTCTTTTCTTATTTGCTCCGGGTTTGAAATTTTTAAGCTTTTGGCTGGTGTGGTCAGTCTCAACTTAATGCTTAGCTCGACACGAAAAAGGTTTCTCAACTCGGTTTTGAACTTTTGATATATTTGTGAAAAACTATAAAATAATAATTTGTTACCTTTTAGACCGGCTAAGATGTGATGAAATGGCATTTTAACACAAAAGGATTATACCATCTTATAGTGTAACTTTTTCATTTTTTATTTTTATTTATTTATTTATTTATTTATTTATTTATTTGTTTGCATATTTCAGCATTATTACACGCTTGAGATGTTATTTGTTCAAATTTTGATCGGTTTAAAATATAACAGGTTACTTGCAATGATTTTTTTTTATTGATCACAAGTGTACGAATCATAATATACCATAATTAGGTGTATTTTTATAAGTTTAAAACTTTTGAGCTATAAAATTAATTTAAGGTGTATTTTTGTAAAAGAAAAATGTATACTAATTTTGTATAATTGACGTGATTAATGCATTATATCCCTTCTTATCTTTCCTTCAACCTTTTTATTTTCGTGTAAACTGTTGTCATCACAAAAATTCCATTAATTTTACTTTTTTAGCTTTAGGTATCCAATGTTTGCCAGAGAAACTTTTCGAGGAAAAGAATATGTTTTTTAAATAAGAAAATAACTTATTATCATAACTATTTAAATTAAATTAGAGTCTAACTTTCTAAATTACAAAAAAAAGGTTAGAGTTTGACATTAATTTAAACAAACACTTAAATATAGAAACATAATGAAGTAAATTTGAAAGATAACCTATTTAAATAATGATTAAAAACACAAATTAGTTTACCGATGGATTGTTTGAGTTGATAGTGCAATAGTAAAAGTCAAAAACTCTATGAAAAAATCAAGGTTTAAGTTTTGGTATGAAGTAGTTTAAAAGTTTGTATAGTTTAGAAGTTTGTATAGTTTATAAGTAATACTAAATGAGTTTACGAGTTGTTTCAGAAAAATTAGCTTATTAGAGGCCTAAGAATCCATATTAAGAGGATCGAAACGCTCATTTATCGATTAACTCAACTTCATGAAAACAACTTTTTACATAAACGCAATGTGGATGATCAATGCTATTTTTCGAATAAATGCACATGCAGTGCGCACCCTTTCTATAGAAAAACCTTCAAAATTCTCACCAACACCAAAACCCTTGACTATTAGTAATTTTCATTTCCTATTTCAGCCTAGTTGCAGTCTTAATATAATCCGGCCTGCCCATACCGACCGCGCAAGCGCCAAAGCTTAACCTGATCTAGACCCACCCGCCGAACACATTTCCTGTCTGGTCCATGTTTGAGAGTTCAATTTTTTGGTTTCCGGTGTGGTCTGGTTTCAACTCAATGCTTAGTCCTATACGGAAAAGTCTATCAACCTAGTTTTAGTATATTTGTAAAAAAACATATATAAGATAATGATTTGTTACTACTTACTATGTTTAAAATGTGATGAAATAACATTTAACACATAAAGATTATACCATCAACGCCCCCAGGGTGGCAGTGCACAAAAAGGGTTTCGGGCTGGACAGACAAGTTTAAAACACAAAAAATCAAGCTTAAATAAGCTCAAATCCGAGCTTGTGCCTATGAAGCTATATAAAGATGAGTTTGGGCCCGAGCTTCATATACCATTTTTAACTAATTTCAGGAGTATTAATTTGAAATCGCTCATGAGCCGAGCTTGAGTTTAGAAACGGAGATTGAAAACTTATGAGAGTAAAACCTTATGCCATATTAAATATAAAAATATTTGATTTTGCAGTGTGTTTTTAAAGAAATAATAACATATAAAAAAGTTTATATTTTTATAGTATAATTTTTTACAAAATAATAACATATAAAAAGTTATAGATATTTTAGCAAGAGGAAAAGTCATACACGTCTTGCATGTACATGTAGATTTCCTTTCTTTTTCTAAACATGTATACCATTTTCTCATTCGCAACGTGTTGCACTCTAATACCTTAATTTTTAAGATTTTTTTCTGTCTATTATATCTATATCCCTTTTCTGTATAATATTTTCAAAAAAAAAAAAATAAAACTAGAAAATGTAATAACAATTATCTTTAACAAAAACCGTTCAAAACTTATCTCTAAAACCAAAACCACCAAACTGTTTTGTGAAGTTGAATCTATCATCTTCATCGTCATCTTAGTTATAGTCCTAAGGTTCGTAATTTTAATTTCTTATCTCTTCTAGTTTGCAATCATCTTTACGTTTTCTCGATTTAAAAACCATTTTTCATGCTTCAGGTTATCAATTCAGGTGTAAAATCAACATATACTTTGATAGACATATATAAGTATATATATCATCATGCTTTCATCTTCTAATGACACATCCTCCATGTCCTTTGATGAATATATTGATCACTTGTATGTCCCATTTGAAGAGATACAATCAGAAATTAAAAACTTAGGTGATGAAAATCTACTTAAAGAAGGTACCTCTTTTAAGGTTTACAAACGACAGGTATTGGAATCAGGCGAGTTGATCAATATTGTCGCGCGAAAATGTATGCAACCAAATATTGTGCTCAACGAGCTTACGATAGTAAAAAACCTCAAGCACTTTAATATATCTTCTCCTTTTAAGTTTACTCACAAAGAAGCTAAGGAGGTAGTTGTTATAAACAAGCATGAGGCGAATGAAAGTCTCGAGAAACATTTAGGTGGTCCGAGCCTCACTTGGATGCAAAGATTGCATATATGTGTTGGGGTTGCAAAGGCATTAAAATACCTTCATTATGATGTAGAAGACACTCATCATGTCATACATGGGAACATTAAGAGCTCTAAAATCTTACTAGATCGCAATTGGGAACCCAAGTTACATGGTTTTGCGTTTGCTGTTAGAGCTAAAAAGCATCGTCTACACCTTACTAGTAAATATAATGGCTCGTTACAGTATATGGACCCCGCGTATGAAAACACTAGAGGTTTGACTCATAAGTCTGACGTGTTTTCTTTTGGTGTCTTGTTGTTTGAAGTTATGTTTGGGAAAGAAGCGTCTATTTCAAACAATGATAATTGGTATTTTGCGCGATTGGCCAGATCACATTATGAAGATAGAAAATTAGATGATTTAATAGATCCTTGCCTTCGACAACAGATGAACTTGGAATCATTTAACGTCTTAGCTGAAACAGCGTATTGTTGCTTAAAGGAGAAGCGATCACAACGCCCAAATATGAATCAAATTCTCTCAAGACTTGAGGGAGCGTTAGAACTTCAACAAAAACATGTAATACTATCAATCTTTTGACTTCTTCTTTCTACCTTACATCGCTTTTTTGGGTCATAATTAATTAATATATGGCCTATAATGTTATTAATTTAATTCTCATGAGTGTGATTATTCATGTTAAAGGAACATTCAACAACTGCAGTTGAAGGTATATCATCCAACTACTTGAAGGTAAGATGACTAATTTTGTTATGATTAAAGTAATTGTGATAAATAATATATACCCTAGACCAAGCTACAACCACCAAAACTAGTTTTATGTATACAAAGTGGTATTTCTCATCTTTAATTTACATGTTTAGAGTATTGTCATTTTAGAAAATGGAACACTTTATATATGTCTATTTTGCAGTCCTTGAGAGTGGTTAATAATATTTTATCTAAATAACAAAAGCATGTCTAAATTACAAACATGTATAAGTTTATCAATATAACAAAAGCAAATAAAAATATCAGAATTTTTGATAAATAGTATAAATTTGAAGGGTTGGAATAAATCCTTGAAGTGATAAAGACATTGTTTTATTTTATATTGCACTCTCATCCTTACTAAAAAATATATGGTGCATGTCTTTGCTTCTCTTCTAACCTATAATTTCATATGGTTAATCTTTTAACAAATAAAATAATACAAGGTACATCCCTTTATCACTTTATGTGTCTGTTAAACAATAATATAGGATCGCATCCCTCTTCTTTAGTTTTAACACATAAGATAATTTTGGATGCATCACTTTGCTTCTCTTTTTAACTTGTAAAATTGCAGGGGAAAAACCTGGATCACTTGAAATTTCGATTGAGCGATATAGAGTTGGCAACGAATAAATTTTCCAGAACATATTGCATTGGTTCAGGTGGCTACGGTATGGTATACAAAGCAGAACTTGACCATTTTGATGGCTTAAATTCGTTGGCCGTTGAAGGGAAGATTAAAGGTGAATTGTCTGAGAAACGTAGCACCGTAGCTATTAAACGCATTTTTAGTAGAGTAGACAAGCAAGGAGAACAAGGGTTCTTTGCAGAAATTGAGATGCTTAGTAGTTGTAAGCATCCGAATATAATTTCTCTTATAGGCTTTTGCGATGAAGGACCTGAGATGCTTCTTGTTTATGAGTATGCTTCTAATGGAAGCCTTGATGATTATTTAGGAAACATCGATAACATGATTAATCTTACTTGGGCTCAACGTATACAGATATGTCTTGATATTGCACATGGATTAAATTACCTCCACAAAAGTATAGAGGACAAACAAAGCATAATACATCGTGACATTAAGAGTGCAAACATTTTATTGGATGATAATTGGGTGGCAAAGATTGCTGATTTTGGGCTTTCCAGGTCACACAATACATGTCAACAAGGCAGCACCCTCATAACTTATAATATTGCCGGGACAGATGTATACTTGGATCCGGAATACCTGAGTACTGGTAAGTTGAAAACTAAGTCAGATATTTACTCTTTTGGAGTAGTTATGTTTGAAATCATGTGTGGAAAGTTAGCATATGATAAAACTTATAATGAGGAGGGGCTTCCACCAATAGCACGACAATGCTTCATTGATGGAACATTGGAGAAATTGGTAGATCCAAAAATAAAAGAAGGTGATGAAAACATTTCTATGCTAAACGGAGGGGTCAGTCAAGATTCTTTGGACACGTTTTCAAAAATCGCATATCAATGTTTGGCTAAAACTCAATCCGAGCGTCCAACAATGGAAGTTATCATTAAAGAACTTGAGAAAGCATTAAACTTTCAAGTAAGTAACTATTTTCAATATGTAATTTTCTTTTATCTTCATACTCTTGATCTTCAGCAGTGAATAGTCCATCAATTAATTAACATATGTTAAAGTTCACAACTTAACATTAGTTTGTCAAACATAAAGTAGAAATTATTGTATATGCTACAAAACTTTATATAAAATAGAATGTAATGCTTGATTATTGAATTTATCTTCTTAACAATATGCATATTACAGCCTTATTTTTCAAATATGTCAATATGGTATCATGTTTATACTATAATTTACCAGCAAAAAGTTTGAATGACAGTGATTGATAGTGTGTATCAAAGATACTAATCCAATGAATTTTTGGTTAGAACTTTTTTAAATTACACATGCTTTAAGTGTCATGACACTTTGAAGTGGAATTGAATTACAGAAAAATTGCAAGGACAACCTTCATATATCACTTAAAGCTATAAAATTGGCCACACAAAACTTCAATGATTGCAACTGCATTGGAGGAGGAAGATTTTGGAAGCTTTATGAAGGAGAACTTGCACATGATGATGGACGTACCATCGTTTTTGTGAAGCGATGGGATGCCACCTCACTTCAAGGACATATTCAGTTTTTAACAGAGCATCAAGTTCTTCTAAAGTATAAGCACAAGAACATCATTGGTCTTGTCGGTTATTGTAATGAAATGAATGAAAAAATCATTGTTTATGAGTATGCGTCTAAAGGAAGACTTGATAAACATTTGGCTGATCCTAGTCTTACATGGACGAAACGCCTCAAGATATGCATTGATGTTGCAATTGGATTGAAGTTTCTTCATACAGGTGGTGGAGAGCACGAGGATTCGTTGATGCATAGAGACATTAAAAGTGGTAGCATTCTACTTGATGGTGATTGGAATGCTAAAATTTCTAATTTGGAGTTTTCATGCAATAGAATGGTGTTAGACAAAGCCGAACATGTAGATCATAATAGCGACTCATTCGGATATGTTGACCCACTATACCACAATGATGGTTTCTTAACTGGGAGCTCAGATATATACTCATTAGGTGTGGTTTTATTGGAGGTGTTGTGCGGCAGATTGGCGTGGGTTGAGGGATGTGAGGATCAGTCGTCTCAATCGTTGGGCCCTTTAGCTCTACGACACTATAATGAAAAAGGAAACCTTGATGAGATGATATTTGACGGTATAAAGGAACAAATTGTGTCACAGTCATTGACTACGTTTCAAGAGATTGCCATTAAATGCTTACAGAACGATAGGTGCTCGAGGCCATGGAAAAGCGAGGAGATTAAACAGCTTAAAAAGGCATTGGAATTCCAAGTAAGTTTTCATCTTACTTTTATTCGAGTTAGCTTCCTATGTACAACAACTTTAAGATGTATTAAAGAAATACAACTCATAACATATGAATAAATAATGAGTCTTAGCCAATCTGAAAATGATATTAAACAATTAATGGTGGTGTAATCATATTTTTCTAAGGATGTACATAAAATTAGTTTTGAAGATAACTTGTAACATGCTAATTTGTACCTCAATGCCATATTTTGCTGTATATTTTTATTTTTCTCTTACAAACTGAAAAAATGGTTCGTGTATCAAAATAAAATTAAGTATATCGTTTTCATTGCTTAATCAACATACAGGATGATTATGATATATGGGAGCCCAAGCTGCCTCTAGACTACAAAGAAATCATCCAGATGTCAAAAAATCCAAAGATCTACGACTCTATCGAAATGAAAAAGAATCTCTACGACATGTTCTCTAAAGGAATCCTCCTTCAAGACAGCAAAGTGGTAAGACTATCCACAACGCACCGCCCTTCGCCCCGCCCTTAGCCCCTTCCCTGCCGCCCTTCGGAAGGGCTGCGTTGTGCAGGCCCATCCGTCCTTCACCCGCCCTTTGTCAAGGGCGCTCCATGGATGCATTTTGTGGGGCCCACACACAAAAATGTGTGTTGTTTTGTTTTTTAAATGGTTGTTTGTGGGAAGGATGGTGTTGGGGGTAAAAGTTGATTGTGGGAAGGATGAATGAAAGTTAGTGGAAAGCTGATGTGGCATGCTGACTGGGACTATTTGTGGGAAGAGCGTCTTTTAGCGTTGTGGACAGTCTAAGTAACTCCTCATATTTCATTTCACTTAACGTTTTTTGTGTGAATAATTCTTTAGTTACAATGAATCTTACATTTCCACAAAATCGATCACAACTGTACATGCACCAGACATCTAATAATCGAAAGCTAATTCAAAATTTATTGTCCTTTTTTATATAATTTTCTCAAATTTTTTGAGCATATAATGGATATTTAATTATCAGATGTTCCAAATTAAGGGATGCCCCAAAATCATACTTGCATTTACACATATAATAATTTTTGTATAGTGTACACTACCAATACCTTTTTTGAGGTTATATCCACACCTTAACGTACTGATGCCTTTTTGTTTATCTCTTTTCTGGATGAAGTTGATAAAAATAATTTCTCAGTGTTGTATACGCAAGTTTACATGGTATAGAAATCACCAGTAATTTAAAGAGTATAAATTCAAAAGACCATTTTGGTTTGTGTGTGTACCATTTCGCTTAAAAATATTCATAGAATAATTCTTTAGATGAACAAAATCACCAACTCCAGATTTAAGGTCTCTTGAAATTGGCTTAAAAGCTAAAGGAAATTTGTGTAACAGTGGTTTTCGCTTGGGAGTAATGGAGAAAGAAATGAAATGATATCGGCAAAAAAGTTTTCATACAAGAACCATTTGTTACGCAAATGGCGGTCTCTTCCTGAATCAAGGTTCCTCTCTCATTCTATAATGTATTTTGTAAGATAATCTATTCTTTAGTTTTATAAATGAGACGTATGTTGAAAGTTGAAACCATTCTTTTGTTTAAGTAAAACGATTAACATGCTTAATCCATTCAAAAGCAGGTTTCCTAAAGTCGTAGAGATGTTTGATATTTCGGATTTGAAGATTCAAATCAAGATAAGAACTCAGTTTTTATCTCCATCTGTCTATTACAAAGTTCATCTCATCTTTAGGCTTCGTGAACTAAGAAAATCTCAACCTAAACGGATGTATGTGAAGCTAAAGTACAAAATGGGGAACGAAAGCTTGCATGCATATTTCGCAACAAGGAGAGAAGATGGTTGGATGATGATTGAATTGTTTCGGTTCTTGAGTCACAAGAAAGATACTGATTTTGAGGTTCTGCTAGAAAGCTTTTCGCGATGCTATTGTGGAAATGATTCCATCTACATTGAAGGCATTCTATTTCAAGCAATTGACAATGCAAGTTTGAATATACTTATTATTCTGTTTGCGTAAAGAAAACATTTTCATGTCTATATTAGTTACAAGTTTACAAAATCTTCTTTATTCTTATGCAGGTAAAACGTGAAGAAATAGAGAAGCTAAAGGAAGTCCAACAAGTTATGAAATCAAAATCAAAGAGAGATAAGGTTTGACAATTTCTAGCCAACTATGGGAATTAGATTTTTAGAAAAATCTCTATTGTAGAACGAAAATATTCAATGTTGTTTTGATCGTAAAATCTTATATTTTATCAAGCAGTTTCAGTCCTCGTCGAGTAATATGAAGGTAAAGAAAGATCATATGACTTGGTTTTCCTTAAGTCGATTAAAAAGTAAGAACGATGGGTTGATTTCTGCAGAGAAAGTTTTGTTTCAATCATCTCACGTCGCGATTCAATCAAGGTTTGTTTTCTGATGTAACTTCATGATGCTAGGCTTTATAATTTTGAATCAATTCTTGTTGATTACCTAATACGATACACTAAGCACAATATTTATTTCAGATAGTCAATTTATTATATCGATTAATGACTTAATTTGGAACTTTTATAAAAGTTCAATAAAAAGCTAAAAGGTTTAATGTTTTATACAAATTTATAAAAGGCTAAATTGTTTGGAAGTCTTACAAAGCAAAAAAGGTCACAGTTTTATAGAAGTTTAGAAAGCTGAAATGGCTAAAGTTTTATGAAACTTCATAAAAAGGATTTGTCAAAGTCTATAAAAGTATATAAGTATAGTACTTTTGTTAGTGATTTACAAGACAACATAAGCATACTCCATGTGTTGTAAGTATATGTTGACCAGTAGGTAGATTTCAAAAGCTTTACATGTCAAGCGTATCTTCAAGAAGTTTGTATTATATGACATGTCATACATGCAGATTTAATGGGGCGATTGAGCTTCAACGACAACAAGTATTACACATCAAGTGCAACATCAAAAGTCAAATGTTGTCATCACATACCGAAAATGTGTGCTACCTTGTTTTCAAGCTTTCTAAGAAGTGTTGTGGGTTGCATGGTCCGGTGATAGTACGAGATATGTTCCGTTGGAGAAGCAAAGATACAAGAATTCTTTACTTTAGATATCCAAACCTCTGGAACGTACGCGATATTGATTGGGTTCCAAAAAAGAGGAAAGACGGATGGATGGAGGTTATTGTGTGGAAATTCAACTCAAATTATGAGCTTAAAAATGATCATATTTTTGTTAATTTGAAGCTCATAACCTATGAAGGAACTATGTCAGGCCTTATTGTACGTGGCATCAAGTTTCGCCCGGTCTAAGTTCGTACATTTGTATGGATCTCATTCCACAAGGTAGGAATACCGCTCTTAAATTAAAAAAATATATCATTTTTATTTATCTAATTAAAATTCAAATAAAGGTATATATATCATTTTGTATGGATCTCAGTCCACAAGGTTGGAATACCGCCCTTAAATTAAAAAAAAATATTTATTTTTTATTTATCTAATTACATTTCAAATAAAGGTAATTAAATTACAATACAAATGAAGAATAATACAAGATATAAAAAGCAAAATGATGAAGAAAAAGGTGGTTAAGAATTTTGCTTACATCTAATGGTACAATAGTTGAAACAGTAAATACTGTTAGGATGAACTTAAAAACCTGAACTGTATATAAGTAAATTTAGTGTAAGATCAAGATTGTTAGAAAAAATAGAGAGAAAGAAGAGAGTGAGAGCTCAAAGTAGATGAGTTTTGATGTGTTTTGATATTTTATAACTTAAAGTTAAACTTCTCTTTAAGACAATATTAAAAAAGTTGAATTTAATATTGAAAAATCAAATTGAATTCAAAGTTAAAATGCCTACGTTTGCATTCAAAGTTGAAACAACTTTATTTTTTATGTTATTTTTGTTTTTTTCACAAAAAGAAATTTCGATCACATAATAACGATGATAATCTAATAGTTGTCTACATGTTACAATCAAATCCCTAAAATTGTTCATGCCTTCACTAAGTATAAAAGCACTATTTCATTAGATAAGTTATATGCACAAAAATAAACGCATTATATTCAATATTAAAATTTACATGGCTCTATTTAAAGATTCTTAATTGAATCAAAGACTATTAAAGTATTAATCTAAAGGCCAAGAGTCAACAGTCAAAGTCAAGAGGAGGTATTAAGGAAAAATGTCAAGCTTTGGCATATTTGAAAAGTTCGTTTTGTTACGGCTTCTAGAACTATTTTGCTGGAAAATTCACTTTCTACTTTTCTACGTATAAAATTGAGTTCGTTTTATTAAAAGAAATTTAAATTTTATAACAAGATAGTAAATAGACCAAACTAGTTTTAAACCCTTTGCGTTGCAACGGGGGCGTAAAACCGTGTCAAGTAGCACTAATGACCTACTACCACCAATAACTATTAACATCCAAAAAGCTCGTAGTAAAAAATAAAATAAAAATGAACGAAAAGTAGGTGTAAAAATGTTAAACCGCGTAGGCGGAACGTAAACCATATAAAACAATAAGTAGGTCGATCTAGAACCAGCGCGTTGCTACGGGGTCGTTAAACGGGAAAAAAATGAGCTTGAAAACATTAAACCACACACGCACGCTGCGATGTGTTAACTCGCAAATATTATACCGAAACGTAAAAGGGAACATTTGTAAAAATATAAAAAGTATAGGAGACAAAAGTTAAAAGTAAAAAAATGTTAGGATTAAATTGTAAATTATGTAAAAGTATTTGGTTAAAATAAAAAGGTTAAAGATTAATAAAAAAACAAATGTTGGGTATAATCCACTAAACACAATGTACAACCCATGATGCATGACTAACTTGGTTATTAGTATATATTAAATTCTGAACTGCAAGTCAATGATATATACAAATATACAACGAGACGGAAATTAAATCCAATATTTTTTGTAGTTTTATTTCATTATTTTTATTTCACCTTATAGTTTTACAAGAATTTTCGACATAATGTGCTTTTTGTACGTCTATAAGAGCATGTATTAGATAAAAATTTAATATAAATAACAAAAATTAAAACATTTTCAGTAAGACGGACTAAAAGTGGCTACATGTGTCACGAATGTTACAGATAAACAAAAAACATTTACTTTCATAAAGTCTACAAACAATACTTTGAAAACTAGATCAGTAAATGAACCACTCAAATCATCTCAACCGATAGTTGGATTAATTTCAAGAAATGAATAACATATATTTAATTTTAAACTTTTGAAAATTAAAAAAAATATATAGATAGTAAAAAATATTTGTCACCCATGGAATTAACCCTGACTGTGTGTAGCACGTGGGTGAGGGTGACCAAAAATGTCCCGTAAGCTAGTGAGCGTGTATAGAAAAAGTATATAAAATAAGAATCAAATTTATGTTTTTATGGCTTTTTGAGAACCCAACAACCCATGGAAATACATCAATTTGGGCGAATCCCTCATTCCCATGGGTGGATGTTGGGCTTGCGAGGTGGTCAATCGTAGGAAGTTAATAAATAAATGATCGGCCCCAATGCTTGGGCAAAATAACAGGGTACGGACATTGGCGGAGCTTGAACATTTTCGTATAGGGGGGCGGGGGCGAAATTAATTTTTTTTAGGAGGGCGAACTCGATATTTATATAAAATTTACACTACCGTGCCAAAAAGTTACACTAACGGGCTAAAAATTAACACTACCGGCGAAAAAAAGAGCCCCCCCTGACCCTCACTATCCTCCGCCACTGGGTACGGACCCGACCGGGACCCGGGTACGGGTGGTAAATGTACCCGGTTTGGGCTCGTATAAACCCGTAGGGTTGGAACTGGGTATTGTTTTGAAGTTTCTTAGTGTACCCAACCCGGACCCTACCCGATTGTACCCGGGTACAACCCGGTTATTACCGTTTTTTTCATCATTTTAGTAACTAGCTGTTTTTAACGGCTATATAGCCGTTAGAACCAATTTGTGATCGTTTTTTACCCCTATAACTTGGTATAAATAGGTATGGGTTGATATAATTGAGTACCCAAGTTTAAAACACAAAAACATAAGTAAAGAACGTAAAGAAATACTTTGGTTTACTCTCACGTTCACGTACTAAATGACTTAGTTTTTGGAATACCTTGCATTACAAAGCCCACGATTAAGAAAACCACGTCGAAATCTGATCAAAAGCAAGAACGTAAAAGAAACAACAATTCTCCTATTGATTACGTGCAATAATAATAATTAAAAAGCCTAGGCACGAATGTAACAACACTCTTTTCCGCAATACAATAATATTTGTAAACTTTTGACGTTATTAAATGGTTGACATGTTCAGATAGCAACACGTGGCAAAACGTGGGTGTGAGAAAGTGACAATTGGCAAAACTTATTTTGCTTTATTAGGTTAGATAACTAGCATAATTTGGCACACTTTCATTCGTATGATTTGATGAAATATTTAAAAACTGAAAACGATATTTTCAAATAAAATATGGCTGAGTTACGTATAAGTAAATACTCTAAAGGGAACAACAATAATGTCATTTTAAAATTCGTTTTATAAAATTGTTTTTTTATTAAATATTTTGTTTTTTAAATAACTTCATTTTTAAATCATCCTTAAAGAACTTTAAAAAACATTTAAAAATAGTTTATATTTTGAAAAAGTATTTTGTTTAAGAAGTTGTTTTTTATCTTTATATATTTTAAAGTGTATTTTCGAATAAATATATATATATATATATATATATATATATATATATATATATATATATATATATATATATATATATATATATATATATATATATATATATATATATATATATATATGTATATCTATATGTATATATATATATATATATATATATATATATATATGTATATATGTGTGTGTGTGTGTTTTTTAACGTTTACAATATTTATTTATTTAATATGAAAACGTATTAAATAATATAATTGCTATATACTATTATCATTTATTAGTAAAGAGACGAAGAAATTAAAAAAAAAATTGCTAAAAGCATGACACCGATCACCTTAAATCTTTTTTGAGATATGTTTGGTTTTGCTCCCTAAATGTAATCAAAATGACAATTTTTCTTCAAAAGATTAAAATATCAATTTAGCTTTAAAAATTTTATAAACTTGTTTTAATTTTAGTTCAAAAGTTTTATTAGTTGTTTCAATTTGAATCCAAAATAATAAAGCTTTTGGATTATAATTAAAACAATTTATGAAACTTTTGAATATAAAATAATATTTTTAATATTAAAAAAAATAGTTATTTTTGTCTGAGAAACAAAATTAAAATTAACTCATCTTTTTTATTATGGAATAGATTATAAAATAGATTTACTAAATTATTTATATATTAATCTTTACAAACTTTTGAGACTTTTCACAATCACACCTCGAAATAAAACAAGGGAAACTTGGGGAGAACGAAACTTGGTGTGTGGTTTTGAAACAAAACCGGGTTCTCGTGTTCCACTATAAAACCCGAAACTCACCATATTCTCTTCTTTAACTCCTCTCCTTTTTACCAAATCTTATTCTCTAATCACCCCCTTCGATCTCATAATCTCATTCGATCTCATAATCTTCTTCGATCTATCACTGTTAATCACTCAATATGCATTCAAATCACTTGCTTCTCGAGGAGCCTATCAGAATGGCATCGATCCTCGAGCCTTCTAAAGCTGTAAGAACAATCAATTTCAATGCATCGATCTGTTTTTGTGTTTTTTGTTTGATTTTCGAATTCGCGGTTGTTATTGATATGTATGTGTTGGATGAGCGGTTAATGATGTGGTTTGTTTGATGAAATCGCGATTTTGTTTGCGTTTTTGCAGAGTTTCTTCCCGGCGATGACCAAAATCGTTGGTACTTTGGGTCCTCGATCACGATCTGTTGAGGTTATCTCTGGTTGCCTTAAAGCTGGCATGTCTGGTATGTTTTTGTCTCGTTCATGTGTGTTAGTGTGTGTGGTATTGAGTATTTGAATCGAGGTTGTATAATCGATTTGTAGATTTGTGTTGCTCGTATATTTTGCTCGTATATTTATGTAAAATAAGAGTTAGTCTTGCAATAATGTCAAAAATCTTGTTATTTTAAACGCCATGATGATTTGAGTATGGATTCTGTAGAAAGTTTACACGATCATTGTTTTGATTTCTGAAAAACTTGTAATGCGTTTAAAATTTGAATCTCTCTTCGATTCTCGAAACCGTTGCAAAGGTGTATTGTTAGGAACGAGTGATTCGTTTACTGATGATTGGTGTTGTTAAATGTGATAAACTTTTGTGGTGATTTGGTTGATGTGGATGTGGCAGTTGCTAGATTTGATTTTTCATGGGGAGACTGTGAGTATCACCAAGAAACTTTGGATAACCTGAGGGCTGCTGTCAAGAGCACTAAGAAGCTTTGTGCTGTATGTTTTTTTTTCGTTTTAATCTATTTCAGTTGATCATGTTAATGCCATTACAAGTCTGTCTCTGAATCTTAGTAAAATGATTTCATTTACTTTTAGGTAATGCTCGATACAGTTGGCGCTGAGATGCAGGTTGTGAATAAGAGTGAGAAGGCCATTTCCCTTCAACAGGATGATAATGTAATTCTGACACCTGACAAAGGCCAGGAAGCCTCTTCTCAAGTATTGCCAATTAACTTTGATGGACTAGCTAAGGTGAGAAACTTCTTGTCTCTTCTCATCATTATATACATTGTTTTCTTATCTATATTGTTTCAAACTTAATGCTGACAATTCACCATAAAACCCATAAAATTTCTTGAACTTTACATGCTGGTCTTTGAGATCTATAAAAGACATATGTGTGGGTGCTTCTAGTTAATTCTGATCTATATTAGTGGCACATATATGCTTACGAGGCTGTTTATGTGGTCTTTTCAGGCTGTGAAGAAGGGAGACACCATCTTTGTTGGCCAATACCTGTTCACAGGAAGTGAAACCACCTCCGTTTGGCTGGAGGTATATTCCTTGCTTATTTCGATTAATTATATTTATTCTAATCTTGTATTTTTTAAAACAAAGCTTGTCGCTTTTCACTCATCTAGGCTGGATATGTACATGTTATTATGTTAAACAGCTATACATGTTTGATGTAACATGTTCTTTTTATCAATCACCAACCCTGAACCCATTGTAATTAATGAACTAACCTATGTAAAATAAATATTTGAAAGCATACATTTTGTCAAGAATACTCGGTATGATTTGTTCATGACTGGACTTGAGCAGGTTGATAAAGTGAATGGGGATGATGTTGATTGCAAGATAAAGAATTCTGCAACTCTAGCTGGTGCCTTGTTCACTCTCCATGCTTCCCAAATTCATATTGACCTGCCTACTCTCACTGAAAAAGATAAAGAAGTGAGTCTGTTTATGTAATTTTGGTTCAAACTATTATGATTTATGCTTTCATAGTTTCATATTCTATTTTTTCTTTGAATGGTTATGGATAACCCTGGATACTGATAGTTAGTATTGTCTCCTTGGGGAGGGGCTGATTATGTATCACTTAAGGGTCTGGATTGTTTGCAACCTCTGAATCACTACACGAGCCTTGGCTGTTTATTAAGAAAATTGCATCTAAAGGCTTCTTAATTAATCACCTTCAAGTTTTGATTTTAACTATCAAGACTCAAGAGCATTGTTCCCTAGCATTGAACTACAATAAACTTGTTATAATTGCTTGTACAATCTACTAGTTTATGCTCTAGTTTAGTTATAGTTAATCAATTAAGAATCTCATATTATTGTACCATTAGGAATTAGGATATGTTATTGTGAAACCAGAAATTACAATCTTTTTGTATTCTAACTGTAACCAAACTAGTGAAAATAATTTAGATCTTTCTTATATATCTATATTTAGTTAGAAAGTTTTTATCATTTTTACACAATGCATTTGTATATCCACATCAGATTTCTGGTTAATTATTGTTACTTGTGATTTTTTTATGTCTTTATATGTGATCATAGAAGATGTCTAACTCATTTAGCGCAGTTAAATGTTCATCTGTTTGGTGGTAATTAATTTTAAGAAACAGGTGCACTGTTTTTGCTCTCAAATTATCCTAAACAAGCACAAGATAAGTTGGATGGTTTGATGATAATTTTTAAGTACAGTGACTGTATATTTGCTACTTAGTCCAATTAACCCTTCTTCTATAAGCAAATCATGCTTTGTTTATCAACTAAATAAAATGTTCTGGTTTTGTAACATTCAATGTATGGTTGTAGAATTTTGTTGATTATCTTTCTCTCTTATTTCAGAACATTAGCACTTGGGGCGTTGCAAACAAAATTGACTTTCTTTCTTTGTCATACACACGCCATGCACAAGATGTTCGTGAGGTAAGTATGGTTTTTTGGCTTTGCCTTTATTTATTTTATTGTTGCATATTATGTGCTACTGCTTCCACTTTACTTTATATGGTTATTCCAATCATTTTGACATGCAATAACAGGCACGTGAATATCTTTCCAAGCTTGGTGATCTTAGCCAAACTCAAATATTTGCCAAAATTGAGAATGTAGAGGTGATTTTCTTTTATTTATATGTTTTTCTTTTGTTTTTTAAGGTAAGTATTTTTTTGGCTTTATATATGTTGTTAGACCGGACGTAGTGAACATTTTGGGGGCTCCAAACACCATTACATGATAGTTAAAATGTACTCCAAACCCATAGGGCTCTAAGCCATTAACGGGCGCCAAACACAACTTTTCCTATATTATTGCATCAATAGGGCTCCGAACACTATTTAACCACTACACTTGATTTAAAGAGGGCTTTAGTGAAATAGTTTTTATCTACGTGACATTTTAACTAAACAACCACCACACATAGTCTTATGCTCACTTCTTCTACAGGGTCTAACTCACTTTGATGAGATTTTACAAGAGGCTGATGGTATCATCCTTTCCCGTGGAAATCTTGGCATTGATCTTCCACCAGAAAAGGTATATATTTCCCTTATTTTTAAGGTTAACCAAAAATATGAAATTTTAGATTTTTTGCGCCTTTTTTTTCTTTTATTTTAATGTGTGTGCAAGTCTTAATCTGATCAATATAAACTTGGCAGGTGTTTTTATTTCAAAAAGCTGCTCTTTACAAGTGTAACATGGCTGGAAAACCAGCAGTGCTTACTCGTGTTGTGGATAGCATGACTGACAATTTAAGACCAACTCGGGCGGAAGCAACTGATGTTGCTAATGCTGTATTAGACGGTTAATTGCTTGTTTTAACTGCTGTGAGTTCATATATCAGCATGTCAGTATCCTGATAAATCATCACAATTTTGCAGGAAGTGATGCAATTCTTCTTGGTGCGGAGACTCTTCGTGGATTATACCCTGTTGAAACAATATCCATCGTTGGTAAAATCTGTGCTGAGGTAACATCTCATCATATTAAATTTGAATTAATAGTGTGACTAAAATTATATTATATCTCTGATGATTAAATTTGACATTATTTAAATAGCTGTAATAAGCATGTTGCATGATAATTAAATAATCAGTTTTTTGAGTGTTTGACAAATCAGATTATTTAATGGCTAAGCACATAAAATGACCAAAAGGACACTAAACTCATATATCATTAAATTATTTGAATTTAAACATCTAGCAGTTATGATTTATATTAATTTTGTATATAAAATCTTCTTTTAAGCTAAAAATGCAACCTCAAAACCTGCAAAAATAATAGACTGGCAGCTTGCCTTTTCATATTTTCTTAAGCTCAGAATATATTAAGGGTATTTGAATATCCTCACTTGGATGTCTCTTGCAGGCAGAAAAGGTTTTCAACCAAGATCTTTATTTCAAGAAAACTGTCAAATATGTTGGAGAACCAATGAGTCATTTGGAATCAATTGCTTCGTCTGCGGTAACCTTTCATTATTTTTCATACTATTTGCAATGTAAATCCAAACTTATTTTTTCAAGTGCAGTATCCTGATCAGTATCTTTTATACACATCCTTAGGTTCGTGCAGCCATTAAGGTGAAGGCGTCTGTTATTATTTGCTTCACTTCTTCAGGAAGGGCTGCAAGGTATACATGAGAGTATGATCAACTAATGGGTGACACTTCAGTAATTATAAGAAATTCTAGTTTGCCTACTAAAGCAAGTCTTTTTAAATTTTAAATGCAGATTAATTGCAAAGTATCGTCCAACAATGCCAGTTCTATCGGTTGTTATCCCTCGGCTAAAGACTAATCAATTACGTTGGAGTTTTAGTGGCGCATTTGAGGTTTATTTTATTCTCTTGATCTTTTACTATGTTTTATTTTATTTAAAACAAATTCCTTTATTTATTTATTCTTAAAATGATGATCAGGCGAGGCAATCACTTATTGTCAGAGGTCTTTTCCCCATGCTTGCTGACCCTCGTCATCCGGTAAGTTTATTTGTTTAATTTTTTTTGTTGATTTTATAAATCCTAGTAAAGGGGTGTTTAGGTGTGTTGTAATAGTGAGAATTAGATAATCAATTGTAAGAGTAAGATAATTTGATATTGACCAAAAAGGATACCATTGTATAAAAAGAGACTTTCCAAAGAAGTAGAATTGTAGAAGTTTAAAATTTGGTTAAAAGGAATAATTTTGTAATTCAAACTTCACCTTTGGATAAATATCTTCTTTTGCAACTAGTAGGAAATTAATTTTTAAATAATCAGATAACTAGAAGTAGAATATGGTCTTCCAAAGTCCAAACGCTAAAAAGCTGTTGTAATAAATTAAGCAGTTGAAGATAGTGTTTGGATGTGAGAATAAAAGTGTCAAAACTAGTAAAAAAAGGTAAATTGGCAACTTTATTTTACCCTTTGATATGAAACCCAACTATATGCTACCCTTTAATAATTAGATAATTAGAAGTAGAATCCAAACACCACCTAAATTCTGGAAAAATATAATTTACAATATTAATAAATCTAATTCTTCTATTTGCAGGCTGAATCTACAAGTGCAACAAATGAATCAGTACTGAAAGTTGCACTGGACCATGGAAAGGCGTCTGGAGTGATCAAGTCACACGACCGAGTTGTGGTTTGCCAAAAGGTTGGAGATGCATCTGTCGTTAAAATCATCGAGCTTGAAGATTAAGAATCATATGCATGCAGCATTTCACGATGAAGTTATTTTTTTGCTATAATTTTTTGGAAACGCGTATGTTATATTATTACACGTTTGACATGTTGGTTCGGGGGCGATTTTTGGTTCTACAGAATCCAGTTTCTGAAACAATTATTTATGCCCTCCCTCCTAATATTAAGTCGCTGATCAAGCTTCGAATAAAAATCGTTTTCTGGTTTTAGCATGGTTTTGGTGTAACTCAACTGCTATTGTTATGCTCAAGTGTTTCTAATGTAACTGATACGAAGAATTTATTCCTATGCTATCACTATTTTTTTTAATGCTTCAATTTTATAAAAGTAGATATAAAAAATTTTCGGATCAGTACGGGTCGAGTCAAGTTGGTCATATAATAAATACACGATACAATATATAATTAAAAATATCATCGTTAGAATGTAAAAAGCATATAACATTTCTTTGAGATTCTGAGTTGAAGAAGAAAACTTTAGTGCTACCTACTTTATCTTTTGTCAAATGTCCAATCGTGAATCGTCGTTGCCTTTGATAATAAGTCCAATACTTCAAATTAATAGGTATGAGAGTTTTTTTTGGAATATCATAATAGGATATTTACTGGGTATTAAGAGTGAACTTATTTAATTTAATTTAATTAAATCTTGAGCTTTACGGGCATTAAGTATTTGGTGGGAGTGTACTTATTTGTTATTTTATAAAGTAACTCATGGACTTTTTCAAAGTTCGAGTTTATATATTTTTATAGCTAATGGAGTCACTGTACAAAAAAACATTGTTGCGACTTGAAAAACTAGTACATATACTTTCATACGTGTGTGAAAGTTTATTGTATTCCATTGACTCCGATAAATACATATTAAGTCTGCCCCTGACTATTTATATTCGAAGAACAATTTCTATATGTTTCTAAAACACAATTGTTGACATGAGAAATTTTCAACATTGTATATTACCGTATCCGGTTACTTTTTAAAAGGATAACTGATAGTTATTTATATTTTTAATTAGTCAAACTTGATACGCTTGTTTTTCTTAACAGTGATAGGGCATATATCATTTAATCAAGATCTAGCAAGTTATTAGACAAATAAAAACGTCAAGTTCGAGAAGAAATTAAATTACAAGATCACAGAATTGAAATTATGCCAAGCATCTCAATTAAAAGTGTGGAGTTTTCAACATTTAATGATCCATAGATGTCCAAAACTTTAATCATTGCGTGTTTCCGTAAACACCATTTAACTAGATACAAATAAAGTTTAAAGAGTTTAAGACACTAGCAAGATAATTTTGCATTTTTCAGCATAAGTTTATTGTGTTTTTCTAGGAATATTAACCACAAACTTTTGCCCAATTTAAGAATTTGTTTATTTTAAATCATACGTTATACATAAAACTTTTAAAACCAACAAAACCAAAAAAGCGCCCATGGCCTAATGGATAAGGCGTCTGACTTCTAATCAGGCGATTGTGGGTTCGAGTCCCACTGGGCGTGTTTTATTTTTTTTTACGTTGCCGGTTTCTTTTTAAATAAACAAATGGTATAAGTTTAACGTTAAAAACAATAAAAAAATCCATGTATTTGACCTTTTCTCCTTTATTATTACTCATAAAAACGAATCTGAAACGAACAAAGAACAAACCCATATCTAAAACACAACTAGTATATACACAAAACAACATCTAAACATGAAAAACAAACGAAATCAACCATTAATCGACGATGGATCACTACTCCTCTTATGATGAACATTCGATGAATACTGCTGTTGAAGATCCACCATCTCCATCTCCTTCTGCTTCAACAACACCACCATTCTTTCATTCTCCAGCTTCATCCTCTCATTCTTCATCTTCTCCACCTCCATCTCCCTCTCTTTACTGTAACTAAACTTCAACCACTTCAATCTTCTTTTCTCCAATTCATAAGATTCACACTGATACCCCACTCTCTGTTCCTCTAATTTCATCATCTTCACTCTCATCCACTGCCTCTTTTCCCACACAGTTTTACCCAAATCTTGCATCACACAACCCAATTCGTTGTTGAATTGATGCATCACGCCGTCGTCACCGTCGTTCTCCGCCGCCCTCACCCTTTTCCGGCAGCTCTCACCGTCGTCTTCCACCTCATCACCACCATCATCGTCTTCATCATCACCATCATCTTCATCTTCTTCGTCTTCGTCGTTTGAGTGCACACACTTCTGTCTGTGATGTGGGTTCTGTTCGCCGGTGGCGGTGGCGGTGGTGGCGGTGGTGGTGTTGCTGCAGCTGTTGTGGTAAGCACACATCTCTCTGAAGAAAAGATGCTTAGAATTGAGTAATTTCTTCACTTCCTCCTTCAATTTCGCCGGAATATGCTCCATTGATTCCAACAAGCTTTGATTCTCCACCACTTTACAAGCGGTTCCTTTGCCCAATATATCATTAACCCTCTTGTATCTCTTGTTCAAATCATTGAATTTGTCTTCACATTGCTGTGGAGATACGTAAAACCCTCGTTCCATCATCCCCAACGACACCGATTTCCACTTCCCCTTCTTCTGCAACCCACCACCACCACCACCGCCACCGGATTTCTTCTTCGCCGCCGTGTCGGACCCCGGTGGTTGATCGGAAACCCCTTCATCTCCGACGTAAAACACCACCATTATCAGCAACCTCACCATATTATCAGTCCATTTCATCCTCTGCCACGGTGACCCTTTTCTCAACCGACCGTCGCCGCCGCCGCTGTCGTCGGTGGTCGCCGGAATGTTCAAATTGTTGCTCTGGTGTTCTTCTTCATCGCTAATCGGTGAAGCTCTTTGTTTATTGCCATATGGGTATGTTTGTTTCAACGGTGGTTGTTGGTGGTGGAAATTGGGTGTTTGCTGGTGGTTTAACGACATTTCAAGCCCTAACATTGTGTTGGAGAAGATGTCATTGTTGTCCATTGAAACAGCTGCTGAAAGAAGTCAAGAAACTGTCAAGATTGAATTTTGAGATATGAATTTGAAGTGAAATGATGTGGGGAAGAAGATTCAGAAGTTGGAATGTTGAAAAGATGGAAGATTTGATGTTGTTTTTGGTGGGGATGAAGGTGGAATGATAATAAATATGGTGGGGTGATATAGAAGAAGATTGAGGGGTCAAGCAGATGGTTTTGATGGAGGTTTTGGTTTTGTGAAACTGGTTTTAAAATTTGTAGACTACCCATTGTTTTGTTTTTATATTTGCCACCGTTTTAGGTGAGTGTATATATAGATAGATATGTGTATCTATAGTTTTATTTATTATTTTTAACGGTAAATATGCGATACTGATTCGGATGATATTTGTTATTTTAATCAGACCCATCTATTTATTTCTTTGATGGGACGCACCAACAATTCTCTCAGGAGGAAAGCAATTACAGAGAAAATCTTTGGCTCAACTCTAAGCATTTTGTTCAAAATAAGATTTAAATCCATGATCTCCTAATATTTACATATCATGAATAACCGGTTGAATTAATTAGTCATTTATTATCATTATTAATTTCTTTTTGAGGATGAGGGGATTTCTCAGCAATGAGTTTCCTCCTGAGGGAGTTGGGGGTGCGGTCCCGGTTGGAAAACGGATAGGTGGGCCCGATTAAAATAACATCTATCTTCCGAAGCAGGGTCGTACATTTGTCGTTCGGGTGAGGGGTGAGTGATATAGTACACGGAATATGTAGAACCAACTCATGCATTTTAATGGAGTTGACCTTGTTCTTCATTCTACTAGTGCATTTCATGTTCATTTGACTAATGGTGGTGATTTTTATTATTATTGTTTATGGAGATACTTAGCGGTTATTGGGAGTTTGGGACATCTTATTCTTCTCCACCTTTCTTTATACGAGAGGGTGTTTTATAATAAAATGAGTGTTCTAATAATTAAATTCATGATAAAAAACTTAGGGCCGTTCGATTCGTAGAATATTTGGCAAAAAAATTGGAATTGGAATTGAAATTTTGTTAAAATTGATAACATATATGGTTGGTCAATTTTGAGTGAAACTGGAATGTTAATTTTGAACATTCCATGGGTAAGTGGAAGAATGTGAATTCCAATGAATGTATGAAAATTTCCAATTCCAATTTCATTCGTTGACCAACCAAACAGAATTTTAGATGGAAAAATTTTCAATTTCAATTCCTAAGAATTATATGAACCAAACGAGGCCTTAAACTTATATAATAAAAAGGATGTAATGAATAATGTCCGCATCCATTCGTTCATGTATAAGTGTCTGGTTGGTAATAAAAGTGAAAGTTAAAAGTGTACCGACCAAAGTAATAATATGGATCATTATCGTTCAATTCGTAATAGTTTTAATCATCAAAACCCAATTTACCTTTTTTTAATGTTTTTGTGTTGATATATATAAGTTGCAATGAAGTATTATAGATTGATAGCCCCAAGATTTTATTTAACTAGGGTTGATATGTTTTATTGTTTAGATTGTACATTATTTTGATGTATAGAATTCTTGAATCAAGTCAGATAAGTTTTTATAACTAACAATTTAATAAGTAAATCAAGTATTTTTCTAATTAATATAACAACTCGATATCTTAATCTAATGAATCAATTAACAAATAAGTATTGTTATTATACATAAATAAAAGATAAAGAAAAAACAAACCTTATGATTGGGTGAACCGTTGGATTGATGGAGTAAGACAAGTATAATCGACTTGCAATTGTTGGAGAAAAAAAATGGCAACATCAAAAACTTGTGTTTTAATATTTTTATCGGAAAGTTAACAGACCAAATAGATGATGCTAGACGATTGAAGTTAATTGAAATAAAATAAAACTACCAGAATAGAAAAGCCAAAACTATTAGACAAAAATGATTATTTGACGTACCATATAAACCGTGTTTAATTCCAACTTATAGAGTTCTAGCCTTCTAGGTAGGACTACAAACGAACCGAACGAACACGAACAAGGCATTGTTCGTGTTCGTTTGTTAAGAAATAAACTTGTTCATGAACTGTTCACGAACACTTATCGAACGAGATTTCTTGTTCGTGTTTGTTCATTAAGAAAATGAACATGTTCATGAACTGTTCACGAACACTTACCGAACGCAAATAAACACAAACAAAAGCAAACGAACACAAACAACTATTCATGAACATGACGAACACAAAGAAGCTTATGAATACAAATGAATACAAATTATTATAGATTTATTTTAGAATAAAGTTTATATTTTTTATTACAAACATTACACAAAATCAATCAAAAATTAATAAGTAGTTAACATAAATATCAAAAAATACTTGATATAATAGTCATAAAAATAACTGACACAAAAATTAGAATATAAACGAACACCTTAACGAACATAAACGAACACATTATCGAACGTTCACGAACATAAATGAACGAACGCGGCTTGTGTTCATGTTCGTTCGTTTAACTAAACGAACGGAATTTTCTTGTTCGTGTTCTTTCATTTACTAAACGAACGAACATAAACGAACTTCCCGCCTAACGGTTCACGAACTGTTCGCTTAACGTTCAGTTCGTTTACAGCCCTACTTCTAGGCCACTATGTGAGAGTCAAGTTCCAACTTTCAATCTAGTTTTTAGCTTCTGTATGTATTTACTATTTTGGGCATTAGGCTAACGGGGCATGTGGATTGTGCATTATGGGCTGGAGTATTGGGCCAATATTAGATGGGCTGCAGTTTGAGATGATGTCGTAGACAGTTGGACTTTCAGTTGGGCCGCCAATAGATATGTTGCAGAGCCATTTTGTAGTGACCCATCAAATTCTGATCCAATACCCATAATCCCCCATATTGTTAGAAATCAACAACGGTATTGAACAATCGATCACACGAACACACAATTTTGTGAGGTGGATAATCTCACGACAGCCTTTTCAATAAATTAGTGAAGTAGAGTTAATACGAGTTAAGTCATATTCTTAGGGTGTGGTTGAATGAAAGGAGATTAAATAAGTGATGTAACGTTTATATAGAGTTAATAGACGTAAGAGTTTATCCGATGACCTAATAAATAAGTTTGTTTTCTTTTGCTTTTTTAATTCTTAATTTTTTGTTATTAAATATTTAAAATCAAATTTCATAACTTTTTTTTATTCTGCTACGCGTAATACACGAGGATGTAATTAGTAATAATTAGTATTACGACCCCCACATTGCGGCGGGGGTGTAAAATGACGTAAAAACTGATATTAAAATGTGTTGAATGGGCATAAAATCATAAAAAAAACGAAAATCAAATGTTGTTGAGAACTTACACGTTGAAAAGGACATTAAACCCGTAGTTAACATTCGTAATTTGATATAACAAATGAATGGTGTCAAAATCTGTGCATTGAAAAGGACATTGAAGCCTTTGATGACGTACGTTTATTTATGAAAAATGAAAAGAAACTCTAACGAGATAACAGTTGTATATATATGATTTTTTTAAAAACAATACATTATGTTATATTATATATTCAAAAGATAGAAATCGAAACATATAAATAAATAAATAATTAATTAATTTAAAAGAAAGAAAGCATATATACAAATCCACTAAGCATCTGTACAATTTATTATACATAAAAGAATTAATAATTAATATTATATAAATAAAACGTAAACATCTTGGTATTCCCTCCCCCATCACACAAATACAAAACTCCAAACAACTAACATTCCAACCGTTTTCGGTCCATTCATAAAACAAAATATAAAAAAATTAACAAACTCACAAATTAAAAAATCACCCCACATATAGAATCTAATCGGGCGGCAATCTTATTATAAATTTCACAAATAACATAAACTATCATAAATTCATAATCAAACCCTTAAAAAGGTGTCAATTGTCATCACTCAAAAAATAAAAATATAAAACTTTCATGTCATCGGAAAAAAAAACTACCACCATGACCACCACCGCCACCGGCGGAGACGACGGTCTTCACGTCGTCTTCCTCCCTTTCTTCACCTCCAGCCACATAATTCCGCTAGTTCACGCCGCTAGGCTCTTCGCGGCCCGCGGCGTTCGCTCCACCGTCATCACCACCGTCCACAACGCCACCATCTTCCACTCCTCCATCCACCGTGACGCCGCCGCCGGCCACCCTATCTCCGTCCACACCCTCACATTCCCCTCGTCGGACGTCGGGTTGCCCGTCGGAATCGAAAGCATAAACTCCGCCCCCACACCAGAAACTGCAGCTGCTGTATTCAAAGGTATGATGATGCTTCAGCCATTGATGGAGCAAGTGATTCGTGATCTTTCACCTGATTGCATCTTCTCCGATATGTTCTTCCCGTGGACGGTGGATGTTGCCGATGATCTCAAGATCCCGAGGCTCTTGTTCTACCCTTCGTGTTTCCTTTATCACTGCGTATCACATAGCTTGAGGGTTTATAAGCCTCACGAGAATGTGAAGTCGGAATTCGAGAGGTTTGTGGTTCCGCACTTGCCGGATGAGATCACGATGACGCGGTCTCAGTTGTCCGAACATTTCAAGGCGAAGAATGTGTTCGGGGAGATGCTGGATCTGATTCACCAGTCCGAGAAACGAAGTTTCGGACTGGTGCACAACACGTTCTATGAGCTAGAACCGGCTTATGCTGATCACTTCAAGAAGATTAAAGAGACTAAGGTCTGGCATATTGGTCCTCTGTTTCAGTTTTTTAATGAGGGGACCAATATGCCCGAAGTGGGGGATGATAGTGGTTGTTTGAGTTGGTTGGATGAGCAGAAACCGAGGTCGGTGATATATGTTTGTTTTGGGAGTATGGTGAGATTCCCGGAGGCTCAAATTACTGAAATCGCGTTGGCACTTGAAGAAGCGAAACAACCGTTTATATGGGTGGTGGGGAAGGTAGGAGTTGAAGGGATTCGTGGGTTGCCGGAAGGGTTTGAGGAGAGAGTTAAGACTATAAATAAGGGTTTGATCATAACCGGGTGGGCCCCGCAGGTTGCGATTCTACAACACCCTGCGGTCGGAGGGTTTTTGACGCACTGTGGTTGGAACTCGGTGCTTGAGGCCGTGGTGGCTGGTGTGCCGTTGATGACATGGCCATTGTATGCTGAGCACTTTTACAACGAGAAGCTGGTGGAGCTTTTAGGGATCGGGGTGGGAGTCGGGGCAAACGTTTGGAACTTGGGTTTCGAAATTACTAGCCCGATTATTGGAAAATGTGGTATTATAGAAGCTATTGAGATTTTAACAGGTGAATCCGTAAAAGCTGAAAGGATTAGACAAAACTCAAAAGAGTTGGCCATGAAAACTAAAAAGGTCGTGGAAGAAGGTGGTTCCTCTGTCAACGATTTAACGACTTTGATAGAAGAACTCAAAGCTGTTAAATTAGCCGCAAAGGCATAAGGACATCTGCTTTGAGTTTTACATTTAAAGTTTACATATCTTGCTATGCAACTTTTATCTATAATCTATAATATATAATAAATAAGGTTTTTTTAAACACATGTCATCATTCTAGCATATCAAGTGACAAATGTCATCATTATGATATATTAAAAAATTTATTTACTACATCTCTCTCATAATGCTATATCTCATAATAAATAAGAAAATTGTAACAACAATCAATTTCACTTTTCTTTCTACTAAAATATGTTAAAACAAACATATATATATATTTGTGTTTCTTGTCTCTCTCATATTAAATGATAATTATTTTAAATAAGTAAACGAAACTATCAAACATCTAAAATATAAATATTTTTACTTTAATAATTTATTAATACATACTAAATTATATGATTTCAGACATAATTAACTTTTAAATATAGAGTAATAATTTTTAGTTCATTATTTGTTATAAAATTTTAGATATTCATTATATTTTTATTTCGTCAATGGCTAATAACGTCTAGAAAATAAAATATAATAAATTAATGATTCTAACATGTTTTATTTATTACACCCATATATTACATGGGCTCTAACCTAGTTAGAAATAATTTGAACCATTTCTAGATTAATAATAAAGACTAATAAAAAAATATTACGAATCATTATATGCATTATTTTGGATATTCATATATCCAAAATATCCAAATGTTTTAAAATAACTATATAAATTCGAAAATACAAATATTTGAAACTTAGGATGTCTGAACTTTTATATGATTTAGATTCAAATTTCGATTTAGTGATTCATATGTTTGGATTTAGATCCCTTTAAATACCCCCTCTAGATACAAAGTAACACAACAAAATTATTACGTATTTACGTTGGTATAAGGCCATAACTTGTAGTGTTGTAGGTGATATTTGTACCCATTTGTTAGACCAACATATTCTAGTTTTGTTTTTGGGACACTTTGATTTTGAGAAAATGTCTTTATGTGGTGTTATTATTTTGTACCTTTTAATTTAAATTGAATAAATGTTTGTTAGGGCATCGCTCTTTTAAAAATATATTTATGAAAACAAAATATATTCTGATTCTTTATTTACTTTTGACTAAAATGGTTTGAAATTAGTCTTGCAATTTATAGTTGATTTACTATGATCAATCAATAAAACTATAGGAGGGTCAGGAGTCTGGTTACTCTAGTTGATTTACGATGATCAATCAATGAAATTATAGGAGGGTCCGAGGGGTCTGGTAACTCTCAGGCGAAGGAAAGTTTTTTGCTAATCAAAGCATTAAATGAAGAGTTTTGTTTATTTGAACCTCTAAATTATGTACGAGAGTTATAAAATGAAAAGATCATAAGAAAGAAGGAATTGAAGAGTGACCTAGTGAAGAGAGAATGATCATCGACTATGAGGGTTTTGGGAACGGTTTGCTTCTTTTAAGACATGGGTTCAATCCCTAACATTGAAAAATAATTACTAACTTGGTGTTACTAACTTACAAACTACTAACCCATTGTTTTGAAAAAAAAATCTTTTTAACTTAGGAAATATAATTTATACTTATAGGAAGTAACAATATGTAAAAATCTCTAATTTAAATGGTGTTATTTGAGATTCATAAATCTTTTGTTTGACTCATGCTTCATATCTCATTTAACCCACTCTAATGGTTGTAACCGATCGGTTTAATGGTCATTATTAACATTTAACAACTATAAATTGGTAGCTTGAAATCCATCTCCATGCATTTTTTTCTTTAGTTATATTATTATTGTTATTAAAATGTTATTTATTGTGATTGATTTTGTAGATAAAATACAACTAATTCAATTGCAAGTATAATTATCCTTCTTTTTTTCTTCAGATTTGCAGATTGATTCAGTAACTACCATTTAGGTTTTAAGTATATTCTTTCATGGATTACATCGACTTTTAAAATTTAATTATATTAAAAACACAATTTTACAAAAAGACTGGTGTCAGATAACCTCATTCTTCTTAACGTGGTTCCGCCTCTTGCTGTGAGCATTGCACTTTAATCTTGTGTGAGGGAGGTAACTATTACAGGACATACACTTATTTTTCAGACCACTTTCACTTCCACAGGTATATAGAACATGACCCTACTAATACTTATTAATGTTAGTTTACGACAATACTCCTTACCCTAAATGGTTTAAGTGATTGAGGTGATGTCTATAAAACTTCATTAAGATGATGAGGTTTTTGGTTTAAGTCCCACATATGATTAAAAAGAGATTTCAGGTTTTGCTAAGGATTTTTTTCATCTATGCTAGGTTCTGCTCAGAGGAATTTATCAGGTTTGAGACTAATGATGACAAACTAATCTACAAGCTTCTCTCAGAAACGTGTCAGTCTATAGCCCCATGGTTTAATGCTCAAATAATAAAAATGACCGGATAAGCTATTGATCCGTAAATAATAAAAGGTCGATACGAAGAAAATTACCCTGATAAATGAAATGACTGTTAGAGCAGGAGACCACCATTTGCACCCCACATGCGAGAAATCAAGACGAAAAACAAAACTTATTAATGAATGAAAAAAGGATAAACTAGCAAAATAAATAATAATTAATAAACGAGAAAAGTAAATATTAAAAAAAACAAATTATAACAAGTTGTATGGAAATATAACAAGCGAATGTTCAGCAAAATATCAATATTTTTTTTAACGGCTGGTTAGTGGTTAGAAACTAGTAACATCAAGTTCGTCTTGTTTATTAAATTTTAGTTTTTTATTACCGGCATTTACTTTTCTTTACTCTTATTTTTCATCTAACAAATAACTTTCTTTTATTATTTTTTTTATTTTTAATAATTTATTACTAACTAATAGTTATTTAATCTAGTATTTTTTAATTTAACCCGTACAAAACACGAGTTTCGGGCATGCTATTAACTAAACATCTTAGGTATCAACCCTACCTCACACAAATACAATAGTCCTACAACCATTCGACCATTTTCCGGTCCATTTATCCAAGGAAAATATAAAATAAAATAAAATAAAAACTTTAAAATAAGTAATAAAAAAAGGTTGTGTTATACAAACATTTTTTTTTGTTATTTAAACACTTTATTGTATCTATCTCTTTTTATATATTTATATTCACCGTCGTATTTTCCTAATTCCTAATGGAATCTAATCGAGCCAGGCCGGCAATATTATTATGAATTTCATAACCATCACAAATTAATTCCATCACAATCACCACTTTAAAAGCTCTCAGACATCAATCACGAAGACCAAAAAACCTTCATCATTTTCAACATGTCATCGGAGAAACTCACACCCACCGTCACCACCACCACCACCACCGCCACCGCCACCGGCGGAGACGACGGTCTTCACGTCGTCTTCCTCCCTCACTTCACCTCCAGCCACATCATCCCACTAGTCCACGCCGCCAGGCTCTTCGCCGCCCGCGGCGTCCGCTCCACCGTCATCACCACCGTCCACAACGCCACCATCTTCCAATCCTCCGTCCACCGTGACGCCGCCGCCGGCCACCCCATCTCCGTCGTCACCCTCAACTTCCCCTCGTCGGAAGTCGGATTACCCATCGGAATCGAAAGCTTCAACTCCGCCCCGTCATCAGAAACAGCAGCAAAAGTATACAAAGGCATGATGATGCTTCAATCACCAACTGAACAATTGATTCGTGATCTTTCACCTGATTGCATCTTCTCCGATATGTTCTTCCCATGGACGGTGGATGTTGCCGATGACCTCAAGATCCCGAGGCTTTTGTTCTACCCTTCGTGTTTCCTTTATCACTGCGTATCACATAGCTTGAGGGTTTATAACCCTCACGAGAATGTGAAGTCGGAATTCGAGAGGTTTGTGGTTCCGCACTTGCCGGACGAGATCACGATGACGCGGTCTCAGGTGTCCGAGCATTTCAAGGTGAAGACAGGGTTCGGGGAGATACTGGATCGGATTTACCAGTCCGAGAAACGAAGTTTCGGACTGGTGCATAACACGTTCTATGAGCTAGAACCGGCTTATGCGGATCACTTTAAGAAGATTAAAGAGACTAAGGTCTGGCATATTGGTCCTCTGTTTCAGTTTTTTAACGAGGGGACCAATATGCCAGAAGTGGGGGATGATAGTGGTTGTTTGAGTTGGTTGGATGAGCAGAAACCGAGGTCGGTGATATTTGTTTGTTTTGGGAGTATGGTGAGATTCCCGGAAGCTCAGATTACTGAAATCGCGTTGGCGCTTGAAGAAGCGAAGCAACCGTTTATTTGGGTGGTGGGGAAGGTCGGACCTGAAGGGATCCGTGGGTTGCCCGAAGGGTTTGAGGAGAGAGTCAAGACAGAAAATAAGGGTTTGATCATAACCGGGTGGGCCCCGCAGGTTGCGATTCTACAACACCCTGCAGTCGGAGGGTTTTTGACGCACTGTGGTTGGAACTCAGTGCTTGAGGCCGTGGTGGCTGGGGTGCCGTTGATGACATGGCCATTGTATGCTGAGCACTTTTACAACGAGAAGCTGGTGGAGCTTTTAGGGATCGGGGTGGGAGTCGGGGCAAACGTTTGGAACTTGGGTTTTGAAATTACTAGCCCGATTATTGGAAAATGTGGTATTATAGAAGCTATTGAGATTTTAACAGGTGAATCCGTAAAAGCTGAAAGGATTAGACAAAACTCAAAAGAGTTGGCCATGAAAACTAAAAAGGTCGTGGAAGAAGGTGGTTCCTCTGTCAACGATTTAACGACTTTGATAGAAGAACTCAAAGCTGTTAAATTAGCCGCAAAGGCATAAGGACATCCGCTTTGAGTTTTACATTTAAAGTTTACATATCTTGCTATGCAACTCTTATCTATAATCTATAACATATAATAAAATAAGGTTTTTTTAAACACGTGTCATCATTCTAGCATATCAAGTGACAAATGTCATCATTTTGATATATCAAAAAAATATTTACCGCATCTCTCCTAATACTATATCTCATAATAAATAAGAAAATTGTAACAACAATCAATTTCACTTTTCTTTCTACTAAAATATGTTAAAACAAACATATATATATATTTGTGTTTCTTGTCTCTATCATATTAAATGATAATTATTTTAAATAAGTAAACGAAACTATCAAACATCTAAAATATAAATATTTTTACTTTAATAATTTATTAATACATACTAAATTATATGATTTCAGACATAATTAACTTTTAAATATAGAGTAATAATTTTTAGTTCATTATTTGTTATAAAATTTTAGATATTCATTATATTTTTATTTCGTCAATGGCTAATAACGTCTAGAAAATAAAATATAATAAATTAATGATTCTAACATGTTTTATTTATTCCACCCATATATTACATGGGCTCTAACCTAGTTAGAAATAATTTGAACCATTTCTAGATTAATAATAAAGACTAATAAAAAAATATTACGAATCATTATATGCATTATTTTGGATATTCATATATCCAAAATATCCAAATGTTTTAAAATAACTATATAAATTCGAAAATACAAATATTTGAAACTTAGGATGTCTGAACTTTTATATGATTTAGATTCAAATTTCGAGTTAGTGATTCATATGTTTGGATTTAGATCCCTTTAAATACCCCCTCTAGATACAAAGTAACACAACAAAATTATTACGTATTTACGTTGGTATAAGGCCATAACTTGTAGTGTTGTAGGTGATATTTGTACCCATTTGTTAGACCAACATATTCTAGTTTTGTTTTTGGGACACTTTGATTTTGAGAAAATGTCTTTATGTGGTGTTATTACTTTGTACCTTTTTAATTTAAGTTGAATAAATGTTTGTTAGGGCATTGCTCTTTTAAAAATATAATTATGAAAACAAAATATATTCTGATTCTTTATTTACTTTTGACTAAAATGGTTTGAAATTAGTCTTGCAATTTATAATTGATTTACGATGATCAATCAATAAAACTATAGGAGGGTCAGGGGTCTGGTAACTCTAGTTGATTTACGATGATCAATCAATGAAACTATAGGAGGGTCCGAGGGGTCTGGTAACTCTCAGGCGAAGGGAAGTTTTTTGCTAATCAAAGCATTAAATGAAGAGTTTTGTTTATTTGAACCTCTAAATTATGTACGAGAGTTATAAAATGAAAAGATCATAAGAAAGAAGGAATTGAAGAGTGACCTAGTGAAGAGAGAATGATCATCGACTATGAGGGTTTTGGGAACGGTTTGCTTCTTTTAAGACATGGGTTCAATCCCTAACATTGAAAAATAATTACTAACTTGGTGTTACTAACTTACAAACTACTAACCCATTGTTTTGAAAAAAAAATCTTTTTAACTTAGGAAATATAATTTATACTTATAGGAAGTAACAATATGTAAAAATCTCTAATTTAAATGGTGTTATTTGAGATTCATAAATCTTTTGTTTGACTCATGCTTCATATCTCATTTAACCCACTCTAATGGTTGTAACCGATCGGTTTAATGGTCATTATTAACATTTAACAACTATAAATTGGTAGCTTGAAATCCATCTCCATGCATTTTTTTCTTTAGTTATATTATTATTGTTATTAAAATGTTATTTATTGTGATTGATTTTGTAGATAAAATACAACTAATTCAATTGCAAGTATAATTATCCTTCTTTTTTTCTTCAGATTTGCAGATTGATTCAGTAACTACCATTTAGGTTTTAAGTATATTCTTTCATGGATTACATCGACTTTTAAAATTTAATTATATTAAAAACACAATTTTACAAAAAGACTGGTGTCAGATAACCTCATTCTTCTTAACGTGGTTCCGCCTCTTGCTGTGAGCATTGCACTTTAATCTTGTGTGAGGGAGGTAACTATTACAGGACATACACTTATTTTTCAGACCACTTTCACTTCCACAGGTATATAGAACATGACCCTACTAATACTTATTAATGTTAGTTTACGACAATACTCCTTACCCTAAATGGTTTAAGTGATTGAGGTGATGTCTATAAAACTTCATTAAGATGATGAGGTTTTTGGTTTAAGTCCCACATATGATTAAAAAGAGATTTCAGGTTTTGCTAAGGATTTTTTTCATCTATGCTAGGTTCTGCTCAGAGGAATTTATCAGGTTTGAGACTAATGATGACAAACTAATCTACAAGCTTCTCTCAGAAACGTGTCAGTCTATAGCCCCATGGTTTAATGCTCAAATAATAAAAATGACCGGATAAGCTATTGATCCGTAAATAATAAAAGGTCGATACGAAGAAAATTACCCTGATAAATGAAATGACTGTTAGAGTAGGAGACCACCATTTGCACCCCACATGCGAGAAATCAAGACGAAAAACAAAACTTATTAATGAATGAAAAAAGGATAAACTAGCAAAATAAATAATAATTAATAAACGAGAAAAGTAAATATTAAAAAAACAAATTATAACAAGTTGTATGGAATTATAACAAGCGAATGTTCAGCAAAATATCAATATTTTTTTAGCGGCTGGTTAGTGGTTAGAAGCTAATAACATCAAGTTCGTCTTGTTTATTAAATTTTAGTTTTTTATTACCGGCATTTACTTTTCTTTACTCTTATTTTTCATCTAACAAATAACTTTCTTTTATTATTTTTTTATTTTTAATATTTTATTACTAACTAATAGTTATTTAATCTAGTATTTTTTAATTTAACCCGTACAAAACACGAGTTTCAGGCATGCTATTAACGTAAACATCTTAGGTATCAACCCTACCTCACACAAATACAATAGTCCTACGACCATTCGACCATTTTCCGGTCAATTTATCCAAGGAAAATATAAAATAACATAAAATAAAAACTTCAAAATAATTAATAACAAAAAAGTTATGTTATATAAACATTTTTTTTGTTATTTAAACATTCTATTGTATCTATCTCTTTTTATATATTTATATTCACCGTTTTATTTTCCTAATTCCTAATGGAATCTAATCGAGCCAGGCCGGCAATATTATTATGAATTTCATAACCATCACAAACTATTTTCATCACAATCAATACTTTAAAAGCTCTCAGACATCAATCACGAAGACCAAAAAACCTTCATCATTTTCAACATGTCATCGGAGAAACTCACACCCACCGTCACCACCACCACCACCACCGCCACCGCCACCGGCGGAGACGACGGTCTTCACGTCGTCTTCCTCCCTCACTTCACCTCCAGCCACATCATCCCACTAGTCCACGCCGCCAGGCTCTTCGCCGCCCGCGGCGTCCGCTCCACCGTCATCACCACCGTCCACAACGCCACCATCTTCCAATCCTCCGTCCACCGTGACGCCGCCGCCGGCCACCCCATCTCCGTCGTCACCCTCAACTTCCCCTCGTCGGAAGTCGGATTACCCATCGGAATCGAAAGCTTCAACTCCGCCCCATCATCAGAAACAGCAGCAAAAGTATACAAAGGTATGATGATGCTTCAATCACCAACTGAACAATTGATTCGTGATCTTTCACCTGATTGCATCTTCTCCGATATGTTCTTCCCATGGACGGTGGATGTTGCCGATGATCTCAAAATCCCGAGGCTTTTGTTCTACCCTTCGTGTTTCCTTTATCACTGCGTATCGCATAGCTTGAGGGTTTATAAGCCTCACGACAATGTGAAGTCGGAATTCGAGAGGTTTGTGGTTCCGAACTTGCCGGACGAGATCACGATGACGCGGTCTCAGGTGTCCGAGCATTTCAAGGTGAAGACGGGGTTCGGGGAGATACTGGATCGGATTTACCAGTCCGAGAAACGAAGTTTCGGACTGGTGCATAACACGTTCTATGAGCTAGAACCGGCTTATGCGGATCACTTTAAGAAGATTAAAGAGACTAAGGTCTGGCATATTGGTCCTCTGTTTCAGTTTTTTAATGAGGGGACCAATATGCCAGAGGTGGTGGATGATAGTGGTTGTTTGAGTTGGTTGGATGAGCGGAAACCGAGGTCGGTGATATTTGTTTGTTTTGGGAGTATGGTGAGATTCCCGGAAGCTCAGATTACTGAAATCGCGTTAGCGCTTGAAGAAGCGAAGCAACCGTTTATTTGGGTGGTGGGGAAGGTAGGCCCCGAAGGGATTGGTGGGTTGCCTGAAGGGTTTGAAGAGAGAGTTAAGACGGAAAACAAGGGTTTGATTGTAACAGGGTGGGCCCCGCAGGTGGCGATTCTACAACACCCTGCGGTTGGAGGGTTCTTGACGCATTGTGGTTGGAACTCGGTGCTTGAGGCCGCGGTGGCGGGTGTGCCTTTAATGACATGGCCATTGTATGCAGAGCACTTCTACAACGAGAAGCTGGTGGAGCTTTTAGGGATCGGGGTGGGAGTTGGAGCAGAGGTTTGGAACTTGGGTTTTGATATTAGTAGCCCGATTATTGAAAAACGCGGTATTATAAACGCTATTGAGATTTTAACAGGCGAGTCCGTCATAGCTCAAAAGATCAGACAGAACTCAAAAGAGTTGGCCATCAAAACTAAAAAGGTCGTAGAAGAAGGTGGTTCTTCCGTTAACAATTTAACGGCTTTAATAGAAGAACTTAAAGCTGTTAAATCAGCCCCAAAGGCCTAATGCGATCCATTTTGAGTTTTACATTTGAAGTTTACATATCTTGCTATGTTTTATAACTCTTAGATGTTTTCAATCACCATGACTTAAATAAAACAACCATTGTCATCAACACGCGTTACAAATAATTTACTATCAATTTACCTCTTTTGCGAGGCTTGCTTTGTGATAACTCTAGATTCATGTAGACTCTTACAACATTGGTATAGTCGTTGTATACTATGCTTCAAACTTGACATTAGCTTTGGTGTTTACGATTGTAACTAGATTCTTTCTGTTATCAATTATATATGGTTTACATATTTCTACTCTAATAAAAAGGTAAATATGGGTGTCACGTGTTAGCATCACATTCATTTTCTATCAAACTTTTCTCGCTTATCTCTCCTATTAAATAACTATATTAAATACTAATTATATTATTTATTCCTTTTTACATTATAATTAGTTTTTTAATAAACTAAAAATAGATATTTTTATTAATGTTATTTCTATAGAATAGTTTTTTATAAAAACAAATTTCTAAAAAATCAAACTATTTTTACGTAATATTTTTAAATTAGTTTTTTAAAGTAAATTTTTTATAAAACAAAAATTAGTTATAGTAAGGAAATTTTTTAAAAATGAGAACTCTTAAAATGTTATTTTGAAACAAAATCTTTAACTTATCTTTGAAAAATACAAAAAAAAAATAAATTAAAAGTTCATATTATTGTTTTATTATTTGTAGTTATTACTCATACGTAATTTTAATCATATCATGTCTTAGTATATCGTTTTATAATAAATAATTTTTATTATATTTAATATTTTATTTATACAACTACTATACGGGTTTACTAAAACTAGTTCATTATAAATTACAGATTGCTTGATCCTTGCAACTGGTCAAACAGGTCATCAATGCGCGGAAGTGGATATCTATTCTTGATTGTCACCTTGTTCAGCTCTCGGTAGTCAATACACATTCTGAAGGTTCCATCTTTCTTCTTCACGAAAAGCACTGGAGCTCCCCAGGGTGAAGAGCTGGGACGTATGAATCCCTTGTCCAGCAATTCCTGCAATTGCTTAGACAGCTCTTGTAGTTCATTCGGTGCCAAACGGTACGGCGCCCGAGCGATCGGAGCTGCTCCAGGTGCTAATTCAATCTGAAACTCTACTTGCCTGTGTGGGGGTAGTCCAGGTAGGTCCTCGGGAAATACCTCCGGAAAGTCTCTAACTATAGGGATGTCTTCCAGTCGTTTCTCCTCAGTAGTCTTTTCGGTGACTAGGGCTAAAATCGCCGAATGTCCTTTCTTCAAAAACTTCTGAGCTTTCATGTATGAAATGATACCAACTACTGCACCATTCCTGTCGCCTTCTACGGTGAGTATCTTTCCATCAGGAAAAAGTAGTCGAACAAGTTTCTCACGACAAATGATTTCGGCTTGGTTCTTAGACAACCAATCCATGCCGACAACGACATCAAAACTACCGAGTGTAATAGACAATAGGTCAATTTCAAAATCATGCCCAGATAGACTAATGTTACAACCTCTGTATATACGTGAAGATTCAATGATCTTACCGTCTGCTATTTCTACTGTATAATTGGTATCCAGGGCTACATAATTATCATCTAGCAATTTACTGAACTTATACGAAATGAAACTCTTATCAGCACCAGAATCAAATAGTACTGAAGCAAAGCAACCATTGATAGGAAATTTACCAGTTACAGTAGAAAGATCATTACGAGCCTCACCTGAACCAATGATGAAAGCTCTTCCCTTGGCTCCACCATTAACGTTCTTATCGTTGTTTCCACTGCCATTGCCATTGCGGTTATCAGCACCATTACCGCCACCATTGTTCTTCATCAGTTTTGGGCAATACCTCTTGATGTGCCCGGTCTGACCACACTCATAGCAGCCTCTTTGTTCATTCCTCTGGGCCGGCTGTCTAGATGTCATATTCATCCTGCAACCTCTAGCAGCATGGCCAAATGTACCACACCGCTCACAAGTATTCTTTTTGCAGTTCCCGTTGTGGTGGTAGTTGCATCTGTTACACTTAGGTAACGTCCCAGAGTAGCCACCACTCTGCTGAGATGAGGATGAGGATGATTGATGAGATGAACGATAGTTGTCAAACTTCCGTGACTGTTGAGGTTGCGGTTGAGAGTTGTTCTGCTTGTTGGTGGAACCAGATTCCCATTTCCTCTTGTTGTTACTGTCTGAAGGGGTCGATGTCGAACCTCGTGGAGGTAGTTTTCCCTGGATGACTGCCTGGTCAGTCAGTCTATGGGCCAACCTGATTGCCTCCTGTATGGTGTCTGGTTTGGAAGCAGTGACCATGCCTTGAATCTCAGGTGACAGACCATGCAAATACCTCTCAATCCTTAGGGAAGGAGGGTCGACCATGTTAGGGCATAGGGTAGCAAGCTCGTGAGATCGAGTGGTGTACGCCTCGATTTCGGGGCCTGTCATCTTTAGGTTCCAGAACTCAGTTTCTAATTTCTGCACCTCACTCCGAGGGCAGTACTCCTCTTTCATCAGGGTCTTGAAGTCATTCCAGGTCATCTGGTTTGCAATTTCAACGCCCAACATTTGGACTTGAGCGTTCCACCAAGATAACGCAGCACCGTCCAGGGTGCCAGTGGCGTACTTAACCCGATTTGCCATGGGGCAGTTGCACATCTCGAACACTGACTCAAGCTTTTCGAACCAGCGTAGGAGTCCCACAGCTCCTTCTGCTCCAGTGAATGGATTGGGTTTACAATCCATGAAGGTCTTAAACGTGCATACCCCTTGTCCTGCAATAAGTTTTGATCAGGCGTTTAGAATTTTTGAATAGATGTTACAACTTATCCAGGGTGACGGAACGTTAACGTCAGGGGGAAATTTTGTATTGCTTACCGATTGGAGTGGCGTGCGGATTGAGATTAGGATTTGCAAGAGCATCAGCCACATGCTGATTGATTAGGGCTGCTAGTTCAGCTGGGGTCGGCCAATTCCAGACATTCTTAACAATCACAACATACAAAAATAAGTAATATGAAACATATCTACTTCATTTAAGTACAAGTGATTTAAAAGAATTTAGCACACACACAACTAATAAGTTCAAATAATAATTTCTGATCAAATAAATTGTAAATACGTTTACAATGAATCAAACCAAATACTAAAATTCAAAACATCAGTTGGATGGAAAACACCCTTCCCATCTAGGTGTGAAAAAGAACAAAAGTGCCATGGATAAGATAGATAATAGAAAAATGAATAGACGAGGAAATCAATGGAAGTCGATGGATCCAGATGGATAGAAACTTTCATACGAGTGGAGACGAAGGATTACTTTCATATCCTTAGTGAAGTTTTATACGGATTGAGGCTCTCGTGTCCCCAAAGTATAGAATTAAAGTTTTGTACTGACTATGACTGTTATCATCCGACAGAATTCGCAAGACTTCTCATGCACGACAAATTACAATTACGTGTGCACCCGTGATGGTAATTTGCTTTGCATGATCACCCTTGGTTCCTCTTATCCGAGCTAACATACATTGTCAAGTACAGAGTGTTATTAATGATAGAGGTATCAAGGATTAGTTATTAAGCCAAGGATTAATTAACCAAACTTGTACGAAAGGATTGATTGAAGAAATATTCACTTGGGCAAGGAATCGTCGATGCGCTCAGGTCAAATGGGTAAATAGCATTATCGTAAGTAAACTTTGTTAAGTTGTCTCGTAATGTGTATGGTAGCCACGAGTACAGCCATTACCTGTTCCATAAGACAGAGAAGTGGCAAGGTAGGTAAAGAAGGATTAGCAGGCGCAACTCCCGTCTGCGAAACGCATTCAACAGGAGACAGAACATGCTCCTAATGAACCATCCAAGTTAGGTACCAATAGTATTGTATCCAATTCCGAGAGGTATAATATAAAAGGTAAGGTACAGGAATTTCGTAAGTAACCTTATCGTGACTCACAGCAACTCGGAGTCACTTGTACGAAGAAGCATGAGGTAACAGCGGGAAATCAGGACGAACTGGTCTTTTCCCGTAAACATAGAGTGAAGATGTGATTATACCACTCCTGTAGCCGAACGCTCACAGGGGTATATCACAGCAGGAAAATCCCAAGCAAGTATAACAATTTAGATCAACATAAACTAATAAAGTTAAACGTGTCTATATGCGTGTAACTAAGGCATCAGGCTATAGTCAAAATGCAATGCAAATGTAATGCATATTTAATTTAGTTCGCTATAACCATTGGCTCTGATACCAATCTGTCACACCCTCAATTTCCACAAACGGGGTAATATCGTTAGGCGCGTGACATACCAGGATCTTAGCCATTAGTTACACCAAACGACGCAACAATTACAAAACATAATTTTTAAATTAAATAAAGTTTCTTAAAATCAGAATTAAGTATGAAACATGAAAGTAAATGCGGAAGCGTATAAACCATAAATTTAAATGGCGCAAACACGCGCAAACCAAATAAATATAATTTATAGAGAAATGTAGATTGTTCATTTTACTCTACGATGATGAATACAATGCGAGATGTTCCTATTCGTGCGCAGCTTAAGAACCTGAAAGAAACATGCTAAAGTGTCAACACAAGGTTGGTGAGTCCACAGGTTTTGATAAACTGAACATAACAATAAACTAATGCAGTAATCAAGATAATATCAGTAGATAGCTAGTCTACTCAACAAGTTACTAAGTGTATGAAGTTCGCAACCGACGCTGACAACGTAAAGAATGCCTCGGCTATGAACACCGGTCACAGCAACAGAATTAGGTCAATTAAACACCCGTTTGACGAACGTTGTGCTAGCGCGACTAGCCCAGGTGGGGTTTGTCAAACCCAGTAGATCTACTCAGAATTACCTCGCTAGAGTACATATATTAACGGTTCGAAAGTGAGGACTTAAGTATGGTGTCACACTAGTAAACAAGTGATATTAAAGTAATACTGATCAGGTGAAAATACGTTTAGAACACACGTTTCTTTCACCCCAAAGAAAGTAAGTAAAGTGGGGCTGAGAACTCACCTTTAATGCACAGCAACAAAATAATGCAGAGAACAAGTAATTAGTTTCCTGAACAACCTGGATTTCAATTAATATATAATATTAATTTTAATTATAAACTATAAATATAAAGAATATATAGTTTCGCGTTTATTGGGTCGGTTACGGTATCGGCTAATGATATTTCCCATCCCTTACAAGCACAAGTATAGATCGAATCATCTTTAATGCATGAAATTAAGTTATAATGTATAAAGGCATTATTAAAACGTTTAAATTATATGTATAATAAATCCACACTAATAATATTATATGAAACTATTACCCATGAGATGTATTCAAACTACACACTCTGACGCATATTTATACATACGTAACTCACACATGGTAATATATATATATATATATATATATATATATATATATATATATATATATATATATATATATATATATTTACATGTGAACTCATACACATTAGTAATACATAACTACTTATATATACATATATATACACGGCACATTCATATACATACATCCATCACATATATTCTAATGGGAAAAATGCAAAGCACATACATAATCATACATACCATATGCTTTTAAGAAACACACACAACCATATAATATGCATCTACTAATCATGATGAACACACACGCACTACACACACTGCCACACACCAAACACACACTTATCACATTCAACAAACATGCATAAGTATTTATTGGTATACACCCAATGTACACACTAAAACAATCATGGCAAAAGAAAAATAAAAACACATGCATACTACACCCGATCGTACCCCATGGATACCCACATATCACATACTTACCCACCTTTATGCAAATGCATACACACACCTCACCTTACCTAAATACACATGCATAAACACATACATATACATACATCGAAGCACACACAAATCCAACCAACGTGAACCGTAACGTAACCGACGAGTAAAGAATGAGCCCTTAGCCGGAACCGTAACGTAACGAGAAACGGAGAAACATACCGTATAGGGTTGTCGTCGAGGGGCTGCGGTTACCAGCGGTGCTTTGTCGGAGACCAACGGTTACAAGACGACGCGGGAGGGGCTACCGAGATGGGGGTTGTCGAGAGAAAAGGAAAGCTGCCATGAACAGAAAGTTGCCGGAGTAAACGTCGCGCGGGAAGATGAATGCAGGCGGTGATCGAAGGTGTGCAAGATGTGGAAGAGGTGACGGCAATGGTTAGGGTTACGGGAAGGATGAAGATCGGTGTTGGGGGGGGGGGTTGGTTACTTTATGGAAGTAATACTTTGCAACTTGTCACAACAACCCCTCAAGTTACCTTAAATTGCAATTTAAATCAATTGACTTTTGGTTATTAATTACAAGTTAATAATGTTAAGTTAATCATATTTTAGTTAGTCATTACATAACGGAGAGAGGTTAGGTTAAGGAGTAAGATTAACCTGAAAAGTCTCGGGTTGTCACATCATCCCCTTGTTGAAGAAATTTTCGTCCCGAAAATTGAAACATCAGGTTAGCACAAAACGCTAAATTTAACAGCAACGATAGAAGGGTGTTCAAGAGCTCGCTTAAGATAGGGCTTCTAGAATTTTTGAAACGTACCCAAAACGAAGAGATATAAGAACAAAGTAATGTAAGGTTTCACGAGAATTGTGACATCAGCCCCTTGTTGAAGGAAATTTCGTCTCGAAATTTAAAGAAAGATATCTTAAAAATGGATACCTTAGGAGGTTGATGCCTGATCTTTGAATAGTTGCGGGTATTTCTTCTTCATTTGATCCTCGCGTTCCCAGGTAAATTCTGGTCCACGTTTTGAATTCCACCTAACGCGCACAATAGGAATCTTGCTACGCTTTAGGGTTTTGACTTCTCGATCCATAATCTCAACTGGTTCTTCAATGAAACGAAGCTGTTCATCGATCTCCAGTTCCTCTAATGGCACGACAAGTGAGTCATCAGATAAACACTTCCTCAGATTAGACACGTGAAATACGTTGTGTATTCCACTAAGCTCTTCCGGTAAATTCAGTTGATAGGCTACTGGACCAACTCGCTTGACAATCTCAAACGGTCCAACGTACCTAGGGTTTAGTTTACCACGCTTTCCAAAGCGTATCACCCCTTTCCAGGGTGAGACTTTTAAGAGTACTTTATCACCAATCTGAAACTCCAACGGCTTACGACGTTTATCAGCGTAACTCTTCTGTCGGTCACGTGCTGCTGCCATACGGTTACGTATTTGCACAATCTTCTCAGTCGTCTCGTGCACAAGCTCAGGACCTGTAAGTTGGCTTTCTCCAATTTCTGCCCAACAAATAGGTGATCGGCACTTACGCCCATATAGTGCCTCAAAGGGTGCGGCTTTTATTGAGGTGTGATAACTATTATTATAAGAGAACTCAACCAATGGTAAATGAGTTTCCCAATTACTGCCAAAATCAATCACACATGCACGTAACATATCTTCTAACGTCTGGATCGTACGCTCACTCTGACCATCGGTTTGTGGATGGTACGCAGTACTCATGTCCAACCGCGTTCCCAATGATCGTTGTAAAGATCGCCAGAAATGAGAAGTGAATCGAGCGTCACGATCAGATATGATAGATACCGGTACACCATGCCGGGAGACTATTTCTCTTAAGTAAATCCGTGTCAACTTATCCATTCGATCAGTCTCTCGGATTGCTAGAAAGTGAGCGGATTTTGTTAGGCGATCTACTATAACCCATATGGTATCGCATCCGCTGGGAGTTCTTGGTAACTTCGTAACGAAGTCCATCGAGATCTGCTCCCATTTCCAAACTGGAAGTTCCGGTTGTTGAAGTAAACCAGATGGCCTCTGATATTCCACCTTAACCTTGGAGCAAGTTAAACATTTGCTTACATAGGTGGCAATCTCAGCTTTCATGTTAGGTCACCAATAACACTCTTTCAGATCATGGTACATTTTATCTGAACCCGGATGAACTGAGTAGCGTGACTTATGAGCTTCATCCATTACCAGTTCTCGTAAATTCCCGTATTATGGTATCCAGATCCATTCTATGAAATAACGGATTCCATCCGTCTTGGTCTCTAATTGTTTCTCCATACCTCGCATGTATTCTGCTTTTAGGTTCTCAACTTTCAAGGCCTCAGACTGGGCAGCCTTGATTTGTTCTGGTAGGTCGGAGTGAATGGTCAATTGTAATGCACGTACTCGACGAGGTTTAGGGGTATCTTTTCGACTGAGGGCGTCGGCTACCACATTGGCTTTACCCGGGTGATACTTGATGGCACAGTCGTAATCATTGAGTAGTTCTAGCCATCGTCGTTGTCGCATATTCAGCTCTTTCTGGTCATATATGTGCTGGAGGCTCTTGTGGTCTGTATAGATCGTGCACTTAGTTCCATAGAGGTAGTGCCTCCAAATCTTCAAAGCAAACACTACAGCTCCTAGTTCCAGATCATGCGTTGTATAGTTCTTCTCGTGTACCTTAAGTTGTCTAGACGCATAAGCAATGACATTGCTGCGTTGCATCAACACACATCCCAAACCCTGGATGGATGCGTCACAATAAACAACAAAGTCATCTGTTCCTTCTGGCAAGGCTAGGATCGGTGCACTGCAGAGCTTGTCCTTAAGTGTCAGAAATGCTGATTCCTCTTGGCTGCCCCATTTGTAGATGGTTCCCTTGTGAGTTAGGGCAGTTAGCGGTTGTGCTAACTTTGAGAATCCCTCGATAAATCGTCTGTAATAACCTGCCAAGCCAAGGAATTGTCGCACCTCAGTAGGCGTTTTTGGTGTCGGCCAATCCTTGATTGCTTCAATTTTTGAAGGATCTACATGTATACCCTTTTCGTTCACCACATGACCAAGAAACTGCACTTCTCGCATCCAGAAGTCACATTTTGAGAACTTTGCATACAATTGTTCATTCTTCAACAATTTCAGAATGATCCTCAGATGTTCCTCGTGATCTTCCTTATTCTGAGAGTAGATTAGTATGTCATCAATAAAGACAATGACAAACTTATCCAAATAAGGTTTGCAAACACGGTTCATGAGGTCCATGAAAACTGCTGGGGCATTGGTTAATCCAAAAGGCATTACTGCGAACTCATAGTGCCCATAACGGGTCCGGAATGCCGTCTTCGAGATATCTTCCTCCCGGACTCGAATCTGATGATAACCTGATCTCAGATCAATCTTGGAATAGTAGCTTGATCCTTGCAACTGGTCAAACAGGTCATCAATGCGCGGAAGTGGATATCTATTCTTGATTGTCACCTTGTTCAGCTCTCGGTAGTCAATACACATTCTGAAGGTTCCATCTTTCTTCTTCACGAAAAGCACTGGAGCTCCCCAGGGTGAAGAGCTGGGACGTATGAATCCCTTGTCCAGCAATTCCTGCAATTGCTTAGACAGCTCTTGTAGTTCATTCGGTGCCAAACGGTACGGCGCCCGAGCGATCGGAGCTGCTCCAGGTGCTAATTCAATCTGAAACTCTACTTGCCTGTGTGGGGGTAGTCCAGGTAGGTCCTCGGGAAATACCTCCGGAAAGTCTCTAACTATAGGGATGTCTTCCAGTCGTTTCTCCTCAGTAGTCTTTTCGGTGACTAGGGCTAAAATCGCCGAATGTCCTTTCTTCAAAAACTTCTGAGCTTTCATGTATGAAATGATACCAACTACTGCACCATTCCTGTCGCCTTCTACGGTGAGTATCTTTCCATCAGGAAAAAGTAGTCGAACAAGTTTCTCACGACAAATGATTTCGGCTTGGTTCTTAGACAACCAATCCATGCCGACAACGACATCAAAACTACCGAGTGTAATAGACAATAGGTCAATTTCAAAATCATGCCCAGATAGACTAATGTTACAACCTCTGTATATACGTGAAGATTCAATGATCTTACCGTCTGCTATTTCTACTGTATAATTGGTATCCAGGGCTACATAATTATCATCTAGCAATTTACTGAACTTATACGAAATGAAACTCTTATCAGCACCAGAATCAAATAGTACTGAAGCAAAGCAACCATTGATAGGAAATTTACCAGTTACAGTAGAAAGATCATTACGAGCCTCACCTGAACCAATGATGAAAGCTCTTCCCTTGGCTCCACCATTAACGTTCTTATCGTTGTTTCCACTGCCATTGCCATTGCGGTTATCAGCACCATTACCGCCACCATTGTTCTTCATCAGTTTTGGGCAATACCTCTTGATGTGCCCGGTCTGACCACACTCATAGCAGCCTCTTTGTTCATTCCTCTGGGCCGGCTGTCTAGATGTCATATTCATCCTGCAACCTCTAGCAGCATGGCCAAATGTACCACACCGCTCACAAGTATTCTTTTTGCAGTTCCCGTTGTGGTGGTAGTTGCATCTGTTACACTTAGGTAACGTCCCAGAGTAGCCACCACTCTGCTGAGATGAGGATGAGGATGATTGATGAGATGAACGATAGTTGTCAAACTTCCGTGACTGTTGAGGTTGCGGTTGAGAGTTGTTCTGCTTGTTGGTGGAACCAGATTCCCATTTCCTCTTGTTGTTACTGTCTGAAGGGGTCGATGTCGAACCTCGTGGAGGTAGTTTTCCCTGGATGACTGCCTGGTCAGTCAGTCTATGGGCCAACCTGATTGCCTCCTGTATGGTGTCTGGTTTGGAAGCAGTGACCATGCCTTGAATCTCAGGTGACAGACCATGCAAATACCTCTCAATCCTTAGGGAAGGAGGGTCGACCATGTTAGGGCATAGGGTAGCAAGCTCGTGAGATCGAGTGGTGTACGCCTCGATTTCGGGGCCTGTCATCTTTAGGTTCCAGAACTCAGTTTCTAATTTCTGCACCTCACTCCGAGGGCAGTACTCCTCTTTCATCAGGGTCTTGAAGTCATTCCAGGTCATCTGGTTTGCAATTTCAACGCCCAACATTTGGACTTGAGCGTTCCACCAAGATAACGCAGCACCGTCCAGGGTGCCAGTGGCGTACTTAACCCGATTTGCCATGGGGCAGTTGCACATCTCGAACACTGACTCAAGCTTTTCGAACCAGCGTAGGAGTCCCACAGCTCCTTCTGCTCCAGTGAATGGATTGGGTTTACAATCCATGAAGGTCTTAAACGTGCATACCCCTTGTCCTGCAATAAGTTTTGATCAGGCGTTTAGAATTTTTGAATAGATGTTACAACTTATCCAGGGTGACGGAACGTTAACGTCAGGGGGAAATTTTGTATTGCTTACCGATTGGAGTGGCGTGCGGATTGAGATTAGGATTTGCAAGAGCATCAGCCACATGCTGATTGATTAGGGCTGCTAGTTCAGCTGGGGTCGGCCAATTCCAGACATTCTTAACAATCACAACATACAAAAATAAGTAATATGAAACATATCTACTTCATTTAAGTACAAGTGATTTAAAAGAATTTAGCACACACACAACTAATAAGTTCAAATAATAATTTCTGATCAAATAAATTGTAAATACGTTTACAATGAATCAAACCAAATACTAAAATTCAAAACATCAGTTGGATGGAAAACACCCTTCCCATCTAGGTGTGAAAAAGAACAAAAGTGCCATGGATAAGATAGATAATAGAAAATGAATAGACGAGGAAATCAATGGAAGTCGATGGATCCAGATGGATAGAAACTTTCATACGAGTGGAGACGAAGGATTACTTTCATATCCTTAGTGAAGTTTTATACGGATTGAGGCTCTCGTGTCCCCAAAGTATAGAATTAAAGTTTTGTACTGACTATGACTGTTATCATCCGACAGAATTCGCAAGACTTCTCATGCACGACAAATTACAATTACGTGTGCACCCGTGATGGTAATTTGCTTTGCATGATCACCCTTGGTTCCTCTTATCCGAGCTAACATACATTGTCAAGTACAGAGTGTTATTAATGATAGAGGTATCAAGGATTAGTTATTAAGCCAAGGGTTAATTAACCAAACTTGTACGAAAGGATTGATTGAAGAAATATTCACTTGGGCAAGGAATCGTCGATGCGCTCAGGTCAAATGGGTAAATAGCATTATCGTAAGTAAACTTTGTTAAGTTGTCTCGTAATGTGTATGGTAGCCACGAGTACAGCCATTACCTGTTCCATAAGACAGAGAAGTGGCAAGGTAGGTAAAGAAGGATTAGCAGGCGCAACTCCCGTCTGCGAAACGCATTCAACAGGAGACAGAACATGCTCCTAATGAACCATCCAAGTTAGGTACCAATAGTATTGTATCCAATTCCGAGAGGTATAATATAAAAGGTAAGGTACAGGAATTTCGTAAGTAACCTTATCGTGACTCACAGCAACTCGGAGTCACTTGTACGAAGAAGCATGAGGTAACAGCGGGAAATCAGGACGAACTGGTCTTTTCCCGTAAACATAGAGTGAAGATGTGATTATACCACTCCTGTAGCCGAACGCTCACAGGGGTATATCACAGCAGGAAAATCCCAAGCAAGTATAACAATTTAGATCAACATAAACTAATAAAGTTAAACGTGTCTATATGCGTGTAACTAAGGCATCAGGCTATAGTCTAAATGCAATGCAAATGTAATGCATATTTAATTTAGTTCGCTATAACCATTGGCTCTGATACCAATCTGTCACACCCTCAATTTCCACAAACGGGGTAATATCGTTAGGCGCGTGACATACCAGGATCTTAGCCATTAGTTACACCAAACGACGCAACAATTACAAAACATAATTTTTAAATTAAATAAAGTTTCTTAAAATCAGAATTAAGTATGAAACATGAAAGTAAATGCGGAAGCGTATAAACCATAAATTTAAATGGCGCAAACACGCGCAAACCAAATAAATATAATTTATAGAGAAATGTAGATTGTTCATTTTACTCTACGATGATGAATGCAATGCGAGATGTTCCTATTCGTGCGCAGCTTAAGAACCTGAAAGAAACATGCTAAAGTGTCAACACAAGGTTGGTGAGTCCACAGGTTTTGATAAACTGAACATAACAGTAAACTGATGCAGTAATCAAGATAATATCAGTAGATAGCTAGTCTACTCAACAAGTTACTAAGTGTATGAAGTTCGCAACCGACGCTGACAACGTAAAGAATGCCTCGGCTATGAACACCGGTCACAGCAACAGAATTAGGTCAATTAAACACCCGTTTGACGAACGTTGTGCTAGCGCGACTAGCCCAGGTGGGGTTTGTCAAACCCAGTAGATCTACTCAGAATTACCTCGCTAGAGTACATATATTAACGGTTCGAAAGTGAGGACTTAAGTATGGTGTCACACTAGTAAACAAGTGATATTAAAGTAATACTGATCAGGTGAAAATACGTTTAGAACACACGTTTCTTTCACCCCAAAGAAAGTAAGTAAAGTGGGGCTGAGAACTCACCTTTAATGCACAGCAACAAAATAATGCAGAGAACAAGTAATTAGTTTCCTGAACAACCTGGATTTCAATTAATATATAATATTAATTTTAATTATAAACTATAAATATAAAGAATATATAGTTTCGCGTTTATTGGGTCGGTTACGGTGTCGGCTAATGATATTTCCCATCCCTTACAAGCACAAGTATAGATCGAATCATCTTTAATGCATGAAATTAAGTTATAATGTATAAAGGCATTATTAAAACGTTTAAATTATATGTATAATAAATCCACACTAATAATATTATATGAAACTATTACCCATGATATGTATTCAAACTACACACTCTGACGCATATTTATACATACGTAACTCACACATGGTAATATATATATATATATATATATATATATATATATATATATATATATATATATATATATATATATATATATATATATATTTACATGTGAACTCATACACATTAGTAATACATAACTACTTATATATACATATATATACACGGCACATTCATATACATACATCCATCACATATATTCTAATGGGAAAAATGCAAAGCACATACATAATCATACATACCATATGCTTTTAAGAAACACACACAACCATATAATATGCATCTACTAATCATGATGAACACACACGCACTACACACACTGCCACACACCAAACACACACTTATCACATTCAACAACATGCATAAGTATTTATTGGTATACACCCAAAAAGAAAAATAAAAACACATGCATACTACACCCGATCGTACCCCATGGATACCCACATATCGCATACTTACCCACCTTTATGCAAATGCATACACACACCTCACCTTACCTAAATACACATGCATAAACACATACATATACATACATCGAAGCACACACAAATCCAACCAACGTGAACCGTAACGTAACCGACGAGTAAAGAATGAGCCCTTAGCCGGAACCGTAACGTAACAAGAAACGGAGAAACATACCGTATAGGGTTGTCGTCGAGGGGCTGTGGTTACCAGCGGTGCTTTGTCGGAGACCAACGGTTACAAGACGACGCGGGAGGGGCTACCGAGATGGGGGTTGTCGAGAGAAAAGGAAAGCTGCCATGAACAGAAAGTTGCCGGAGTAAACGTCGCGCGGGAAGATGAATGCAGGCGGTGATCGAAGGTATGCAAGATGTGGAAGAGGTGACGGCAATGGTTAGGGTTACGGGAAGGATGAAGATCGGTGTTGGGGGGGGGGGGTTGGTTACTTTATGGAAGTAATACTTTGCAACTTGTCACATGATCGATTTAAAATATTTTATTTAAAAAAGGTTTAGTTTTTTTGAAAATTTCATATTATATAAAAAACTTTATTATTAGTTCTATTTTAATAAAAAGAAGTGATTTTTATTTTCTTAATAAAATCTAATTTTAAAAAGGTACCTTGATTTTAAAAAATCTAGATGAGAGAGAGAAATATTACAATTAATAATATTGATCTTTAATAAGAGAGATTAATTAGTTTTAGTGTTTAAATTATTATAATACCATTTTAGAGTGAAAAATGATATGAGGTGTTGTCCATTATGCATAGGAAGTTTTTCAAAAAAATTTATCTTTTCACTTTTAACCCAAAAGTTTTTATACTTTGCAAAGTAACCTTCTAAAATATGATTCTTTTTACTTTAAACCTGTAACTACTCATCTTTTGCAATTTAATCTCACAAAATTTTATACTTCCAACTTTGGTCCCCTATACTTTTCATATTCTTCAAATTTTTGGCTTACGTTCGTTCTAGGTTTTGCAAGTTAACATGACACAAAACATGCATGTGTGACTCACAAATTTTACGTTTCACTTTACGTGTCTTCAAAATTTTGTGAGTTAACACAACACAACGTGCGTGCATGGTTTATCGTTTTTATGTCTACTTTCTCCCTTTAACGGGTTCGTCGCAACGTGTGAGTCCTAAATCGATTTAGTTATACTTTTATATGTTTTACATTTTGGTCTATTTTTTCGTATTAACACACCGCAAGTTTAATGTTTATGGTAATTAATGGTGGTGTGACACTAATGTTATTTTCCATGATTTTACGCCCTCCGCAACGCGAGGAGCTTAATTCTAGTTTACACTAAAAACACAACTTTTTTACTATCAATTTCAATTAAATAATATTTTTTTATATATTTATTATTATATTTTCTCTCTCACCTCCACTCACAACCACTTTTAAAAATATTAAAAAATTTATGGCGGTTTTACCGTGTTTTTCCAAATATGGAGAAACACGGTACAACCCCCATAAAGTTTATCTCTATTTCACTCACAAACACTTATAATCATCCCTCATAATATATGGCATACACTCATATTAAAATGGGACACCTGCTGTGAATGCTCTTATAGTTTTCTTTTTAGCAATCTTTTGTTGAGTTTTTAAGAGTTCTGAATAATAAGATGTAGTTTGTAATATTTTTAAAACTTACTTAATTAAAAAGCTTTTTGAAATAATTTAAATGAATCAAACATATTCTATCTCTGATTGATTCAGATATAATTTTTTAGTGAACTAATTAAAAGATCATCAAGCAGTCCCTAAGTGGTGCCATTAGTTTGTATTTGTATTATTTGATTTAAATAAATATTTGTGGGGGCACTGCTTTAAAAAAAATTAATTAAAACAAGATACATTTTGATTCTTTATTTACTTTTGACTTAAATGGTTTGAAATTACCCTTACAATTTATGGTTGATTTACAATGAACCTTCGTGCATCCGATCGAAAAGTCAACAAAGTAATTTTGTAATTGAAGATGACAACATATTATAAGCATACAGAACAACAAACAGAATGAAGCGTTAATACAAGAGATAAATTAAAAAGTAAATCTATACAACAATTAAAAAATATTAAGAGTTCTTCCATAATCATTATCGAGACATCCAAAGACAGTAGGGGAAGTCCAAGATTAAAAAGAGTAAGGGGTTGTTTGATCACACTGACTCAGTAAGATCTGACTGAGTCAGAAGCTGACCCAGTAAGATGTTCTGACTGGGTATGCGTCTGACTGAAACTTGGTTGTTTGATTCGGTATCTGACTGACTCAAAAACCGTCTCTACAAATCACCGCCACCACCACCAGCATCACCGCCACCACCACCAGCATCACCGCCACCACCACCAGCATCACCGCCACCACCTCCAGCATCACCGCCACCACCTCCAGCATCACCGCCGCCACCTCCAGCATCACCGTCGCCACCTCCAGCATCACCGCCGCCACCTCCAGCATCACCGCCACCACCTCCAGCATCACCGCCACCACCTCCAGCATCACCGCCACCACCTCCAGCATCACCGCCACCACCTCCAGCATCACCGCGGTCTTGGTCAGACGAAAAGGACCCGGTCAGCATGGTTAAAATTCAGGTCCGGGTCAGACCAAAATGACCCAGTCAGCTCTGATTTTGAACGTATCAAACGGGCTGACCGGCTGACCGAGTCAGCCGGGTCAGCCCAAACAAACAGCCCCTAAATGGTTTCTGATAAAGTCAAGGTTTCGAGTCATTTTACGGACAATGTCTATGTAAAATTTTAAGTAAGAGGTTGTTTGACAACTTCTGAATAATTAAATGCTGAACCAATAAAAGGTTTGAACCATTAAGAGCTAGTATATTGTTTAACTATTCAAATGCAAATGTCTGACCAATTCAGATAAAACGTATTAACCATTCAGCATTAGATAGGGGTGTTCAAAAATATCCGAATCCGAAAATCCGAATCTAAAATATCCGAATTTTCAGATATCCTAAAATTCGGATATCCGAATTTTGGATATCCGAAAATTCGGATTCGGATAGTAATTTTCAAAAGTTTCGGATATTCGGATATCCGATTATCCAAAAACTAAAAAATATTTTTTTTTATTTTTTTGAATTTTAGATATATTTTTACTTTAGATTGAGATTTTTTAGTGTATATTGTGATTTTTATGATATGAGTTGGTTTTTTATATTATTTTTATAATATTATATGTCTAATTATTGTAAAAAGAACTAAAAAATAAAAAATTTATTTCGGATATCCGAATCACTATCCGAATTCGTATCCAAACTTTCGGATATCCGAATTTCGGATACGGATTCGGATAGTGATTTTCTCTATCCAAAATTTTCGGATATCCGAAATTTCGGATATCCGACTTTGAACACCCCTAGCATTAGACCTCTTAACCATTCAGTATTAGTATAATGCTTAACCATTCAGAGGCAAATGTCTGAACCATTCAGACATTTGCTCGCGAAACAAACAGTTTGAACCATTAAGTGCTGAAACATTCAGACATCTGAACCATTAAGAAGCTGATTAAGAGGCTGCCAAACAGCCCCTAAATTAGATTACAGTTAGAAAAGCGTAATAGAGTTATAAAAATAGTAATTGAGTAAGTTAAGTACATCATTTGGAGCATCAGGGACAAGTGGTACCGCAAATATCATGATTTTTTAAAATTTTTGATGGTTATCATTTAAGACGTTTAATATATTTTAGATAACATCACGAGAGTATTATATATTTAAAGGTGTAACTAATCAAGTCAAATATCTTGGGCGTTTCACTAGTGATTATAAATCTAATATTAGTTTATTAGAGAACAAGTGTAGAGTATTCATTAACATAAACAACAAGACACTAAAAACAAAAATCCCATTTGTTTTAAAGTTAGGTTCGATTATACTTATTGAGATTTATTAAAATAATTATTTTTTTAAAATATTAAAAATATCAATTTACCTTTAATAGTTTCATAAGTTGTTTCAGTTTCAATTCAAATTTTCATTAGTTGTTTCAACTTTATTCAAAATAATAAAACTTTAAAGTGAAATTGAAACAACATATAAAACTTTTGAAAGTAAATTGATGTTTTTAATATTTTGAAAGAAAATTGTTACTTTAGTCAAACATTAAGGAGCAAAACCGAAATTAACTATTTGTTTTATAAATGCACATCCCTCATGGTAACCAACATCACCACGAGCAAGTGCCATTTAATATCACACCCTTTATATACAAGTAAATATTTTTCGTATTAATCTAATAATAGTTTCGCATCAAAACACTCATCCCAAACGTTTTGGGTTTCCGATTCATATGTAACACGTAGGTTTGATAGTGGGAGTGGCCTTGCTATCTTTAAGGTGTGGGTAGTGGGTTCATGAGAGGGGACGTGAATATATTGTTTTTAAAATTTGGACCGGATAACGAACCGGTTGACTTACGGGTTCATTGGCCAAACTGATCCGAGCATTCGAACCGGATTTAAGAGTCGGAATACATCCACAAATAATAAAAACTAAACTATATTCGTTTATCAATTACAAACGAAATATAAAACTAATTTTTGCTTTTGCATTTATAACAAAGATGAAGACTTATAATAATAAAATATGAATTCTCTAGTATTAATAAAATAAGAAAAAAATTATATTGAAAGGAAAAAATATAAAGTATACAAAAAGTTAAAGTCCAACACTCGACTAGTTTCAACTGGTTCACCGCTCCAACAAGTAACCTACCGATTCACGTGTGGAACAATTAAATGCGCTTAACTGAATAGGTTCAACGTCTAGTTCCCAATCCAACCATCTGTTCTGATTTGGATCGGGTTTTAAAACACTTGTCGTGATTGCTCATCACAACTTCTTGACAATGCTTCACAATAATTTGACCTACTAGCTTTTTGGTTTTTTCTGCCCTTACGTGCCCATGACTTTTTGAAATACTTTTGAGATATTATTTTATACTTTTGCACTTATAATTATTTTAGTAATCAAAGATTATAATTTTTTATTACAACCAGGTTAAAAGCCTAGTCCTATATAAAGATGGCTAAAGCCTGACTCAAAACAAAACAAAACAAAACAAAACAAAAAAAACTTATTTTTACAAGAAAACATTCGTCAATCTACCATGGACATCGACAGAAGCATCCTTCACGTCGTGTTCATCCCTTTGTTGGCCCCAGGCCACATGATACCTCTAACTCAAGTCGCGAGGCTATTCGCGGCTCGAGGCGTTCGCTCCACCATCATCACCACTGTCCACAACGCCCTCATCATCAAAACTTCCATTGATCATGACATCAACATCGGTTACCCTCTCAACGTCCAGACCATCAACTTTCCAGCATCAGAGGTTGGACTACCACCCGGAATAGAAAACCTGAGCGCTTGCACTGATGCCCATATGTCATCAGCTCTAATTCGAGCCATGCATCTGCTCCAAACACCAATGGAACAACTGGTTCGTGATGTGGCTCCAGACTGCATCTTCTCCGACATGTTTTTCACATGGACGGTTGAGCTCGCTGAGGAACTCAACATCCCAAGGCTCTCGTTTTACCCCAACAGTTTCATTTATCACTCTATCTCCCATAGCTTGAAGGTTCATGCTCCTTACGCTAATGTAAATTTTGATTCCGAGAGTTTTGTAGTACCTGATCTTCCAGATAATATCGTGATGAAGAGATCTCAAGTCCCACACCATTTCATGTCCAAAACCCAAATGGGTGATATGCTAGAAAAGATTCAACAGGCGGAGAAACGAAGTTACGGATTAGTGCACAACACGTTCTATGAGATTGAACCGGCTTATGCTGATCACATTAAGAAGATTAAGGGTACGAAAATCTGGCACATTGGTCCTCTTTTTCAGTTTTGTAACGACCAAGATAGCGAAATCAGTGTGTCGGAGAAAGATAACTGTTTGACTTGGCTTGATGATCAAGAACCTAAATCGGTAATATACGTTTGTTTTGGAAGTATGGTGAGATTCCCAGAAGCTCAGATCACTGAAATAGCATTGGCGCTTGAAGAATCGAAGGAACCGTTTGTTTGGGTGGTGAGGAAGGAAGGTAACAAAGGGAATATCAGCGGGCTGCCAGAGGGGTTTGAGGAGAGAATTGAAAAGGCAAATAAAGGATTGATTATAACAGGGTGGGCCCCACAGGTAGAGATTCTACGACACCCGTCTGTTGGTGGGTTCTTGACTCATTGTGGTTGGAACTCTATACTTGAGGCTGTGACGGCTGGTGTACCGTTGATTACATGGCCGTTGTATGCGGATCACTTTTGCAACGAGAAACTCGTTGAGCTTTTGGGGATCGGGGTGGGGGTGGGGGTGGATGTTTGGAACCCAAGCTTCAAGATTACTAGCCCGATAGTAAAAAAACAAGCTATATTAGAGGCTATTGAGATCTTAGCAGATGGCTCCATCATGGCTGATCGCATAAGGCAAAACTCAAAAGAGCTGGCCATTACAGCCAATGAAGTTGTTAAAGAAGGTGGTTCTTCTTTCAATAATTTAAACACTTTGATTGATGAACTTAAAGTTCTTAAAGCGGGCTCAAAAGCCTTGATTTAGTTTACTTATGTGTTCTCGTCTAAAGTTCTTGTAGCAAAATAAAGCTATAAACTTAAGATTAAGAATATAATTTTAATTAAAATAAATTTAAATTTAAATATGCATATTGATATGTACTTATGCATGTTGTGTACGGTGGCGGAAGCAGAAATTTTTCTAGGGGGTCACTATTTTTCGGTGATTTAATTTATAACGAAACTGCATAAAATATTTCGGGTAGTCCGATGGGGTGGGGTCGAAATATAATTAAATTGCGTTGAAATTGTTTAACAAAACAACACAAAATTTTGCTTTTATTCTAAAGGATTGCATGAAAGATCATCTAAATCAATTCTTAACTAGTATAACTATTACTAGATGAAGAATGAATGGTCGATAGTTTTTTTTTCACAATAAAACGGTCTGTGCTATTAAATGTATCATACACATATTATGGAATGTAATGAACTAAATAACTAGTAAATATAAAATTAGGGCTCGAACACAATCTAAATTCTAGATTTCTAAATACATATATCATCAAATAAATTAACTAACAAATAAGTGAAATAATAATGAATCTTCATTCATCAAACAAACACAATATACTAATATAGATTTCTAAAACACCAAAATCACTAAAATAAAATCTAGAGGTTGAATCTTCATTCATAGAAAAATTACAAACATAAAGAAACTTATTTAGAAAACTAACTTTCAATCTTACAAGATTCAATAATTAAAAGCCTGAATAGTTGAAAGACAAAATAGTCAAATAGCCAAATAACTTCGCCACCTACCCGAAGTTGATAGCCGTCGGTCGCAGGCCGCCGCGAGTTCAAAGGCAGCAGTAGTCGTGAGTTCAATGTGGGTGGGGGTAAGGTTCAATAGCAGCAACAACAAGAGGTTATTGGGAGTTGGAGGCTGCAGTGAGGCCATTCGGGGAGTATTTAAGGTTAGGGATTTAAAGGTAATTTGTAATTTTATTGTTTAAATAGTGAAAAAAAGATAGCAAATTCACAACTTGCAAGGCTTGAAATCGTGACCTCCTCCCAATTGCACGCGTGTTAACCAAAGAGCAGAGGACATCTTTAAGTTATAATCTGATAGGGTCACTTGCCCCATTCACTTAGTCAAAGTTCCAACCCTGGTTCTGTATACTTCTTGTTAAAGAGAAATGAGGTGATGGTTGACGGGCTTGACAAACATTATTAGGAGTGGTGTTGTATCATATTTGTGACAATGAATGGTTTGTGAGTGTTACTACATGAGAATAAGCCCCTCCGTTGTTGGCTTGGTACTTATTCGAGATGATCTGTTAACAAGATAACAAACCGTTAGGCTCATCGTAGGAAAGGGTCCTACGATCCACCTACAGCGTGAGAATTAGCCTTGCGTTCTAGATATGTTTTAAGAAAATGAAGAGGAGACTGTGCTAGCTTCGAATGCGCAACGACGCAACCCTTATCGTTATGAAAGTCTTTTAACCTTTGTTTGTGCCCTTGCCTTTTGGCTATACCCGCACCCTTGCTTACGCCATTCTCCTTTGATGTGAGCCTTGCCTTCGTCATCAGTGAAAGATGAGATGTTTTATGTGAGATGAAAAGAGAGAAAGGGAGAGGTTGTTGGCATATGAAGGAGTAAAAGAAGTAGTTCGTAAGGTAATCTTGGGGCAACGCTGAGGCTATCCGGAGTGATCCTCGAGTAAGCTAAGCGGGCCTCTCGGACACACTACCCCGGTCGGCTCGGACAGATCAATGGGGTGGTGGAAGTACTCAAGAACCTGACATCAAACCTGTTGGAATTTGAATGCTAACTAGTAATATTAACGTTGGGAAGGCTTGGGTTTCTAAAAATATTTTTTCATTTTTACTTTATAAATTATACATGTTCTCTAATTCTTAAACACTAAAAAGATTATACACCTCTTCTACTAAAATGTACAATGAGTAAGGAATGGCAATTACTGACACGACTGAACCTGACATAAAAAAACAGGTTTTGGGTTAGACAACACGACCCGTTTTAAAAAGTAGTTAGGTTCGAGGTGACTCGCTTGAAAACGGGTTGATCCGTTAACCCGTTTTATTATAATAGGGTGGGCCCCGGCATGTGGAGATTCTCCATCACATGTTCGTTGGCGGGTTTTTGACTCATTATGGTTGCAGTTCTACGCTTGAGGCTGTGACGATTGGTGCGCCATTGATAACACACCTGTTGTATGCGAATCAGTTTACAAGAAGCTCTCTTTTAGGGATAGGGTAGGAGTGGGATAGATGTTTGGAACCCAGGTTTCATGATTACTAGCTTAGTAATTGAAAAACAACTTATTTTAAAGGCTATTATGCTTTTAGCATGTAATTCTAATCTAGTTTTTCATGGTTAGTTGCTTATCTTTTGTATTTATAAAGATAAGTAAAACTAAATACAGATTTGCAATCTTCTAAATTAAATGAAAACAAAACCTTATACATAAAAAACTCATTAAAAGAGAAATATATTTTTTTAGACAAAAGAAATATTGTTATAGAAAATAATAAAAGAGAATGAGAAGTAAAAGAGTCTCCTACTAACCTCTTCTTCGTCTCAAGACGATCCTCAACCACTACCCAAAATTTCAAAAGCCATTCCTGTAATTCCACCACTCATCATTTCCGCCATCATCGCTCTTCTTTCGACCCTTTGCCGCCACCACAGATCGTGTTGTCCCATTTGAATAGTGACTAGACCGCTTTTGATCTACATCATCTTAGGTACATTGAAACTAACATTCGTTTTACATTATGTAATGTGTATCAAGAAGCGAGTGGGATGAGCTAAATCAGAAAACTAGAACAATCAAGACAATGTAACCTTAAAGTTTCGATGAACAATTTTTAAAAAATAACCATAAAAGACCAAATAAACTAATTTAAAAGGTTCAAAAGTATTAATGCAAGGATAATTTATCTTAATGTTCAAACAAAAGAAATGAGAGTACGTAATAAGTAGAAAGTGTTAGTGTAATGAATTTTTTATCCACATTTTTATAATTTAAAAATATAAAATATTATTTTTTAAAATTTTCATATTTTGAAGGTATCTTACATCCAATTTCCCAAACCATCTATGTTCACTTAACTAATATTTCTTTATTTATTTTGTCTTATATGGTATTTAATTTCTTTTATAACAACTCAAAACATATAATTAAAAAAGGTTGTCTCTTATATATAGTAAATAAAGAAAGTTCCCTAGATGTTAATTTTATTTTACAGAGTGGGTTGTAATATCAAATTTAATAAAAACCTAAATGTTGAAATATTGAATCAGATGTGAATGTTGTTAAATCATCTATAACAGGATGTTTTGTGAGTGATGTGAAAGAGAGAAGATGATCTCCTGCAAATGTCTCAAGGATAAATGCCATCGTCTCAACACAACAAAGCTAAACTATAACAACAACATTTTTAACACTTATACCAACGACACATCTAAGATGATGTATACGCGCATGCACATGTAGCTATCACTAGCAGTGTTGCAAAAATCGGCCTAGGCGGCCGACTAATCGGCGATTAATCGCTAGTCGGCCGACCACATAGGAATTTTTACCTAATCGGCCAATTAATCGCTAAGCGGTAAAAGGTGGTCAAATTCGGCCCTAGACGGCCTTAGGCGGACCTAGGCGGTCCTAATCGGCTTAAAATTGGAAATTCCGGCGAGATTCCGGCCGGATTCCGGCCACTTTCCCGGCGACTCTTGAAATTCCGGCGAAAATTTTATAAATTCCGGCCAGATTTGTTCATATGTATATAAAACTAAATATTTTTATAAAAATTACATATATTTAAAATTGAAAATTATATATAAAAATTCCAAACCGATTAATCCCGGCTAATCCCGATTAATCCCTAGTCCCTACCCCACCGCCCGACTAGCGCGTAGCGATTTTTATAACATTGATCACTAGTTAAATTTGCTACCTTCTATATATATACTAATAACAAATGATATTACCTTTGTTTTAATAGCTAGGATACATTTGTCTTGGGCAATTATATAACTCGTAAGTTGCATCTTTTTAGTCATGAGTCTTTTAATCATGAGCCTCACTTTATACATTTAGACCCGACCTCTCTAGTTACTTAATAGAGTACTTAAAGTTTTTGAGTTCTATTGTACGGGCAAATGTTATGTTTGAGATCTTTTAAGTATCATATTTGAATCTAACTTAAAAAAAATTTTTTTTATAATGAATTTTTTAACTTAATAGTGTTTCTAAATAAGTTAAGATTGAAACATTAAAATTAATATGAACGATTGACACGTTGGAGTAACTCGTGTAGCAAATGTATTTCCAAAAACACCTAAAAAAATATATTAATAGCCTGTTAGGGTGCATAGTTATTTCTTTCACCCCCATTTGCAAATTGCAATTGCAGACCGATATAACTCAAAGCAGTGAAGAACGAAGCATACGATCCACCGGATCTCTCTTCCGGATCACCCACACCGACTTTCAGGTACGATTTCACTCCGGCCGATCTGTTCTCCGGCGACGTTTATAATTCCGATTACATTCGATTCATCTCTTGATCTATTCTCTTACGCTGTAGGTGTGCTCAAATACCTACACTTGATTCAGTCGCCATTGAACTTCAACACTCTCCAAAATGGTAATTAAGCTCACTAGATTGTTCAATTTCATGTTTGTAATGTCAGATTTGAGGTTACGTAAGACTTGGTGCATCGTATTTGATCCACCGTTTTGCGATTGACTTTGAGGTTTCTGGTGCTTAGATTTGGTTGTTGATTGTATCTGTTTTTTGTTTTAGGTTGTTCTAGCTGCCTCCATTATCAGTAAATCTGGCAAAGGTGAGTTCTTGTTTCGTTTGTGGTTGCGTTTGAGTTTAGATCCCTTGTACAAAATTGGGTGCGGTTGTAATCTGTAGTTTGTTTCTGCATCTGAAGATGAAATGTAGGCTAAATGCAAGTATTATATGGAGTTGCTAATGTTTTCGTTTATGTTAATTATATAGCATAAATGAATGAAAGTATCTTGAACTTATGATGACATCCCAGATCTATGTGAGAACATTCAAAGTTTCTAATTGAAAGAAGTTAAAGAACATGAAGCTAAGATCAACACACAAACTTAACTGCTATATGCTTGCATAAGGTTTCCATTCATTGAAAAACTTCTCACAGAACAGATTTTAGTATTATACATTTTAGGGCTTGTGGCTCAGATCAGGAATGCGCCTCCCCTTTTTGTAATTTTTATAGTTTGGTATTGCCATTTTGACTAGTATCTGCTGCCCATAGTTATTTGACACAAAGCAGCCTACCTCAAGAGATCTGAGCTTTAGAGCTGATTAGATGACTAGGTGGGGCAAAGATGACAACAATCGGTGTCTACAATACGTCTAAACACAAAGATAGCCTTGAAAAGGCTATGCATCAAAATCACCATAAGTATGGTACACCCTTGACAGGTCATCATATAAGCATGCTTGTATCTCATACTGCATAGATCCCCAAATCATCTCTATCTAGAGCTAAACTCTACAAAAGATTGATTTTCCAACCTTCAAAGTCGTATTTGTGTATGTTATTTGCTTTTTTTTTGATATTCTCTGTAGATGTTAACTAATATTCATATAATTCTATACAGTACTTGTTTCAAGGCAGTTTGTTGACATGTCTCGAATTAGAATCGAGGGGCTTCTTGCTGCATTTCCAAAGTTGGTTGGAAGCGGGAAACAACATACTTATGTTGAGACAGAGAATGTGCGTTATGTGTACCAGCCAATTGATGTCTTGTATCTGCTGCTTGTGACCAACAAGCAAAGCAATATTCTTGAGGATCTTGATACACTAAGGCTTCTCTCCAAAGTTGTATCCTTTTTTATGCATATAAAATTTTTGATGCAACATCTGTTGAGGTTTGAACAATGCAATGTTTCTACAAACAAATTGTTTTAAAAGAATGAGATGTGAGAAGGGGTGATAGAGAGATGAATACGGAATTGTAGGATTGACTCTTTATCAGTAAAAGGTAAGAAAAAAAATTCTTTTGTTGAATTCTTCATCGTCACCTCACCAATATTTAAAATTGTTTTAGAATGCAAAATTGGTTTCATTTGGTACTGAAAGCATGGGAGGAAAGATAAAAAAGGGGGATGAGGGAGAAAAGGGAGTTGAGGATTGATTTTTTGTATCCTGTAGAGGGTGATATCATATTATTGAGAAATTATTGTACCCCGCCCTTCACCAATTTTCAAAAAGTTGCATTACAGTAGAAAAATTCTCATTTTGACATTTATTGGTCTGTGTCTTGTCAAGTTAATTGTCTATCATGTCACAATGTCAGAGTCATACAGGGCAGTTCTTGACCTTGTATGATTCTAAACTATCTTGTTCTTGCAGAATTTTTTAGAATATTGTCTCATGGTGTATGTGCTTATTCCATACTAGTATCAGGTATATCAAACTTATTATCATACAAGTGCAAATGTGCAACATATAATATGGTTTGTCTCCCTCTGATAAGGATTGAAATCAAAGAGGGTAAAATTGATAGTAATTGAGGATGACAATGGATAATCAAGTAGAAACATGGATTGTATTGCAAAATATATGATGATAACAAAATGAAGAAGATGATGATAACAACTCAATCACCGCCACAAAAGTGGTGCAGGGCTATGCCCTTCTCAATGCTAGTGCAAAGAGCCAACTAACCTACTAATTCTCCTCCCCTTAAGGATTTACTAATATCTACTTATATAGAATATAAGTTGCACTTGACACCCTTCTAGAATAGACAATTGACATTTAAAATAGAAAGTAAAATATACCCTCAAATATGACTGTTTTTTATAATTTGTTCCAATTGTCTTGGTAATCAATACGTATAGTTTGCCTCCTTAACTATGCATAGGTCCCTGAGTATTCTCCCTCTCTAGATGAAGAAGGCATTTGCAAGAATGCTTTTGAGCTGATTTTTGCTTTTGATGAAGTTATCTCTCTTGGGCACAAAGAAAATGTAACTGTTGCTCAGGTTAAGCAATACTGTGAGATGGAAAGTCATGAAGAGAGATTGCACAAATTGGTATTACAGAGCAAGATCAATGAAACCAAGGATGTTATGAAACGTAAGGCTAACGAGATTGATAAAAGCAAGGCAAGTTTATTTGATTTCAATGAAACCTACATTTTCTTCAATTTCATATTTTCTTTGGCTTTTTGCTTCCATAGGAATAATTCTTTTAATTTCTGCAGATTGAAAGGGGTAAAATGGACAAAGGTGGTTTTTCATCTTTACAGTCAATGGGTTCAATGGGTTCGATTGGAAGAATGGACAGTGGATTTGGAAATGATACTGGTATATCCAGTGGTAATAATTTTGGAAGTGGTTCTGGATTTGGATTAAGCTCTGAAGTTGACTCCTTTTCAAGCAAGTCTAAAGGTTGGTGATTATTTTTATATGTACTACCATTGAGGACTAAACAATTAGTGTTTGATGTTTTAACTGGAATGGATGATAAAGGAAAGGAGTGGGAAAGCTAATGGAATGGATCGTTGCATTTCGTTAAAACATTGGTTACTCTGTAGGAATTGAATGAGTTTTAGTGCGAACGTACGAATTTTTTATATTATATATAGAAACAATATATAACTTTAGTTTTCTTTATGTACAAGTGTGCATAAAGATTATTATAAATAGGTATATGTTTAATGTTATATAAAATGGAATTCATACGACCAATTAATGTCAATTACAATTACATTAGTAAAATCAAGTTATGTTGTAATTTTTCATTCCCATCCATGGAATTACAATCATCTAATTAGAATAAAGGTCAGAACAAACAGTTTAATGTCATTCTGATGGAATTGGGCCCTCAGTTCTTTCTCTGATTCAAGCATACTAGACATTGCTGACTACCCTGTAGACTATAGTTCTTTATGTTCCTTAGATGTTCTTCAATTTTATTTGTATTGAGATTCAAAACGGAACATGTATAATTAAACGATAACTTTTGTGTGGAATTCTATCAGGTCGTCCTAGTGCTGCTGTTAGTGCACCAAGTAAAGGAATGGGTATGAAGCTTGGTAAATCACAGAAGGCAAACCAATTTTTGGAATCTCTGAAAGCTGAAGGTGAAATCATTGTGGAAGATGTTAGACCAAGTGCTAATTCAGGCAGAGCAGCTGCAGCACCACCTACTGATCCTATCACTTTAACAACCGAAGAAAAGCTCAATGTGACACTTAAGAGAGATGGTGGTGTCAGCAACTTTGATGTTCAGGGAACTTTGTCCCTCCAAATACTTAACCAGGACGATGGGTTTATCCAAGTTCAGGTCTGCCTCCTACCCCCTTTCTTTATTTGCATTCTTAGTGTGTTCTCTCTCTAGCATCCATCTTTCAAATCTGGTTACAAACAAGCATTTGCATCCCATTTGGATACTTGACAAGAGTGGCAAATTGCAATGTAAGATCAACCACCACTGACCACTGGAAAACTGATCTTGTTCAAAAGCTGGTGGTTAGATTTAGGGTTTCGTTGGAAAAAGGACCGAAAAGGACCAGGCATTCGTTTGAGTGCTGAATTTGCTTGTGGCTTCTGTTACTGATAGCGGATATCTTACCGTATCAACTAAATTATTTTACAAAATACATTAATTGGAGTGTTGAACTTGCTCGGCTTCTGTTACTGATATCAACTAACACTAAACCTTCACTATTGTTGATATATATTGTCCTTGGTAATTTGGTATCTCTTTGATGTACAGATTGAGAGTGGGGATAATCCAGAAATCAAATTCAAGACACATCCTAACATCAACAAAGAGTTGTTCTCCAACGAAAATATTCTGGGATCCAAAGATCCCAACCGTCCGTTTCCTGCTGGCCAATCTGGGGATGGTCTTGGTCTCTTGAAGTGGAGGTTGCAAAGTAAAGACGAGTCAGATGTCCCCCTGACAAGTAAGTATCATCTCAAGCCATTTATCCTGGATAAATTTTCTGTGTATTATAACATTAATTTGATTTTTCTTTGATTTTGTCAGTTAACTGCTGGCCCTCTGTTTCTGGAAATGAAACCTATGTTAGCATTGAATATGAAGCTTCATCAATGTTTGATTTGCAAAATGTTGTCATTTCTGTCCCTCTTCCTGCTCTCAGAGAGGCACCAAGTGTAAGGCAGATTGACGGGGAGTGGAGGTGAAAACTTATTCTTTTATCTGATATATGTTTTGTTGTTATAATACCGTCAAGTGTAATTATGATCATGCCCTTTTAATTTAGGCAGTTGAATGCTATTTTATCATGCCCTGATTATATATGAATGTCGAGGGATAATTGTTAATTTAAACCATTAGTTATTGGCTACGTAGTGCAAGTATCCTTCCGGTTCTAATATTGTTTTTAAATCATAATTTTTATGGATTAATTATCTTGTACTTAAATAATGAGGTCAACTTTATAATATGAACTTGAAATAGAGGTTTTGTTAAAATCTTTCCTTTCAAAAAATATGACAGGTTATCATGGTAGTTAATAATAAACTTGTTAAAATTGAATTTAGGGGGCTTAGAAAGTTCATTTTTTTCTTCTCCCATTTGCAGATATGATTCCAGAAATTCGGTATTGGAGTGGTCTATACTTCTCATTGATGATTCCAATCGCAGGTTAGTCGAATAACTAATATTTTTAATTTTTTTTTTTTTTAATATAGGTCAAAATTTCTGTTTATGTGCTTACAAATGAGTCAATTCATGTTATTATTTATATAATGGGTTAAAAAGGTAAAATATGAAAAAAATAACACATTTATTTAATAAAGATTAAAGCTGTTGTGTTTCGGGTGAACTCAACCCAACTTTGTAATATTTTGACCGTATACCAAATCCGCCAACCTGCCCATTTTGCCACACGTGATCTGAGGTGTAATGTTGTGACATAATATGCAGCGGGTCAATGGAGTTTGTTGTTCCTCCGGCTGACACATCAGCTTTCTTCCCCATTTCCGTGCGATTCTCTGCAACAAGTACTTTCAGCAACATGAAGGTATTTTCTTCTATATGTAGTTTAATTTAATTTTTTTTATTTAAATTACTCAGATTACAAACAATATGATCAACATTGATGCAGGTTGTGAACATCCTCCCCCTAAGAAATGGGCCTGCTCCAAAGTTCTCTCAGAGGACACAACTGGTTACAGAAAGCTACCAAGTTGTTTGATTAAAGTCTGTATTTCTGCTTTCTTATCAATGTGTGTTACATACATAGTTCTCCTGCCATGGAAGGATTTCAATAGACTTTCGTCTGCTTTGTCGCTTTTTTTTTTAATCAAATAAACATTTTATGTTTGGACGAAAGAGAAGTGAGTTGTATTCGATATACATTTTGAGACGCCTTATTTCAATCTCTTGTCTCAACGATCGGATAAGAATTGCAAGTTTCAAATTTGATGCAGTGATAGGTACTTGATTACTATTACCTTCTAGCAAGGATTCTCGAGTTTTATTTTGTTTCCTCTTGTTCCCCGTCATAATCTCTGAGCCTACCCAATGCAAACTGCGTTTTATCTGTTCTTGTAGTTAGCAACATATTAGTGGGTTCCATGAGTTTAGTGGCAAGGATTATCATGGACGTCAAAAAGGATGACCTGTTAGTATTATCGACCTGGTGATAAGACCTGATCATGTTAACATCGTATTGATGGGTTGCGTGAGTTTACTGTAGCAGGTTCTTATGGACAACAGTTAAAACACAATTGGTTGATATAATTGACCAGGTTCTCATGTGTTAACACTTTTAAAACTCTTATTTGTAATAAACTCACGTAATTTAAATAACTTATTAATATGTTTGAATTTTTAATATTGTTTGCTTGCATAAATCAAGATAAAGTTTCATGGAAAGCAACTACCCTAACTTTACTAGTAAAAACCAAACACCTATGAAGGACCACCATCTCCTTACATCTAAGTCTCTATCTCTGTCACCATCACTAACGGATTCCATCGTTGTCAACCGAAACTTGTGTGATGCTTGTTTATCTATATAGTCTTTGCATGTGTGATTCTGAAGTCAATTTTAGGGTGCTTGTTTGTAATTCTTAATCGGGTTTTGGATTAGGACAACTTTTAGCGGTTGGGGATGTTAGATTTGAAGAGAGGCGGCGAAAGGGTGTTAAATGACGATTGATGTTTAATTGAAAAGATGTTAGACTGTTGAAAACTAACATCCCTAATCAGTAAAAAGCGTAAATCCAAAACCCGAATAAAATCATTTGGTTGTGACGGTGACGGGTGTGGTCTTGTGTTAGATTGGTGACCGAAAGAGTTGTTAACAACTACGGAGAAGTCAAGAACTACCCAAACCAACACAAAATTATGCTAAATATCAATTGTAGCCTAACGGTATCAAAATGTACAATAAATATGTTAATTTCAAAGTATTTTAGTGTTCTAGATCTTTGACGAAGGCCCTTGACGGACATTAGAGATATAAAGGGTATGTGCGTTAGCCGTTCAAAACATATAACAATTAAGATACAACCCAAAATTAATAAGTAAAAACCCCAACCTAATTTGCACCATTGAAAGTTACAAACAAACACCCTCTACTTTCCTACTATGCACCATTTGGCCCATAAGAAAAAAAACAAAGAAAAACCTAACTTTCACAAGATGATCTCTATCCAACCCGTCAAGAATCAGCAACACCCTGAATTCGAATGTTTAACCTCCGAAGCCAAACCGAATGCAATATCATATGAAACACATCGTACCTCTTCGGCGGATAATTAACCTCGAAATGACGTCGAACTTGTTTACCCCGTCTTTGCATTCTTAGATACTGTCTTGTCGATATTCCGGTTAAGATGTTTTTAAGATTCGGTATATCCTCAACCGCGAGTATAACCGCAAAAGATTTCCAGTTTAGGACATCGCTAAACGGGGCTACATAATGGTCCTTAATGAGCACCGGCACACAACCAGTGTAGAGCGCTTCAACCATTCGTGGGCTCGCCACCTCATACCCGCTAGGGGAAATGCAATACTTACTTTGTCTCAACATACCCATGTACGACACGCCCTTTGGTAGGTACTTGTGAACTTGCACGTCGGGGTCCTTGTCCTGCCAGTGCTCCAAAAGTATTGGTCTGATAGGACCATGGACCCCGCCAGCAAAGAAAGCCAAAAAGGGCCGATTCCTTGGAGATGGGCCGTTTAGTATCCCTCGTGTCGTTCCATCAGGAAGTAAGATTTCAGGGATTGACACGTCTTTTGAGGGGTTAAACCCTTCTGAAGTATTCGCGTTGCATAAAGCTCGAATAGAGTTCTTGAAGAGGTATGGAACGGCTTTTGACAACTCCGGACCCTATATCACACCATACATAACCATTTAAAACGACGAAACAAAATTTATTAAAACTTAAAAACCAAGTGTATATACAAAAATGTACTCACCCAATCGTGACAAGCTACGGTGAAATGGTCGGCTCCTAGGCTTCGGTTCCAAAAAGGGTACTTAGAGCCCACAAGATCAACATAATCTTTGACCGTTTGCTTCATGGGACGCCAATGGTCGACATGAGGATCACGCTCGAATATAAAGCGTACCATCATCGTTGTACTCATCGGTAGGAAAAACGTGTGAGCTTTTTCGGGGTTTCTTGTTCGAAACCTAGTGGTCTCCATATGGTATATAAAATTACCTTCCATTGAATATATGCTTTTACAAGGACCATCATGAAATATTGGGGGTTCTCCTTCTTCATATACAAACACCTTGAATTGCTTCTCCATCTCTAAATAACTCCTTCAAAAGTCAAAACAAGAGTCAAATTTCAAGTCACAAATTAAAAATCCACATAGTACAAGTCGTTTATGCATAACGATCATTCAAAAGGTTTGTACCTATGAAACGAGGCACTATTCCAATACATTGGACCCTCGGGGACATAATCCGGATCATGAGTTCTGTTACTAGATTCGGCTTCTTTGATTGCAGCTCGAACCCGTCCAAGACGGGCTTCGAGTTTATCCAAACTCGTGTACTTCTTGTTGATTCTTCTATCAACAGGAAGTACAACAGTTTGATTCACGGGTATAAAGAAATCAGGTCCACTTAATGTCACATTCATATCATCTTCTTTAGCAACAACCTGTCAAAATGACATAAGTTAACTATGCTACCAAATACGTCTATTTCAAGACTAAAGTAATGAATAGTCAATCGATTTTTGGCAACCACATAACATAAAAACACATTTTGAGTGTTTAATAGAGGAAATCATAATTCCGTTACATATTTTTAATATTTATTGGGATGATGATAAATAATCAAGTATTATTAGAAATTAGTAAAAGTGATATTTTTTTGGGGAAATTATAGAAATTTCTCATATTAGTACTCGTAATTAAGTTCTAAAAATTGAAGCAAAAGATTCCAATTAACAGAAAACCCTCAAAAAGCTGAAAACAAACAAACGATGGCGTAGAAAGAATATTTTCGTGGCTGGTCCTAAAACATCATCATCCACGATTACTTCATCAAATTCCATATTATTCTTTTTGATAAAATCTATAATAAAATAGAAAATCGTAATCTTTGTATAAACAACAAGTAAAATGTAACGATTGTATAACACCTCTATATTATATTTTAAATGTGATAAATAAATACACATTCTTCCTAATTTTCACTCCATACCTATCGAGTGACTTGTGTGATTCTCATCATTTCTTATTTAAAATTAGTTCCTAACTAAACGTGTGCTAATACATAACTTACATAGTCAATAAACTAGCACAAACCAATACACTCAACTTAATCAGGTCATAAATCTAAAAGATTAAATTGTTAATATAACAAATAATAATATAAGATCAGATAATAGTAATTGTATTACTACCACAAATATTATTATTATATAACTTTAACATAAAGAAAATTAATATAACATGTTATATATAGAGAGAGAGAGATTAAAAAATGATTATATACACACAGAAATATTAAAAAATAAATAAATTCACATCAAAATAAGTCGAGATTAGCTCAAATGTGCTCTTAAGCTTTAACCGAATCAAACTCCACACACTTGACTCGTTTACAAGCTGTTAAACTATATTATCAACAATTAAATTAAACGTATGGCTAAAAATAGTTTTAGAAATTAGCTAAAAACCACATAAGCTTAAAAACAACTTTAATCACATCAAAAATAACATAATCAAATACTTTAACAAAATACTAATAGCCAGTGGTTTTTTAAGCAATGGGTTTACTTTCTGTGTGTTTAACAGTCCCGACTGAAAACCAGATAGATGAACTCGATTAAAATAACACATATTATCAATAACATATATCATCCAAACAGTGTCGTGCATTTGTTGTTAAAAAAAATACTTTTAACAGAAGAATCAGAGATGAACACTCACAGGCAATTCAACATCCATTTCATCTTCCACACCCAACGGCGGATACGAAGAATTAAAACTCCGATCAAACCCATAACCATCCGCCGGCCCCTCCGCCACCGCACCGCCACCGTCCACCACCGCCGGCCACCGCCCAACCGCCACCGGACCTTCAGCCACCACCGCCCCACCGTCGTCTTCAACCACCGAGTTAGAACTATAACCACCCACAGAACTCCAAACCCATGGGTAATTATACTTCAACCCACCACCCATATTCGACCTCTTTACGCCGATGAACACCGCCACCACCATAAACGGCAAAATCAGCCATAACAGCTTCGTTGACGGTGACCGTGAGTTCCGCCACGAAGCCATTAATAAAAAGGGTTAGCGAATCAACTTGTTGTTAAACAGTATAACTATTGTATAGTTATATGTCTAGAAATGAGACATGAGGTTATTTATGAATTATGAAAACTAGTGAAAATTAACAAGTGAATTATGGAATAGGATACCTTGCCAAAAGTTGAACCACGATATATACCTGTCGTCGACTGTGTGTCTCTATATATATATATATATATATCTATATGTATGTATATCTAATGGTTATATATACAACTCGTGTATGTATAGGTTTCTCTCTCTCTCTCTCTCTATAGAAGCAGAAGAAGTTTAACAATTGGTGAAAGATGGTTGCACCACCACGCCAAGCGTCTCACTCTTGTTTTGTTCTCTGTTCCCGAGTCCTTCATGCAGAAATAATATTATTATTCTCATTAATATTAGTTTAATTACGTTTTTGCCCTTTGAGTTATTATGAATTTATGTTTTCATACATACTTTTTGATGTTTTTTTATACTTAAAAGAAGGAAAATAACTTAAAAACTGTCTTTCATGTTTATAATTTCGTCACATTTTAAATCTTTTTAGTAAAATAAAATGAAGGATATATTTTTTAAATTGAGCTAAATTTAATATAAAATGTCTAAGTATCATATATAGTATCAAAATTGAAAGACATTTAAATTAAAACAAACTACAAACATATATTACGGCTTTTATTATTTTGTTACTTTAAAAACGAAAAACATATAAAATAAAGGACGAAAATGTAATTTAGTAAATACTATTATTTTGCATTTATTTACGAGTTTGCCACCGAATGCGTTAACCAATGATCTCATAAATATTATGATTTTTAGTATCGGCGGAATAGCACACGCGTATAGTGTGAAAGTGTTCATCACGCGCTATTTTCGACCGTTGGATTGTGTGATGATGGTGTTAACGCGCGCGTGAGGGAGTGGGTCGTGGGTGGAGAGAATTGGTAATAAAGACATTGCCGCTTCAAACATAAGTTGATCTGATCTACCGGCTATTTTTAGTGCTTTTAAGTGTGTGATTTTATTGACATAAATACCCTTGATTCATTTATTATTATTTTTTATTTTAATTTTGGAAATTTTGAGTAAAATAGTTTTTTTTTGAACGGCAAATGTACGGCCTGCTTCGGAAAATAGGTGTTATCTTAATCTGGCCCATCTATCCGTTTTTCAGTTGGAACTGCCCCCCATGACCTCTCATTTATTTACATGTCATGTGTATCTCACCTTAACTAGTATGGCTAAGGATCATTGACAAAGTAAAATAGTTAAAAATGGATCTTTTACATTGAATAGTTCTATTAATGAGATTTTTGTGATTAAAATGAGACTTGCGACTAAATATAAAGAGGATGGAGTGTGACATTTGGTGAGTTTTAACTAATGTATTTCTTGTAACGTATGATTATGTGTGAATTTGATTGTTCGTTTGTGTAGTCATGTATTTATGTTCACATGTTTCATGTGGTCTTGTAGATATATAATTTGTAGCAAGCATAATTTCTTGATTTTGAAAGCAATTTGTTTTTTACACGAATTAGCGAACATGCTCGTATGTGAAGTGTGTGCCGCCAACTAATAACATTTTGTTACAAGTCTCATTTTAAGTATAAAACCGTAATCATTTCTTTATTCTACTTTGTTTCGTAATTATCTCATTTTTACGTATACGTTTTAATTAATAAAAAGATATATATTTTTATGTGTAATTATAGATATATAATTTATACATATCTAAAAGCGATTCATGAATTAAAATAATAATTAGTATTGTTTTCTTTTCATTATACCTTATAATTAATTTTTGTTTTGTCATATAAGTTGATGTAATCTACAAGAATTTATTTTGTATAGAATTATCCTAACAATATATTGTTAACATATAATTCATATATGTTTTCACTTATATATATTTTTGTTAACAAATTGAATAATATTTTTGTTTTTTAATAGTTTCTTCAACAAAATCACACAACCACCAGGTATCTACATTCAACCTTCTTGCATGTACAATAACTACTTTCTACTTGACGACTAATAAAAATGAAATAGACAATTATTTGATATATATTTTAATATAAGGTGTCTAAATAGTGATCATTGCATTACAACATTCATGTCAAAGATATTGATACATCGTTATTTTTTAATTTCATATTTTCATATGTTAAACACTATGCATGTCACACTTTCCTTGTCTGACCAGACCAAAAACTATATATTGGAAATACATGGGGATTCTTCGACCGATCAAATAAGAACTTATTGGGTCCCTATTTTGAATCGATTGCTTATAAATGATGGCACTATATATGAAACCTACGCTCGACCTTGTTCATATGATGATGTATTTCTAGTTATTTAGTTGACGCTATTAGAAAATTTGACTTTTATTGAAAAATTCACTGATGGACTGAACAGTGTCAGACACAAAATAATGAAAGTGAAATTTTTTAAAGGCATTTGTATACTATCATCACAAATCAATCATATATAATCCAAAAGGAAACAAAAAAGGCTTAGTTCTATATGATATGTGAAACACGTTGTTGTTTTAGCTTTTTATATATGATAGATGAATTGAAACACATTAGCGGTTGTATATGACTGGTGATCCACGGACGACCTATCTTTTGGTAAAACATCTTCAAAATCACCATCGCATCATATATATTCCGTAAGGAGAGGACAATATCAGTATAACTAGTTAACTATTAGACCTTAATAATACATGAATACAAAACAATTACATATGACATATGTTCCATATTTTGTGATTTTGCAAATTGAATATTGTATATGGAAATTTCTAGCCAATCAAGATTAAAATAAAAAGCAGTTATATGAAGTTAATTATAAATATTAGACAGTTGCATACAAAGATATTGTAAAATTTTCTCAGTTACATGTTATAAATAATACTATGTTGGGATATCTTAAATAAAATCATAACTCAGATGTTTATGAAATTTTAATACATACTAAAAAAATTATTTTCATTTAACCAAATAATGACCTTAAAATTTTTGTCAATCGCACTATAACATAAGATAACAAAACGATTGAAGTAAGATTAACAGTCCTTAAAAGACATATTTCGTTAGTAAAGCAGAGTACTTCCAACCAAAAAGTAATATTGCGTTCACATCACGTAATATGCATGTGTGATAATTTTAAAAATAACATATAAACGTACATAAAGTAAGTATTTTCCAGTGAAAAAGTAAAATTTATTATATGTTAAAAGGTTAACGTGTCATAAATAAATAAATAAATATATATATATATATATATATATATATATATATATATATATATATATATATATATATATATATATATATATATATATATATATATATATATATACACTTTAAGATGGATTACTTGTTTTGATACGTAACGAATTAATGATTGATCCTCTCAATTTAATTTTGTCGAAAATATAATTAAATATAATCTTAAAGGATTGTATGATATTATATGCTCAATCATTTACCATAAATTATTAATAAATAAATATAGCATATGAAGTTTGTGTTCGTGTCATTTATCTATTCAGTTGAAGTACAAGGACAAATGGACAATGACATCGAGTTAACTCTTACTAGAATGTATTAATATAATTCTTATGTAAAACTATTTTAAATCTTCAGAATTTAACAATATATTTAAAGTATTAAACAAGGTAATATTTTATTCATATATTTCAGCATGTTAAGAAAATTATAAAATCATAAATTATTATACCCAGACTACCTACATTATTAACGACTACTCACACATTTTGTTATCATGATACTTAACCCTCAACCACTTCGAAAAGATAAACAATTACTTATACACTTTGGTACCGCTAGATCTTAAACCTTTCAACTTTCTTGTATTAGAAAGGTCATCCAAACATATTAACTTAATTAAATATCAACTTTTTCTCTTGTCTTAAAATGTTGAATTCAATTTTAATTAATCATCTTAAAGACAAAAGTATAGTTAAAAAAATTTATAAGTTAATCACAATTTCATAATACTAACTTTATTAGATTAAAAACAATTATAGAAAGTATTTTAATACATTAGACGGCTAAACTTACCTTATTTGGCTATTTATAAAGATACAAAAAATAAACAAAAGGATAGTTTTGACTTTTTGTATGGAGGTTCGATATGATTAAGTTGGCACCGCAGCCTCACGATCACACCTCTATTCTTCGGTAGCTATAAATGGTGCATTTTGTAGCGACCACCGCCATATATGGAAAACATAAGAAAAGTGTATATGTGGGAATTGAAGTACATTAAATTCGATTCTACTATTATTACACATGGATGCATAACGGATTCATCTACTTTATTTAATTAAAGATATCAGAGTATCAACAACTTGCTCACCCTTTATAAAACTTTATCTGTGAACGTGACAGAGTTTGACTCAAATCATAAGAGGAACGGGGAAAGTAAATTTTTAAAAATGAACGAACTCGATATATATAAAAAATTAAATTATCAGGTCAAAAATTAACACTACTGACCAATTGTGGTGACCCTCCGGCCACTTTAAGCTTTGCCCTTGTTTCCTACTCTCTGTAGAGGTGGGCATAAAAACCGGTTCGACCAAAAAAACCGAAACTGGTTTGAGGCCCAAACCGGTTTCAAACTGACCCTAACCATCGGTTCCCCTTCGATTTGGACATTTCAGTTCCTAAACCGGTCCGGTTTAAAACCGGTCTCAAACCGGATCCCAAAGCGGTTCCCAAACCGGTGCCTAATGACCGATGACGAGGACGAGGTAGAGAGCGGATTGACACACGGAATGACTGATGATGAAGCGGCATATGATGAGTACTTTCGTAACCGTTCCGGTTCCAGTGGCGAATAATAAACGTACAAGTATGCAACGAACGAACGAAGAAACGGCTAAGCTGAATGTTTAGTTTTTAAAAACTATTATTTAAACTTCTATGTTGTTTAAATTGTTTAAATGTTTTATATATTTCACTTTTATTATATATCTCACTATGATTAAATATTTAAATTAATATAAATATGATTTAATTAATATACATAATAATATGATTATATATTTTAACAAAAAATTTCAAATTTTCTTTATATACATCTTTAATACCATAAAAATATTATATGAATTAAAAAAAGGGGGACCGGTTTGGGCCCGAACTGGTTTCCAAACCGACCCAAACCGGTTTAGTAGGTTTGGGGTTTTGAGCTTTGGAACCGGTTTCTAACCCGCACCGTTTTGGGGCCAAACCGGTTTTGACCGGCGTTGACCAAACCGGTTTCGGTTTGGACCCAAGCCGGTTTCTAAAAAAACACGGTTTGTACATGTCTAACTCTCTGCATCACGCCTCTCCTTTACTATATCCTCCTCTCTTCACGTCAGAGTTTTTTTATGCACGAACCTTATTGCGGGTGGTCTTTAAGACATGATTAACTTACATATCCCCGTCATCAATACCTTAGGGGAGGGGGCGCCCACGCCGGGCCTCCTGGCATGCCTCGGCGTGGCACCCCAACACCACCACCGGTCTTGCGGCATGTTCTCATGGTCTGATATCACGGCTTGTACTTGCCATGGGTTTGCTTCTAAAATCCGACCGTTGTCCCCTCTCTCAACGATAAATTTTACATGGTGTGTTGTGGCATGAGTGCCCCCAAATATGAGTGTGTGGTGCAGTGTGACATGACTTGACATGACATAATTTTATTGGTGGATTTTATGATGTGATGAGGTTTATAGTTTGAGTGTCCCCTCCACCTTTAGAGCGTCAAACCATTCAAAAATTATTTGAGTCAACTTGTTAATATCCTAAAGGAAAATGTTTGATTAAGTTCCAGATGAATTTAAGTTTAACCTAGAGGTCTCTTTTAAAACAAGTTCAAACAAGTATTTATACATATCTTTTGATTAAACAAGCTATTCTAAACGGAAGATACTTAATGGTGTACTTATATATGGTATTATAAATATTATTATATGTACAATTGTGAACTGTGTATGGTGATACACATTTGATTGTAAGAACTAATAAAAAAATCTATGTATACTAATAAAAGAAAGTTTATGGTGACACGTGGCGCAATGATAAAGCTTGTAAATCTTAGTTTCTCACTTCTCTCTCCTTATAAATAACTACATTAACTACTAATAAGTTTATTTAATTCATTTTAAGATTAAAAATATTTTTTATTAATTAAGAAAAGAGATCTTTTTATAAATACAATTTTTAAATAAATAATTTCTTAATAAATAAGAAATTTTTCTATAACATTAAACTTTTTTAAAAATAAAAATATTTTAAAACTTGTGTTGTAAAAAAATAATTTTTTAATGAAACAAAAATGATTAAAATTCAAACTTTTCATAAGAAAAGTTTTAAAATAGCATTAAATTTTTTAAAAATTACTTTTGAAAAAATAAAAAAATAAAAATAAAAATAAAAGTTTAAAAAATTATATCGTTGTTTATTATTTAAAGTATTTACTCATACTTAGTTTCAATAATGTCATATTTTAAGATATTATTTTATAATTTTAAAAATTTTCATTATTAACTATTTAATTTTTGTTTATGCAAACCCGTGTATTACACGGGATATTACCCTAGTACATATATAAATGAACGTAAATTAAATACGATACGTCCATAGATGATAGAACTCATGTGTATACGCGTGTTGCCACCCGAAGTCATGCAACACATTTTAAATATATGTAGGGGAAGATGTAAACAAACTTTTTAACAACAATTTTTTTTTCTTTTATTAAATACCACCTAATTAATTTAAATCTGTAAAAGATTAACTCATCATTTTTATGAAAAAACAATCTTTAATACGACTAGTCTACATGTTTAAAAAATTAAAGTTTATATTATATGGTATGTTATTTAAATCTTTTTGTCGTTCAATGGAGGAGAATATGACATATAGTTTTAAGATTTACAGCTAGTAAAGACCAGTCACAAATATTTTGATAACTCGAAAGCTATTTTAATATTTCTTTAAAACTCATAAAACTGAAATAAACGTGCTACTTATATTAATTCCAAAAAATATATTGGATTAATTAGATAGCAAAATTGTCTTAAACAACCTTTAATATTTGTATATATGTGAGGATATTTTGGTAATTTATATTAAAACCAAAATAGTCTAGCCATATGAGTCATTGTGATATGTTCCTGATTGCATGCCACCTCTCATGTCAAAAGGATTTGGGTTTCCAAAGATTTTATAAAAAGCAATAAAGTTTGGCAATTTGCTAAATATATCCATTTATTAATTTTTATTTTTATTTTAATTATTTTGTAAAACCCATAAAAAGAATTGAACGATTAGGTTTAAACTAACAACCTTTAAAGTCTACATGAAACCATATGGTGCTAGTTTGAAATTGTTATATATCGACCGTTATAAAAATGTGTATTATCCTTTCTCAAAATAAAAACAATAATAGATGCTAATAACTGGTGAATACACCATATTTAAATTTATATTATTTTTGTTAAAAGTAAACTCATACATATGTTAAACTCAACACAATTAGTTGAAGTCGAACTTAACTCTCAGTCATTCAATTAATAATTTATATATCTTACGCACTGATACCGCTATGATCAAATGTCCCATAAGTACCATATATTGTATTACTATTATAATGATATAATTCGCACATCTTATGTTTCTTAAAGAAATCAAATAATTGTTCTAAATAATTAAACATCTTGCTATCAACACGAGGATCTTGTCTCGAGACTTGAGCAGTAGCGTAAGGGAGAGTTCTCCGAACTCCGATTCTCAGTCGTCTCGATCATGATATAGCATCGTTCTTCATCTTGTTAAGCTAAAATAAAGGTCGTAAACACAACAATCTATAAAACGTTTATCAAGTCAAAGCAGTGGCGGACCCAGAAAACTTTTTCATGGGGGTCGGTAAATTTTAGGGGTCGTTTGTGTATCGCTGAATATTAAATTTTTCAGTCCGATTCAATTCGGGTCGATCGGGTCACAAAATAAACATATAAAACCAAATTAAATCTCAAATACATAATAAAAATATGTAAATCGTTATATAAACGCATTATAGAAATACAATGTCGGTATAGTTGCTTTCTATGGTGCTTTATTTTTTTAAAATCTAATCATTACAATTATTAAAAAAACATTTCTAAGTTTAAAGTTTTAATTATAATATCTGATTCATTTCTTATATTTGTAGTAGAAATTCGTAACTTAACTTAATGTACAAACAAATAAACTCCGATATACAACTAGAAGCATTATAAAACAAAATATATAAAATGTATTTTCATATTTTTTCAAGTATTATAATTTAATAAATAAAAACAAAAACAATTGTAATAAAAGAAACAAAACAAACTAAAGAATAAACATTGAAAAAGATTAACGATACTAAACATGGACATAGATTTCCTTTCTTAACAACTTGATTTATGTTTGACAATAATGAATTTTTAATTTGATATTAAATAATATTATTAATTTAAAAATAATTAACAATTAAAAAGGAATTAAGTAATCAGAATCTTCTAAATAATAAGATTTACCTAGTTAAAATCTTTCAGTTAGAAACATATTGAATTAGCTAATTAATTATAACATATGTATATAAGGAATCAAAGTAATCACAATAATCAATTAGGAAAGCATTGCCAAATTGTCTTTGAAAAAAGTTATTGTCAAATTGAAATTCTTCATCATCTTATTTTCTAATTTTAAATAAATTGAATGATTCTCTTAATCGACACTTTTGTAACTCACTTAAAAACACCTAAGATACACATATCTCATTTCTCTCTTCACTTTTATATTTCTACAAGCTAGTGTGCAACCAGACTCAAGCATCTCTCAAGTTTAGTCTCACATAAAAATGTTGCAAGGTAAAGAAAAGCAAACCAAGATTGCAACAATATGCTTCATGTTTTGATAATCATCTCTTTTTGCAAGATGAATTTGTAATTTTTAAATTAACTTTCTTTGATGTTATTTTCAAAAATATTTCATGGGGGTCGTTGTAAAAAATTATTGGGGGTCGCTCGGATTTTGATTACATATATTAAACATACAAAAAAGAAGTTCATGGGTGTCGGGTGAACCCCATACAATCCTTATAGGTCCGCCCCTGAGTCAAAGTCCAACAGACAATCAAACCGTCAAGTGAGTCTCGTATATGAGTATATTAACATTTAGTTTTTTTAAGTTAATAAGTTAATTATTACAAATACTTGTAATAAAAAGTTTAATTCAAATTAAACTTAAAGTATTGGAATTATTCAAAACATTTAGTTTTTTTTAAGTTATTATTTACTTAGGGAAATCTGCGATAAGTATTGGAATTAAGAGGTGAAACCCGACCAGACTGTAGTGAACGGCAAATATCCGACTTTCGTGTCCCACACGACGTTGTTGTTATAAAGAATTTTATTTTATCCACTTTCATTTATATTTTCAACGTTTTATTATATATCTATATAGTGATTGGCTATATATACTATTCTCAAGAATATCAATGATGAATCAAAGCATGTTGACTTTCTTCTTCTTGACTTTGCTTACCCCTAGGTTTACTTCCAATAAGCAAAAGTGCAAAACTTCTTAAATAGTAATCAAATCTTAATACCATTTAGTCAAGTTATTTGAATTTGTATTAACTACGAGACTATTTATGTTTTAATATTAGCAATTCTACTATAAAATGTAAAACTATTGAACTAAATGACGTAAATTAAGCAATTATTGGTTTTAGATATTATTTTATGTAGGGCTGGCAAAACAGTTCTTATCGTGTTTAACAGATTAGAGATGACGCGTTTAGCTTACGTATCAAACATGTAAAAGACTTGTTTAACTACCTATATATTATGTCGATAATTTTTTTATATGTTTCTATGAACCAAGAATATTAAATAATGAAGTCTAACCTCTTGATTTTAATTATTTTTAAAATGTAAAAAATTAAAAATATTTTTTATTAAACAGGTTTAGTCGTGTCATAAACAGGTCGGCAATTATCAACCCTAAATTTTTATGATTTATTTTTCATAGTCGTGTTACTTTATGTTGGTATAATTGAAGAAATGTCTACGCAATAACCAATTTTAGCGACGAGAAAGAAAAACGGCTTGATCGACCAAACCATGCCTTGAAAAAGAACAGGAAAAGCCCTATTGTACTTGGTGCGGTCTAGAGGTCACGTATTTTACAAATTATCAGTCTCTAATCCAGCCAGCCCAAAACTGATATGACATCAAGCAAAACCAAATTCGGTCCAAGAATGCAACTTAGAAGAATAATAGTGTAATAATACAAATACATTTGACTACAAAAAGACCTTCAAATGACTAAAAATATAATATCAAAATTTGTTAGCATAATATTGAAGCAAAATAGTTTATTGAGGTAGTTGCTCCTAAAAAGATACCCAACTTAGGGTCATTTTGGGCCTCTATTGCTTGATGGGTTTAATTGAGCTATGAATCTATGATAAGAGGTTGAATGTAGAGATGGGCAATTCGGGGTACTCGAAACCGGGTACAAACCAGGTTCAGCCAACTGGGTTCAATACCGGGTCCAATACCAAGTTCAACCGAGTCGCGTTCGCTAAAAAACTCAAAATCTAAAACCGGTTTCAACCTTACAGGTTTAAACATATCCAACCCGGGTACGCCTCCCATCAGGTACTACCTGTACCCGGGTCCACTGGGTTGGGTACAAACCCGGTTTTTATGCCCACCTCTATAGTTGAATGGACCCATTCATCTACAATGTCAAATAAATTACAATCAGAGTAAGAGCCTGGATGATTGTAACAAAAAGTTTTATAAAATCATATATACGTTGACAAATCAACTTATTTAACTAAAAGAGTTAATATGTCTACTAGTTTGATCAAACCAAGCTATACTCCAACATGACACGTTGTATTGAAGGGATTTTAGAAAAATTAACATTTTAATGCTCATAAATAACAAAAATGTTATAACAAGAAACAGTGAATAAACAAAAATCCAAGATTGGTTTTTTTGAAAACCATATAAAATACAAAAACAACCAAAGGCTGGTACTTCTTTAAGTGCTGGAAACAGCTCCTTTGGTCCTCGGTGTTGCTTGAGTTCCTGTTTTAACAAAATAAAAAATTGGTGTAAATTTGTTACCGTCATTTTCTATTCGATCCGGTTTTCAGTTTTAAGGTGTAAAAAAGCTCATCTTTTACAATATTTATTGTGAGAACTTGAAGAAACAGAACTTCATTTCGTATCAAACATTTTAAAAAATAACCAGACGTAGTGTGTTTACAGCTTACCTTCCCTGAAGTTGCTCTTGAATCTACGAGGAACGTTACGCAAATAACGCATACGACCCGTTCCTGTAGTCTTCCTTCTGATTGCCTTCACACTCCAGTTGTCTAAAGCATTAGAAGTTTTTAAAATAATTAGTCATAAAGAAGTTGCATTAACCATTCATTCTATAATTTTCAGATTTTATAATGCTAAATACAAGTTCCAGTTCAAATAATTAACAAAACAAAACAAACAAACAAAAAACAAGAGTTAACATTAATTGATAATTTTAATACATGTCTTTGATCACATTTTTAAACAAAAGATGAAAACAAGTTCAAGACAGAGATAATATAACAGACTCAAACTGTGCTTCTTTGATCTTAATGCTAGTTTCATCTTTTCATCCACTCTGACCCAGATTTTGATTAGCATATCACATCAACTGCCAGTACAAAACCCGACCCAAGATTAGGTAACATAATAGTCTCAAAATCATGGAGTCACAAATTTAGATTAGCATACAACATATACTGCTAGTACAAAACCAATCAAAATCTGATACACCATCATCCCAAAAATCCAACTCTTGACTATCAATAAGATTTCAAAGATGATTAACTTTTGAGTGTTTGGCTCTGTTGTCAAAAGCCCATAAACCACGCGCCTAGGCCCTCTAGCGCAACATAGTATAGCCTTGCTGCCTCCATTCAAAGGCGACACTTTCAAGAATTCAAGCGCTTAGGCGCATTCTAAGGCCAACTTCCGGCCAAAATTTGACTAAACATGTCTGAAACGATTACACTAGCCCTATAAAAGCTTAAAATTGACCTAAAACATGTCTAAACCCTAAAAATGGTACTTTTATACTATGTGTCTAACTTAAAAAGCCCCCAAGTGTCTTGCGCCTTCGACAACAATGATGTTTAGTACAGTGAACATCAATAAAAAGTGATTTAGCTCAAGTATTTTGGAAAGAAATGCTTGAACAGATACAAATCCCAAGAAGAAAACTATAGGCAAAATTGATCTTTCTTCTTTTCATAATTGGTGTTCATCTGATTCAATGATTAGCAAGTTACACCAAATGACCGACTTGTTATACGATCATTCACTCAATCATACATCACGTATTTGCATTCCACAAATGTTAACCAGATGATAGATTCATACAACCAAAACATCAAAATTATAGCTATAACAAGCCTAATTTCTAACAATCACTCATCTCTATCAAATTACAGTAGCATTTAATTAATCGATCGAGTAAGAGAGAACAAAAAGGATTTACATTTTCTGAGGCGAGCTGCGGGATAAGCACAAGCAGAGCATCGGCTCTTCTGCAGATGAAAGCTTCGTCGTCCACACCTTACACACAGCGTGTGTGTTTTGTTCCTCCTCTTACCGAAACTACCTGTTCCTTTACCCTTCAATCAACAGATTTCAATACACCAACACACAAATCGTAATCAGTATGTGAAATCAATCATCTTTCAAACGAATTACACAGACAAAATGTACGATTGATTACCATTTCTACAGATTGACGAGAAGAAAAACACAACTACTCTCAGCTTCAAGAAGATGAAATCGTAGGGTGATTAGGGTTTTATTTGAAAAGCCTTATTGGGCTCAATACACAAAGTCTTTTTTGTAGCCCAATTTGATTAATTTTTAAGAAAGTAAAAAATGTGTATTGTTGGGCTAAATAGTCCAATAGACTTTGCTCCTCGGTATTTTGGGCCACCGGCCCACTGGTCAGTCACCCTGCTTAAGGTAATGTGAAATTGAATCATTCAAGTTACAACTTAGAGATACTTGAGAGGTAGTTGATCAAAGTTCAAGAAGCGAAAGTAGGGGCCAGAGATGTAAAAGAGGGTTGCGACAAGCAACAAGAGGCAATGGACATGATGGTATGGACCGAAGACGGCGATAGAAGCCAAACAATCAACCATGATCCTCTGCCATTGAGCGGCATCATCACTAGTGGTTCCACCGTTCGTCATCATATCATAGAGAATTGCCGTTGTCCGGAAGCCATCATTCTATTATATCGCATCACACATTACCTTACATGTTCCCGACCTATTTCTATCAATTATGTCTAACCAATTAAAAATATTTTAAAAAAAATAAATCATTCTAGTTGTGGTCTAATGCATAAAAACTTCTATTAACACTTCTTTTTAAAATGGATTCACTTATTAACATGCTAAGTTAAAAGTGTCATGTCAAACCAAGCTCCGAAAGCTAAAAGAGCGATAAAGACAACTTAGCAAGCTTGTAGTTCATGCTTTAGGGCATGTATGATTGCATTGTTCAATGAACAGTGCAATATACTCACAGCACCAACCTTCCTAAATGTTCATATGATCTTTATAAATACTTTCACCATTCACATTTAACAAAAGAAAATGTTTTTATTCCATTTGGACCCACAATTTGCACTGCTTTTTAACGGTTGCCACCCACCAATCCAACCCGCCTATTTCGATTGGTTTAGAGAAACCATTTCAACTAATTCTGCAAACCCAATGGGACATCCAACCTTCTAGTGGTAAGATGTCTCCCCTCTCTTCAAGAAGTCGAGTTTAAACCTTACCCCGGATAGAAATATAAGTAGTTAATAGAAGTAGATTAAAAGTTCTAAAAACTAAAGCATTCCATTATAGGTATTGATGTGTACAGAGGTGATATTTCTTTGCATAAGAAAAACCACCTAATACGCCCAAAAAGATACCACCACCATTCTGGCAAAAAAGCCACCACTAACTATACCAACTACAACAGAAAAATCAACAACAAAAAGATCTAAGCCATCCCAATTATGTTAAATACCTCCGGCAACAAAAGGATCATACACCAGTATATTTAGTCATCACTGTTTTCTGAAGAAATATCATCCTCTGAATCTGGAACAATGGCAGACTCAATCGCGGTGTTGCGGGTAGGCCTTTGCACCAATCGCTTCTTGGTACCGAAGTTTTCCATCTTTTGAATTGAATGGTCAGCATTATCTTTGCTGCTATTGTTTTTGTTCTCTTTGTTATCGTCGTCATTTTCAGATAAATCTTTAGTTTCAAGCTCACAACTTTCAGAGTCTGAATCAGATTCAGTTGTCTCGCAATCTTCTTCATTTTCTGTATTTTCTTTTTTCACGACTCGCTGCTGGTCTCTGGATCTTATCTTCCTGCAACACAGATCAAAAATAATAGATCATTCAAACTACATTTGTCATGCATGATTGCATACAACCTCCTAAATCGTTTTTATTCGCAGAATTTATCATTATTAATCTTCCTGAAGCACAGATCAAAAAAATATGGTCAAATGGCAATTTTAGCCCATTTATTTATTAACAGGTCAGTTCGGGTGGTGTTTCCTCTCAAATGGGTAAGTGTATTGAAACCACCAAGAATGATCAGTTTGATATAAACAAACTTAAACTGCATACCAAAAACAAAGATGATCAACTTGTTTTAAAGAATGCAATAATAAGATAAGTTTCTGCTTATGCTTATAAGCAAAAGCAAATAATTAAATTATAAAAAATAAGCTCATTTCACACTAAGGATAAACTTGTAATTTCAAGTCCACCAAGAATAACCTATTTGATAAAAGCAATTCCAAACTGCTTATAAAAACACTCTAAATTCTTTATCTTTCAAAAATTTCAATGAGATAAGTAGTTTATATAAGCAATCCAAAACATCCCCTAAATCGTTTTTTCTTCCAAAGGTTTTGAATGATTATTCATTATTATAATAACTAACTCTGTAATCATAATTTATACATTGATTATTGGGTTAATTAAGCTACCATATTGAATATAAGAATTTAAAACTGACCCGTCTTTGCTGCTGTTATGGTTCTTGTTTTCTTTGTTATCTTCATCATTTTCATCTGATTCTCCATCAGAGTCTTCAGAAGCAACATTTTCATCTGATTCTGCACTAGAGTCTTCAGAAACATCATTATCATCTGATTCTTCACCAGAGTCTTTAGAAGCATCATTTTCATCTGATTCTTCACCAGCGTCTTTAATAGCATCATTTTCACCTGATTCTTCACCGGACTCTTCAGAAACAGCATTTCCATCTGATTCTTCACCTCCATAAACATCTTTTTCATCTGATTCAGTAGACTCATCCTCATCAGCTGACTCATCCTCATCAGCTTGCTGTGGATCCTCTTTTGCTAAAGTTTCTTTTTTCTCACCCTTTCGTTCGTCTTTAGTTTTCAACCTCCTATCAGAGGAATATAAAAAACTGCTGCTTTAGTAGTAGTATTATTCATATTAAACTCTGAGATTCCAATAACCAAATTTGGGTTTTCAAAATAAACTTCAAGTGAAATGGAGGGCAAAAAAGTTAAAAGCATAAGAAATGGACAGTGCTAAGAAAAATGCAACTTACTTGCTTTCTCTTATGGCCTCGCTAATGACTTTGTCATATTCATCTGCAAAAGTTAACGTAACAGATCAATCTAACATTAACAAATATTCCAATGAAATCTAAAAATCACAAACTACCAATAGTCCAAATTATGCATGATATGTACTGTGTATTTCTGTACTTGTTTACCCTATTTAATCCATTTTATCTGATACATTTACTAAGCAAGGATCGCTAAGAATATATACTAATCTATCAATCCCAAAATATCTATCATCTAATTCATCAATGTCAATCTAACAGTTTGCTTACTACGAGTAATAAATAATGAAAATTTAGTGGCCCATAAAAGAGAGATGTTCTGTACACCACCCAAATTACTTCACAAATTGCTGACTATGCATTTACCTCAAAGACACATACATTATAGTTAGTGACATGAGGTCATTCTGATAATAACTACCTGGGATGTTGTTATTGAACTTGTGATCTTAGAGAAAATACTTAAACTTAACTTTACATAGTCATTAAACATGTATACCATTGAAAAAAAGATTCATAAATCACGTGTGTGTTTAAAGGTAACCTAAAGAGCGAATCCCCTCTACTACCTCATGTAATTTTATAATATAGTTTACTGTCTCTACTTACGAACTTATACAGCTTAGATGATTAACAGATCTATATATTTTTCTTCATAGTGATTTGATTGTCAATCACCATATAGATGAACAAAAAACCTGTTACATACCAAAGGTGTAACTGATAGCATGACGACTACGGCAAGAACGTGTTATTCCAGATCTAGAGAAATTATTCATAATCCTTGCTTCTTTCATCTTTTTCTCCAATTCTCTTTGTTTCTTCTGTAAAAGGCACCAGTAAATGGATTTAGATATAATTTTACCGGGGTACCATCCCCTTTACCAAAAGAATCGAATTCAGACATATGATACCTTATTGTATCATGCGTATTTAGCTAAATAGTTAAGACACAAACCTTAAAAATTTTATTAAGAACAGGTATGGCTTCAGTTTCAACAGCAGTACTAACAGCAACTTCCAGTTTTGATTTACTAGATGAATATTTAGCCTGCCATTACCAGAAAAAAAAAATAAAAAAATGAGTAGTTTGATATGCCTTTATTTCACAACTTGGAATTGACAAATGATTAGAGGTGTCAGAGGGCTGATTAGGAGAGCCAAGTACATCGGGCAGCAGATCAAAATGGCTAATATTGGTATGGGTTAGAATTGGCTGGGTCAGGATGACCCAAAGCACTTTTTTGTCCTAGACTAGAAAATGATTATAATACAATCAAGGGCAATCGTAAATAAAATTGTATCCTTTTGCTGAATCCACACTTAAGTCAATGAACTGTAATACAAAACAAACAAACATGCCTAGTAGGATCCCACTCATATCACAAGCAATTGGTAGGGTCTAAGGATGGTGAAACTAGGACATGCCCTTCCTCTATCCCAAGAGATAGAGAGGTTGCTTCTAATGGGACTCCCAACCCAAACAGTCATTGCACTTTAATATTAAACAAAACTCCATGGACTTTAAACTGCAATAAAAAGAGGCATTCTAAGAAAGTTTAGGGACTTGATCATGCAAAAAAGAAGCTTTCAGTTAAACTTTAATAAATGTGTGGATTTAATCATGCACTTTATCGTTAAATTCTAAAAGTTAACAGCAAATCATGCAAAAATAAAGTCTAGCGACTTGTGTGCGAGTTAAGCCAAGATCCATTAGGTAATCAACAATTGCCATAATTAGGGTGTCAAGTATTTAAGTTACTTTAATAATAATCTCATATTTTGGTAAATCAGAATGTTTTATGCACTAAGAATTCACTTTGGCCAACTTTTGCCCCCATTTAACCCATTTCCTTTTAGGCTAATGTTATTTAATTACACGTTAGAGCAAATATAACCCAAATTGACCCATAGTTAAACAAATGGATCGAAATTGCCACCTCTGCAAATGATTTAAATACCAACTCACCACAACATTCTGGAATTCCTCTAGGTTGGTTGCAAGTGTTTCCCATTGACAACTCATAGTTGTTAATGTTCCCTTTTTTCCAGAAGTATTTACTTCCTTATACAATCTAAGACCAATAGTTTCATTGCCATCCAACCTGTCCACATGCCAAACACAAACATGAGTTATCATTTAATCCTTTATCACTTTTGTCAGAGCAGCATTAGCTTTAGAACTTACCAATAGGAAGTCCCTTTTCCATCTTCCCCAATGTTCTTTTTACGAAAATCAGAAATATCCTTCTTACTTTTTACTGCATCGTTGATGTATGCAATCACATCATATTGCTGTCATGGAAACCACAAAACATTATATGCAAACAGTCTATCAATAATTGTGTTCAAGAAACTTGCATAAAACTAAATCCACACACATGGCTCTGAAACTAGGTATAAGTACTAATAACATAGCGCGTAGGATAAAATATTCAAACCAATCACGGGCATTTTTGTTACTAGCATCTTAAATCCTTTTTCACAACAGAAATATATTCTTTAAATGCAAGCAATCTGTTTTGAACTTTTCATATTCAAAAGAGATTTATGACAGCCTTATTAACAAATAGATATAACTTGCCATATACAAACTATGAGCAAGATTGGGGTATCAAGCATTTAATGTGGTTAAACACATCATACCCCGTCTCTTATGTTATGTTCGAATGAAAATTCAAATGCATCAAAGTGTCTATAAATGGTGTCTTTGTTATATCCATGTGCGCAGCAGTAGGAACACACTAGAACAAAAAGACATCATAATTTGCATGGACTGCAATAAAAAAAAAGTTTTAAAAAAAAACAAGAAGGATTGGATATAATACATCAGCTCGAATCTCACAGAGAGCTTTAAGAATAACAAGACGAACTGTAGGATCTAGGTTTTTGTAGGTTTCCATCTCTGCCCTGCATAATCCCAAAGCAACAAAAAAAGCTTTTTAGTTACACACTTACACAGCTATCTATTTATGTCTCTAATGATTTTTTTAGCTTTTTGTAAAAGAAATATAAAAAGAGAAGAAAATACCCTTTAGCTGCAGTTAATGGAAAATCCCCCTTAGCAACCTGAAAGTTACAATAATGTGCTATTATTTTACTGAAGAAGCTAAGAAAATGAACTGTAGTAATTAAAGTATATTCAGAGACCTACCCATGGCCACCACATAAAGAGCTTTTTAGAGAGTATCACAACCCATGCATCGGGATCTTTTAGGTTTTTACTTACAGGAGGAATTCCCTAAATATTCAGAATTATGGGATAATAAGTATGATAAGAAGGTTGAATTTAAACATTTAGCATAAGCAAAAGAATGTTAGATTCAAAAACATTGAAAAGAATCAACCAAAAGAGCATATATATATATATATATATATATATATATATATATATATATATATATATATATAATGGGTCATTACATTAATAATTCCATACCATAAACTCATGCACTTAGCATTAAAATTTAAGCACATTTACTAAGCCATAATAAGTATCAGAACACTTTGGGACCATGTTCAATCATTTAAATATCATAATTGAACAATCTGATAGTAACAAGAGCTTCCATAAGAAATTGTTTTGTAATCAATTATGTCAAGAGATTTAAGGTGGTTATAGGTCAAACACTCAAACCAATAACCCTAGTTTCACAACAAATACTTACTTTACATACCCAATAAAATCCCACTCACCAGCACGATCTGGGAGGGTGAGATGAGAGGTAACATGATAATGATATTTCCAGTAGCTTTAATCCATCTAAAAGGTGGTTAAAGCTAAAAAATAGTGTAAAGAAGATTGCTGGAGGATGAAATAATAAACTATAATTGCAATACAAAACTTAGCTCAATTTCCTGATGAGGATAAAAGTAGCTTGGGATGCTGAAAAAAGCATTTAGTGGTAGCAATTAAAGGATGCTACACATGAAATAGGAGCAAAGGTGAACCATACAAGCATAAAACAGCAGACACATTTTGAATGAATACACAAAAAAAGAAGAAAAAATCGTTATAATACTCTTAATTACTTAATTTGGTAGCTATTGCTTATTCCACGACATAATTCTAGATTATCAAGCAGCGCCCAAAGATGCATCAACAGCATGACTCCTCAAATGTCATGTGCCCATCTCATTTATTACATGAAGCCTTAATTACTGTTATGCTAAAAAAATCACCAGATTTAAAATAAATAACAGCAAAATCCTTTAGAAAAATGTAGATAAAAAAAGCATTTGTACTTTACGTATACGAGGAACCAATTAAGTGTGATGCATCCTAGGTGAAAACTTCAATGTTTCAAGTTCCCAGGTGCTAAGTTATTAGCTTACGTATGTCTCCTTTTTACACAAATACCCGTTTCCATGCTTTCATGTTCATACCTACAGCTTATATTAGTTAAAAAGGTATATATCTGATCCAATTTTAATCCTTTGTTTGTGAACAGAATACATTGTATTATAGTTAGTTTTAAATATTACTATTTTTGACTCTACAATTATTTGAAAACAGTTGTAAGATCTCATTATCACCAAGCATACAAACAACATGTTCATCATGTATCAGAAAGTAGCATGGAGATTAAACGCTTTAAGATTTCAGAAAGTAACTTGCTTCAAACCTATTAAATGAGAACCCTAGACCACCAACAGCAAAGTGGGAAGCATCATTGATAAAACAAAAAACAATTCATCACCCACAACAGAGACACATGACAAAATGAATAACAATGTAGTGACTAGCTAGTGGTACATAAGAAAGAAAGAACCTTCAAGAGCGCAACGTGAATCAGACGAAGACATCTATCAGGTAAAATCAGTGATGTCTCGATTTCTTCTGCAGACATCTTCAGTTCAGTGCCTATAATTGGTGCGAATACCTGTATAAAATATCACATAATGGTTCAAGAGTCACGCACATGCTGATTATTTAAGCTTCAAACTCACTAAAACAACCATATATACACACATAATAGCCGAAACAAAGGACTAAAAACACCCTTCTTTCGAATTTCAAGCTTCAAATAACCATCTTCAAAAGCGCTTAAGGCTTCAAATAACCATCTTCAAAAGCTCTTAAGGTTTTAAACAACCATCTTTATAAACTCTTCAGGTTTCAGACCCCCCCCCCCCCTTCTTCATTTCTCTCTACAAGCATGCTACCCTTTATAGATTTATGTGTCTTCTAACCCTAGGATGACAGCATCCACATCGCACTCGACACATTACCATCCTATACACTTCATCGCCTTCCTAATCATCAACTACTTGATCCGTTTCAATGACCCTACCTTTTCCGACTATTTCCCCTATTACCCTAAGCCCTCGACCACGCAAATTTCTAGGTTTTTTAGCGACAATCAAGGTTTTACCGAAATGTCAGAAATACTACTAACTTTTCACAACAAACAACATAAATAGTAAAATGTATTGCGAAAAAACTGAAGTTTTTTAGATCGATGAAATCAAAACTAAAATCACAAATCCAAACCCCAATGTTGAAATGTTACCTTCAAGAAATTGAGAACAGATGCTAACTCCCAACACCCACGAAGCCTGTTGCGATCAGCTTCAATCTCCGATGGCGATTTCTGACCATTTTCGTTCATCGTTCTGAAAACCTAGAAAACGATAGAGCGTATGTGTGTATGTGTGTGAAGGCCGTACGAGGGATCGAGTTTAATAGTAGGGATTTCCCGCCCAAATATGCGTTATAAAAGTTTTGCTTGTTGCAGGAGTAGTAGCTCAACTATTGGATCTTCACAGTTTTACCCCCTTAACGTTTATATACTTTCTTTCATGTAGGAATATTTCTTTTTATGACATTGAGTCATCGAGTGAGAGTTTTGCATGGCTATTTAGTTTCTTTTATTTTGAAACTACAACAAAACACACTAGTCTCCTTCTGGTTTTAAAATACGTAACTTTTTAATTTATCAAGGATTTGAATCTTGGTGTTTTCTAGAAAAGAAGTATTGAATATTTTCATAAGCGCGGCGGGGCCAAAGATAAATTTTTTTAAGGGAGGCGAACTCGTTATATATAAAAAAAATTACATTAGCGTACCAAAAATTGACACTACTGACGAAAAAAAAGGGGGAAGGGGGCCCCTCCCTGCCTCTTTAATGCTTCGTCCATGCGTATAAGGACACTTTATTTACTTACCATTAGTAATTTGAACGATAAACTTTCAAAGATATAAATTTAATTGTAAAATCTAGCTTGTTGAATGTTAGCAAGTTTGGTAAACTTACATTTACATTATGTTTTTTTTTATGGGTCATCTAGTGGTTAGGTGATGTACTCCACAACCAAAGTGTTATGATTTTAATTGTTATAGGGAGAAGGTTCTTATGTGTTTATACTAGAAAAACTACAAATTATATTGTGATGTATTTATCTTATAAAATACAGTAATTGTTACAAAATAATCAAGTATGTTTTAATTTCCCTGTTTTACAATTACTATGATGATATTATATCAATACGTCATTTGAGATAACATGTGAAAATAAGTATTCAATTGTCGTGATGCTTATAATGATCTTGTATGTTTGTCTGTTCATAAATATTAGATAATAAAGTTTATTAGTATGAGCCCACGGACTTAGTTAGGTTTTTAGGGTAACTTGTGATCTCTAAATACTCTTATGTGATTATCTAATAAGATTATTCGGTCTTTCACCATCTTACATAGTATCAGAGCCGTAGGGTTTTGGACGTATCTTTTATTTTTCTTTCTCACATGTAAACACTACTCGTTGCCACTTGATAATAACCCTAGACGTGGTGATGTGACGCTCACGTAACATTTTCTATCTCTTCCGCTCATAACACTTACAACCATCCCTTATAATATAAGACGCACATCCACATAAAAATAATTGTAACACCCCGAAAAGTCAAAACGAGTCATTAAGTATAATGGGCTTAATTAATGGGTATTTAATAAAAGAAGGAAATGGGTTATGGGCTAAATTGGATTTATGGGCAAGAGCCTAAGTGATTAAGGCCCATAATCAGCCCCTTAACCCACCCAAAGCATCCTCCATATCCATCAATTGCAACCCTAGCCACCAAATCGTAGAGAGATAAAGTAGAGAGAGAAAGTGAAGGAAACTCAAGATTTGGAGCTTCAAAGGTCAAGGGATTGAAGATCTGGGTGTTGGAGCATCAAAACACAAGAAAGGAGCAATAAATCCAGGTAAGAATCGATGCAAGTAATGGGCTTCAAAGCTCTTGCTTTGTGCAATCTCGTTTATGATGAAATGGAAAGATAATGAAAGATAATGAACATGCTTATTATGATGCAAGTAATGTTATGTACTATGTTGTATGCATGGTCATTATATGAAGGATGAAGTTTATATTTTTTTATATTAATTAAAACTATAACTCACTCAGCAAAGCTGACTTTTATGCATAATAGTTGACAGGTAAACGCTGATGCTGGAGATGACACCATGGAGCTACTTGGAGATCAATGGATGGCATTCCTGTTTATGAGATCTTTATTGTATTTTTCAAACAATGCACTATGTTTTATTCTATTTAAAGATAAATGTATGAGTACAATATGATTTCTAAGTTTTAAATGAATGTCTATTTAATTCCGTTGCAATGTTTTGATTATTAAAAATGATTTTTTGCTATGATTAACCAACTGTGAGGTTTTCCGGGAACGAGGCCTTACAATAAATAATCTACTATGAATGCTTTTATACTCATATGTAGCGTTTGGTACATTTTAATAAGGGCGCAGAATGTGATGAACCATTGAGAGTAAATAAAAAAGGTAGCATCACATATATCCCCCTCTCAACCAAAAAAAGCACATATATCCCCAAAACACAAGTTTCAATGCATAAACTACAATGGTTTGGGGAAATATGTAATTTCACATATTTAGAGGGGGAAATATATAATTGCCCATTAAAAAAACATATTTTGCTGACGAATGTAGAATAAACCGCTACAAAATTGATTATATTCCATCAAATTCATTCCAATCACCCCATTTCTTTTCCTTCATCCCATTACATCTTTCATCCCTAGTCACCAACACCACCGGCCACCAAGATCGATCGTCACACGCCACCGCCACCACCATCGCCGACCGACACAACCACCATCACCCTCGCCCACCAAGATCGGTCGCCACCGACCACCACCACCATTACCATCCGCAACCATCACCACTGCCACCAATTACCACCGACCACCGCTAACATGTGCCACCAACACCACAACCACCAATGCCCACCACCGGACACCACCACAATCACTACATCCACCCCCCACCATCGCTAACCACCACGGACAATCACCACCACACCGCCAAACCACCGTGTTAATCACCACCACCGCCACCACCACACCGAACAACCACCGCCACCACCAATTACGAACAACCACCCCCAGCACCACAGCCGCCACCATCGCCGTCGCGGGCCACCACCGCCGTCGCCGGCAACGATCACCACCACCGTCACTATCATAACCCCTTTTGTATTTCACTGCTTCATATTTTCATACGTAACAAACATATAAAGTAATGATTTATTCTAATTTCACATGATAACCAAATATGATAATGAAATTTTATTTTTTAATTCATTCTATTTCGTCATACGTTCTATTTCTTTATCTATTTAATTAACTTATACCAAACACACCATTAGAAATAAAAAAAATTGAAAATATTTTACGTTTTCCCCTTTTAAAGAGTGAATATAACTAGTTTATGTGAGAATGATTTAAATTTTTATTTCAATTATAATTTTATTTCGTATCAATTACTACTCACAAAAATATCAATTCTCGCGTGTTCATTAAAACGGCGGTGCGCACAAACAATAAAATCTCACTTATTCCCAAATCTGCTACATCACATCTCCGATCAAACTTCATCAACTCCACCATGGCCGACGGTGCATCCACCACCACCGCCACCACCGACTCACCGCTCACAAAACCCGTAGTCGGAAGGTGGGCCGACGAACCAGACGACGTGCCGGAGGACTCCAACGCCGCCTCCGCCTCCGCCGCCGATGAACTAGGCTCTCTCGCCATCGATGCGTCCAAAAAAGTTAACGATTTCCTCGATGATCCCGAGGATTCGAACATTGAAGCAGTAAATTCAACATACTCCCCAATTTTATGATCTACAGGTTTCGTTTTTTAATCGTTTACTGAGCTAGGGTTTTGGAATTGGTTTTTAGGTTACATCTGGAGATACACCTTATAGTTCTGCCGTGAGGTTTGAGGATTTGAATCTGTCTCCTGAGTTGCTGAAGGGATTGTATGTTGAGATGAAGTTTGAGAGGCCTAGTAAGATCCAATCGATAAGTTTGCCGATGATATTAACTCCACCGTACAAGAATTTGATCGCTCAGGCGCACAATGGGTCCGGGAAGACGACTTGTTTCGTGCTTGGTATGTTGAGTCGCGTTGATCCGAAGCTAGGTGCTCCTCAGGCGCTTTGTATATGCCCAACCAGAGAATTGGCCATTCAGGTGATTAGAACTTCAAATTTGTATTTTTTTTTTTTATATCAAGCTTATGATATGAAGGTTAATTGTCTGTTAAGAGGTAGCTAAATAGTTATCTTAGGGCTGGCTATTGTCATGTTGCACTTTCTTGTGCAATAAATCAGACACAAAATGCTATACATTGGGACTTTAAAACACACTACTGAAAACGTTTCCTGAATGTTGGAACTATATATGTGGGAGTAGTGTTTACAACCGAAAGTAAACATGGTTTGATCAGATAATAGTGTAGGGCAAACCATCTAAGTTTGGTTATCTGCCGAGAAAACCCGATTCTGCTGAGAAAACCTGATTTTGTTAAGAATCAGGTTTTCACCTGCTTCTTAACTTGAACATTATTTTGTAAACAAAATCCCTAAAACACCCCTTAGATGTTTTGCAGGGCACATGTGTTTGCTCATGAACTTGTTAGATTAAGATTTTAAATCATGAAATTGCATGTGATTAGAATGAAAGAAGATATAGGTTTTATTGATGTCAGATTTTTTCAACAGCTTCACGTCTTTAACGAGAGTTGCAGCAGAGCCTCCTATATATTCGTAATTGTTTAATTGTTGCTTATGTTAATACCCGTGATTTCATAATATCTTAATGATGGTGCAGAATATGGAAGTGCTATTGAAGATGGGGAAGTTTACTGGCATAACGTCGGAGTTGGGTCTTCCAGCTGATAAAGCTAATTATATTCCAGTTGCCAAGAGAGCACCAGTGACAGCACAAGTCATTATTGGCACACCGGGTACAATTAATAAATGGATAGCAGCCAAGAAGCTGGGTACATCAAATTTGAAGATTCTTGTGTTTGACGAGGCAGATCATATGCTGGCAGAGGTGATCTTGTGGATACTTGTTTTTCTCTCTTTTTTCATTACTGTTGTAGTAAGATAGTCATGCTGCATGTTCTATTTGCTTGCTGGGTAATCTATATTGAATGATTTCTTGACTTCATCATCATGCAAATAATTGCACATGATGATCAAGCAGAAACTCTAAAGTTTGATGATCGAATACCATAACGATTTCTTAACTGCATCTTCATGAAATTAGTTGTACATGATGGTAGCATACGTCTTTAAAAGTTGATGAGACACTAATACTATTTGCTAGTATTCGTTTCTATGTATGACATATTCTCATTTTTACCACAAATGTTACTAAGTTGTGGTACACATGGGTCTTGGTATATTATATGTGCATGCATTGGGGCATAACACATGTGGTTAACGGTTCTTCTCTTCTTGAGCAGTAGTCTCATTAGGTGCATTTCTTTCTGGGACGGTGGCACCATATGTGGGAGGTGAAATATTTTATCAGGGCATGCTTAATACTTGACTGATAATTTGAGATAATTAGATGACTGAATCCTGGTGTATCTATTCTGCCTCATCTGCAAAATTTTTAAGGTTACCTGTTATAATCTTGTAGGAAGATCTTGCATTCTACTGTATTGTTTATCTTATTTGATTTGATTGCTTAAGTTATCAAACTGTTGTAGAGTAATGAACCATGACCTGCTTATCTTAATGTTAAATGCTGTTTATTAGGATGGGTCAGTTAGCACACACATAAACGGCACCGATGTATTTTTTTGGCGGTTTTTAAGTCTCCAAATAAATACTAAGAAGAATTGTACTCACCCTTAGAATTTGTAAATCACGTTTCTTATAGAGTCTCAAAAGCTATGAAGGTTTTGACCACCTCAAAACTCTTACTTGCAGTCATTTATCTTGGAATCAATTTTGTATACAGTTATTTCAATAATTCTATTAGTTCAATGTAAAGCTTACATTATTTGTTAAAATCTGCTGTCATGTATTGAGTTTGGGCACTTTCTTAAACATATCTGTTTTTTTTGGTCCAGAGTGGTTTTAAAGAAGATTCTGTGAGGATAATGAAGGAAATTGTGAAGTGGAGTCCCAAATGCCAGGTTTGTTGTCATTGTAATATTAACAGTTATTATAATTTGGTTATACTGTTTGTTTCTGTTCTGTTTAGTTTCTCATCATTCTGTCTAAACTGTAATTTGAGGCATAATATTGGTCTCCAATTTTTTAATTTTCTTTTTTAGGTGCTCCTGTTTTCTGCTACATTCAATGACACTGTGAAGGCTTTTGTATCAAAAATTGTGAAAGATCTTTTCGTTCAAGAGTACAACCAATTGTTCGTTAAGAAGGAAGAACTGTCTTTAGATTCTGTCAAACAATACAAAGTGAATTTACCCGATGAGCTTTCAAAGATTATGGTTATTAAGGATAAAATAATGGATCTAGGAGAGAAGGTTGGACAGACGATTATATTTGTCAGAACAAGAAAAAGTGCTGGTATGTTACATGAGGCACTTGTTAAGTATGGCTATGAGGTAACAACAATTCAAGGTGCTCTTACACAAGAAGATAGAGATAAGATAGTCAAAGAATTCAAAGATGGGTTGACTCATGTTCTAATATCAACGGATGTTCTTGCTCGCGGGTTTGATCAGTCTCAGGTTTGCAACCTTGTTTTTCTTCTCCTACTTTCTTATTTGGTTTTTTATCTAATCATGTTTTCTATCTTTTGTCAGGTTAATTTGGTGGTTAACTACGATCTCCCAGTAGTATATGACAATCCTACCGAGCCTGACAATGAAGTGTACTTGCATCGCATAGGTAGAGCAGGACGGTTTGGCCGCAAGGGTAATGTTTTCTTCCTCTTGATCTTGAATTCTTTTTCCATTCCTTGTAATAGGTAGTGGAAGGCAAACACCATGAAATATATTTGAGTTTTTTTCTACTTCACATTTAATAGGTTATATAGTTAATTAGTTTTATCCCTAGAGCATGGTAAGAATCATTCATGTCAGATGCACGGGTCAGCAATTTAGAAATCACTGAAATTAGGGTGTGGCATTCGCATGTCTCTTTCTGCGTGCTCATGTATGTATGAACAATAATATATAGAAATACTAAACAACCAATATTGAATCACAATTGATACAAATGTTCAACTACTGGTCAAATGTCTATAAAGTCTCTCAACAAGGACAAATGAATGAAATCTGTCAGCCAAAATCAAAGTAACTGATGCAATATTAATTACCAATGGGCCAAAGAGAATTTAAAATAATGTTGCATTTTTTAGGGAAAACCAAAAAATGAAGTGTTGCATTTTTTTTACTTATATAAAAATATGATAATGGATTGATTTACTGGTTGCTATCCTTATTACCTTACTAAAAACTTGTAATGTAACAGGAGCTGTATTTAACTTACTGTGTGGAGAAAGGGACAACATGATCATGGAGAAAATCGAGAGGCACTTTAACCATTATGTTACCGAGGTAAATCTTTCCTATGGTCTATTGTTGCAAGTTTCCAATTCGATATGATTTATTCCAATTAAAATTACAAATCATGCTTTGCAATCTGTTGGTAGAACAAGCAACTGTTACAATTTATGTTTTGCGGGTTAACGTAATGAACTAATGATACTTTATAATAACAAATATTTTGCATCAAATGACCAAATCCTGTAGGTGCCATCATGGACAAGTGATGATGACTTTAAGGATGCCTTGAAGAAAGCTGGATTGATGTAAAATTTCCAAATCTCATCATCATAAACACAAGTGCTGGTGTTTTGTTGAGTTGGCATGCAACATGATCGTCAGTTGTTGCAAAAATAGAATTGCTGTAAAAGTGTTGCTTTTTTATTGGATGTGTGAATTGTATTTGTACTTGTGGATGGAAATCAGTTTTGTTTTTGATGATTTGAATGTTCAAGTGGCAGTTATGAGAACAATTATTTTGGAACTTAGTAGTTATATAACAGATGTCAATGTGAGACTAGTTCATTTGGTAGACTGTTGTTTTTTAGATTAGAGGTCATGGGTTCAAATCCAGACATGATGTTTATTGGTGTAGTTTAAAAGTAAAGTAGATTTGCCGTTCAAAAAAAATTATATAACCTTAACTGGTCAGCCTCGATCACAAACACCAACCGTTTATAAACAATCACATATGTGGTTGTTCCAAAATCAGTTTGATCAATTGCTTCATTGTTTGAGTGGATGATATGTGACGATAGTGAGTATTAATGTTCAAATTTTCACAAGTTAGGAATAAAAACATGTAAAAGTAAAGGAATGTTTATATACTTATCTATGTGAAGCAATTCTTTAAGTATCAAGGTGGAGGGACGCTCATCTCATAAACTTCCGTCACATCATGCGTCTCATCCATCGTAATATGTCATTTCAAACAATGACGAAGCTTGAATCAAACCAAAGGGGTGGGGGCGAATGCAAACTATTTTATGGGCCGCGAACTCTATATATATTAAAAAATTATACTACCGGATCGAAAATTTACACTATCGTGCCGTAAATTAATAACACTGATGAAAAAAAGAGGGGGGCGTGGCCCCCTGACCCCTACCAAGCTTCGCCAGTGATTTCAAATCGTGTTATACTACACCACACTCATATTTGAAGGGGACACTCATGCCACATCATGCCACACTACGTCACATACACACACTACACTACCCAACATTCGGATTGTGGAGACGTGTCATGTCGAGAACTTGCCGCTCATTTGCGCCATGCGGCCGGTGTCAAGAGGGGACCGGTGGCGGCGTTGCCGGGTGAGGCTGGGCCTCACGGCATTGGTGCCCCTCCTAGCCTCATATGTGCGGAAGAAACCTTTGCACCAAGTCATATTGGCATCTATATTAGAAGCACAACATTTTATTTTCCTATTTTTAATATAATTTAGAGTTTGAATAGCATATGAGAATAGCCTTGTGGCTCATGGCTTGCTATATGTGTTCCTCCCGTTTAGACTGTTATTATATGATGGGACACATCAGCTTGAAGTATTTTTTATACGATTTATATTATGTATAGATTTAATATGATTATATACTAGACCTTTGTTATCATTATAACTCTATATGTTATCTTTGTTTTTATACGATTTATATCATGCACGTCAAGTCCATTGTATAATGCTTGAGGGGAGTGACAGAAGGTTTCTTTTATTTCGATGTAATAAACTACTTAATTAAGAACCCCATGATATTTTGGATATTGAACATCGAATGATATCATTTATGAAATTGTCTTTTAAATTTAGTTGTCGATACCTTAGTAAAATCTTATTGTTTTGTTTTCTTATATACGAAGAAGATCGAGATACTGAGCCATGAAATTGATACTTTCCGTCTCAAACACCATTAAAGCGTTTAGACGCATTAGCTTTGAAGAGATGAAAACTCAGGTGAAAACAACTCTAGAACATATAACATCCTTAAAAGTTCAATAACGATCCATAACAAAGCTCTAAGAGCATCTACATCAAGGGGGTTTTCTTTCGTCCAGTCTGAGATGGAAAAAGCAAACGAACATCACACCATTGGAGATGAGGTTTGCTTCTGTAATTTGCTTTTCATGTCCAGAATTCCAAACCCAAGCAAACATGGGAGTGTGGAACCCACCACTATAAAACCCACCACTATAAAACATATGTAATTTAATGTTTTAGAATTAAAAATAGGTGATGATTTGGAAATGGATGCGTGTTTGAAACTGGACATATTATTGGAGGAAATACAAGAGTTTTTGGTGTTTGAAAGTGGACGAGTGAAAAGTTGATGTGACAGCTGATGTGTCACGTTTGGTTTTAAAATAGAGGTTTGTTGTTGTAGATGCTCTAAAAACACCAAATATATGTTCCGATTATAATGACACGTCAGTTAACCAGTTCAAACCAGTTCAAAGTACATAGTTGACGGATATTAATATTTCTCGATTAAAATAACAGAAAGACAACTAACGTGGATGTTTGTCATAATACACAGTACGTTATGTTCGTTATTAATTATTATCACCATTCCACCTGGCCAATTTGGAACCATATGCCACCAACTTACTGCCTTTTGCGACACCTATTCACCTACTTTAATATCGTCACAACAACACCATAATAAATTAATAATACCCTATTCTTATTCACATTAATGTCACACCATAACACATATATACCTTCATCATCAACCCTTTGTTCAAATCAGTACATCAATGGATGACCCAATGGCATCATCATCATCATCTTCATCTTCTTCATCATCATCTTCTTCATCACAAACCCTATCAACCACATCTTTCTTCACTCCATTACTCATCTCCACCATGGGCATCGCTCTCACTGCAGTAATCATTCTAATCTATCATCTTCTACTCGTGAAATACTGCATCAGAAGAAGAACGACGTTCGCCGGAGAAGAAACTCAAACACCCACCGGAGTCGACGAAAAAACCCTAATAACAATCCCCATAATCACCTACAAAAAACCCGAACCCGACCCGTTATCCGATCGACCCGAATGTTCCGTTTGTCTTGTGGAGTATGACGATGGAGATACAGTTCGGTTGTTACCAAACTGCAAGCATTTGTTTCATGTTAAATGCATTGATGAATGGTTCATGGGTCACATAAGTTGTCCTGTGTGTAGGGTTCCGGTGGCAACGACGGTGGTTGATGGTGGTGGTGCGGCGGCGGTTGACGGTGGTGGTGGGTGGTCCTCCGGGCGGGTGGCGGTGCTCCGGCATTGTCGGTCGTTGGTTTTGATCGGAGAGAGGAAGAGGTTCACTGGAATGGAGTTGAAGAGGTCTTTATCAATGGGGCAAAGTGGTTGTGTGATTGTTGATGTGAATGTTGTGGACAATGTGGGTGGAGATTGCGGGTGTGGTTCGACGATTAGGGGTGAATCGGTTCGAGGGTTTAGTCGCGTGTCGTCGAAGGTGAAGGAGTCGATTTGTCGAATGTGTGTAGGAGAAGGGGATCGAAGGGGTGGTTTGCTTCCATGTTAATGTGTGGTTTTTGTTGTAATGTTTGTAGTTTTTAGGGTTACATGCAAGACATGCTTCCAATGTTGTTATGGGAGATTATAAAATGATTATATGTCGGATCTAGGTAAGATTGAAGACAAGTTGATTTAGGTCGAATCATGTCAGGATTAGATATGAATCGACCTAGCTAGATCATGACTTATTTAAATTAGTGATATTAATTGAGCTAAACAAGTCAGGTTTAGATCAGATCAGTGATCCATGTAATAGATCATGATCAATCCGATCAAACCCTGATTTCATCCCTTGATATGGAAATTGCTAAGCATTCAAGATAAGATATATGCAAAGTTCAATGAGGCGTTTTTAGTACAAATTATATTTTCAGTCGCCATTTGGCCTATTGACACCGACTAGTGTGGATAAGAGCTTTGTGACCTTAATGTTATAAGTTTGAATTTCATTTCAACGCAATACTCTTGCAGCCATTAACATGGGTTGCCAATGAGCTTTTCAAGCATATGCATGTCAGAGTTCTTACGAGTTAGTTGGTTTCCACCTAAAAAAGGCTAGCACCATTCTCGAGCGTAAAACTATAGATTAACGCTTAAAATCCCGTCTGAAATATTGACATAGCTAGGCTATGAATAGACATGCTACCAAGGCCGACTTGCCATTGCCCGTTCAAAAAATCTATTTTTTAAGAAAGTATAAAGTATCTATTGAAATGATTATATAAATCTAATCTGAATCATGATTGATTATCATATGAAAATATACACCTTCTTAAGCTATAAGTTTTAATAAGCTAATAATTTTCACACCAACCATCTAAACTTTTAGTAAAATGCATACATCTACTATACTTATATATTAAACTTGTGTTGAGATATTTTACAAAGTTCAAACTCATTAAAGCTACCTTTATCAAACATATGTGTAAGCCACGCTATGTCTCTTGCTGGTAAATACGAATTTTTTTTTTCTTAAAACACCTCAAATTTGTTTTCTTTAGCATAACAAAAGCTCCCAATTAGATCTTTTAAGATATCATAGCGTACAACATGACAAGAGGTGCCAAAAGTATGCCAAGACAGGTATAAATGAGTGGGGTCTTACATGAGCTTGTTAACTCAAGATTGACTCGCTTAACTTAACAGAGCTCGAGCTCGACTTGTTTAAACTCTAACTCTAAAGCTTGTTATTTGATTTACTTATCATCAATTATTAAGTTAGACAAGTAATACATATATGAATTTTAGTTACTGATTAATGGACTTTTTTTCCTAGTTGATTTGAATTAGGATGTAATAGTGAATAAATAATTTTCATAACTTAAGGACAAAGTTTCAAAAACATTAAATTGGTTAAAATACAAAAAATAATCACTAAATAGTAATTAAAATTTATATAATCATATATGCTTCATTGCAGCTAACTTGATTTTCTTTGAATTTATAAAATATAAAATAGAATTGAAACAACTAGTAAAGTTGAGTGACTTTAAATAAAAAAAATATTTCTCTAAGTGAATTAGTTGAAAAACTTAGTTAATGTTACGTAAACTTATCCCTTAATTGTATTATAAAATAGCTTTTATAGTATAATAATAATAATAATAATAATAATAATAATAATAATAATAATAATAATAATAATAATAATATAATAATAATAATAATAATAATAATAATAATAATAATAATAATAAATAAATAAATAAATAAATAAATAATATATGTTTTAATGATCGATAATGAAATATTATGCTATACATCTTTATATATTATAATGCATTTCATAAAATTACATTATATTATATCATATTACATCAAATTACATTATATTATATCATATTACAATATTACACTACATTTTATTACATCGTATTATGTTAAGTATTGTTATGATACATCACATGATGTTAGGTTGGATGATAGTAAAATTGTTACTACTATTATCATCGTCAAAATTTTAAATTTCAGCATAACGCAACCTCCATATATTGTTATTGAATTTAAATTCTTTCATGTGGTCCTTATCTTTTAGTTACAAGATTTTAGATGCAATACATGTACTTTCATATCATATTATTAATAAGGATAGAGTTATAGTAAAAATGATGTTTAATCTAAAATGCTAAAAATGATTATGGCCTTTACACGTGTTATTCTATTGTTTTAAAAATAATAGTATTTTGGTCATCGTGTAAAATACATCAACTCGTTGTGTCTTATATGTTCATTATGTCAAATATTAAGTTATTATGTCATAGAGTTTACATAATTTGTTATATGAATTTATTATTGTGTTTTATGTTTAGATCATTTTATGTTATTTTTATCATTATATATATCATTGTGTTGTACAATTATAAGTACGCAATGATATATTTTCAATAATGTGTTTTTCAAAACTCATAGTATTAAAGATAACATGTGTTATTTTTTATTATTTTTATAGATTATATACATGTATTGTTATCTATTAAAGTTTTTTACAATTAAAAGTAAACAATAATGTTATTTCACTAATTTATTTTGTAAAACTCATATTGTTTAAGATCAATAACACAAAGATGATCAAAAAAACACGATAAGACATTATATTATTTTGTCATTGTTTTTAATGTATTAGATTAATTAGTTGTTAATTTATGATTGTGTTTTACATATTACAAATACACAATAATGTTATTGCACAATTATATATTTTTTTTAAAATTCATCATTTTAGAAAAACACAATAATTAACAAAAAAACACAATAAATTGCACTAAAGACACAATGACGAGATATGAGTTTAAAAACATAAAAATATATTTTATTTTTATACAACAATACTTTACTCACTTTAAGGATAACAAAACGCTTGTTTTTATGGTGGAAATTTTATACAACAATAATATCGTACATTAAAGTTAAGAACATTTAAAAAAATAGGAAACTTGCAAAAAGTCAATAGAAATTATTATTCCTAAAATACCCCTATAACTATTTTTTTCCTAAAATTTGATCTCAACCATCAATCATTACTTCTTACGCCTCTTAGTTTTAAAGATCTTTTTATTTGAACATTTTCTTATTAATAAAAACCATTATTTGTGCAAACATTGCACTCTTATTAAAGATGTTTAACTATGAACTCATAATAAAATAATCATTTTTTAAAAGGCTTGGGTTATTAGAACACTTAATTTTGTTATTTAAACACCCTTAACTCTCTCTATGTATCTATATATGTATAGAGAGAATGTGAGTGTCTCATTAACGGTATACCAATAAGAAAGTATTTTGGGGAAATATTACTCGGGTTCTTAATTGATGGAATTTTGACTCAATGCACTTATCAAATAAATTATCTTTAGATTTTATTCTTTATAATGTTATTGAACTTGTATTCTAAAGAATTTTAGAGTTCACTGCTAAAAGTGTATCTCTCTTATTAAAAAATCAACATGGGTTAAGTATTCTAAAAAATATGTTTAAACAACTTATTTGATTATATAAATATACATATGTAATTAGCAAATACTAATGATGCTTAACCAAAGTGATTGAGGTAGATACTCTAATAATCTATTAAAATATAGAGGTATTGGGTTCAAGTTTCACCCTATAAAACTTTTTACAAGTTGGACTATAAGGTTTTCTCACTTAAGATGAATTTCCTTCAGGGACGTCTCAAAATTCCGTACTTAAGTAATGAAGATGATTAGGTGAGTTTGTGATTTGTTAGTAATACAATCAGTCATTAAAAAAAACTAATAAATATTTTATATAGTACAAGTATATAAAGAATTTTAAATGATACGAATCATCTATAAATGTATCTAAATACTTGACATAAATCTATGATAGTATAAAAGCTAATTTTTAGAACTCATAGATCAACATGACGTGATCACTTACGCATTTAAATTTAACTAAACAAATAAACCAAACCAAATACAAGAATGAAATTTATTCGTTCATTAAAGAAATAAAGCAGACATGCATAAATGGAAACAAAAAACACAAATAAATAAAAAAACGACAAAAACGAACAAGCGCTTAACCGCGCACGCACACACACATGAACCTTAATAAATGTATATCAGTCAACGTTTAAATCTTAAATTTTGTTCGTCTAATTAAATGAATAATAATATTCGTTGACTTAAGAAATATACGAGACACACATAAATGGAAACAAAAAACACAAATAAACAAAAAACGACAAAAAAAATCGCGCCCACAACCCCACACACAAACCTTAACAAATGTTTATTAATCAACCTTCACAACTCAAATACATAAAACTATAGACTTGTTTTCATATTCGCTCGTCTAAAAAATTGAATACCGTGATATATGCTAATTTATTGATTATAATTTATTGATTAAATAAACGTATAATTAGAGGCATATGTTTTGGAAGATCTTTTAGAAGAAAACATTTTTGGATGAGTCAATGGGTTCGGAAAAAGTTAAAAATCGAAAATGTTAAACTGTAATGTTTATTTATTATATATTTTTATTAATAATATAATATTTTATTATTATATTTTGGGGTTCAGTTCACAAAAATACATATACTCCCTGTTCCTGTATCTTTATGTTCACACTCCAATTGCAACCTGCAATTCATGCAGATGAAGCTACAAATCAGTTAAATCAAGAAACATACGGATGAATTGCGCTTTAAATACTCTAGAATTTTCACATTAGGCATGTGATTTCACAAATTCTCACAGATTCGTTGTTAAATTTCGATTTGCCCCTTTTCTCCATACCTAAATTTGACGATCAATCGCCATTGAAATCAAGGATGAAGAGAGAGCTAGCGTTTGCATTGGAAGCTCGATCTCAGTTCAATTGCTTCAATGGTCGCACTCGCTCTTCCAGAAGTCCACAATTTCAGTTCACTGGTAGTAGAAGGAAGAACAAAGAGGCATCATCTGTTGATCGTTTCAAGAAGTCGATTGAAGAAGTACATGTGAATCGGAGGAGTAAACGTGTTAAAAATGCGGTTCCGGAGGGTGATTCGGTGGTTGTTGATCGGAGAATCGGCAGCGGAGAATCGGCAGCGGCGGAAGTGGTGGTGGCGGTGGCGGAAGCAGTCAACGGCGAAGAGGAATCGGCGGTGTCCGACGTGCTCAACGGCGGAGAAGAAACTGCGGTGATGGAAGTTGCCAAGGGTGAAGAAGAGGGTGGGAGATCGGTGGGGAGGGTTTACGTGAAGCGTAAGAAAAGTAAACATCAAGTGAGTAGAATTACTCCGAAGAGGTTTACGCGATCGGCATTGGTGGAGAAGGATGATAATGTGGAAGAATTGGGGACTCCAACAAGGAGGAATTTGGAACTGAAAATGTCTAAGAAGATTGGGTTGGGTAGAGTGCCTATTAACATGAGGGAGCTTCTTGAGACTGGGTTGCTTGAGGGTTTTCGTGTTTACTACAATTTCGATAGCGCGGTAACATCCCTATGAATTTATCATACTTTGTTTTTAGTTGTTTCAGTTATACTTCAGAGTAGTTAGGGAAACAAGTTGTGGCTCTGAATCTGTTCTTGAGGAGAATAAGGTTCAGAGGAAAGATTACTAACTGAGATTTGATTATTGGTTGTGTAGGAATGCAATTGATAAAAAAGCTTAATAGGTTGCTAATTTGATGATTTATGATCTCTGGTGATTGTTTCTGATCAATTGGTTGGTCTCATAGGTTTAAATGCTGGTATTGAATGTATATAGAGCAACCTTTTCGTATCACCTTGAGTTTTTATCTTTTTATGGAAATCTTATCATGCGTGTCGTATGTTATCGTTGTCGTTTTCTAGTAGTAGTCAAAATGTAGTAGTTTTAGATTGTGAAGGGATGAAATCTATGTTTAAATCGAATAATCAGTTCATAACTTTCATCAATGAGTAAGTCACTGATTTCAAGGCTAGGTAGATTCTAATATATGACATCTTGTGTCTCTATTGGCTGCTTAGATTGCGAGTGCCAAGTGGTATGAAATATTTGTGTAAATTGAATAATCATTTATGAACAATTTAATCAAGGTTTTGGAGTAGGAAGCGACTGAGTTTCTTATATTACAGGGAAATAATCTACAAGGGATAATCAAAGGTGTTGGCATACTGTGTTCTTGCAATTTGTGTGAGGGTACCAAAGTAAGTTATGTTATACCTAGTCTATCACATTATATATAACGGGGTTTTTAAGCTTGAAAGGATGGGTTTGACGTTTATTGACTTGTTGAATGAAGGTAATTTCACCATCTCAATTTGAGATGCATGCATGCAAATCCTACAGACACGCCATAAAACATATCCATCTTGAAAATGGTAAAAGTCTCCTTGATGTGATTGAAATATGTAAAGCATCGGCTTCTAAATCTGTAGACGTTGCTCTTCAAACTGTAATTAGTTCATTGCCTGTGAAGGGACCTTCCATGTGTACAAAATGCAACGGTGAGCAATACTCTAACCGACATAATTTATTATATATTCTTTTGGTTAATATATTTTCTGAACTATTGTGTTCCTTTTTCATGAATTTCAGGCTTAATCAAATCATCTTCTACTGAAAATTTGTTAATTTGTGATTCTTGCTTGAATAATAAACAAGTGGAAGCTGAACCAAGTGTTGCGAGTCGTGGTGAATTTAGGTATGGATTATTTGTTATCCTGCTTAACCACTTTAGTATGTTTAACGTTTACATTTAGATAATGTTGGTGTCAGTGCATCTAAAGATATTCAAGAAAACATGTGGATGCGGGTTTTAGCTGGTTTCTTGATAACCCTAACCATTTCAATCTGTTAAACAGTAGCATATATTTTAGAAATATCATATGTTATATTGCAAACCAAAAATGAAAACTAACATGGTAAAAAAACTTATATGTAATACATGATACGTCACAACTTTATTTCATTTTGTTTCTTTCTTTGCTCCATGTTTTGAACCAAGATCTATAATTTTGATGACTGTGATTGAACAAATATTTAAGCTTATGATTTGCCACATGTTTTACTGTTTGTTTCTTGAGAAAGCATGTCATCATTGCTTTGATGATTGCTTCTCTCTTGCACTTCCAAGAATGCATGCTCTTTATTACAATGTAATGTTTTACTTTTCATTCTCTCTTTATTATTAATATTATAGTATATTTTACTTTCTTTGTAATTACAAATCTGGAAACGCCTACCTTCATACACAATAGAAACATCCATGTCTAGAAAAAAATCGATTACCATATTATGAAAATACCAGACTGAGTTAAGAATCTATGAAAATTAATAAGTGGTGATCTATGTGAATGTCTTGGACACGCGTACTCAGTTTTATAGTACATCATTATTGTTTCATACCGCCCTTTATTCTTAGGACATCAAGTTCGGACCCGAAGGAATCTGAAAGTTACAGCTCGTCAATTTCCTTTGATAAAAAGAATAAACGAGGGAGAAAAAGAAAGTAAGAATCTATTTCATCTAACTTTTTTTCTATTTCCTCTCTTAAATTTCCATAACACTAAGTGTCCCTCCATTCTGTAAATGATTTATCATGTGATTGTTCAGGTCTTCAAAGTCAGCTCTGAACTCTGTCCGAAGAGCTGGAAATTTTAAATTTTCAAGAAATAAAATAAATTCAAAGATACTAGAAAGGTAGAATACAAATGGATAATCAAGCTTGCTAATTTTTTTAGAAATACTAATATTTTTATGGTGGTTTAGGTCATCAAGATCCGCTTCTTTACCAAGATCCATCAAGAGTGCTAGTAAATGCACCTCCTCGCAACAAAAGAGTCAAAAAAAGCTAACAATGAAGTTGGTCTCTTATCTTTTAAAATATGCTCCCCAAGTTTGCTTGAAACTAACTTCTCGTGGGTCATATGATGTTCTTTTCCAGGAATCTGCGATTGCATTGGTCTGTTTTTCAGAAAGGAGGATTACCAGATGGAACTGAATTAACTTACGTTGCTCATGGAAAGGTAACAAATCTGATCATGTTAACGTGAATACATCACTTTTTTCGAAAAGAATCCAACATTTTTTGGTCAACAGAAACATCTAGATGGTTATAAGTTGGGCAATGGGATATTTTGTTCTTGTTGTAATGCTGAGATCAGTGCCTCACAGTTTGAAGCTCATGCTGGTTGGGCCTCACGCAGAAAACCGTGAGTTTTTGCTGTTCACACATACATATGTTTTATTCTAGATTGTGTGTGTTTACTTATTTGGATAAATTTCATATATATCTATCGAAAAGTGCAAAATTTCATGCACATCCTTCTAAATATTTTAATATCATAGTTAGCGTTCAAAACAATAAAGTTCTATATTTATTAGTTCCATAGTAAATGAAGTAAAACCAGTTAATTTTAACAATCTTTTCAATGAATAAACAAATAGGAAAACAACGTTTCGGCTGTGAATCACCTCAAGCCATAATGTTGGTCTTCTTTTATTCAGTGGAAAGGCTGTTACACGTAACTTTATTTTATTAACTACAAATTGGATAAACATGCCTTTATAAGAGTGTGGAAAGGGTAAATATGATATTATTAAATTTCGAAGGGAATATATATGAAATTGTTTGAACGTTTTCTATATTTTTTTTATTTCTGATTTTAAGTTTGAAATGTTGACAGATATGAAAATATTTACATCTCAAACGGAGTGTCACTACATGAATATGCAGTTTCTTTAAAGAAAACCGAGAATGGAAGATGTCCGGTGAAGTTTAATGATGATCTGTGTAGAGTTTGTAGGGATGGTGGAGATCTTTTGCTTTGTGATGGATGTCCTAGGTCCTTCCATCAAGGTCAATTTTGTAAATTTGAATGTTTTTAATGTTAGTGAGATTAAAACTTGTGGTCTAATAGTATGCGATTCTGTTGGTCCACACAGAATGTGCAGGTGAACCGAGCATTCCCCATGGCAAATGGTATTGCCAATATTGCCAACAGTCATTGAAATTTGTTGGAGAAAGTGCCAATGCTTTGGCCGCGGGAAGGGTTACAGGGATTGATCCTATAAAGCAGATAATGACCCGTTGCATTCGTATAGTCAAACACTCGGAAAAGAGTGATCTTGGTGCATGTGTTTTATGCAGGTAACAATGTTTATACTAAAAATTGATAGGTTAATGAGTCAAAACAGCTTTGGGTCGAAAAGGTTGTTTTAGTTTGAGCGAAAACGGCTCTGGTCAATACATTTTGGTTTGCCTGCAAATGGTTTTGTCAGTATTTTATATTTTATGAGTAGTTAACGTTTTGTCTGCTAGATATGATTATAAAAACTACGTTTTTGATTTTTGCAATAGTTATAAAAATTTGTAAAATAAAACCATTTAGGAGGTTCTAAGTATTGAAAGTACACTTTGGGAGACTTAAATATGCCACCCAAGTATTCAAAGTAACTGATGGATAACTGTAAAATGACTAAAAGACTCTAAAATTGAAGCCTGTCATACCTCTATTTGCATAGGTCCATCGTCCATGGGCATTTTTATGTCGTTTTACAGCTCTAAATGTGGGAAGCTTAAGATTTTGTGGCAATTTGTTGTTTTACAATTTTTTTGGCTAGTTTCTTTCTACTGAATTGGCATAACCCAAATTGACCCATTGTCCGAATTGCCTTATTTACTTTTAACTTTGTTATAATGTATGATGCATGTTCATTAAAACATTTTGATGTATGCAGATGCCATGATTTTAGCAAAAATATCTTCAATGATCGTACAGTTATAGTTTGTGATCAATGTGAAAAAGAATACCATATCGGTTGTTTGAGAGAACATAATATGGTGGATTTGAAGGTACGTATATGTATGTGTGTGTGTGTATCTGTATAAAATATCTACTTTTTTATTGCATTACCTTTTCTTTTGATTTTTACCTGATGATATATTGCTATCCACAACTAACAGGCATTGCCAAAAGGGGAGTGGTTCTGCTGCAAGGATTGTGAGAGAATTAATGCTGTTTTGAAAAACTTGATAGCTCGTGAACCCGAAACGCTCCCTGACGACATGCTGACTTTTTTGAGGGAGAAACAAAAGAACAATAATACAAGTTCAGAAAACGATTCTAATTCTGAAGTGAAGTTTGTTGTTCTTAGTGGCAAAAATGCTACCCGTGAAACTAGAAAACTGCTGGCACAAACCGTTAATATCTTTCATGTGAGTACCATTTTGATTGTAGAGGGGTTTGACTTTTTTGGTGTTGACTATTTCTTTGACTTCATTCTTGATGGTAATAGGAAGGGTTTGACCCTATTATTGATGCAACAAGTGGACGTGATTTTATTCCTTCCATGGTGTATGGGTGAGCATAAGTGGAATGTATAATTTGAATAGTTAATTAATAATTTCTCTTTTTGTATATTTATCTAAAATATTATCTCTCAGAAGGAAAATCTGGAGCCAAGACTTTGCAGGAATGCTTTGTGCAATATTGACAATAGGGTAATAATATCTTTGTTATTTGTGTTTGTTTTTACAAAATTTTATTTATATATTTATTAACAACACTTTTTCTTTGATTGTGCAGCTCAAATGTAGTGACAGCCGGAACTCTTCGTGTTTTTGGTGAGAATTTAGCTGAACTCCCAATTGTTGCTACCAGTAAATGTTACCAGGGGAAGGTGCGGATATTATAATTACTTACAGTTGCAAAGAAATATGTTGCGATTATGATCATTACTATAACTACTATTATTATTGTTTTTAACATTTTACTAAAATTATTGGGATTTATTGTATATTGGCAGGGCTACTTTCAGTTACTGTTTACCTGCATTGAGAGATTACTTTCTTCTTTGAAAGTAAAGAAGATTGTGCTTCCAGCTGCAGAGGAAGCTAAGTCCATATGGACCAAAAAGTTTGGTTTCGAAACAATAGCTTCAGATGAGGTAAACTTATACTTAATCTTATGTTTTTTATGGGTAAAATTAGAGAAAAAAAATTATAGAAGGTGTTTGTGGGTCAACCCAACTCGACTTGACCCGTTATCTGTTTAGCGGTACGTAAAGTCTATTCTTCTTATTATTTAACTGGCTCATATGTCATTTGTTTGGGTTCCAGCTTAGTGAGCTTAGGAAATCATGTTCTGCTATGATGACATTTCAAGGAACATCAATGTTACAAAAGGAAATTCTTCAAGCTCAAAATGGTGTTGCGGATGCAGGCGATCACAGCCTTTTTAACCCTTTGGTGGAATAGCTGGCTGATTTTTATTTTTATTTTTATTTTCATTTTTCTTTTTATTGGGTAGTGGAGCAAGTTGTTTTGGTAGACTATGTAAAGAGTAGTCTTTGGAAGTCTTCTTTTATGTTTTGTTGGCAAGTTGGTTCAAATGATAAGTAAAATCAAACCCGTATCTGTTTTACCTGGTGCGGTTCTCTGTTCCAACTTTTGCAAAAACCAGTTTTTCGCTTAGGTATGGTTCGGACCGGTTATGGTCCATACCTGATGCTTTTTTAATATTAGCTTAGAAGTTATGAATCGGTTTGGTTTAATTTGGCAAGTGATACTTTTTAAATAATTACTTAAGGCTTATTGACCGGTTTGGTTTACTTTGGTCCATACAGGATAATAACTTTAGAAGAAATGGATTATTTGGTTTTGTTGGGCCGGTCCAAACCGGATTCTTTTTAATAATAACTTGGGAGCCATGGATCAATTTTGTTTGGTTTAGTTTGGCCCATTATTCATACCACATAATAACTTAGAGCTAATGGATCGTTTGGTTTTGTTTTGTTTGGTCTGGTCCACACTGGATACTTTTTAAGTTTTGTACTTTTTATTAAGAAAAATAACTTAGGGGTTCTGGATCGATTTGGTTTGGTCCGGTCTATGCCGGATACTTTTTAGTTGTAACTTGGGGGTTATTTTATCAATTGGGTCCGGTTTGTTTGGTTTTGTTTTGGCTCAAAACAAAACCCATATTGCGGTGGGGGAGTAAAAACATATCAAGTAACACCAATGACGCATCATCGTCTGTGACCACTTACACCCAAAAACTCGTATTAAAAAAAATAAAAACAAAAAAAATAATAAACCAAACGAAAAGTACGCATAAAAACGTTGAATCACGAAGGCAAAACATAAAACACATAAAACAATATATAATTTAAAAAGTATGGGGATGAAAGATGAAAATAAAAAGAATATTAAGATTAAATTTTAAAAAATGTAAAAAGATTAGATTAAAATATTAAAAAAATTAGAGTTATAAGAAAAAGACAAAGTTGGGTATAACCCATTAAAAAAATAATACCACTCACTAAGAAGGAGAACAAAGTTGTTAATTATTATTATATAAATTATTCAAAAAGTATGTAAGTTTTTACAATTACATTACAATGGTTAATGGTTAATAAAACAAATATAATAAAGGAAAGGTACGAAATCGTAATAATGGTGAAGATACGAGGAGATACGGTACTGACAATGGACATAATAATAATAATATTAAAATAATAAAAAGCGATTTACGTACGTAACATCCACAAAATAGCGCCATGATTCTCAAAGATCTCCATTTGTATACTATAATGATGATTATTATTGATCATCATCTTCTTCAATTCCTTCATTCTAATCACATAGCAGCAACATTCCCATCTTCTTCTTCCTTCATTCTCATCATATAGCAGCATTCCCATCTTCCATTTTCATCATATATCTCCTTTTTCAGTAGATCTCAAATCAAACATCAACATTCAGCACCCAAATCGATCATCAGGAGGTGGAGGTGAAGGTGTTTCATCACACGACTTCCGTTCTACTCTTCTTCCTACATTCTCATGGTTTTAACACCATTATTCCATCAAATGATCTCAGGTAAGTATCTTCCCCAAATTCTGATCAATCGCCGCCGGAGAGATCAACTGCGACGACGATTTTCGATCAATCGCCGCCGGAGAAGCAACACGGCGTCGTTCCGGTGCTCAATTGAGGCTTCCGCTTGCCGGAGTAGCCACTCAATCTGTCAACTGAAAAACCCTAGCAGCCCCTTCTGATGTTCACATGTTTTATCACACGATCTCCGGTAAACGCGTTTCGACTTTGATTTCTGATAAATTTCTGTCAAAACTCTTCTTCTTCTACTCTTTTGCTCTTCAATTTACTAGTTGCTTTGCTTATTGTTTATGTTTTAGAGACAATGAATTTTTAGGGTTTTTGTGTGCTTCGCTACCTGTTAAGTTACACAGGGGGATACCATCAGATTGTTTTTCTTTCAACGACTAATTAGAAACATATTGAAGCTAACGAGTTATTTGTTTCCATAAACTCAGTTTTAGTTAGGTTTTAGAGTTTTGATCGCCTCGTAAGTAGGGAGAATGCGTTGTTCTGCTATCTGGCTACTTTTTGGGGTTACTAATATAAACTGTTGATTTGTTCTTCATTTGTGGCTTATATTTAAAAAAAATACATCCCATTATTTAACTAGGGTTTAGGCTTACTAATATAAACTGTTGATTTGTTCTTGACTTGTGCTTATTTTTACAAAACTTGTTACTAATACGAGAGTCTTATCTCTAGAATATTATTATTTCTTTATTATTTCTGCCTGTCCTTCTAATTTCATGTTATGTTGCTTGCTTGAAGGTGTCTGTCTAAAAAGGGTGGGTGCATGCTACAAAATCAGGAATAATTTTATTTCATCAAATTGAAAGCACTACTACAGTACCTTACTGTGTTGACTGTTGAGTTTGCTTTATCATTTCTTAATTTTATTGTTCTTTTTTAATTATTTCTGCGTACCAATTTTATGTTCTGTTCCTTCAATTGCAGTTGTTCTTTTTTTATTATTATTATTTCTGCGTACTAATTTTATGTTCGAGACTTGTATTGAAGATTTAGATTTTTTTAAGTGAAACATGTTTAAATCCTGTTACTTCCCACATTAGTTACAGAAATGAGATAAAGAAATTTGAAAATGGAATTTAGGAAGTAACATGAATTTAGAAATCCAATTAAGCGACCTAACGAGACTTTTTCTTCCCGGTAGAGCACGACAAAGAACACCCCACTTTGAGAAGCACAAAAGAAGGGACAAAACTTTATTTTATTTTAATTTATTCCAAGAAGGCGGTATCAATTCAATCTTTTTCCTTTTATTTTAATTTATTAGACAACTTCAATCTTGATATGTCTGTACTTACTTTATTTCTTAAACAGGTTCTTGTTGTTACCATATGAACAGCTGCACTTTCTTGCTTGTGGTTTGTTTGAATGGGATCCATTTGACTTTGACATTTTGACAACATATGGCTTTGGCTCAGAAGGAACGAATGACTTTGGTTAAGCCCTTTAAAATATTAAACTAGCTCTCTTTTCACATTATTTACTTTATTTCATTGTTTTATATTTTTGTAAGATAAGATCAAAACAGAATCAACTTCAAATGGATGCTATCATATAGAGAAAAGTGCTAAAGTGGATATTTTTATCATATAACGGTCCTCGTTTTGTTCATTATATTATTATTATTATTATTTTTTAATCCCTTTGCATTACAGTAACAATTCTTCTAAAAGCTATTTTTTCTTCTGATATGATTGTGCTTACAGTTGCTGCTGCAATGGGCAGTCAAGTTCAAGATGGAAGCCATGTCGGTGCACCCGCTTACCTTATTGTCAATACAATATCTACCATCTGAGATCAAGGTGATTCTTCATGCTTTTAGGTCAACAACCTCCATAAGTACAAATTTAGCTGTATTATGTATTTAATTAAGATTGAAAATATGGAAACCTTACTATCTTAGACTAATATTGCTACACGCATTTAGGCGATGGATGGAGGTCAATGCAAATGCTAGTTAAAATCACAATTTATCAAAGGTAATCATGATTTGTCATTGTGCTTTACATTGTTTGTTTTTCATTGCACCACAACTTTTTCCCATGAAGCTACTTTACACGGTATTATGTCACTGTTTCAAAGAATCTATTGTCACCCCACTGTTTTAAATGTAGAGCCCTTGCTAGGGGCCCCTAAAATCAGAGGGACTTCAGTTTTCGTCATAGTGATCACAGTTTGCTATTTAAGGAGTGCTACATGCAAGTAAGACCGAAAACTCGGGGATGTTTAATGGTACTGACTTGAAAGTGGTTGGTCGACATGTGAGGAGGCTTGCTGCCTTGCTGAGATGATATTGGGACTTCATTGTGCGATTTGTGGTTGATCCTCTTTGTTGCTCCTCTCGTGGCTACTGAGTTAAAAAAATCCCAGGAGTGCGATATTAAATCATGCACGCAACTTTTTTGATGAAATGTTGTAAGTTTTTTTTGCCTCTCATTGAGATTTATACATATTAACATAAGAACGTATTACTTTGTTTTGCTGTCAATGGCTGTCCTACATCTTTGAGACTGGTCAATGGTTAGATTTATACCGTGGTACAAGATCTGTGGATGTAGAAGCTATTAGTGGAGGATGCTTTGAGGCATTATTTTACTTTTTTAAGATTAATATCCATTGTTTTCAAACAGTTGTTACCCAAATGATTTTACCATTTTTTTGTAGAAATTTGCATTGTATTTTGTGGAGATGGACCCATGGGTTGTCTCTCATGTTCTATGGCCTAATATAGAGTGGATGCAATGAGCAAGGCATAGAAAATAGGGTTGTGAGCTTGAGGTATGTATGCTTCTAAAGTTTGCCATAGTTTTCTGTTGCTGTATTGCATACATAGTATTCTTCTCTTTACAACTTATTAGAATATTAACGTAATGCTTGAACCTTTGATGCTGTGGTACAAGTTTAGAGTTTTGATCGCCTCGTAAGTAGGGAGAATGCGTGTTCTGCTATCTAGCTAGGGTTTGGGGTTACCAATATAAATTGTTGATTTTCCTCTTCATTTGTGGTTCTGTTTATATTTAAAATACATTCATTATTTATCTAGGGTTTAGGCTTACCAATATAAACTGTTGATTTGTTCTTGATTTGTGGCGTATTTTTACAAAACTTGTTACTCATACAACTGTCTTATCTCTAGAATATTGTAATGTCTTTCTTATTTCTGCCTGCACTTCTAATTTCATGTTATGTTGCTTCCTTGAAGGTGTTTGTCTAAAAGGTTGGGTACATGCTACAAAATCAGTAATAAATTTATTTCATCTATTGGAAACCTACTACAATACCTTACTCTGTTGAATGTTGGGTTTGCCTTTTTGTTCATTAATTTGATTGTTTTTTTTTCTTTTTCTGAGTACTAATTTTATGTTCTGTTCCTTCAATTGCAGCTGTCTCTGTCTCAAAGGGCGAGGATGGATGGTTCAGACTCTCAATAACTGATTTACTAAGCTGAGTTTACTTTATCACTCGTTAATCATTTAGTTTATTGTGTTTCAGATTAGTGACGGATGGTTTTTTATGTTTCAGATTCGTGATGGCTGGTTGAGGCTCTTTGAAACCGAGAGGACATTTAACACCATAAACGACCTAAAACCGATATCTGGTCTTCTGGCAGACACTCGAAGAAGTGAAGAGGTTTTCCATATATTCCAACAAGGCGGTAACATTCAAGCTGCTTTCTTTTGTTTTAATCCATAAAGCAACTTCAATCTGATGTGATTTTATTTTGTTTGTTTCTTAAACAGGCTCTCATGGTTACTAATTTTACAACTGCACTTGCCTACATTTGGTTTGGTTGATTGTGATCCATTTGGCTTTGACTTTTTGACATTTATTTCTTAAAATAAGGCTATGTACTA